>JAVQMF010000031.1:9747500-10347500 GCA_032878935.1 Erythrophleum fordii | reverse complement strand
AAATTGTTTAAATGGTTATTGTGGTAAAATACGTATTAATGAATAATTATTCATGCAGGTTACTTACATGAACAGCATTAGGTGGATGAACAATTGACCCAATTATGTCAACTTCATTCGGAAGCTGTACGCTGGATCGAGGATATTCCTAAGAGTAAATGGTCTCGTGCGTATGATGTTGAAGGCCGACGGTGGGGCCACATGACTACAAATTTGGCTGAATGTATCAACAGTATGTTGAAGGGGGTCAGGTTCTTACCTATCAGTGGACTAGTAAAAGCAACTATGTATAGATTGAACAAATACTGGGTAGAGTGTTCGCAAACAATCACCGCACAACTTGAGGCTAGTGCTATTTTTTCGGAAGATATGATTAAAAAATTATCATGTTTGATCCAACGTGCATCTGCCTTGGCTGTACGTTGATTTGATAGGCGAGCTTTAGAATTTGAAGTTGAAGAACCATACGATCTGACAAACAAGCAATATGGTTGGTGCTGTAAAGTGAGTTTGGCCCGTCGCACATGTGATTGCAGTGAGTTCCAAATTCAGAAGTATCTATGCCAACATGTATTCGCCGCATGTGCCTCGGTCTCAATTGATCCGCTCCAGTATGTGGATCGACTATTCCGACTTGACACCATCGTCAATGCATATAAGACGGAGTTCCAGCCGATGGGAGGAGAACTGTATTGGCCACAAACTATAGGACCACGGTTAGTACCTGATCCTGCTATGATTCGCCAATGAGGGAGTCCAAATCCTCCAGAATTCAGAATGAAATGGACTGGCGTGAGGAGCCGAGAGAACAACAGCGATGCAGGTTGTGCAGACAAACAGGTCATAACCGAACAACCTGCCCATCGCAACAACTAAGTAGAAATTAATATTGTTTAATTTGCCACATTATTTATTTGATTGTCATCTGTGCACTTTGAATTTATTATTGTTTCTTGCAATGAACTCCTGGAGCAACATAATACTATTTCGAACCGCTCATTCCCCTTTCAATTTCTGGGGGGGTTACGGGGCCCACGATGTGTTAAATCCTTTTTTCAATTCTACACCGCGCAACAATATTGTACTAAAATTAGCCTTTTCTTTTTCAGAATATATTTTTCCATTTTTTGCTAATTTATTTATAACATTTATTATTTTTGCTAGATGAATTTATAATTCCCTTTACATAAATCTTAGAAAATAACTATATGGATTTGACGATAAATTTTTTAATTCATAACAATAATGCACTGTAACAGTATAATGGCTAGGCATCCAAGCGTGGTCGATCCTGGACCTGAGAATGACTCCCTCTTATACTTACAGACTCGTCACGTTTCACAGGCCGTATGGCAAGGACAGGTAACATAACATAGATACAATTATTATTTTCAACTTATTATATATTATCATATGTTAATAACATAAATGTATATTGTAGGCTGACCGCATTTTGCGTTTGCGACGAATAGCACAAGAAGATCACATCTTTGATCCTCTACTTGCCATTGTCCCATACTTGATCGAAGCTGGTTTTTTTTGAGTTTCTCGACTTGGTCAGTTTGACTTTAATGCAGCATTAGTTTTAGCCCTGGTTGAGAGATGGCGGCCCGAAACCCACACTTTCCACTTGACTAGGGGAGAGGCTACTATTATCCTACAAGATGTTGCTATTCAGCTTGGCCTACCTTGCACAGGACAAGTTGTTTCAGGCCGAACCAATTATAATTGGACAACCATGTGCCAGCAGTTACTTGGCGTGGTTCTACCTCCAGAGATCATGGATGGACAGCGACTTAGTGTCCCATGGCTTGCCCAGACATTTTCGGCCTTACCAGATAATGCTGATGGTGAGACCATACAGCGATTTGCTCGGGCATACATTATGAGGTTAATTGGGGGATACTTGATGCTGGATCGGACTGGGCATAGGGTGATGTTGATGTATTTACCATTACTTGCCGATTTTGATGAGGCTGGTCATTATAGTTGGGGATCTGCAGTTTTGACCCACCTGTATAGAGAATTGTGCAGTGCAACCGATTATGCTGAGGTCAATATTAGTGGTTGTCTGACGTTGCTTCACTTATGGGTATGGGATCGTTTCCCGTGTCTGGCTCCACCTCTCCCTGCTCAGGTAGATCCTCATATAGAAATATATCCCTTGGGACCGCCACTGAGTTTCAGATGGAGGCGTGTCCCCCAGCATATTCGTCCGACCACTGAGGCATTACGGACTTATAGGATATTGTTGGATCAGATGAAGGATGATGAGTTCATTTGGCAACCATATGACCATCCAAGTGTCCAACTGTTAATTCCAAACTATTGCTTAGAGGGTTCAAATATATGGCGAGCGTCTGTACCTATTATTTATTTTTGGCTCGTTGAATTTTATCATACAGACCGTGTTCTCCGCCAGTTTGGTCGACAACAGCATATCCCCCAAACACCGTTTAGTGTGGGCTCATTGCATACTCTGCAATTAAGAGGAAAAATGCATAGATCAGGAGCACATGGTATTTATTACTGCATGGAATATGTGGGAGCAGGTTGTTGCCCAAACAGATACAGAGGTGTCTTCATTGGATCGCTCTTCTGATTATATGCTTTAGTATTGGTGCCATACGCAACGGTGGATCCATCCAGAGAGTGGCTCCCAAGGATTTGTGGTACAACATTTTCTCACATTTTATTTCCTTTTATTTGTGCATGTTTTTTCTCCACCTACATAACGGCTAATCTTTTTTTTCCCCACAGACTGATATACTGGACAACGTATATATGCTTTCTATTACCGATCCTCCGACACTTGATTATGCGGGATTTAGGGAGAGGACCCGCGGAGATGTTAGGACGATGCTGCAGGCCTTGGGTGAACATCGGGAGCTGTTGGTCTCTCAACCTGTTCCGTCTGCTCCTCATCTGTAGAGACCACCAGAGCCAGAAGCTCGCCCAGGAAAGTGGGGACATGGTTTTATATCTACTAGATAGCCATTAATAGATGTTACCCATGGCAATAGATGTTAGACAGATGCACCCTCATCCTGTTATACGCCAACTCCTGTCCATGAAGAAACTGAAGAGCCACGTCCTTTTGCATCATTTGCAGACTATGTAGGTGTTGGTCCTTCTTCTGGTGCACCATCCTTTGGTGCACTTGGGTCTTTCTCGTCTATTGGGGGTGCTGGTCCTTCTTTTGCTCCTGGGGGTGGTTCGTCATCCTTTACATCACCAACTCCTCATCCATTCTTCTCCACCCCGCCACCCTAAACTATGCAGGCTAGAGGTATCTCCTTCACTACTTTATTTTCTGATCCGTTCGCGTTCAATGCAGAGTATACCGGTGCACCTTCTGAACCATGCGGATCATCTTTCCAGCAGGGGTTTTTCACCCCTGATCAACCGATTCTCCCTGCTCAATCCCCTCAACTCCCTCTACCTACTCATCAACCAAATAATGAATCAACCGATGAGGATGAAGGTGAAGAAGAAGAAGAAGAAGAAGAAGAAGCAAGACAGGAACCACTTCAGTGTCGTCCCCAGCGCTTACGCCAAAGACCCAGATGTGGGACTGGAGGACATATTGGGTAAAATGTTTAACTTTTTATGTACAGTAGAGTACTTTGATATCTATGCTTCAAATTGTGAGTATATAATACCGGCATAATGTGTTACTTTAATTAAACTAATGAAATTTTGGTCTAAATAGTTATTTAGATGTGTTATATTATTTAAACTCATGGAAACTTGATCCGACTTATTAATTATGTTTTGCTTGATAAAAAAATTAAAAGAAAACCGATGATAATTAATTTCAATTTCCTGTCTTGCGTTTTATATATTTAATAACAAAGACACTTTATCAATACTTCATTTTTTTTTAATTTTCTTTGTTAATACTGAACTCAATTAGGAGGCTTCAAATGACTAATTTATCATTCAATTGATAATTTTGTTTCTTCAAATTTACATACTACATAAATCAACCAAATTTAATTATCTATATTCTTTCTTATACTCTTTTATTCATTCTCCCATGTCAGTTTGTGGCTAATTTATCATACACGTGTCGATTTGTGAAAACCTACATCTTCATACTTGCTCAATGTCGTCTGGCATTCACAACAGCTTGCGGCCACCTTTTCAAACTATTCAGATATGCATTTAAGTGCGAACAGTAAAAAAAAAAAAAATGGATTTGCATTTGTTTGACGCGTCCTATGCGAGTGTATTTTTCTTTTTTTAAAACCATCCATACTTATTCAAAATTTTTTAAATGCCTAACGCATAGCTCTTAAACAAAAAATTATACATAATAAAATTTACATATAATTTTTTCATCTTTTTTATTAAAATATGTTAAGAACATTAATTTTTATTAATATTTAATGATTATATAATAGTTAATAAAAATTATTATATAAATTTTAATTAAACTACATACTTAAATTTAGCTAAGTATACAGTTTAATAAAATCTTGTATAATACTTTAATTAATAATTTTATTAATTATATACATAATATTTTAATTATATATATCATACAGCAATTGGTCACGGGTCAACAAAGGGTCGTGGCATCAGGCGCGACCCTTTAAATATTTAAATTAAAAATGGGTCGCGGCATCAGGGATGTCGCGACCCTTTAATTATTAAAAAAAAATTGGGACGCGGCATTTTTAATTAAACAAAAAAAATTTAAGCATTTGGGGAAATAGTTTTGGCAGCGCATCATATGAGATATTACTTTATATTTTTTAAGGATGGGAGTCAAAATCCCTGAAGGAAGGCGATGGAGAGTTTGCTGGCATTTGGTTGATGGCTTAGTTGTTTAAAGAAGATGAATGATGAAGAGTGGGATCAAGCACGTTGTGGGAAGGCGCTGATGCTATGCGTTTTTGTTGCTTGGCTTAAATCCATGTCATCCATCTGATGTGGTAATTTTGAGTATGAAATGCAATTTTGGTTAGTGATTTAATATAATCACTAATGGAGGAACGTTTTGTGCATAATATTGAAACTTGAAGGAAATTCAATACCACTTAAAAACTTGGGGAAGTTCTTTACATATAACTCAATTTAGGAGATTTTATTTGCATTTAAACCTTCTTTTGAAATATAAACCATTTAAGATACATCTTACCATTGGACTTTGAATTCTTATAGTTTTCTTTTTAATCCTATAGTTTTGTGTTGCATGTTATTACAGGTGAGCATCAAGCAATTTTGGTTGGATTAGATTGGTTTCAAGTCGGCTAACCACCTTTTGAGTGAGAAAAACAACAATAAAATAGACAAAAATTCAATGAATCTAAACAAGTACATAAACAGGTTATGAATGAATTCGATTGGGTTGTCAAAAGAAGATAGAACTGATTACCCTCCACCATCAAGATACAATCCCCTCCTCCCACTCCACTTTCTTTCTATGGAGCATATGAACTACCACCATCACCAACAACCTCAGCTCACCCGGCTGCGTCACATATCTCTCGTCACGTGGATTCATGAGACCCACTAAAGTCATTGGCCCCATTTACCATCATTCATTCGTAAGCCTATGCCTATGTCGAGAAAACGAGCACCATATCTTGAGGCAACGCTGCCAAAGGCAAAGCCAGGTCGCTGCCACTGCATTAGAGCCAGGAACGCGGAGGGTTATGAGCTTCCGATGATGTCGTGTTAAGATTTGATTTTAGAAGAGTATCTGTCTTTGAATTTTGATTTGTTAAATGAAGCATCAGGCATGTTCAAATTAGTCACCAGCCCAACCTGATTTCTTTGTTAATATCTCCATCTGCACCAACCCTTGTAAACCGAATCAAACCGTCTGAATCACATTATTTAGATTGGTGTTAATTCAGGTTACCAGGTTATGCTCACCCCTACCTGTTAGCAATCCTTTTTTTAAACCACCTCACCTTAAAGCAAGCATACCACAACGCCAACAATTACAGATCTAAAAGGAAAATTATAAGTCAATTTTGTAAGAGTTCCAATGCCTAACCAACGGCATAAAAACATAGATGAAAGGAAAGAGAAAAAGGGAAAGCTGGAAAATGCAAAAATTTGGTCCAAGCATCGAGCGACGAATACAATAAAATACATTTTATACACCATTTGAGATCAGATAAAGCAAGCCATTCCATAGTC
Source organism: Erythrophleum fordii (assembly GCA_032878935.1). Lineage (NCBI taxonomy): Eukaryota > Viridiplantae > Streptophyta > Magnoliopsida > Fabales > Fabaceae > Erythrophleum > Erythrophleum fordii. Next base: position 10,341,344 of record JAVQMF010000031.1, on the reverse strand, counting down.
CCCACAAAGCTCCAGGCAAAAGGAAGAAAAAAGATAACATGAGACCATGTTATTCTACCCAAGGAAAAGAAAAAATAATAATAATAAAATCGATGTTACACCACAGGAAAATAAAGCAAAAACAAGTAAAACTCCAAGGATAAGTTCAGTGCAATCTTGTCAATTCTTCTACTCTCTTGCACAGCTCTTCTACTGAAACACACATTGCCTTGGAAATCTCATCCATCTTACTGCGGTTGAGATCAAGAAAAGATTCAATTAGATCCCCATCAAGGAAGTTTCTGGCATCTACTGTTTTCTTCTCATTGTTGAATGACCTCCACTGCTCATGGCTCAGTCCTCCAACACCTTTAATCACCTTCCTTAAGTTTGACTGAAGCTTCTCCAGGAAGACATATTGCTCGTGAGGAAGTGAAGCAATAACTCCAATCACGCCATTAATGGTGCCAAAAATAACAGTTGGAATCTGGCCCACCTCAGAATCTGGCAAGCGCATAACAAGGGAACCATGCCGGAACCGATTGACAAATTCTCCAAGGTGATACTCACCAACCACTTCAAGTCGACCCCGTTCTTCATCAGTGGCCCCTTCACTATTTTTCCGAACAGTGAATAGATTGAAACTATTTTCTGCCCCAAGGTATATGTCATCATCAAGGATTTCAACAGCTGACATCCAATTTGCATTGTAGTCACGAGCTCTCTCCTCAATAGCACCTTCTTCATGCTAACAATAAAGTGTACCAATCAGGAGCAAAATGAAGTACGCATACAAACTCAAACGCTACAGAAAAATGAACCATTCATCTATAAAACCTGACAAGGAGAAGTAACACAACCAAACCAGTTCCAAATACCACAGAAAAAAACAATAATAATGTTGGTTGTAAACTTGAAGATGGTAAGAATTATATGATGATAATTTTCTAGGTTATGTAAAGCAGGAGCTTACCTTGTAAATTAATAACGAGATTGACTTCATCAGATCACCAACTATAATGAAATCTCCCCTAGTCTGCACATAGAGTGCTAGGATGTGTCCATGATGTCCACATTCAGACTGTAACTCATGGGTACCGTCATCTCGGAGCATCCACTTGTACAGTTGAATTTTTTGATTAATAGCAGCAAGCAATTTACCATTAAATGCATTCAAGGAGTAAACAGCTCCTTTTGTTTCCTTCTCCGCAATAAGCTGTAGCTTTCCATCTTCGACAATAAAAACTAGAATTCTTCCCTAGATTTATTTGTGAAAATATGCAAAGGGAGAAGGGATATTAGCGTCTTTAATGCCAATACTGGTGAAAGTAACAAATATTTGTCAACTTACCTTCGTTGGTTCATTTTCCTCTGGCAATACATATGCAGTTCCAACACAGTAATACACATTATTATCATCAGAGAAGGAGCAGCTAATTATGGAGCAACCATATTCAAAAGTGTCAAGTTGGTAAGTTGATATGCATTCAAAAGTCTGGTCATCCAGCAGGCGCACAAAGTGCACTTCAGATTCTTCAGTACTTGTTTGATTATACTTCAAACAACAAATAGCAAAAGTCCTGGACTGCTCCTGATGGCAGATCCGGCGTGCCTGCTCTCCCAGTGGGATAGAGCGAATATGAAGTTTCTGAATGTCATCAATGGTGCCAATAGTGAGTTCACCCTCTTTTGCAATTGCAAGACTGTTGATCAAAATGAACACAAGTTCAGCATTAACACTTATCTTTTAAAAGATCATGTATTAAAATGAAAACAGCTAGAAACAGAAAAGGGTTAATAATCTAATTTTGGACAAAACAACATTCTTCAAGTAAGATCCATATATACCTGTCTGGAAAAGCGGCAGAGTTGAAAGGGCACATGTGACTCACTTCTTTCAGATTTACATTACTATAAAGTAACTTTTTGTTACTGCTATAAATCACAGTTGGCCGATCAGATGCAGCAAAAACATGGGTAGCATTCTTGGATGAGAATGTGCGTAGTGTGATGGGCTGTGTCCCAAGAGACACTTTTTTCCTATCTGTTAACTCACCAGTACTTGTGTTCAACAGAAAGTTTATAAGATGGCCATCGCCAAGGGCACATAGCAAATAAGATATCTGTAAAATGAAATAAGGAAACAAACATGAAGTCTTTTAGAACTAGGAGACTATTATTAAACCAATCAAGAAAATAAAATAAAATAGAATAAAAGGATTGAATATCAGCAATGTTCTAGTTTAACAACAGAAATCATCTTGTAAATAAATAATAATGTTGCTAATTTAGTAAATCTCCCACAGCGACTCACTTGCATATAGATAAAAAATCCAAAATTCCTATCCTTATAAACTTGTTACGCTAGACAGAAGCATTCTGAATTATAATCAAACATCTCAGAATGCAAAAAACTAAAACAGAAGCAAAATAAAATCAGCATAGAAATTAGCTCAAGCCAAGCCTACGCCTTCAAAGGTGCAAAGGAGTAGAGTCTCAAACATCTGAAAATGTGAAAAAATAAGCAGATGCAGGATAAACCAGCATAGAAGTAAGCTTAAGGCAAGCCTACCCCTTCGAAAGTGCAAAGAAGTAAAGTCAAACATCTGAAAATGTGAATAACTATAGAAGAAGCAGGATAAAAACGGCATAGAAGTTAGCTCAAGGGAGGCCTCCCCTTCAAAGGTGCAGAGAAGTACAGCGTCAAACATCTCAAAATGTGAAAAACTAAAGCAGAAGCAGGGAAAAAAACAGCATAGAAGTTAGCTCAAGGCAAGCCTACCCCTTCAAAGGTGCAAAGAAGTACAGATCGAGGTATTATCTCTCCTCCTAAATGCTCCTTCGTGATGAGATTGAGGTCTGGGAGAGAAAAGATTCTGACACTTATGTCAGTCCACATTCCAACTGCTGCTAGATTACTGTACTTGGGGTTTTCACCAATGGGATTTATGTCAAGGCATGATATCTCATACTCCAGTTGGACATGCTTTACTTCCGTCAATATGCCATCTCCAATTTCCAGATAAACTAAATGCCCACCTCCTGTGGCCAACAAAACCTGTATACAGGTATAACACTTCAATAATCATCAGCGGTACAACAAACTTACCGTGTGGACACCACCACAGTCAAAGCCAACAATGAAAAGAAGGATAAGGGAAAATTAAACACACCCACACACACACAACTTATTCAATACAAATCATGATTTATGAACAAAAATATATAATAATAAGCAACATTAATTTGATGTGTTCTTTGTGTCACAAGCATAAACTCAAAACCTTTCAACAAAAATTGGGATCCACAATAATGATTTATAGCCTCCCCTTAAACACATCTATGCAGAGGAGAGTCACATGAAATCTATACAATTATTTCATGACTGTGTGATAATGAATCCAAGTTTTATTTAGTCAAATAAGAGGAAGCTTGCATGCTTTAGAGATGGCTTGGACTTTAAGAATCAAGGTAAAAGGCTCCAATAGGCATATATTGTGTAGATATGCTATTTGCATTGTAATGGGTTAGATGCCCTCATGGTCCAACTACCTGAAAAACACAAAAAGAAGCCAATTTTTTCCTTCTAATTTTTGCAGTTTCTAAAATGTATAAGACTAACACCATTTATTTCGGAAGATAAGAGCTATGCTAAATCCTCCAATATCCATATATGACACAATGTCCATTACAAACAATGTATATGCTACCACAATCAGGCAGATGGTTTGGACTGAAGGAAAGAAAACTGGAAATTACATGTATTAGACATTTACAAAACCAGGATGAAAATTCATCATTTACACCCCCCCTTCCTTCTTTTTGGATAAAAGAAAAGAATTAATAAAACTTGGTCAAACAAGAGCTTTCCAATTTCTCTGCATTCTTGTCAAGAGAGACACCCTCAAAGAAATCATGTATATAACACCTTAAGAGGCCATAAACACAGTCAAGCACCATTTCCTCCCAAAATTTGAAGCGGTTGGGAGAAGGTCTGGGAATGATTTTAATAAATCTCTATCACAACTTCTCATGGGTAAATCACAGGTTCAATGTCTTGTAAATTTAATTTTTATTAAGAGAATGGTGGTGGCTAATAGCAATAGTCGAATTCATGACATGAAGGCCATTTCATCCCAAAAGCTTAAGCTGTTACGATAAGGTCAAATAATGGTTTCGTTAATAACACTAACATGCACAATCCTATACCATAATAAACCTAAGGATTTAAAAATCTGTCCTTAAAAAATTGAGCATTTCACTCAAGCAAAATACACCAATAAACAGCATAAATAACACATTACCATAAAGCTTTGACTTGCCTGAACCTATTTAACAAATCAATAAAAGTTTTTACCATTAGAAAGAAAACCAACATTCCACAAACACACCAAAAACCCTATTCCAACTGGATGTGCAGCTATTTCCGAATTAAAATTACACTATCAGGAGACAAAAAAGTTACTATATCTGCAAACCAGCAAATGCCATTAGCATTAATCTATTGAGTGCCAAAATTTTGTCTTCCTTCTTATTACCAAACTGTTTAAATTGAATAAGGAGAGACTGGTCCAGTGTAAACACCCAAGTTCTGCCAGAAATACCAAAGAACCTATTACTTAGGGTTCTATTTCAACCCATTTAATGAAGCATTTTCTTTTTTGCTTGAGTCATAGTGACATAGATACATATCCACCAATGGCTATCTATTAAAGTATGTAAACACTTATGAGTTAATAAGCCAAGAACTCCCCTCTCACAAATTCACATAAACTTGCAAGTTTAACAGCCACGGTTGACACTTTACATCCTACTTTAGTGATCCAATAATCCTATAGCTTTATAAATCCAACATTATTCCTCTGCATAGCACTAGTCACTACTAGTAAAGAAAAGCTGAACAGAGATGATCAAATCACGATGAAAAATAAGGACAACAAACTGCTCATGGATGGCCAACTTTCAACATCCTGACAGTTCAGGGTACATCCAACCCTTCTGCAATGAAAGATGGGCTCTGCCTCATCTTGACAATGCCACACTGACTAGGCAACCCATTACAGCTAGAAAAAGAGAACACCATGCAAAATGTCATTGACAGTCAAAAACCCTAAGGTATCCATAAAGCAACGGAATCAGACCTGGGTAGCATTTGCAGTGGCCACGTTAACTGAATAACCTGATGGTGCATGCCATTCATGACGAAGCTCTCTACTTGTGGAACTGACCAGTCTTACAGCACTTGAGGTGACCTGTTCAGCCAAAACAGATGGCCGCTATTATTAAAAAGTAGAAGAGCACAACAAAATAATGTTGATATATGGCATTAAGGTTTCAAAGTACTGCCATATTATCAGAACACTAAGCTTGATTCTACTGGTAAATTTCCAATCTTTCTAATTTAAAATTGATGTTCTACCCTCCATATTCATCAAAGAATTAATAGTCAATCAGGCACACTGAAACTAAAAAACCCACTATTAAGAAAGATAAGGAAAGAACCTACCTGGACAAGTTGGTTGTGAATTGCATCATGGCAAAATAAAGTCTGTACTTGAGAACAGAAACCTTCAATCTCAGTTTCTTCCAGCTCATCATCAAGATTCATTGCTAGAATTCTTGTCTCACTGATAAAACTTACAACCAAGAAGGTGTCAAAAGGATCATCAGTTGAGGATCTTAATGACCACATTCCTTTGATACCTTGAAGTTCTACAGATGCCTACATCTCATAAATGAGTCAGAAATTAGTATTTTGCAATCCATATTTTTTAATTTTTAAAGGACCTTTTCCTGTTTGCTTTTTTAGAGAAAGGGGAATGGAAGAAAGTCAAACTAGAACTGACCTGTTCATTGATTCCTATTCCATTTCGAACAATGCGAAGAGAACCATCCTTGTAAGCTCCAGAGCAGGTTACAACCTGACCTTGGCCTTGCCTTTCAAGGTCTACCACACAGAAGTCAACAATAGGCCCCAAATTGACATACCTTTCCAAAATCTCCACATAAGAACCTTTTGGGTCTGGCTGTAGATTTAGCTTTATCAGCTGTATTTGACATGTCACAATGTTAGCACACCATATTTCTGAATAGGGAAGTGACAAGACATGGACTTGCTATAACAATCAGTCATTAAATCAGTATGACCCAATCAAAGATTGAAGAAATTAATCCATATAAAGCAAAATCTACTTGATACAGCCTAGTTTTCTATGTCTAATTTCACAATTAAAGAGAATTAGGAGAAAATAAAATATCCATAATTTCTTGTTGAAAACATAATCTTTTTGGCCAACAGCTAAGAGCTGACAACATTTTTCACAACTACCAACTTAGCCTTTATTTGCCATTCTTACTCTTCTTTTAACCAATTGAAGGAGCACCATAAATGAATACTCTCCTATTGATGGCACTAGCTTAATTACATTTGGAGAAATTTTATCATTCTGTTTAACATAAATGTACACTCCATTTTCGATATAACTAGATAATGTTCTTTAGACCATAGTTGTCAAATCACAATAAGAGTGCATCAAAAAATAGAACAATAGTACTTTACTTTGAAATTCACATAATTATTGATGTTTGCTTTGTTATGATAAAATAATCTCAATCTTCTCTACAAAAAAGTAGCATGCCATGGTTGAAAATAGAAAATTGACTTCAGATAATTAGTGCAATGGTGGCTCTACTCCTTATGGAATAAATTATTCGAAGTACTTGGCAAAAACTGGGCTCTGCTTCTCAGTCCAGAGCAGTTTCCCTTGACTCAGTTCTAAGGCATTGGATGGAAAAAGAAGGAAAGACTTAATGGAAATGTTCTTTCTATGTTAATGTCAAGAACCATGTCATCCCAAAAGCTACAACTATAATATCTCTACCACAAAATTCTCCCAAAAACCCAAAGGTTTGAAAGAATGGACAAAACACAAGCCCATCATACCTTTGTGTTAAAAGTTAATTTTCTTTATATTATGATGAAACTCTACTCTAGCTCAACAGTATTTATATAAAAAGGAGCTGAATATCCCCTCTAATTCAGCAAGAATTACACAAAATAAAGCTTTGGTGTTTACATCAAAGGAAAAGATAGAAAAAGATAGGAACAAGAAATGCAGAAGCTCAGGATTCTCCTCACTAGCAATCAAGAGGCTAGTGTCTCTCCACGCAGATGTTCTTGCCTTCATCTCCTCACCCACATTGCATATAATCTCCAGCAACCACCTCCTCTCTCTCTCTATCTCTCTGTCTCTCTCCTCCCACGTTACACTGGTTAGTTATACTATTTTGTCTTAGGGAGTGTTTGGTTGGGGGTTTTTGGAGGGGAGGGGAGGGGAGGGAGATAAGGTGTTTGGTTGGATAAAATTGGAAGGGAGGGAAGGGGAAATGAGGCAAATTTGCCTCCCCTCCAAATTGGGGGGTTTTGGAGGGGAGGGGAGGGGAGGGAGAGGGATGGGGTATTTTTTAAATGTTAATTTACTTTTTTGTCCCTTTTAGTTTTTTAATATTTTAATATATTAATATTTATTAATATTAATTTTCTTTATATTATGATGAAACTCTACTCTAGCTCAACAGTATTTATATAAAAAGGAGCTGAATATCCCCTCTAATTCAGCAAGAATTACACAAAATAAAGCTTTGGTGTTTACATCAAAGGAAAAGATAGAAAAAGATAGGAACAAGAAATGCAGAAGCTCAGGATTCTCCTCACTAGCAATCAAGAGGCTAGTGTCTCTCCACGCAGATGTTCTTGCCTTCATCTCCTCACCCACATTGCATATAATCTCCAGCAACCACCTCCTCTCTCTCTCTATCTCTCTGTCTCTCTCCTCCCACGTTACACTGGTTAGTTATACTATTTTGTCTTAGGGAGTGTTTGGTTGGGGGTTTTTGGAGGGGAGGGGAGGGGAGGGGGATAAGGTGTTTGGTTGGATAAAATTGGAAGGGAGGGAAGGGGAAATGAGGCAAATTTGCCTCCCCTCCAAATTGGGGGGTTTTGGAGGGGAGGGGAGGGGAGGGAGAGGGATGGGGTATTTTTTAAATGTTAATTTACTTTTTTGTCCCTTTTAGTTTTTTAATATTTTAATATATTAATATTTATTAATATTAAGATACTTTTTTTTATTAGAAATTAAAAATAAAAAAAAGATTGAAATTTATAATTTTTTAAAAAAATTATTGATATAAATAATTTTTTTATAAAAAATAAAATTAAAATAATATAAAGGGTAAATTTGTCCAAATATAATTACCTCCCCTCCCCTCCTGAATCAAACAATAATCTCTCCTTCCCTCCCCTCCCCTCCCTCCCCTCCCTTCCAACCAAACATAACTCATTAAATCCCCTCCCCTCCCTTCCCCTCCGTTGAACCAAACGGAGCCTTAATCTCCCTCTCAATTGCCACCTAAATCCCACCTATTGGGCTGGGCCTTTATCCAACCCTTTGTCCCTCTTTTTCTTTCTCCCATATGTCTTCAGTATGGGTTCACCAACACCATTCAACCCTTTTCCCTTTTTTTCATTCTCACGTATGCCTTTAGTTTGAGCTCAAAAATACCAGATCATCATTACCTCCCCCAACCAATTTCAACTTGTCCTTGAGGTGGAATTGAGGAAATTGAGCTTGTATAACTTCATAATCTTCCAATGTGATTTCAAATTCAGGCAAGCCTTTCCATTGGACTAGGATTTCCAACCAGCCATTGGTTAACTTCCTGGCTTTCTTGATCAGTTCTTGCTCCACCCTGAGTTCCATATCTTCAGTGAGTACTGCTGGAATTTCTTATGGCTGGACCACAGGATTTAGTGATTTTTTAAGCAGGGAAATATGAAATACAGGGCGTATCTTCACTGTATTGGGTAATTCCAGCCTATGAGCTACTAAACCATACTTCTCCATCACTTTGTAAGAGCCATAATACCAAGGGGCAAGTTTCTCATTTTGCTTCTTGGCAAGAGACTTTAATTTGTAGGGTCTTAACTTCAAATACACTGTGTCCCATACAGAAAATTGATATATGTCGCCTCTTTTGATCAGCCCAATGCTTCATATAATTATGAGATTTCTCAAGTTGCTTTTTTAACTCTCACAAAATTGAATTTCTCTCCCTCAAATTAATATTCACTTCCTCCACAACAAAGAAATCACCATGTAAAGAAAGAAGAAGGATCACTTATAAAGCTTTAAATGAAGTCCATTCTAAGGGAACTATTGTAGCTGGTATTAAACCAATATTCAGCCCATGCCAACCATTTATGCCACTGCTTAGGTCTATCCCCTATGAAACACTTCAAGTAGGTCTCCAAGATCCTATTTGCTACTTCAGTTCGCCCATCTGATTCAAGGTGGTAGCCTTAACTATAGTTCATAGTCCCTGCCATCTTGAACAATCCAAAAGTAGCTAATAAAATCCAGTCCCTACAAGAAACAACAGATTTTGGAAACACACAATTTCACAATGTTAATAATAAAGATTTTAGCTATTTCCTTCACAAAAAATGGATAAGATAAGGTTACAAAATGGTTGTATTTTGTAAGTCTATCCACCACGACCATAATAGCATCAAATCTTTGGGATTTGGGCAACCCAATAATAAAATCCATACTCACATCCTCCTGCAATGGTTGAGGAATAGGGAGTGATTGAAGCAACCTAGCAAGAGATATAGCCTCAAACTTATTTCTTTTATGCACCTTACACTTGGCTACATACTCCTGTACTCATGCCTTCCCAAAACAAAATTTGAGCCATCCTCTTGTAAGTTCTCGAGTAGCTTGAATGCCCTCCTAGGGGAGTGTCATGGAATTCTTTAATTAAAGCCACAACTCTTGGAGAAGTTCTTAGAAGTACCAATTGGCCCTGATGAGTCAAACACTCCTTGATTAGAAATTTCATCAACTTGATGTCAAAAATGCATTCTTCAATGGGGACTTGAATAAGGAAGTTTACACAAAAATACCTCACGGTTTGAAAAATTCTAACAATCCCAACATGGTATGCAAATTACAAAAATCTCCATATAGGCTCAAGCAATCTTTAAGAGCATGGTTTTGTTGGGAATTCAAGAACACGCAGCAGAAAATTAAAATCTCGAATCCCTTCCCATGGATCCATCAATATCGTTTAAATCGAGTAGATCTAGAAATATTTATCTTTTCTGTCGGATCTCAGGAACTGGTCTTCAAATTTGCTCTCTCTACCAGTATCCACACAAACGATTGCTTAACTCGAACGGCGTGCTAGCGCCTCTAACCAATGTCCGTACACATTCTTGGTAGAGAAGACGCTCTCCTCTCTCTCTCACTCTCTAGGCGGCCGTACAGTGTCCGTACGCTTCTCTCTAGGGTTTTTTGTTATTCTATTGTTCTAGGAAATCCAAGCCTCCTCTTTTTTTTTTAATTATGGAGATATCTCTTTTTGGGTTTCAGATATGTATTTTAAATCAAATTAAATCAAATTTTAATTAAATATATTAGTTTAAATTTAAATCTATCTAATAGATTAAATTTAACCAATTATTTAATCTAAATTTAGAAATAAATTCAAATTTAATTTATCTCATAAATTAAATTTAAATTATCATATTAGCTTAAATTTAAATCTATCACATATATTTGAATTCAAAACTAGTTGATTTAAATTAATTAAAGACTATACATATATATTTCGAATTTTATAAACTAAATATATATATATATCAAATATATATATATACATAGATTTATTTATTTATAAAAATTCCTCCATCCTTGATTGAACGTGACATTTATTGAATCTAGACGCAATTTTAGATTCAATGAATTTAGACATTCTAGCTCGAGTTGACTCGTTCTTGTGTGCGACCCTGTAAGCCTATATGACGTTAGCAGTGGGCTAATGATACTATTTGACTCACAAGTCACAAGTAACCTCTAGCAAGACATTGTGACTACCCAAATCATATAGGGATCAGTGATCCGATACAACCTGTCATCTAACCCTATCACATTTTTTTTGTTACACAATATTTAGATCAAGTATGAGGCATGGAAACGTCATCCTCATCTTATTTGATCGTCACTTTCTTGATCTACATGCAGACTGATAGTACAAATGGAAACCTTTCCATTCGAACACGACCATACATTTCTCAGTCTCACTTATCGAAGGGCTCAGAGATATCTCTCTATTAATCAGAGGAACAAATCCTATCTTGACCACTCATCTTCTTCTACATAAATTCTACTATGTCCGATCATAACCTTTATGATCACCCGATTAAAGATGACTCTTGACTATGCCAAAAATAGTGTTTTTTCATGTTAGAAACTATAGTGATATTAAGTCTAAGGGCTCGGTGACACGATTATACATAAGATACGCTTATGACTTAATCTATGTACCTATCTCATAACAGGTCGATCCAGTATCTTGTTCCCTAATGAGTGCCTATGATTAACACATAATCATCAATCAAAATCATACTAGTTTTAGTTCATCATCATTCCTACAATGATGATCAACTAAGGATATTTAAGATAATCAATATGATTTATCCAAGGATATTATTATATAGAACATGCAAAAAATATAATAATGCAATAAAAGAAAACTTTTATTTCTTAATAAAGTACAATGTTTGCAATACAATAATTGGTTTAGAGCACAATCTCCAACAGGTTTTAAAGATTTACTAAGACAATAAAGTAGCTTGGTTTATACAAAGGCAAATAGATCACACCCTTTTAATCAAAGTATTAGGTGGTAAGATTATTGTTTTCATTGTTTATTTAGATGATATTATCATAATTGGGAACATTGAAGAAGTCACTCACCTCAAAAAAGTCCTAAGTAGGGACTTTGAGATTAAAGATTTGAGAGCCTTAAAGTACTTTCTAGGCATGAAATGGCTCAATCCAACAAAGGAATTTTGATATCATAAAGGAAATATACTTTTATTTGTTGAGGGAAACTCATATGCTTAGTAGTAAGCCAGTTGATACTATTATAGACCTATCAAACAAAATTGAGACGAGAAAATTCTACCTAGTTGATAAAGGGATGAACCAAGGATTGGTGGGGATATTGATATATCTTTCCCATACTAGACTAGATATCAGTTTCACGATAAGTGTGACAAGCTAGTTTATGAATAATCCTATTGAAGAACACCTAGAAGCAATATAGCAAATCCTCTAGTACTTAACTAAGAAGCACCGATATGGGTACGCATATCGGGTATGACATGATACAATACATGGGATACAACAATTTCTAAAATTTTAAGATACGGGTACGAGAATATATATATATATATATATATTCAATAATTTAACACATTAAAAACTAATTAATCAAGCATAATTAGTGAATGAACTAATTAATCAATTAATGAGCAGAGGAATCAAAATTAGGTAACAAAAGAAGAAAACAACAATCATTCTGAAAACTACCCACATTAAACCCCATTCTTTTGAGAGTTTTGTTAAACAAAGTATGGTCAAACAAAATTATGAGCCCTAGTTTGTTTCATCAGCTTGCAAATTGCAACCATTGTTGTTATCCTTATAATGTGAAGAGTCATTATTCCATAACTTTTCGCCTGCTTTGATTGCTACGGTCAAATGGTTGAACAATGAACAGTTGAAGTCAGATATAGCAAACCCAGAACGTTCTAGTTTAATTTCCTGCAAATAGAGGCACATACCACAAAAATGAATTGAAACACCGGCAGGGGAGACAAATTATTAGCCAAGTTACAAGATCCCAAGCTCATTTTTCTCTGTCATTCAAGTTTTTGAAAAAAATTTTGAAATTGAAGCCTTACCACCGAAGAAGAAAACGGACCTGCCACTGGTCGAAGAAGACGACGGAGGAACGAAAGGTGTCACCAAAGAAGATGACGCAGCACGGTAGGCAACGCACGACGAGACGTAGCAGCACCAGAAGTAGAGGGGGAAGGAGAAGAACTGAAGCCTTTGACGGATGGGGGGTTAAATGGTGGACAAAACGATGTCATTTAAGGAAAAACGTTTCGCCGCCATGTCGAAGCTATTTTCTAGCCATTTCGTAACATTTCAATATGGAAAGAAACATTTCAAAACGCATCGAAGCAAAAGATACGTTTGGGATACTTTTGTACCCATACAGTATGCGTATCCAGTACGGATACATATACAGCTCCAAATTTGGCATACGCGTGCTTCAAAGGTACTTAACAATGATACTAGGAAAGGGGTTGTTTTCCAAAAAAGGAATCAACTGGATCATAAAAGTGTTCTCTAATGTAGACCTGGCTAGATTTCCCATTGATAAATGGTCAAACTCAAGGTATTGTATCTATGTTTGGTGTAACCTTGTCACTTGGAGGGACAAGAAGCAATCAATTATAGCCTAAAGCAGCACAGAAGCCAAATTTTGGGGTATGACTCATGGAATTTATTAAGGCATATGGTTAAAAAGGCTCCTTGAAGAAGTTTAATTTAACATTCATGACATTAATATGTGACAACCAAGCATCAATAAGCATTGCAAAGAACCCAATCCATCATGACAAAACCAAACATGTTGAAATTTATCAACCTTTTATCAAAGAAAAATAGAAAAAGGAATCACTGAGGTAATTTATACACCTATACATCAACAAACAGCTAATGTTCATACCAAAGCTATTCTAAGAACCCAATTTGATGTTCATCTATCCAAGCTAGGCATGATTGACATAGACTCCCAAGCTTGAAGATTAATGTGGAATTCCTGTTTTCTTTTTATTTATTTATTTATTCTTTTTGCATTTCTTGTAAATAACCTTACGCCTAGAGATACTATTGTAAATTTTCCTTAGATTTACGTCTATAAATAGTGGTGCCCATTACTTGTAAAAATTATCAGAGGTATTCATTCAAATATTGAATACAAATTCTCTCCTTATTCCTCGTAGGTGATTCTCTTATCAGAAAGGCTTAAAAGGGGGAAGAGAGAAAGAGAGAGGAAGGCTATGGGTGAATTCTAGATAACTTTTTGGAGATTTATAGTATCTCAAATAGCTAGAGTTTTGTTGGAGTGTAAATATGCTCACTAGACAATGAATAAACATTAGCAATAATTTGCATGTTTAGCATGTGACTAGTTCAATAATTAGTATGCCTTAATAAATTTATAATAACTTGTCTTGTACTATTTACCTATAAATAAAAGATCTCATGCAGATCAATACTCACTGACCATATTTCCTACGAAGGGTTTTTTTTCATTTCTCTCTTTAACACATTGGGCATCAGAGCTTGAAAGGCAAATCCCTTTTCTTTACACTATTAGTCTTTTTCCAGTGACCATGCCTCAATTTCGATCACCATGCCTAGTTCATTGTTGACCCACCTTCGCCACAAAAAGTATTCAATGCCATCGACCGGCATTTCTCCATTAATTAGAGTCCCATGCACCAAATAGACAAATTATCCAAATGCCCACATGCCAACTTGTGAGGGCTATCACTCCGACTACCATCTATGTAGAATTGATAGCCAACAATCGTATAGTCCAACCCAGACCTTCTCTCCTTCACTGATTGGACCCTATTCATGATATTTCTTCTCAGTTCCTTGTTTATTACTCCTTCAAGGGCTTCCTTCAATTTAAATTATCATGGTTGACACCCTTAATGCATCCTCAATTCAAATATCTACTACTTTTATTGATGCCTATTCTAGAATTCCTGTCATTACTCATGAAAAATTAGATGGCTTTAATTATTTTGCTTGGGTTGTATCTGCCGAGCTTTGGTTTCTTGGCCAAGGCCACAAAGATTAACCAGTAAAACAAAGCATCTCCATGAGAACTTGTATTTATATGTAAATGATATAAAATACATCATTAAAAACTCATTAAGGCATACTAATTACAAAATTAGTTACATACTAAACATTCTAATTACAGCTAATGGATCCTCGATATCTAGTTAGTATATTTATATTTAATACCCCCCCCTCAAGCTGAAACATATAAATCATATGTACCAAGTTTGTTACAAATGTAAAAAATGTATCAACTAACCAATCATTGGAATTGACATGGCTGATAATGAGGATCCTTGATAGTATCTTTTCCCTCATAAAATGACAATCAACTTCTATCTTTAATCCTAAAAAATTGAATTGGAGCCAATATGTAAGGCAACTTGATTGTCCCAGATCAATGTCATTTGCAAATTCCACATGTTGCCAATGCAATGGCATGATATTCAACTTCAACAATACTAGATCTAGCCACAACATCTTGTCTCTTACTTTTCCACTATACAAGATTTCCTCCATTAATAAAAAATATTCTATAGATTGTCAATCCATAGGAGATCTTGCCCAATCTGCATCAATATACCCAACCACTTGAGTATGTTTGAGATCATCATACAATAAACCTTTCCTAGGAGCTCCTTTGATATACTTGAGAATACACATGATAAAAGCTGGAAATTTGTTGAGTAAAAACAGAGATGAAGAGCAAAACTTTAAGGGAAAAAGATTAGAAGAAAACAAGTGCAAGAAACTAAAACACTAATTTCTTCCATAGGGTAGTCCATATGGATAGGACTACACTCCAATAACAAGTTGTTCAAATTAAGATACCAATACAAGACCCAAAATACATAATTTATAACAAATCCTAGGAAATTAAATATTTATAGAACACAAAACTACAACAACTAGATGGAGATGGTGTGCAGGACTTTTAGGAGAAAAGTCAAGGGGACAGCTAGCCTCTCAAAAAGCTAGCACTTGTTTGTTCCTTCTTCATTCTTGTGTTTGTATTGTTGTGATTTTTGTTATAACTTCTATTGCTGTGATTCATGTGATGCTAGTGTGCTGTGACTTGTAGAGTGTTTGTATGAGTTGAAATGTTGTAACCCTTTTGTTTAATGAAGTGACTATATTCCAATACCAATACTAGTAGCATATTATGCCCTTGTGTTGCTTCTAGCAGACATTAGCAAGGATCCTATAAGAGAGAAACTTGATTTTGGACCAGGCTCGAGAGGCTAGATAGGGAAGAAGCCCAAAGTTAAATGAGGAAGGTAGGACCCAATAGTATATTGTACTTGCGTTGCTTCAAGAAGACATTAGCAGGGATCCTATTAAAGAGAAACTGGATTTTGGACTAAGGAAGACCAAAGTTAAATGAGCAAGGGAGGATGATTAGGCCTTATAAACAGTATTCAAGAGTGACCCAAAGCCTTAACCGCACACATTTTGACTTTATTAATTGCCCCCATCAAACCTACGACCATGCAAATGGGCGAACTGAGCAAGTATGCACCAAGAGGTATTCGATATATTTAAATTCTTTTTTTTTTTTTGAGTCTACTTATCAAGTTAGTTTGTTTGTTACCACACTTTAGGATTTCTGTTTCTGTTTGTTATGTCTCTATTACCTCTTGTTGTACAGCACTTAGCCTTGCTTCTTCTATAAAAGCAGGTGTCCAGTGCCTATGTAAATACACACAGAATATTCTGGAAAGAAGTACTCTATTGTTCAGAGGCAGCCATGCATATATTGTCTAATCCAATGTTTCATGAAAGGATGAGGCATATTGAAGTGGATTGCCACTTTGTAAGGGAGAAAGTTTAATAGAATCAGATTAACAATTCCTATGTTCATACAGAGATCACATTTATTAACCAAGGAACTTACATGGGATAAAAATTGAATTTCTTTGAAATAAGCTGAGCATGATGTTATGTGGCAGCAGATAAGTACTACAGCAGTTAATAGCTATTCTATTAGTTGTTATTCTGTTTCTGTTATTTTGCTATTCTGTTGGTGCTATTCTGTTATTAGCTGTTATACAAGTTGTTGTTGCTAGTCTGTTGAAGGTAGCTAGCTACCTTACTGTGGAGTACCTTCTCTTGTCAGTTAAAAATAAGAGAAGGGAAAGCTTGATGTACCTGTTGATTATTTTCCGGAATAAACTACTGGTATTGAGTACCAGAATTCTCTCAATTCTCTACCAATCTAGTATCAGAGCCACTAATTCTTGGTGATAGCAAAAGAAACACGCTCAAATAACAATTTCAAGAGATGGAGCAAGAGATGCTCCAGATGCAAATGGAATTGAATGATCTTTGATAATCGGAGTTGCAATTGGACTCTAAGACCATAAGGATCAAAACACAGATGGAGTCCTCAATCTCTCAAATGGAATGCGTTGTGGCAATGGCTAACTTAGCTACAAAGATGTTGTCCTTGATGATGTATGCTATAGATGAAGGAAATGAAATGAATGATGCATCAAGTGTTCAAGGAGGAAGACCAGTGAATGGTTGTCCACAATTTGGTTCTTATAATGGTAACCACACTGTTATCAATTTCTTACAAAGTTTTCTCAAGTGGATTTTCCAAAGTTTGATGGATCAGACTTCGAAGGTTGGTTATTTCATTACAAACAGTTCTTTGAGATTGATGATGCCAATGGATCAACTGTGTTCAACTAATCTCAATGCATCTAGAAGGGAAGGCTTTACAGTGGCACCATGGATTCATGAGGAGGAGGAAGATAGGTGAGATTGGTTGGCCAAAGTATGTTTAAGGCTTGAAGGCCAGATTTGGCAACATTTTTAAGGTGGTCCAATGTCAGAACTCAAGAATCTGAAGTAGGAAGGATTTGTGAGTGAGTATCGAGAAATTCGAGGACACTCAAGGAATTCTTAGCAAAGATCGAGTTAACTGAGGAGCACACTATTAGTTGCTTCCTTGGAGGGCTCAAACTGGAAATTGAGGCTCAGGTGAGAATGTTTAAACCTAACACTATGTCTAACACCATGTACCATGCCAAATTACAAGTGGCTTATGTGCTCGTTATTCAAACCAACCAGCACCTTACCAGAAGAAACCTCAAGGATCCTATGACACTACCAATACCTCTCAGGCCTCCAAATCTTACTCCCACTGACCTTTCTATCAAAACTCAACCACATTTTCCACTACGAATAATAATTCAAGTAGTGATAAAGAAACCACAGCCTCTTCCTCCTATTTTTCAAAGACCAAACCCAGTCTTACTACTAATAAACATATTAAGCAGCTGACCAAGAGCAAGATGGATAAGCAATGGAGAAAAAGACTTTGCTATTGGTGTCTGGAGAAGTTCAGCTTCAACCATAAGTAAGAGTTCACAGCTATTTACACTAATGGTTGAAGAAGAAGAACAAAGGGATTTTATGGATATTGATGAGGATATAAGTGGTACAGAAGGGAAATTAGCAGCAGCACCTCCAAGAATCTTAGAATGCTATTTACATTGTATGACAAGGGATCATCCTAAGGATTGGGTCAAATGGCTTCCACTTGTGGAACTATGATATAACATCTCTATCATTCCTCTATTAGAATGTCCCCATTTGAAGCTATTTATGGGGTACCTCCTCCACACATTTACCTTACCAAGCTAGTGATTCTGAGAATGAGCTGGGTGATAGGAGTTTGAGAGCAAGGGAAGCTACGAAACAATTACTAAAATATCACCTTCAAAAGGCCCAAAGCAGGATGCTTCATATAGCTAATGAGAAGCGCACAGACAAAGAGTTTATGGAGGATGATATGGTTTCTCTTAAACTTCATCCAGTTAAGAGGAACACTATCAACAATACTACCTTTCAAAAGCAGGCTGCAAGGTACTATGGCACCTTCAAGGTGATTAAACATATTGGGCAGGTTGCTTACCAGCTGGTGCTCCTTAGTTATCTTCAAATACATATTATTTTTCATGTATCTATACTTAAGAAACATCATGGGAGTTCTATTCCAGCAAGTTCTACTTTGCCTGAAGTGAATGAAGATTATTTTTCTATGGAACCTGAAGCAATACTGGCTAGGAAGGTGGTTAAGAGAAATAATCTTCCACTCACTCAAGTGTTAATTCAGTGGAAGCATGCTGGTACAGAAGATGCCACTTGGGAATCACTTCCAGGCATTCAACAGCAATTTCCAGACTTCGATGCCACTCTAACCCCTAATCCTTGAGGACAAGGATCTTCTTTGACGGGAGGAATCATTGTTACGTGGCTGCAGACAAGTACTATAGTAGTTAATAGCTATTTTATTAGATGTTATTCTGTTTCTGTTATTTTGCTATTCTGTTGGTGCTATTCTGTTATTAGCTGTTATGATATTTACTGCTGCTAGTCTGTTGAAGGTAGCTAACTATCTTACTGCAGAGTACCTTCCCTCATCCGTTATAAATAGAAGGGAAAGCTTGATGTACCCGTTGAATGTTTTTACCACATGATCAATATCTATGCTCCATAGGATTATAATTAAATACATAAGGAACTGAGGTCATAAGTCAGTGATCCCATCCAATCTCTTCTCTCTCTTTTATGCTTCTCTCTCCACAGAAATTAACGCTCTCCAGACTAAGTTCAAAACCAGAACTTAGGGAACTTAGATTTCTGATTACATTAAAATATGAAGTCACAACATGCAGAGTTAATAATCTTTATGATTCCTATACCTGTGAATCTCCGCAACTTGACCCAATGTACACAAATGCATTATCAAGATATGATATTGTAGATGCAATGGAAGTTTCACCCAGTGTCTCAATTTTGAGACCGGTAACCCTACATAAGTGTACATGAGAAAACATAAGATTCAGATATTAACAAATCATTACTTTAATTAGCACGCCTATGTACTGAGTCAGAATGATAAATTTGACAAAACCAAAATAGAAACGGGAAAATGAACCATCACATACTTCTCTTTCTCATGTGTTATTACAAGTAGACTAAGCAACCCAGTATGATCACCAAGTAAATATCTGGAACCATCAGGATCAATTCTTCCATAGGCTTTGGTAATTGACTGAAATGTACATCATATAAAGTGAAAAACAAAAGTCCAAAAACCTGTGTCCTTCAAATATAATTTGTAAAACTTATGAAATTCACTGTCAAAGATACGAAAGGAAATAGCAAACACTATTCTATAACATACAGGTCTGATTGGAATAGCTTTGAAAGCATTTGCACTACAGTATACTATGGTTTCTTCTCCAATAATAAGGACACCACAAAGAGGTGGGGGAACTGGTATCAATAAATCAGCCCCATTATCAAGATTGTTCTGGGACCATGGACCCTCAACAAAATCTTTATCCTTCAGAGCAACCTCATATGTTTTCACATGACGCGCATCTTTGTTATCCTGTCAATATGAAGAGATTAGATCAAAGCTATACAAACTTACAAACTATGGCACAAAACGCACAGGTAACCACCACAGATTGACATGAAAATTATGTAGGGATTTTATAAAAAAGAATATGTATTTGTCCAACCATACAAACGTAAATGTATGACAACACAAATATTATATAGGTGTCACAGACCCCCTTCACTCATTAAACTTGTCCATAAACAACCATCAAGTGTCAACAATTATTTTAATAGTCCATGACTCCTTGCAATGAAGACCCTTGTCTTGCACTTTTGGAAGACAGATTACATGTAAAACTAAATTATGAACGTCTTATTCTCTCAAAAATATATGTCAATTTAATAATGAAACTATTTTGTGAAAAGGGACAAATGCTTAACAAAATATGAATACAAATCACAACCTTACTGTAACAATATGATCTGGACAGGACAAGTAGTAGGGAAGTCACTGCTGGAGTAAAATTGTGAATCACTTAAGATACAATAGCTTGATTTTTTAATTTCAAACCCACCCAAAATAAATTAAAAGTGAAGAACAACAAAAACAGCTGAACAAAATTATAAAGAAACTAATAAGCCCAAAATAGTCAAAGTCGAAACCTGATAAAGAACCACAATTGTAGGTTTTGGACAGCCGTACAGAAATTTGATATCCAAAACTTGAAGCTCCTCAAGGCTGAAAACAGTCACATAATTTTAATAAACAAAATAAATTGTATGAGACATTACAGCCCGTTTAGTATACAGAATTGTTAGGATGAAATGGGAAATGAAAAGTGGAAAAGTGATTTTGAAGATAAAAAATGACCCTTATATCCCTATCTAAAAAAAAAAAAGGGATAAATACTGTTGAGTAATAATCAAGTAATAATTATAAGAGTATAATAAACCTTAAAAAAAGTTTACCTTTACCTTTCCTTTCCATAGGCTTACCAAACTAGCCGTTAAAGAGAAAAGAAGAAAGAAAATATTATATAATTAGGCATAATTATTTTTCCAAATTTTACCACCAAGCTATAAGCAACAGCCAGCTTAATTCAGCTACTTTGGATTCAACTCTAACATCTTGAAAAGTCATAATAAATCGACGCCTATATTTCTATGACTATCTCAAATCACATTACATCTCAAAACAACTTAAAGCAATCAAACTGACCAGCCACCATGGGGTTTTTTGGTGAGCATCGGAAGAGCTAAGGGCTATTGGAAAAAAAAAACCACAAATTGGAACCATATACATGTCTAAGCATGTTATATATTGTAGAATTGTTTGAAATGATCTCTATCAATATTTTGAATAATGTACAGACACTGGGTACTTATATAAGTGGAAAAGACCAAAAAAAGGCCTAAATATATTTCTGAATAATTTACAAATAATGGGTACAATCATCTATATGAGAAGGACCAAAAACATGAAGAAGAAAATAACTCCTGATGTTCAGCCAATATAGAGAAAAGAATCAAGGAAAATTCAAAAGCTATAACTATACATCAATACAAAACAAAGGTATTATTTCAAAATTATCTCTAGAGAAAAATCAAGGATCCCACACTCCCTCTCAAGTTAGGGAGAATATATCTATCATACCCAACTTGAACAAGTTTTATGCAAAGCCTTGGTTAGCATATCTGCAATTTGCTAGTGCATCGAAGTGTAGATCATTTCCAAAAGTCCTTGTTCTATTTTCTCCTTGATAAAGTGAAGATCAATCTCCAAATGTTTGGTTCTATCACGGTGAACCAGATTTTTTGCCATACCTATAGTCACTTGAGCATCACAAAGTAACTTCATAGATGTTGTAGTCAAGAATTGGAGTTCCTCAACAACTCTGCTCAACCAAATTCCTTCACAAACCCCATATGCTATAGTTATAAATTCAGCTTCAGCACTACTCCAAGCAACAACTAATTGCTTCTTACTCCTGCAAATCACCAGATTGCCCTAGACATAAGTACAATATCTAGAGGTTGATCTCTTACCAATAAGGGATCCAACCTAGTCTAACATAAGAAAAGACTTCTATATTTTGGTTGGTCAACTTCTTGAAAAATAGTCTTCCCCCTAGGGTCATCTTCAAACATTTCAATATCTTGTTTACAGCCTCTAGATGTTCCTCAGTAAGATTGTTCATAAACTAGCTTGTCATACTCACAACAAAACTAGCCTTGTGTGTGAGATATATTAATTTTCCCACCAATCTTCAATCATTCCTTTATCCACAAGAACAATGCTTTCTCTTGAACCCACTTGATTAGCGGAGTTCATAGGCATATGTGTAGGCATACATCCCAACATATCGATCTCCTTCAAAGGTATACTTCCATTGGAATATAATGATACCTCTACTTGACCGACCCACTTCCATTACTAAAATGTATTTCAAGGCTCTCAAGTCTTTAATCTCAAGTTCCTTGCCTAAGACACTTTCAAGATGTGAAACTTTTTCATGATTTCCTATAACAATTATATCATCCACATAAACTATTAGGACTGTAATTTTATCATAAGAAAACCTCTTGATAAATAGTGTGTGATCTATTTGAGCTTGTGAATATCCAAGGTTCTTGATGGCCTTGGTAAATCTCTCAAACCATACTCTTGGGGAGTGCTTGAGCCCATAGAGTCATTTTCTAAACCTGCACACAAGATTGTCATTGTTAGGATATCTCAAACCAAAGGTACCTTCGTATAGACTTCTTTTTCAAGATCCCCATTTAGAAAGGCATTGTAGACATCTAATTGGTAAAGTTTTGATAGAGACCAAGGTAGTATGGGATGCCAAAATCCCACATTAAATAGCATAAGATGCTCAATAATATACTTAAGTAAGATAGTTCTTCCACCTTAATAGCGCTTTTAGCTAGCTTTTGGGATAGAGTTCTCCACCTTGCTTGAGTGCTCATCAATTGGTATCAAAATTGATAGTCGGCAACTCCGAAAAGGGCTACGTGTGGAGGATTCTAGCCAATGGAAGGTCCAATGAAGTGCCACCGAGCGAAGCCGCCGAGACGTTGGCTTTCCAAAGGTAGCCAATTGATGGAGATCAAGGTAGTATAAGATGCCAAAATCCCACATTGAATAGTATGGGATGCTCAATAGGATACTTAAGCAGAGTGGTTCTCCTACCTCAATAGCTAACTTTTGAGAGAACGTTCCCCACTTTGCTTGGGTGCCCATCAAGTTTCTAGTCAAGAGTTGCAACCATGGAAAGAAGAACACATTGTATTGAGCTTGGCAACAAGTGCATATGTCTCCTCATATTCTATCCCATAAGTTTGCATGAAGCCTTTAGCCATCAATCTTGCTTTGTATCTATCAATACTCCCATTCCTTGAGGCCTTTGAGTGATCTCCCATGTCCCAATCTTTTGCAAGGCTCTTAGTTCTTCATTTACAACATCTCTCCACTTATGATGTTTGAGGGCTTCCTCAATATTGTGTGGTACTGAAATGCTGTCCAACTATGTGGTAAAAGCCCTCAAACTAGAAGATAACTTCTCATAGGTGACAAACTTAGATATAGGATGCTATGATGCAAGATCTAATCCCCTTTCTACGGGCAACAGAGAGATGGAGATGAATAGATAAGCTCAAATCATTAGAAGACTCAAAATTAGAGTAACCTTGAATGCTATCACTAGGATTGGAATTTGGGTCAGTTTGGCAATGCTCTTGATGTTCAACAACTTTGGAATGTCTGGAGTAAACCTAGACCTCTAGAACAGCTTCTTGTTCTGCCAAGGCATTTCGGCAGCCTTGGACACCCCCTATTGGGAAGTGTTGGGTTCAAGTAGAGTAGTAAACCTACATTCTGTTTGGCCTAGGATATAATTGAAGTAATCACGAGCATTATTAGTCCTAACAACCTAAGTATAAAACTAATTCTGAATCATTGTATAGAATTGTTTGAAAATGCGCACAGAAGGAATACTCAAGTAAAATGGGTGTGGTCATCTATTAGGGACAAAACCCAACAAGCACTAATTATGATTTGGTCTCTAGCCAAGCCCCAAATGTTACTATGAATGACAGAAAAAAGATGAGATGGTTTGTAATCTTTAGAGGGATAAGAGCTCCAGCTATGTTTAGAAAATTAACACACTTCACATTGGAAAAATTTAGAGCTCTTATTGATAAATAAGGATGGGAAAATTTTTGCCAAGTACATAAAATTTAGATGACCAAGTTGTAGACGCCGTTACATAATTTCCCTATCCTTCTCAGATGCTTCTGCCTTATGTGGGGTCAAGGTCACATGACACATGACTTTATTCTTCATCTGTATCCGCTACAGCCCTTCACTTTCTTCAGCATTTTTAATCGTCCTTCCTAAATCCAAATCCTAAAATATACATTCAAATAAAGAGAACTTAGCAATACATTTCATATCTTGTGAAAACTTGCTGATTGATAGCAAATTACATGATAGATTTGGCACTAAAAGGACTAATTCAAGAATAGTAAAAAATGATCACTTTCCCAATTCCAGTTATTGAAGAAAGGGAACCATCAGCTATTCACACATTATAATCATTCTTACAAGGGCTGCATTCATAAAATAAGGACATATCACCATTCATATGGTCCAAAGCATTTGAGTCACTTATCCAAGTAACCTCATCTGCTGCACTAATATGAAATGCATTAGGAAAACTACTATAGCTAGCTCCAGTAGCACTAGTAGGATTAGATGACAAACCTCAGCTAATTAATTTTGGAAGCCATTCAACTTGTTCTTTGGTAAAGAATGTTGGTTCAATGGCTGCCTTGGTGGTTCCTTTAGGGGTAGCAATGCAATCCTTGCTCTCCAACTCTCTTGGTGGCTTCCAATCAACTAGTTTGCCATGTAACTTCCAACACTTCTCCTGGGTGTGACCAATACGATGACAATGATCACATCTAGGCCTCCCTTTATTCTGCTAGTTATTGTTCTAATTTACACTTTTGCTCAGAAATGCATAACCTTCAATAATGGCAGCAACAAAAGAGGAGCCCAGCATAAGCTTTCTTCAACTTTCTTCTCTATGAACTTCTGAGAAAATTTCCTTTAGTGAAGGCAGGGGTTTTGTTCCAAGAATTCTCCCCTTCATTTCATCCAATGACTCATTCAGGTCCAGGTGGAATTTAAAAATTCTCTCCTTCTCAAAAGTCTCCTTGTACTTCTTCACATCTCCTTGGCTTTCCCATTTTGGATTGTCATACACATCCATTTGTTGCCAAAGATAAGTTAGGGCACATGGAACTTGAGATTCGGCGAACATTCCTCTTTTGCAACACTGCTCATGAAATCTGGGAAATAGTAAAAGAGCTCACCTTGTTTGAGATCATGGAGGCTATTCTTGATCTCAAAGAGTTCAGAAACGTCGTCTTGTTTGAGATCATGGAGGCTATTCTTGATCTCAAAGAGTTCAGAAACGTCGTCACCATTTGTGTAGCTCTCTTTTACTACTTCCCAGATTTCATGAGCAGTGTTGCAAAAGAGGAATGTTCACCGAATCTCAAGTTCCATAGTGTTGATCATCCAAGACATCACCATGTTGTTTTCTGCCCTCCATACCTTCAATTTAGGATCCTTTTTGTCTAGTGGAGGCATCCCTCCAGTCAAATATTTGTCCTTTCCCTCGCTTGATATGTAGAGCATCATTGACTTGGCAAATTGTAAGTAATTGGGACAATTCAGCTTGTGCCCAATAATGAGAGGAAGTGTCCCATTTGCTGCAAATAGAGTGGAAGGGTTTAACTTAGAGGACCCACTCAAGATTTGATTATTTTCAAATGCCATATGGATGCAAAGAATAGGGAGAGGTGTGATGAGAATCCAAAAAGAGGCAAGCAGACATCAAGGGATTTGTTGCATATTCATGGAGGTCCAATTACAAGAATAAGAGATAAAAGAATAAAAGAAGCTATAAGTGGATTACTTAAAGAAGTATAGACTAAATAAGCTTCTAATAATGCAATCAACTTAAGAATAGTTTGGGCCAAAATCATAGCCTTCTAACATTATTCAAATACGAGATAAAGGCTAGAATTTATTTAGATGTTTGGGCCTTGCATTTTAATAGGATTTATTTTTGTCAATTGTAAATGAGCTGGACATTACTTTTATTTAAGTCCATGTGTTTAATTTTTTTTGTTTTATGTTAATTTCCTTTTTAATTACAGTTTTTATTATAAATGGGTTACTAAACCTATTTGGACTAGGAATCAACATTAGATTAGGCCTTTTTAATTTTACTCCATTAGCTTTTAGGGTTTATTTTATTGCCTTATAAACAAATGCGTGAACAGTAACATTCTAAAGGTTTGGGATGAATAGAATTTGAATTTCAAAGAGTATGAGCCACTTTCTCTTAATTCTTCAATGAACTATTATCGAACTTGTCAAAGATTTATATCTTATCAAGATGCAACACAGGGATAGAAGAAAGAGGAGAAGATTTGGACCAGAGATTCACTCTGATACTAGGTGGAATGGACCGAAAAATGGTCTGAATGTATTTCTAACTAATTGACAAATGATGGGTACAATCATTTATAGGAGAAGGACCGAAAACATGGGAGAAGAAAATTACTCTTGATGTTTGGCCAAAAGAGAAAAGAATCAAGGAAATTTTGAAAACTATAACAACTATACATCAATATAGATCTAACTATTTACAAAACAAAGGTATTAATTCAAAATTATCTCTAGAGAAAAATCAGGGATTCCACAATATACATAGAGAAACCAAGCACAGAATAAAATCTCCTTGATACTCGATCAACCAATAAAGGAAAGAATTCGAAATACAACCATCCTACAATATGTACAAAATAACTCTTATGATAGGGGAAAGAGAAAAAGAAAGAAGAGAGAAAACGAAATTAACAACTTTAGAATCTTATTCACCTCTAGATTAATTAATTATTAACTACTAGTTATAACTAGTTATCTTCATATACTAATACATCTAACAATACTTCCCTCCTTAAAGAAACCTAGTCCTCAAAAGTTAAGCACGTCAACAAACCCCAAGTAAACCCTTTCAAAATCATAAAAACAAACCCAGTTTTATATGGACAATCATTACATTTAACGAAACCTCTATTATATGTCTGCCCAATTTTTGAAACAATCACCTATGTAACATTCTTTCAGGTATTAAGTCCATAAGCCATGTTGGCCAATTTGGTGGTGGGTGTCTACGAATTGTAGAAGGTCCATGACAAGGTTTAGGTAATGACACATGAAACATATCATGAATTTTAGATGCAGAAGGTAAATCCAATTTGTAAGCAACTGTTCCTATTCTCTTCAAAAGTTTATAAGGACCCAAATAGTGGGGAGCTAATTTCTATGAACCTCTAGGGGCCATAGACACTTGAATAAGGTTGAAGTTTAAGGAAAACCCACTCTCCAATATGAAATTCCCTATATATTCTTCTCTTATCCGCCTGCTGTTTTATTTGGTTGACAACTCTATGAAGATGATGCTTAATAAAAGACAGCATTTCTTCTCTATCTATAAATGATCTGTCAATAACTTCTATTACAAATTCATGTACCATATAAGGAACATGTAGTGGAGGTTTCTAGCCATACAAAACTTCATACGGAGTGGACTGAATAGATGTACGAAAAGTGGTATTATACCACCATTTTACAAGTGGCAAACATTTACACCTAGTCTTGGTAAAAACTCCTTCCAAAATTTACTTGAAAAAATAGGATCTCTATCACTAACAATATCTCTCAGAGCTCCCTAGAGCTTGTAGATATTGTCAATGAATTGTTGAGCCACCTAAGCTGCTGTAAAAGGGTAGGTTAAAGCAATAAAATGAGCATATCTACTCATTCTATCAATAAGCAATAGGATTGTGTCATCTCCTCCAGATTTTGGTAACCCTTCAATAAAATCCATTGTTATACCTACCCAATCCTTAGAAGGAACTGGTAAGGGTAACATAGCCAATGTTGCAATAGTTTCACCTTTACATCTTGCACATACATCACACTGCTTAATAAAAAGCTTTACATCAGCTTCTGTCTTCTTCCACCAAAAAATACTCTTCAATCTATAATAAGTGGCATTAACACCCAAATGCTTTCCTTGTGATGATTCATGCATCCATGAAAGTAATTCCCCTTTAAGTTGATCATTATCCCCAATAAATACCATTCCATTCCTCCTCAATGTATGATTATCACATTTATACTTTGTTTGCTTATCACCATTGTCAGTCAAATGAGAGAGGAGTGCTCATAAATGAGTATCTTACTGCCATGTCCCTTGTATTTTCCGCCATATATCACCAAAAATTGAAGAAACAACCATTTGAAATAATTCAGCCCCTTGCATCTGAGAGTGCATCTACAACCTTATTTTCATTCCCCTTCTTATACTAAATCTCATATACCCCATAAGCTTGGTTAGCCAAAAAATTTTGAAAGGATGTTCTGATCTTCTGATCTAACAAAAACTTGAGGCTTTTCTGATCTGTTTTGATAATAAATTGTCTCCCATCTAAATATTAATGCCACCGCTGAATTGCTTGCACAAGAGCTAACAGTTCTTTCTCATAAATTGAAAGAGAAAGGTGTTTAGGAGATTGGCTCTACTATAGAAAGCAACAGGCCTTTGGTCTTGCATGAGGACAGCCCCAAGACCTTGACCTGAAGCATTTGTTTCAAGGACATATGGCCTTCAAAAATTTGGTAAAGTCAATATTCCGGTAGTTGTCAATGCCACCTTTAATCTCTGAAAAGCTTGAGAAGTTTCTTCTATCTAGTGGAATGCACTGCCCTTTAGAATATTATTGAGGGGTTTGGCTATCTCTCCATAAACTATGATGAATCGTCTGTAATAACCCGTGAGACCAAGAAAAGATCTTAATTGTTTAAAAGTTGTTGGTATAGCCCACCTGTTTATAGCTTCAGTCTTCTAATGGTCTGTTGCTACCCCTTCTGAGCTAATAATATGACCCAAATATTCAACCTTGGCGGCAGCAGCAAAAGAGCACTTGCTACCTTTTACAAAGAATTGTTGTTCTTTCAACCTTTCCAATACTTTCTTCAAATATTGAAACATGACTCTCCAAGCACCGACTATAAAACAAAATATCATCAAAGAATACAAGGACAAATTTCCTCAAATACTCTTTGAAGATACCGTTCATAGCTCCCTAAAAAGTAGCTGGTGTGTTAGTCAGCCCAAATGGCATTACTGTGACCTCAAAATGCCCTAAGTGCATCTTGAAGGCTGTCATCTGGATTCATGCTACCCAAACTCAAATCTAATTTAGTAAACAACTTAGCACCATGTAATTCATCTAATTCTACAATTGGAATAGGATCCTTAATAATGCACTTATTAAGCTTACTATAATCCACACACATCCTCCATGAACCATCCTTTTTCTTTACCAAAACCATTGGTGCTGCAAAAGGGGAAGAACTGTTCTAAATAACCTCTGATTCTAACAAGTCATCAATTGTCATTTCAATCACATTCTTCCATGCAGTGGGGTATTTATATGGTTTGATATTAATTGAATTTGAGTCTTCCTTTTAATTAATGTTGTGATTATGACCTTCTCTAAAAGGTGGTAATGTTGTAGGGGTTTTGAAACATCTCCGTACTCCTTTAAAAGCACTGGATAGATTATGGAATCTGCTTCCCTTCCTTGGCCTGAATTATCAGACATTGCAATCCCTCACCTGTGTGTTTTGCAAGTTGTATGAGAAAAAATTGAGCTTATTCTGAACTGATTTCTTGCAACTATTTCTGAGACTCTCCCCTCCACTTAGGAGTATTGACTATTAACTTCACCAACTTTCCTTTGTAATAAAACAACATCGTAGGATCAATGAAATCTCATTGTACACAGCCAATTGATTTTACAGAGTGCATCCTTAATACCATATCACAACCTATTAAAGAAATGACAAATGCATCAGTTTGGAATTATTCTCCTTGCATTGTCCACTGAATATTCTTGCAAATTCCCTGTATTGATAATTTGCCTCCTCCTACTACAGTAACTTTTGCATCTTTTAACTCTTCCATAGGTAACCTCAATTTCTTCACTACTTGTGAATCTAGAAATCAAGGTGTACTCCCAAATGTCAATTAAAATCTATAATATCTTCTTTCCTACATGGCCTTGCATTCTCATCATAGTATTATCCTCCACACCCTCAATTGCATTCAATGAAATCTTGGTAGGTATTTGAGAATTTCCCACATTATCAACTTCTTCTACTATTGCAATCATAATGGATCTTGCAATTTCTAGGACATGCCGATTCTTTCACTCGGCTATTCCATTCTATTGTGGAATATAGGGGCAAGAACTTTGATGAACTATGCCTTTTCAAGAAAGAAGTCCCCAAGAATAGAATTCAAATACCCAGCCATTATTAGTTCAGAAAATTTGCATGAGTTTGAAACTGATTCTGAATCATAGTACAAAAATTTTTAACAATGCAAGCCATTTCAGACTTAACCTTCATAAGAAAAACCCACGTGGTCAAGGGGTGATCACCAATGAAGGATAAGAACCACCTAGCACCCGTTATGTTAGGTATGCGAGAGGGCCTCCAAATATCACCATGAACATCAGACAAAGGGTGAGATGATTTATACTCATGGGCAGGATAGGTGCTGCGACGATGTTTCGACAAATGACACACCTCACATTTGAAAAACTATGGAGTTTTCTTAATGAATAAATAAGGGAACAATTTCTCCAAATACATAAAATTTAGATAACCTAGGCATTGGCACCATAACATCACCATATTGTCTTGTTCCAAAGTCTTTGCATTATTTGCATAAGAAGTATGAATTTGGCTGTTGCAGTTTAGCCAATACAATCCTTCATGAGCTCTAGCATTGCCAATCGTCCTCCCCAAATCTAGATCCTATAATAAACACCCAAAAGGGGAAAATTCAGCAATGCAATTCAAATCTTGAGTAAGCTTGCTAATGGACAGCAAGTTACATGACAAATTTGGTACTAAGAGTACTGAATCAAAAGTCAAATTATCCAAAACATCAATTTTTCCAATCACTGTTACTTCAGACAAGGTCCCATGTGCAATTCTTATGTCTTATTTGTCATGACATGCATTATATTCATGAAATAAAGACGCATCTCCCATCATATGGTCAGAAGCTCTAGACTTTATTATCCGTGTTTGCATCTTCTGCCTTAGTATGAAATGCACTCAAGAAAAAAAAAAAGTGTAGTTGAACCAGAGGTAATAACAGGGGCTGTGGAAGAACCTGGATTGATGAAATTTCGCAGCCACTCAATCTGTTCTTTGTTGAAAAGAGCTGATTCAGTGGCATTTTTTTCCCAATCCTTCAGAAGAAGCAACATATCCCTTGGCCTCGCATTCTTTGTTGGGCTTCCAATCAACCAGTTTACCATGAATCTTCCAACAAGTGTCACGAGTATGGACTGGACGTCGGCAATGGTCATATTGTGGTCTCCCATTCTTTTGCTTATTATCACTGTGCTAGTCTATATCTCTGGACAGAAAGGCTGATCCTTCAGAAATAGTCATGCCTGCAGTGGTGGGAGTGCCAGTCATGAGCTTTCTCCAACTTTCTTCTCTGTGACCCATAGAGAAGACAACTCTGGTTGATGTTTGGGGCTTTAGACCAATTATCCTTCCCCTTCCTTCATCCCAAGACTTGTTTAGGCCAAGAAGGAATTTAAAAATTCTCTCCTTCTCAACTATTTCTCAATATCTCTTGGCATCTCCAAAGCACTCCCAATCTAGGTTTTCAAACACATCCAGTTGCTGCCACAATAGGTTAGTGCACTGTAATATTGAGTTACAGAGAGATCACCTTGTTTGGGATCATACAAGCCTTTGATCTCAAATAGCTTAGCAATATTGTCTCAATCTCAGTAAGTCTCCTTCGCAGCCTCCCAAACTTCATGAGCAATGTTGTAGAACAGAAATGTTCAGCTTATGTCTCTGTCCATGGTGTTGATCAAGCAAGACATAACCATATTGTTCTCTACTCGCCATGTTTGGTATTTGGGATCTATCTTTTCTAGAGGAATGATAGCTTCAATCAAATAATTTTTTCCCCTTGCCCGAAATGAAAATCATCACTAACTTGGCCCATTGAAGGTAATTCTAACCATTTAATTTATGACCAATGATGATTTGAAGAGTGCCCTCAACTACAGCCTAATTGGGGTGTCTACTCCTGAGGACTTGCTAGCTCTTTGGTTGACCTTTGAAGACATCTCGCTGGCCAGAAAAACAAAGGAGGAATAAAGAACAAGGGAAGGGGGACGAATCACAGAGAAGAAAAAAAATAACTGGGTTGGATCAAAAATTTTGCTCTAATATCATGTAGAACTGTTTGAAATGATGTCCATTAATATTCTGAATCAAAGTAATCAAATCATGATTTAAATCGTGAATCGGCAAACTAATTTTTGAATCATAAATTGTAAATCGTACAATTCAAAGACATATCTAAAAATAGTTTAAAATATATGAGAAAAATTATGTATACCATAAAAAAAAAGTTCATAATATTAAATTCAAACGAGAATTGATAAAAATTTAATCATAAATTTTACATAACAAAATTATAATTTATACTATAAATATAACTTAATAATTGTCTAATTGACAACTTTAATAAATAAAAAGTACTAATAGGTTTTCTTTCATCATATATACATATATATAGGTTAAGTATTTCTATTCAAAATCAAATAGCCTATTATACTTCATAAGAAAGCTATATCTAATAGAAAAACAATTTAAAATAAAAAAAGGTCAAACTTTTGTGCAAGACAATCACCTTTCATGATTTATTTTAAATATTATATTATATAATATTTCCTATATATATTTTATATTATAAAATATTTAAAATTATGTATAATTTATATTATATATAATATATGAACTCTCACACGATCACACCTCATAGCCATATATTATTTTAAATATTATACCATATATAATTTATATATAGTAATTATTCAAAAGGCTATGCATGGATTATCATGATTCGTTTCAGACAATAACTCAGCCATGATTATGTCCAGCCAGCTAACATTAAGAGATAGTTTTTCCTTTCACTGAACCATGTCACATCTCGGTGTCAGCAAATAAGAAACCAAGTTTAAAAAAAAAAACTTGCATCGTCTTCTCCGGAGAATGGGTTGTGTAGGGTCACGGAGGACCCAACGTCATACCTGACAAAACTGTAGTTTTCTGATTTGCTAGACCATCATGAATCACCAGTTCCAGCATAACTCATACGATTCCAGTGATTCTGCATGCGATTCTGGCTCTTTTCCAACTTATTACATGATCTGAATCATTTCCCGTTGAATCGAATCGGATAGTGTGTTTTGAATCGAGAATTGGACGATTTCTATTATTATGTTCTGAATGATGTACAAACAGTGGGTACTTGTATACATAGAGGAACCAGGGAGGGAATAAAGTCTCCTTCATACTCAGTCAGCCATGAAAGGAAAAATTTTGAAATTCGATCGTCTTACAACCTGTACAGAATAACTCCTAATAAAGACTAATAAACCTCTAGTTGACTAGCTAGACAAAGGAATGAATGCTTCAATAAATCTGGGAAAAAAAAATCTCTGATGCCACATTAAAACATGATTCCTCATCATATTATTCCACATATACACCTATCATACATGACAAAACACTTCAAACTTTAATAGACACCTCAGATTTTTTCATGCTGCAGTTTTAGCGTCCTTGTTAAGTCTCAATTCTGTGTCAATGTCCATACTTCTTTGGCTAGGGCTATGCCAATGATAATGTTTGCAAAATACCAGTCATCCAAGTTAAGGAACTAAGGAGGAAATGAAGGGCTATAAAGGAAGTTATACATAATTCTATTGATGTGCTTGGTGCCATTCAACCATAAAAAAGCGACAGTTTTTGTCAAACATCTTTTATGTATAAACCAGCTCAATGACAGTTATATTTTTACCTTCACATTACTCAACCGGGCTTCACTCATTGGTATACAAAATCTAAGAACCAACTGGAACTCAGCTTTTATCTCCAACGCACCTAAATGTGCTGATGCAGCCATGTTGCCCAATCAAATTTATTCTAAAGGTAAAAAACCAAACTCCTAAACAATATTTATGGAGTCAAAACCTCCATGCTCAGTGGCTGAGCCATTCGAAATCAAGAGCCCCAAATATAATTCACAGATACAAATCCCTCCAAAATTACATCAACTTATCTTGACCTGAAATTTCATTTAGTATTTAAAAACTTATAATTCATATTGACCTACATAGCCCGTTGGTGATCATTCTGCCTGACCATCTTCAATAAAGTTATGCAACGAAAAACCAATTTCTTCTTCAACATGTAGGGAGCACCATTAATAGAAAGCAAGCACTTTACCGAGATATATTTGTAATTTGTCAAGCATCAAAGATTTCTTTGAGGCAAAGACACCAAAAGGCAGAGACACCAAAAGCCCAATGTAAAATCTCAGTATACTGGTAAAAAAAAATTAGTTTTGGGCCCAAAAAAAGGAGCACAAAGTCCTCTGCCAGTGGCTATCTTGATGGTTTGTGGTATCTTTGGTCAGAACACAATGCAAGAGCGTTGGATTAGAAGTTTCTTCCTACCCACACATCTTATTTGGAAGAGAATTATTTTCTTGGCCTCTCTATGGGTTCCAGCTATGGTCTTTTAAAAGGTGTTTTGGTTTTTTTTTTTTTGAGGGGGGGGAGGGGTTGCCTTGTAGATTTACAAAAGGATTGGAGCGCTCTTTCAAGCTAATGAGCCTGTAAGTTTTATTTTTGTTTTAGGAGGACTTGTTCTCGGTTTTGTATTGCTCTCACTTCTCTTCAATAAATTCTTTCTTCTAATAAAAAGTAATAATTTAACAAATCTTTAACCAACAATTAAAATACATTCATATATACCTATGTTGGTTCAGTGTCACCCACAACCTTACGAACCTTAAGTTACAAAAATATCCAACATCACATGGGTTCATATTTACTTCATTATGTAATTAAGACTCTGGTAATAAAGGTCATGGTCATATATGTTGATACCCCCAAAAAAAAAAACATTACCGAATATTAAATGCTTCCTTGAGCTGTCCTCTATTGTCAAAAGGAATAACCTGGAAGAGCAATCAATAATGAATCATTCTAGTACTTAAAGTTAACATGATAGTCAATGTAAACACTTAGTGGTCATAATAGTATACTAGTATTTTTATGTAACAGCCAATGTATAAATCTTACATACTTTAAACAATCCATCATACAAGTGAAGTCCAATCAGTCTGCAATCAGGATCAATAATGCCAATCTGCAGGAAGAGAACTAGCTAACTGGTGAATTGCACTACACAAAACTTTCATCATTTAGACTTGGTTAAAACCATGATGCTATCCTTTAGACTTAGAACTGCATATAAACAATAAATACCCCCAGCACATATAAGTAGATAGAAGTGAATATACGCACCTGACCATTATCAGTGGGACGTCCTATTCTATCTGAAACATCCCCCATCGCCCTGAATGACAATAACAAACTAAGTTACCAAATGAGATAAACATTACTGCTCTCACCAAGAAACAAGATATGTTTTATTACTATTTTCTAACACCCAATATGTTATACATCATCAACAGTACCTTTCAAAAGCTTAGACCCTTAACCATAGAAAACTTAACATAATTATTAGAGGCACTAAAAACATAGATTGTTGCCAAACTTCTCAATCTTCATGAAAATTCACAGGTTGTAGGTAGAATTATCAAAACCCAATAAAAACATAAAAACCAATAATTCCATTATAAAGAAAGTAACAACTTAAAATCACCAATCTAGAATTTAATTCATTGTTCTTCCTTCCCTCCTCAAAGATGGATATGTCCTTCTTCCTAACTCCATAGAGGACATATCAAAACCAACCATCTAGATATTCTATCTAGACATATCAACCCAAAAGCTTAGACAGTTAGATGAAGGCCCAGAATTGGTTTGATTAATATTTCCAACAAGCCACTGCACTATGGACAAAGAACAACCCATCATACCTTATGCTATGTTATGGAATATAGAGAGGCAATAAAAAGGATAATGAGAACAAAAAGATGGGGGAAAGAATATTGGCCGAATTGCATTTTCCACCTTAGCCATTGACTGTTTTGATATTAGACAATTACGAGGAATTGTAAACATATTCCACAATATTCTCCTAAGATCACTCCTCATAATCACTTAATTATACATCAACCATACATGTTTTGCTTAGTCAAAAATGCCTTGATTCTCTTTCTAATATTGACCAAATCTTCCTAAATAGACCATCTTTTGATTTCGTTCCTTTCCTTTCCTAAACAGCTCTCTTAACCACAGAAAAACATTAATGATACTGCTTCTTTCAGTTTTCCAACATGCTAAAATAAATTTAATTCACGAGAATGGAGACAGCAGTAAGAGAACTCTTGGCCACTTGATTATATAAGCTCTAGCCTTTAATACCATGTTAAGAACCATTTCAACCCAAAAGCTAAAACAGTTAGGTGAAGACCAAATTGGTTTTAGTAATATCTCTATCAATTATCTTGCCCCTTCTTCAAACAAGAACAAAAGATTCTCCTTAATGAACCACTTAGAAAATCCCAAGCTCCTACCAAGGTCAAAATATTTAAGCTAGACTGCGGAAGTCAACAAGACTAACACTAATAATACGTTGGAATTAGAAGATCCCAAAAACCACATCCCCCAAATATACTGAACCTATCTAAGGGTGGGTTCCACTTGGATGGTAGACCCACCAGAGGTCCCACACACACTACTTATTTCTCCCCTCATATGACACAGCGTTGTTATCCCCTCATATGAGAGGATCCAAATCCCAAAGTTACTATTTAAAAAAAAACATTGGGGGTGACCCCTCAATATGAAACAATTTCTTTTATTAGCTAAAACTCAAGTTGAAACAAGCATGGGAAGGCTTTATGGCATTGTGCTAACTTTGCTACTCTTTGACATATTTGGCATTTAGGCTTGAGTAGAGAAATTTTCATGATGAGAACCTACATTTCCCCTCAAAAATTATAGAAGAAAACAGGCATGGTGAAGCCAAATATATATATATATATATATATTCCAAGCTCTTCCATTCCCACAAGTTTTCCAAATTTCCCAAGTTCTCTCCTTTGATAGTAATGCTCATTCTTCACTAAGGAAGAGGGAATGAAGTCTCCAGCCTGGCCCATCTCTATGAGCCACCCTAGTATACCACCCAAACCAAACCTAATTGTTTACCTTCCTCCACTTTTTTTCTTTTTTTTTTTAAATTTTTTTTTTGGGGGGGATTAAAAGAACCAAAAAAATAAAGAGGGAAAAGGAAAAAGGAAACTAAAAACATGAACTTAAGAAAGTAACAATGCTGCCTAATCCTTATTCATATTAGTCAAAGAGATTCCTCCACTAGTTTTGAAGTTTGGACTCCAATTCAGTCCAGCTTCTTAGGCCTAGTCCAAGACATGATCCCTCTCTTCAATTTTATGCGCAAAATCCATTTACCACCTTACCCCCATTTGGAACACTAGAATTCGGCTTATGGAAAGGGAATGGGATTGGGAATCCTAAAGCAAACATGTTTGGTTGGAGTTTTGGGCATTGCATTCCATTCCCAAGTAATCCCCATTCCCCTGGGAATGAGGATTCCATCCCAAAGTTGATGGAATTAGGCCCAATTCCTAGGGATTACAATGAATGGGACAAAAATACCCTCAAACCTAGCTTCAACTCCATCTGTCCTCTCCCATTCAAAAAAAATTTTTTTTACAAAAATGAAATTTGAGTATTTCTATATTTTTTCCTATTAATAATAATTAAAAAAATCAGAATTTTTTAATTAAAAATGAATATTTTGATCATTTATAATTCACAAAATATCTCCTACAAATTAAAAATAAAAATTTAATTTTTTTATTAAGAGTAGTATAAAAGTATTTTTCTACAAAATTGCCAAAAAATTAAATTATTTTATTACTTTTTGGCCCCAGAGGTACTATGATCATTTGCTCAACTTTCATTTTTATTCCTACACTATTTTCTTCCAACCAAAAATAGAAATAGAATGCCATTCCATGACATGCCAAACATAATTATGAGCCACAATATTCCATTTCATCAAGGCCCATTACCATTCCCATGAAAATCATTTCCAGGTACCAAACAAGACCTTAGGGTATTAATTCAGGTCATCCTCACCTCAACCAATATTTCATCCTTCAACCTGTTTTTAAAAGCTCCAATGAGCATGTCAATGGAGGCATCCTTCAACAATGCAATCATCTATAACATCCCTAAAAATTAGAATTTTTTTTAGATTTTATAATTATTTCGTATTTTATGTAATGAATTTATTAAGCTTTAATAAGATGAATTTGAATGAAGTAACTTCATATATCAAAAATACAAGATGAATAGAACCCATAAAAATTTTTGAGATTTTAGGGGGGTCTGGAAAGGGCAAAATTATCATTTGTCACCTAGATGAACTTTAATTATTTTTTTGAAAGAAAGAGAAATTCAAAATTAGTCCAATATATCAATAGTTAGGAAATAATACATAAAAAATTATAAAATTCGATTCCGTAAAATTCTGAAATTGTTAGGACCAGACAATGACCCCGAATGATTAAGAATTTATACAGAGACAAACTAAACCCCTAAGCTCGAGTTAACTATATTAAGAGATTCTATGGAAAAAGATCTATCGAATGGTGGTAACAGAATCTAAAAATGTGAAGTTAAAACAAATATATATGCGAAAAACAAACAAAGGTGCTTGTCTATTACATTACTACTAGGAGCAAAACAGTCATTTAAACCTTAAAATAATAAAATACTAAAATAAATAATAATAAAATATATGATTAAAGAAATTAAATGGGACCCACATAGGCCCAAATAATATTAAAATATAGCAGAAAACCTAAAAAACGCAAGTTAAATAAAATATTACGAAAAACCTACTAAATGATACATCAGCAAAACAGTGACAATTTTGTAAATTCTAACCAAGGAGTGCTAACATGGCACCATAGAGCAAGGAAAATGCTAATGTGGAGCCATGAGCAGGGAAAAATGGTGATGTGGCATCATGTGTAAGAAGATTCAGGAGACTACACGAACTACGAAGCGATGACATAGGCTTATGTCAGTAAATCTTAGTAAATCTCACGTATTATAAAAAAGTTACCGCTGACATCAAAATAACATAAATGCTGACTTAAGCAATAATAAATGCAACCTTATCTTCACAAGTAACGAGAAAGTAACCATGGTTAAGATTTCACCGCAGTTAAAATCCAACGGTTAATATTTATCCGTAAAACATTATATGATCTTAACCGTATATGTAATCCAATGGCTTAGATTTATTTACTCTTTAAGATCAAATTACAACCCTTAATCTAATCCAAAGGCCCATATTAAATCTCTAAAATAAAGATTAAATCATAACCATTCAATAAATCTAAAGGCATAGATTTAACATCATAAAAATATTACAAATCCTAACCATCCATTTGTCAATAAAATTTACAAGAACACACACCTTCATGCCACACTTACACACAACACACACACACACATACACAATTCGACCAAGACAAGGAGAAAAAGAAGGAAGGAGAGCTTAGCTGAGGGAGAAGGAAAAGGAAGGAGGAACAAAGGAAGAAAAACTACCAGAGAAAAACAAACACCGCAAAATCAAGGTAACATAGATAAACTCTCTTCTTCTTGGTTTGTCTTCTATTTTCTTCCATGAATTTTTCTCTTCTTTTCTTCTTCATGTTTCGGCCATGGCAAAAACAAAGGAGGAATATTGTTGTTCTCATAAATTCAAGCTAAGAAAAGATGGAGAAATTATATATATAGCTTATGAATTCATGTGATTCAAGAAAATTCCTATTCTTGGCAATTTTTCTACAAATCATGAAACTTCATATTTCAAGAAGCCGTGGGAGAAATTAAAGAGAAAATAATGGGAAAAAGTCTAAGGAAAAGATAGATTAATATAACTTGGATTTTCATAAAGAATTTGACAAGAAACCTTAGAATTTTAATTTGAGAAAACTGTAGAATATATATAAGATTTCTAAAAATTGATTGAGGGCATCTGTTTATCTCCCTTGAATATGTATGTATGGCCATTTGGTGATATAAAAATGAAGCAAAATCATATGCTCTCCTTCGTATATAGTTTCGGCCAAGACCATTAGAGCCACCTAGGGAAGAGTTTTCTTAAATCCAACTAAATTAAGTTAATCTACACTAAAAATAAGGCTTAAAATGAAATTTTGGTGAATTATGAATCACTATATAAAAGTCAAATTTTTGAGAAAAAGTGTTTATCAAAAAGTTCTTGAATTTCTATTTATGTTATATGATGTGTTCTAAATGATTTATATGGTCTAATATGTTCTATATATTATCTGGATTATGCTTATATTTATTTTGTAAATTTTGGAGCCCATTTGTGATAATTATAAATTTATGTAGCATTACATCAAGAATGGAATATATGATAAACGTATGTTCTAGATTTGTGTTATTTGCTATACTAATATACTGCTTATTGTTTGATTTCTTGACATGGATAATGTGTTATTCACTAATTGATTTTATGAATATTGGTTATTTGGTAAAGGACTGGCTATTGTATGTATATATATATATATATATATAAAATATGGCGAAGTAGCCTTATTCAGGGGATGAGCCTTGTGTGTGCCAAAGTTGGTCATCGGATAACTGTTGTTGTGCTAAATGTCCAATTTTAATTAAGAAAAATACTTTAAAATATCTAAATTAATTAAGACCAGCGAAGGCCATTGAGATATTTTGGACTTACTAGGCTTTATTAAACTTCCCGTATACCTGAATGAGTCTTTTATGACTATAATAGACTTAATTTTGTATCTTGACGTTAGACCCTGATTTATGAACTATTTTGACACCAGATGAACCCCAAGACAAATATGGATTTAGAAAAATGAAAAGATAATTTTTAGTATTTAAATATAATTTTTCCGAACTCTAGTTTGCTGTTACACTCTCGGGATTATTTAATTATACACAAAGTTGTG
Organism: Erythrophleum fordii; assembly: GCA_032878935.1. Taxonomy (NCBI): domain Eukaryota; kingdom Viridiplantae; phylum Streptophyta; class Magnoliopsida; order Fabales; family Fabaceae; genus Erythrophleum; species Erythrophleum fordii. The sequence goes on along the minus strand of JAVQMF010000031.1, from coordinate 10,300,003 downwards.
CAAGGCAATTCTTTCCCAAATACACATATTATATCTTGATTAAATGATGACTAAGATGACATATTATTATGATATTTTTATATAACTTTCCTTAGGTACCCACTGCGGGACGCCTCAATAAAGGAAGCAGGGGTGAGCCTACTAAGCTATAACAGTGCAAAATGATCTGGGTATTGAGCCTGCCAAGTCAATGCAATTACAATCTCCAAGGCCTAATGGTCAAGCTGGACAATTATTGATTGTTGTATTTTCTGCTTTTTGTATTTCATGCATATTGATATCTTGCTTTCTGTGTATTTGTGTATTTACATGTGCAAAACCTTGATATTCACATGATATACCCTCTGTTACTATTTGTTATGTTATACTGTATTCCTATTAAATATTACAAAATTTAGTACATTTTTCTATTTAAGTTATTATATAAATTAATTACTTTTTGTAAAACTCTTTGTTCATATTAGTAAATTAATTATTTTTTGTGAAGTTCTTTGTTTGTTAAATTTGTACTTGACGTTTCTTCATGAATATTATGTCATATTTAATCCCATCTATGTTTAAACAGTTTGTAGTAATTATAGTTATTGTCGTCATTTTTTTATATTACGCTACACTATAGAGAAATCTTTATCGTGGAGGAACAATTAAAATAGAAAAAGTAATTAAATTCAAATTAATTAAAATTTTTTGTTAGAGTTAAAAAAATTTACTAAAAATGAGTAATTAGAAGAGGCGTTACATCATCAACTTAACTTTTGCCTTAGTGTTGTTGTGGATTCCTGTGTCAAAGCCATTGATGCCTCATATCCATCTTCCTCATGCAAAGATTGACAGCATTCCATTATTTCTCTCATAAAGGCCACCCATAGGTTCACTGGAGTTGTGGCTTCCATCCATTGATATCAATTCAAGGCATTCCTTCTAAAAAGTCTATGGCTACATCAGTCTTCTCACCCTCCCTCACTATTCACCTAGAGATACCTCTCCACTTGAAAAATAAAAAATCTATCCCAATGAGTCCTCAAGAAAAAACAAAAGGAGTTCCAACCATTTGTTTTACAAAGTTTCCCTCTCAACTATGGGCCTGCTGCCACAAACATCTACAGTATCATCAGATAAACCAACCTGCAGTGAAATTGGGCCATCCACTACCATGTTCTTTGCATTGTGCCCAGTTCCATTTTGTCATTGGCCTTGCAGTTCTGCCATTACCTTGATATCCAACAAGTAATCCATCAAAATTCCCACCTCATTTTGTAACACTTTAACTTCTCCCTTTAACTCATCAAATCTATTCTCCAAGCTAACCACTCCTCCTTCCATCCATGTCTTAACCATGCCCCAAATCATTTCCTCTTATAAAAATTGATGGAACTTGGTTATCCTTTTAATTACGGTAGAAAACAGAAACAGTACAGTAGAACAAAAGGAAGAAGAGAAAGCAAGAAAGGTTCCTAGCTCTTTAGAGGGCTAAATGTCGCAAAAGTTTTTCCAAATTTCTGCCTACCTACACTCCACCCTTGCCCCTTCTTATTTTCCATTCCCATAACCAACATCTTCTAGATACTCCCACTAATAGCCAAGACATGTCCCCTACACCCTGGATTCTTCTCCAAGCCTTTTCCAGCCAAGTCATGCTGCCCCTACCCCTTTGCAACCCCTTTTTCTCCTTGCAAAAATTTTCCTAATTGGGGATCCATCAGGACATATCTACAAGGATTCCTCTCAACCCTTAAATCCAAAACAAGAAATGATCATTATTATGGCTCTCTTTGGTGTTCAATACATAGTCTACTTCAAGAAAGTCACGTTAACAGATATTCAAAGTGATTAGAAAGCCTTATGGCATTTATGTCTCAATCTGCTTTTTTGAATTTTAGCTGAAGAGGATATCTTATCATCCTCTTTTCTGTAATTTTTATGCTTCTCTCTAGTAATATTTCTTCTTTGATTCCAAAATTATTAAATGCATTAGTCATTCCCAAATTTAATACTGAATGCTGCCACATGACATTAACCATCAGTGAAGTTTTGGTGAATAGAAGAATTAGTTAAGGTTCTTATTATATGAACCCACATCAATCACTGCTAAAGATTGGAAAAGTTATTTCCAAGACCTTAAATAATTCCACTCTGAAGGAAAGAATTGTTCCTTACTCATGCATTACCTTGTGATGAGCTCAGATGTCTCAGCATCCCATTGGAGAACACAGAATTTGTATCTCTCAGTAGCAATAAATAAAAAATCTTGTGCTTCACCCTGCTTAAGACCAGATACAAGGAAGTAAAAAAAATTGTAGCTATACATTATGAAAAAAAAAATGGAGACGAGCAATTCAAGGAATACAGATGATTTGTCTCACATGAGGGCGGAAAAGTTCGACTGTTGCAATTCTTCCATAGATTGGGACATCCAACATAGGCTGCAAAAATAAAACTTACATTTATATCATGCCATTACTTATGCATCCAAGAAAAGGAAAATATATAAAAGAATAGGGATCAAAAAGGTTCCACAAATTGTATTCAAAACAAAAAGGAAGGATTCAATAAAAAGTAATGTGTTGACCAGTCTGTAGACAAAACCCAATGGAAATGCGGTTACATCTGTGACTGACTTAAATGATAAAATGATCAATAAAGATGTCCAACAAGCCAAAAACATTTCTCCTTTACAAAAGTGCAAGATTATGTGTGTTTGCACACCCACATGTGTGCGCATAAGTGTATATCATAACCTGTAACAAGCCATTTAAGGGAATAAGTGACATTTGCTCTGCAGCACACCGGTTTTCTTCATTCTATTTTTTGACAAAAAAAGAAATTATAAATAAAAGGGAGAAGTGCAAAGAAGATCTTGCTCCCTGTCATTAAAGTAACCTGTTGCCTCTGATGAACAAGGGGGGAAAAAAGAGGGGGAGGGGGGTTGACGGACAGTAGGAACTTGATGCTAGTACTGTTGCTATTGACTTTTAGCAGACAAATTGACACATCCAAGTCTTACCTAAGTAAGTCTTAGTTAGGGGAGTATATTTCCGATCCAGGTTCTACATATCAAAATTTTATTGGAAATGTAAATAAGAACTTCAAAACTAAAATTTGATTCCATTTAAGTATGCTAAAAAGATGGTTAATATTCAGGATTTGATTTATATGAAAAGAGAAATGCATATTACATTAAGCCAGAATTGTTTGCACCATCCAACATTAAAAATGCTTCTTCTTTTTCCAAATCTTAAAAATAAAGAGTGTCAGAGTAATGTGTGTTTTATATTAGACTAACCAAAAATAATTTCAGTTCTATATTCCATGACTCAAAAGTTAAAACAACTAATGTGACTCCTGTTAATTTAAAACATCATTTTTTGTGACAAACTGCATACAAAACTCCACTCCATTGGGAATACCATCCAATTTGAAGAGAATAAAGTTAGCAAAAGGATGAGACAAAGTAATATGATACCTGCAAGCCCTGAGGAGTGAGCAAATGAATTTCAATCCGGGTGCATTTCCTGGTAGCAAATTAAACAGTAAGCTAAATGCGAACAGCTAGATACAGTTTTCAAGACAAAATTTTCAGTTAAAGTATGCCAATATCTTAAATCAGTGAACTTGGATATGTCTGTATGTATGTATGTATGTATCACCGCAAGTATACTAAAACTGCATCAGTCTTATTTTGAATCAATTTACAAATCATCAGTGTTCCAAGCAATAAAGGAATCGTGCACAAACTGCCATTAGAAAAGAAACAAGAAACCCAGTCATGTTTATTCTTTTTACTCCATTCAGGGTAAGGGTTGGAATTTAAGGGGTAATGCTTACCACAAACTAAAACAGAATTAAAAGATAACATTATATTTCAACAAAAAATTAACACCCATGCATATATTATATCCATTTACTCTAGATAAACTTGGAAAACTATACTTTAAATCCATAGAAAAGACACAATAATCTATCTTACAAACAAAAACAGAAAACCTTCGTTTCACTCGAACAACTAGTGACAATTATGCATAGGATTACAAATACCCCGAACTGTGTAGACGACTGAATCCAAAAAGAAAAAACAAATACGAAAATGTAAATGAAACTAAGAACCCTAGCACAGATATTGAACAATAGGTAGAAATGGGATTTACGCAATAATGAGATTGAGGTCTTGAGGGCTGGTGAAATTGCCAACGCATGAGTGAGTGACGTTGGTGGGCTTGTGAGCCGTGACGACGTAGTTCCATATACTCATCTTCTTAAACCTTCGTCTCACAATCCTTACTTCTCACTCTCCTGAAAATGCGGGTTCTCCAATGGCCACAGCTTTGTCCCAGTGAAGCCCAGTTGGCTCTCCCTGTCTTCCTCTCTTTTGCACTCACTTTCACAGAGGCGCACACACCCTCTCCCTCGATCCGTTGTGCAGAGAGGGCTGAAGGTCTGAGAAAGCGAACTTTCAGCACAGAAACGGACGCTTGATCTGCGCCTTTGCCCCAGCGGCAAGTTTTTTTTTTTTAATGAAAATACACTTTCATAGAAATAAGAAAGAAATAATTTATGTTTAGTAAATTCATATAATAAATATTTTTATTAATATTATTACGTTTAATAAATATTTTTAAAAAATATATTTTACTATCAAATTATTTAAAAAAGGATACGTATAGATTTTACTTACTCTTTAATTTCAACTATATAATTAAAGTCATCTTCGTTACTTGTGTCAAAGGTAGTATATGACTCAGATTCGGCTTCAAATTTTATTGTTATTTTATAAATTTTGATATCTGAATAATTTAATTCTTCTTTAATATGGTTTTTGAATTTTAATAGTTTGAGTTTATAATCATCAACTAATTCCATAATATTCATATTCTTTTTGTTTTGAGATTTCTTACAATCAATTGCTATATGTTTTATTTTTTCATAATTATAACATTGACATTTAGTGAGATATTTTGTATAGTTTATATTTCTTTTTACTTTCTTAAAATATTTCTTAGGTTTAAATTGTTTTTGAAACTTTTTTTTTGTTGATATTTTGATTTAGGATATTTTTTTAATTTATATTTATAGTTTTTATATAGTGATTTATATTTTTTGTGAGTTTTCTTGTTTCTATATTTTCGGTCAGGTTTACATTCCTATTTATGAGGAGTTTCAAATTGATTACATCTTAAAATTAATTTATTTCTTTTATAATATTTTTTATTTCTCCATGCTTCCTTACATTTATTAGATAAATATTCTCGTAAATAATCTTCTCGTTTTCCCATGGTGTCTAAATGAGATATTAAATCTAAACGATTGTTAAAAGCATTTTTATATTAACTAAAAGAGTTTCTGATAATAGTTTAGGTAATTTATGATAAAATAAATCTAAATAAAATCTTTTTTGTTCATAATGTGGAAATCTTGCTTCATAATAATATTTTTGATATTCACAAATATATTAATTTAAATCATTTGGTTCTAATGTGATGATTTCTATTTGATGTAATTTAGTTATAACTCTATCTATTTTAGTTTGTTCATTAGTGCCTACATTTCTTCCTAAAAATTCATTTCTTAATACTTGTTCATATTTTCTTAATAGCAATTATGTAAAATATCAATCACAAAAATATCATGCCATGATAGACATAGGAGCAAATATTACAATAGCTAAATATAATATACTACCCTCCAAATTATGGAAAAAAGAAAAACCTATTAGAATGAGTAGTGCAAAAAAAGAAATTCATTTTATAGAATTATCAGTCACATAAAAGAGGGCAGAGCTCCTTCCATGACTCGGTTTAGTTTCAGTCAATCTTATTTCTTAATCTAAATCACTATTGAATGGATAGCTGATCTCTACTCATTCCAGGCTGGTGCAGAAATGGTATCAAAGCATGATTAGACGATAAGTGCAGAAATATGAAGCTTAATCTCCTTTTGTTTAAATATTTTGTTATTAGTTTACTGTTGATTTACTTCATTTTAGGTTTTATTTATTTATTCTAGCCATTATATTGAAAACTTAATTCAACTTGTTATGTATTCAGTAAGACGAGTCGAACCTCGAGTATATGAAATAAATCAGAATAAGCTACCAAATAGTAGTTTTATTCCCATAGAAAATGAACTCTAGTAACTTCACCTTTCATGTTAGGAGGTGAAGGTGATAATACATGGAATCTTATTAATTGGACAAATATGTATCTGATGAAACAACTAAGAAGTTTAGTTGATTCCGAAGTTGAAACAATCCCAACTTTAGCAGACCCACCTACAGAAATAAAAACTATATTAGAAAAAGAACTTGAATCCAATAGGATACATCGATTAATAGAGTTAGCTAAACCATTAGAAAAAAATATATATGAATTAAAAGCAGAACTTCAAGATGTAGGATCTGAAGTAATTCTTATAAATAAAAAAATTGATAAAATTAGTCAAACACTAGGAATTCATAATCACATAAAACCAATATCAGAACAACCTGAAATAAATATGCTAGAACTTTATAACGAAACAGTATTTGGAGAAGTCACCAAAAACCAAGTTAAAAATAACAACAAATATATGAAACCCGAGTAATAGTTGAAGAATTAAAACATGGGCAAGAAGTAATAAATAATAATTTATGGACAATCTATGATGAAATTCATAAACCTAATCCATCTAAGGAATTACCACTCATAGATAATCAAATAGATTATATTACACCTGAAGAATGTGAAAGGAATGAAAAAGAAAGACTAAACTTTATGAGATTTATAGATCGCTTAGACCATGATGAAGAATTACTATTAACCTTTATTCCAAAAATTAACCCACCAAGGGAAGAAGTAAAACAAGTCAATATGATGCAAATATTGGATGAATTAGAACAAGATGAAATAGAAAAAAGAATGAGTCAGGAAGAAGCAAATTTAGCAGCCATTAGAGAAGAATTAGGTTATTTAAATATACAAGATGAATATGAACTAAATATGCAAGCTACAGTAAAAATAGAAGAACCACAATCATTCAACCCACCTAATTTACAAGTTTCTGGATATAATTAGACTAATACTAGAACTAGTGCACCTGTTTAGTAAATTCATATAATAAATATTTTTATTAATATTATTACGTTTAATAAATATTTTTTAAAAATAAATTTTACTATCAAATTATTTAAAAAAGGACATGTATAGATTTTACTTAGTCTTTAATCTTATTTGAATTGATTGAATTGAATAGTTGAACAATTTTAAATATTCATTATTATTACTTTTAATTAATTCCTAATTTTTCATTTAATTAAAATATATATGTTTTTGGTTGAAATTACAATATAGATAAGGAAAAAAATAAAAAGGACCCTCATATGATGGAGATGGGCTAATGTTCGAGGGAAGTCTTTATTTATATAATTTTAAAAGGTAAAAAATTGATAACATTCAAATTAAGTGGCTTAATGAAGCTATATAAGTCACCGAACCAAAATTATCTAAGGCCATACTACTTGGAGCAAGTGGCATATGTCAATATATTACATGTAACTTATAAATTATAACAGCCATTTGCTTTAGGCCTTGATAGAGTAGATTGGGCCATTTTGTGCTATAAAATCTTATACCTTATAAAAGCTCCCATAACACTTATTCCTAAATCTACAAGTAAAGGGACAAGTTAAGTAGGCTTGGAAAGAAGTGCCTTGATTTAGCTAGAATTTTTATATGGCAAGAGTGATGCTTTGATTAATGATCTTCTGAATTGCCTTTGTTTGTTGACTCTTGATTTGCTATGGAATTAATATGTCATTTGTAGGAAAGGTAAAGGTTAGCCATGTTGCCATCTTGTTTTATTGGTTAAAACATTTTCATGATTATGGGATGGCAAAGGTTAGTCCATCTTATCATTTTGCTCTATTGGTTAAAACTTTTTCAAGCTCCCTATGATCCTTCACATTTGCATGTCATGCCCCTTCAATTGGTCATTATGGGATATGATTGGTTGTTTCCAAGTACTTTTAAACTCTCATCCTATTGTTGTATTTTCTTTTAGTTGATTCTTTGCTATTTGTATTTCTTGTTTGCTCAAAGTATTTTTCTTTGTTAATTATAGTAATGCTTTTCTCTTACTGATTTTAGAAATACCATGATGGATGATGATCTTCATTGGTCGAGGCAAGATTATCATACTCTAGTAATATTGTTTTTATCAATTCCTTCTTATCAGTAGTTTATTTTTAACATATGAGATGATGAGATACCTTTACTATTATACAAGGAGGCACTTAGTTGTGGAGTGCACTTTCCTTTGAATGGTCATCTTAGTTTTATAATGTGTCATTTAGGGTAGCTTTTTAGTCAACTAACCCCATTAGCAATTTGCCATGTACTTGGCTTTTTGGCTGTTTATTGGTTTGCAAAGATAGAACCATCATTCTCACTATTCTACCATTTTTATCACATGGTTTGATATTTCAAAATAGTTTTTAAAGAATAGAATAAATTATTTAAGCAGCGTCATAGGTTTAGAGAAGGGCAATATGAATAAAGAGAAACTAAAATTAGAACCATATGGTTGGTGAAAGAGGACTCTAAAGTAAAATGAATTAATGTAAATTAATACTAGAATGCTAAATAGAACATTTAGAAATGAGGTTGGAAAACCAATGATAGCTTGAAATTAAAGCCAAAACAGCTAAACAAAATAAATTGATATCACAGTGGCAAAATCATAATTTTAGGCAAATTTTGATAAATTTAAAGGAAGAAGTTTAAAATGGTAAAATTGAGCTTATTAGGATTTTCAGAGGTTCAAAAAATCATAAGAACTATTGGAATAGTTAAAACCCTTTTGACTTATAATTTAGATTATCGGTTGACCGAAACTTAGATTAAATAGTTCGGTAAGGTTTTAAACTTAAAAAATTTTCAAATAAATGCTTTTAATAAAATAAAAAGTCTCAATTTTCATATAGAAAAGATGATTTCTAAAAAGGATACAAAATAAGTTCAAATAGAGGAATTAAAGTTAAGGGGCATAATGGGAATTTTGTAAATTATTATAAACCACCTTTTTCTCCTTATATGTGAGTCACACCACCTTCTAGCTCATTCTAATCAACCTAGTTCAGACCAAAGGAGCTTCCATCGTGCCATGAAGATGGAGGAAGAGCTAAGGGAAGAAAAGCCTCATATAAGTAAGCAAATGTCCTAAATTTGAATATAATGCTATTACAAACCATTTCTCACTCCTTATCATCTTTCTTTCTATGGTTTTAGTTTTCTAAAAGAGAAAGTTGTATGGTAAAACTTATAAAGGAATGAGCTTTTTAAAGTGAACTAAATACATCATAATAGTTCCCATTTAAAGCCTTTCCAAAATGGTGTATAACATGGCATAAGAAAATAGCTCTTCCTTATTCCTTTATGACTTCCATATTCAACCAACTTGAAGAGAACGTGAAGGGAATTAGATGTTGGCCGAAGCATGATGGGAAATTGGGTTTTGAGGTGTGGAAATTAAGAATATACCAATGGAATCAATTAGGAAATTATAGAATGCAAGATTTGATACCTAGGGTTTTGATTACACCTTGAAAAATTTGGAGCCCTCAGAAGCTATTTCATAGCATGTAAGATTATGTCTAGAATAGAAAGAAGACAAGGATATTCTATATGAGCCAAATTCCATAAGAATTGAACAAAAACTCCACAAAACTATTTCTTGAGCATGAGTTTAGCCATAAAGGGTCATGGGTATCTAGGAAGAGTTTTCAATGATTTTAAGGTCATAAAATGGTATAGATATGAATTATAGACATTAAAGAAACCATTGGTTTGAATTTAGAAGCTTTATTTTGAATGGTGAATTTTTAGGATTTCAATTAGGTCTAACGAAGTAACTTGATGTTAAGCTCTTTAAATTATGCATGTGATGGTTCTAATAAGTCTTAATAGAGTCATATGACCCATATTAAGTGAGATTTTGGAGCCAAGAAGTTGAATTGTGAAAATTACTTCTTTAAGTACTCAAATGGATCATATATGTACCTAAAACTCTAATTAGTATATGTAAGGCTAGAATGAGTATAAATATGGTTCTATTGATTGTTTTTGTGGTCTATTTGATGTGTTTAAGCCAAATAAATGAGAGCATATCCAAGGATAACCATAGAGCCATGGAACCAAGAGAAAAGATTAAAGAGAATTAATGAAAATTTATGTGACAAGATAGCTTTTTCTTCTTTCTTGTGTATATATATTTTGTTGCTTGAGTGTTTTAGATTGTTTGTATGTTTTGCTTGCAAATTATGTATATTGTTGATTACTTGATGATTTTGTGCAATTGTATGACTTTTGATTTCATTTGGAATTAGTTTGACTCTTGAATGGGTTAGGTTGTGATAAAAGTCTTTTAAAATGGATGAGGTGAAGCTAAAAATCCTTAAATACAGATGAAACTAAGCTAAAAGTCTCAAATTATGAATGAAATTAAGTCAAAAGTCTATAAAAGAGGGTGAGACTAAACCAAAAGTCTCAAATTATTGAGTGAGATTAGACAAAAAATTCCTAGAGCTTGATTTTGCTCTTGAAAGAGCTATGGGATCTCTTATGCATAAATTTGAATGAATTATGGTGGTATAACATGCATGGTTACATCCTTGCATTTGAGTGAACTTTATATATATATATATACACACATTTGAATGTTAGATTAGGTATTGAGATTCTTAGAATCTCATTTTTTCCCATATTTCCACTAAACTATATCTAGATTGTTGGGAATTCTGGGATATGTAGCGGAAAATTAAAATCTCAAATCCCTTCTTATGGATCCATCAATGTCGTTTAAATTGAGTAAATTTAGAAATATTTACTTTTGTTCCATGATACTTCTTTTACCGTTAGATCTCAAAAACTAATCTTCAGATCTACTCCTTCTATCGGTATCCATATGAATGGTTGTTCAACTCAAACAATATGCTAGCGCCTCTAACCAACGTCCGTACACGTTCTTACTAGAGAAGACACTCACCTATTTCTTTCTCTAAGCGTCTGTATGTTGTTTGTACATCGTTCGTACGTTATTCTCTCTCTAAGGTATTTTTTGTTCTAGTAAACCTTAGCCTCCTCTTTTTTTTATTATAGAGGTATCTTATTAGGGTTTTAGATGTATTTGATTAATTTAAAACATATATATGTTTCAATTTTTATAAATTATATATATATATATATATATATATATATTAAATATATATATACATATCTATTTATTTATAAAATTCTTTCACCCTAGATTGAACGTGTCATTCATTGAATCCATATGCAATTTTAGATTCAGTGAATTTGGACATTTTAGCTCAAGTTGACTCATTTTTATGTATAATCTTGTAGGCCCATATGATGTTGGCAGTGGGCTAATGATACTATTTGACCCACAAGTCACAAGCGGCTACTAGTAAGACATTGTGACTACCCAAATCATATAGGGATTGGTGATACGATATAACTTGTCATATAACCCTATCACATCCTTTTTGTTACATGATATCTTGATCAAGTATGAGGCATGGAAATGTTATCCTCATCTTACTTGATCGTCACTTTCTTGATTTACGTGTAGATTAATAGTACAAATAGAAACCTTTTCATTCGAGTACAGCCATACATTTCTCAGTCTCACTCATTGAGGGGCATAGAGATATCTCTTTATTAATCAGAAGGATAAATTCCATCTTGACTACTTATTTTCTTTTACATGAATTTCACTATACCCAATCATAACTTTTATGATCACCTAGTTAAAGATGACTTTTGACTATGCCAAAACATAGTATTCCTTATGTTGGAAATTATAATGATCTTAAGTCTAAGGGCTCAGTGACATGATTATATATTAGATACACTTATGACTTAATCTATGAAACTATATTATGACGGGTCGATCTAGCATCTTATTCCCTAACAAGTACATATTATTTTGATTCGTATCTATATACATGATTAACACATAATCATCAATCAAAATCATACTAGTCTTAGTTCATCATCATTCTCACAATGATGATCGACTAAAGATATGTAAGATAATCAATATGATTTATCCAAGGATATGATTATATAGAATATACAAATAATATAATAATGTAATAAAAGAAAACTCTTATTTCTTAATAAAGTACAATGTTTGTAATACAATAATTGGCTTAAAGCACAATCTCTAATATAGATAGCCCTCAAGAAAGCAAGAATGATGATCCAAAAGCATGACAAGAGTTACTTTGACATTAGTTTATGTTTTGAGACATATTCTTGTACCTACGGCCATGTACATGTACATTTTGATGTATGATTAATCCAACACATTTCAAAGTATGAGAATATGATGTATTAACTATTTATGGATTGAAATATATGGATGGTATTGTGCATTTTGACCTTTTGAGTTCTCGGAAATGCATGTGTAAATTGGCAAGTGGAGAGGTCATTTTGAGTTATATGATATTTGAAATATGTTAAGCTAGTTATACATGTTACATTTATCATTTTAAAATGTGTTCAAATGGAAATATAGCATAATATGGCTCAATTAAAATCAAATTCTCCATTCTTTGAGTCATAAAATATCTATGAATCATTAATAGATCAAATAAATGAGTTTTGGGCTGAAAGTTGGGTTTTCTACAGAGTCAAAGAATACAATTTTTGAAACTTTATAGAATTTATTATGAATTTTTGAAGTTAGTTGTTTTCTACAAAATTTCTGATGCATTATCCATATGATTCTATTTTTGTTTTTATGAGTTTTGGGGGATCAAATGAACTTATTTTAACATGAAATTTTTATAGTATATATTTTTCATTATAAGTTTTCTATAGTTACCGAGTTTACACAAATTGGAGTTGTGCAGTTCAAGTTATGATTTTTCAAAGTTTGACCTTTATTATGTGTTAAAGTGGTGAAATGGATATACAAAGCAACCTTCAAAATTTATGCTTCTATTTGTGATATTTTAAACCTAACAAACTTATTTGGCATGAAATCGGAGAATAAAATGATGAAAATTGTTTGTTTAGGTACAATTGGATTATTAAGACTTTCAATGACAATTATTTTCACTGTCAAAAGTATGAATTTGAATAAGTCTTGCTAAATGAGAGATATGGCATGAGATTTCCATATAATTTATAATGGTATGACAGAATTCCATTAGAATCTCATTATGATCTATAAACTTGGAGTTGCTACTAAGATACACTACCATAAATATCCTATTTTTGAGGACTTATGAAAGGGTAGATGCTTAAATATTTTAGATTGATATTTTAAAGTCATCGCATTATTTTTTGATTGCTAGTTGTTATGCAATTTTGCCATATGGTAAAGAAGTCATTACACATTGAACTAGGTTTGCCAATTGTTAAACAAGCTAACTAACATCCAAGAGGGGGTAAGTTAATATTTACAAAAACTTGTTACTAAAGTTACTTTGAATAGTATTGAGTAAAACAACAATTATATTGATCAAGTAAAACTTTATGTTTGGAGTATGAAAAGCATAATTTCTATTCCTAAAAATAGAGCACTTAATAATATATAATTAAACTTAATACAAACACTTGTTTTCAAATAAACTAGAATAATTTTGTAATCATTTCAACAATTAGTTTACTTGAAATAGATATAAGAGAATGTATTTAGCAAGAGATAATCAATATTTTATGTAAAACATCAACATAAAAAATAGAACATAAATTGAGCAACTTAAAATGTAAAGAGTATAATAAAATATAAGGTAAAATCCAAATTTATTTTGGTTTGGCTCCAATCTAAGCCTACTTTAAGTCCCCAAACTTTCATTTGTGATTTCTCTACAAATTCCACTAGTTTAGTTGGGCACTTGTGAATTGGATGCTTATGAGCCTTTACAACATTAAATTGTGTCAATAAGAGTGATATAATAATATAGGAATCTATTATTCCAATTCAATCTATTAATAGGACAAATTGTTCATTAACCTAAAAAACAAATATTAATAATAAAACAAAGAAAATCATAAAATAAATAGAAAAATTTACAAAATATAAGAAGAAGGGGTTTCTAATTTTATAGAAAATTTTTTTCTAAGAAAACAACTTATGATGATAAAACATTATAATTATAGAAAAAAATATTTGGCAAATATTACAAAGAAAAAATATTCAATTAGCTTGTAGATCACATTATTTTTTAAAAATTTTTTCATGGAAGGGGTATACATAAATGTCTTTGTATATATCATTAATATTCCTTAGATCAATGTACAACTTTTTCTTAAATCAACAAAAAAATATTCTTAGTAAATACATTTATAATAATAAAGCAAATATAGAAAGAAAACGAAGTGATTAAAAAAAATTCACATTATTTCTATCATAAAAAAATCAATTGAAGTATTAGTAATATGAATTCACAAAATTTTTGTGACTTATCCTCTTTCTCACAAGCATATGTAGTTACAAACTATCACAAGCCCAGGTTATTAACTTATTTAAGTATAAATTAAGATATGTTTTTTAATATCATGGAACACTTTTTCTTAAGAATGAAATAAAGGATTATTTCTTCTAGAACACGAGAAATATTTCATTCCACATTACAACATAAAACCCTCCTAAATTTGTATTGAGCCAATGGACAAATTGGTTAAAAGGCTATTATGAATATTGTTACATTATAACATATTATAGATTCTTTTTATATGCATAAGTCCATTCATGGTACAAATATTATGCAAACATTTAGCTATGAAAATTTTACTCACTAAAAGCACCAAATGACTCCAAAAATATTTAAACATGAATTTTTTTCATTTCATCTCATAAATTCATGCACAACTTTGTTATAAACTCACAAAGAAGTTTATTTGCTCAAATTTGCCATGGAATACATAATAAAGTCTAAATTTCAAATTTTCATAACTTTAGTTACACAATTTTCCATTAATGCAAATTAGATGTCTTTAGAAAATTTATGATATGAGCTTTCTATTGTAAAAATTTCAAGTTAAAATGAATCTATTTATTCCATCAAAAGGTACAAATCCAAGACTAGACCAACATGAATAGTAATTGCACTTGACCAGTTTAAAAAATTCATTAAATATTCTATAAAGTTTCAAAAATTATGATCTTTAACTCTATAGAAAGCATTAAATGTCCTTTAACCTACCAAATTTCAACCTTAAATTTAGTCATTAAGACTATGAAGGGTAAAAAGATATTTTATGGTTCAAATAATCAAAATTTTAGTTCCAAATAATATCAAATGAGCTCTAAAATCCTATTTCTCACCATGAGCAAATTTAAATCCTTAATTGCCTCATGTAGCAATGATTCATCTTAAGAAATTTGTATTGCAACTGAAAATCACTATCTCATATACAAGAATGCACATAGACATTATAACATCCCAAAAAATTAAGATTTTTTAATTATTTAGTATTTTATGTAATGAATTTATTAAATTTTAATAAGATAAATTTGAATGAACTAACTTCATATATGGAAAGTATAAGATGAATAGGACCCATATATATTTTTAAGATCTTAAGGGGGTCGAGGGGCAAAATCGTCATTTGTTACCTGGATAAAGTTTGACAATTTTTCGGGAAGAAAGAGAAATTCAAAACTAGTCCAATATATATATATATATATATATCAACAATTAGGAAATAATGTGCAGAAAATTATAAAATTCTTTACGTGAAATTCTGAAATCGTTAGGATCAGAAAATGACCCTAAATGATTACGAGCTTATACGAAGATAAACTAAACCCCTAAACTCAAGTAAGCTATCTCAAGAAATTCTGTGCAGAAAGATCTACTGGATAGTGGTGATAGAATCTAAAAATATGAAGTTATGAAGAAGATATAAGCAAAAAATAAATAGAGGTGCTTGTCTATTATATTACTACCAAGGGCAAAATAGTCATTTAGACCCTAAAATAATAAAATATTAAGAAAATAAATAATATTTAAATATATGGTTAGAGATATTACATGGGATCCACATAGGCTTAAATAATATTAAAATATAATGGAGAACTCAAAAAATGTAGATTAAAGAAAATATTATAGAGAACTTACTAAAGGATATATCGGTAATTTTGTAAATTCTAATTGGGGAAGAGCTAACATGGCACCATAGAGTTGGGAAGGTGCTGATGTGGCACCATGGAGCAGGGAGAATGATAATATAGCACCAAGTGTGAAGAAGAGACTGGAAACTTGAAGAAAATTTTAGAGATTGTACGAATTATGAAACAATGACTTAGGTTTACATAAGCAAATCTTAGAAAATATCATGCTTTATGAAAAAGTTACTGTTGATATCAGGATGACATAGATGCTGACTTAAGCAGCATTAAATGCAACCTTATCTTCATATATTATGAAAAAATAACCATGGTTAAAGTTAACCGCATTTAAAATCTGATGACTAATATTCATCCATAAAATGTGATACGATCTAAACTGTTGATGCAATCCAATGGCTTAGATTTTCTTACCTTTTCAAGATCAAATCATAACCTTTGATATAATCCAAAGGCCCACATTTAATCTCTCATTTCAAAGTTAAATCCTAACCATCCATTTGATGTAAAAGCCAAGATCTTTCATCTTAAAAGTTGATTAAATCTTAACCATCCATTTGTAAATAAAAAATACAAAACACACACACACTTTCACGCCACACTCACACACAAAACACACACACACACAATTTGGCCAAAACAAGAAGAAGAAGAAAGAGGAAGAGGAGGAGCTCGGCTTAAAGAAGGAGAGAAGGAAAGAGAAAGAGAGAAACAAAAGCTACTGGAGGAAATCAAACACTGTGGAATCAAGGTAACATAGATGAACTATTTTCTTCTTAGTTTTTCTTCTATTTTTCTTTGAGAATTTTCTCTTCTCTTTCTTTCTAAATTTTGGCCTTGGTAAGATAAGATGGGAAGTTTTGTTGTTTCCATAAATTCAAGTTAAGAAAAAATGGAGAAATCATATATATGGCTTATAGATTCATGTGATTCAAGAAAATTCCTATTCTTGGCAAATTTTCTACAAACCAATAAACTTTGTATTTTAAGAAGCCATGGGAGGAATTGAAGAGAAATTAAATGGGAGAATAATGGAAGGAAGTCTAAGGAAGAGAAAAATTAATTTAACTTTGATGTTCATGAAGAAATTGGCAAGAAACCCTTAAATTTTACTCGAGAAAATTGTAAAATATGCATGGAACTTTTAGAAATTGATTGAGAGCTTTTGTTCATCTCCCTTTAATATGTATGTATGACAATTTGGTGACATGAAACTGAAACAAAATCACATGTTCTCCTTTGTACATAGGCTTGGCCTAAACCACCTTACACTCCTAGGGAGGATTTTTCTTAAATCCAACTAAATTAGGTTAATCTACATAAAAAATAAGACCTATAGTAAAGTTTTGGTGAATTATGGATTACTATATAAAAAGTCAAATTTTTTAAAAAAAGTGTTGACTAATAATTTCTTGAATTTTTTTACTTATGTTATTTGACATGTTTTAGATGATTTTTGTGGCCTAATATATTCTACATGCTGTCTGGATTATGTTAATATTTATTTTGTAAATTTTGGAGCCCGTTTGTGATACTTAGAAAATTTTGAAGTATGATGTCAATAATAGAATATGTGATGAACATGTGTTTTGGAATTGTGTTATTTGTTGTACTGATATATTGCTTACTGTCTAATTTCTTGACATGGACAATATGCTCTTTATTGTATGATTTTATAAATATTGGTTATTTGGTAAAGGACTAGCCATTATTTATACATATAATATGGCAAAGTAGCCTTATATTGGATAGTCGCTATTATACTGGATGTCTAATTTTAATTAAGAAAGATATTTAAAAATATCTAAATTACTAATTAGAATTGATGAGGGTCATTAGGATATTTTGGACTTATTTTGGACCTATTGGGCTTTATTGAGCCTTCCATATACTTGAACAAGTTTTTTTAGCTATATTGGACTTTATTTTGTACCTTAACATTGGACCTTGATTTATGGATTATTTTTGGACATCGGATGGACCCCAGGACAAATTTAAACTTAGAAAAGTGAAAAAAATAATTTTTAGTATTTAAATATTATTTTTTCGAACTCCAATATGCTGTTACACTATCGATATTATTTAATTATACACAGAGTTATGCAAGACAATTCTTTTTTAAATATATCTATTATGTCTTGATCAAATGATGACTTAGATGATATATTATTACAATATTTTTATTTGACTTTCCTTGGGTACCCACCAAGAGATGCCTCAATAAAAGAAGTAGGGGTGAGCCTATCATGTCATGGCAGTTGATGGAGGTGAGCTAGGAGACTTGAAAGAGCTTGAACAAAATCAAGAACTTGAAAACAAAAGGGCTGGACGTAATTCTAAAAGATAGCCAACTAAAGATCCATTGCAAGGTATGGGAGGCCCATGCACAAGATCAAGAGCCAAAGCTATGAAGGAGGCCTTGAATGGAGTGATCCAAAAACTAATGGACTTGGAGCCCATAGTCTTAGCTAAATATGAAGCCCAAAAGGAACAAAATGGCATGAAGATTATTTCATATCTACAAGATACTAGCCCAAGCCCGAAAGGAGCCTAATTGAAGAAGCCCAGCCATTTTCCACAAAATTCTCTTAGTTTTATTTTGTTTTAATTTGATTATTTCTGTTTCAGATTTTTTTTAGCTTTATTAGTCACCATTCTTGGTGAATTTGTCAGGACTTAAATTTCTTTTATTTTCCCGCCATGTAAAAGGTGCCACCTAGGAGTTATTTTATGTTTAGGGTTTTATTTTTCAAATGCCTATATAAGGCCCACTTGTACTCCAAGAATGGGCAGATTGAATGAATTATTTTTAGAATCATTTCTGACTTGTGAGGTTTCTCTTATGGCCTTTGTGTGCTGGAGAAAATCTTTGACTTATCAAAGGAGTGGTTTCCTTTGTGGCGTCTCAGATTAGGGTTCTAAGAGACGGGTTCTCTTAGTGTTCAATTCCATTGACCAACATCTCTTCTTTTTTTTTTCTTCTTTGTTCCTTTCTTTGTTCTTTGTTGCTTGTTGTCTAGATTTGTCTATTTGCTTGTTTTTGTGTTGTAGCCAAATTTCAATAACTGATCCGTGTCATTTGGGGTTCTTAGAATGGGTTTCTACGGAGTCTCATATCATCTGGTATCAGAACATTGGTTGAGGTTGGTTTCATCCACTTTTTCCTTGTTCTTTTCCCTTATTTCGTCTGATTCTTTTCTGTTCGTCCTTATTTTTGTGTGGCCATTTCTGGTGTTTTTCCTTCATGTTTTTGGACATTTAATAGGTCTTTCTTATGTCTCAAGATCTCTTCTTTCTGCTCGTTTTGGAATCACGTCAATTCGATTTTTGTAGAGCAAGTTATAGCTATTTCTTTTCCCTTATTTTGTCTGATTCTTTTCTGTTCGTCCTAATTTTTGTGTGGCTATTTTTGGTGCTTTCCTTCATGTTTTTGGACGTTTAATAGGTCTTTCTCGTGTCTCAAGATCTCTTCTTTCTGCTCAATTTGGAATCACGTCAATCCAATTTTTCTAGACCAAGTTATAGCTATTTCTTTCGTGCATGTCATTCTGATCTTTCAAAAATCTTGTGTTCAGAAATCTTGTGTTCTGTTTGCAAATTTCAGCACCTTTGAGATTCGAAAAAAAGAGAGTATATTACAGTGAAAAAAAAGGAAAAGAAAAGAAAAGAAGGAAAAGTTGCAAAAAAAAAAAAAAAAAGAAGTCAGAATCTATGAAAAAGGAAAGTTGTGCTGGAAATTGTAAAATTTTGAATTGTTGACTTGAATTACAATTGCTAAAGATCTGGTCATTTCTGATTCTTGGAATTACCATTTTTGATTCCTTGAGTTGATCTGGTCATTAAAAGTCATATTGTATACAATTCATAAAAGGAAATTTGCATTCATATACCTTATTCTAAATTTCAAATTTCTGATTGCTTCATTACTGATTTTAGATTCTAATTTTCTTTCCATCCTTTCCTCTTGATAATTAATCATTTAACCATTTGATCTCCCATAATCTGCCACACACCATTTGTTCCATAAATTCATTGTCTTGATTTCCTTTCCTAGTCACTTGCTGTATTGTTTATTAGCTGCACCTACGATTTTTTTTTTTTTTAATATTGGACTTTTGTTGTCTCTTTGAGAACTTTGTATCTTGGATTCTAATTTGAGATTGCCACTTCAGTTGCTGCTTCTTTTGATTTGTTGGATTTAATTTAGTACACTATAGGAAGCAAGTTGAGCGGAAAAAGGCAAGAGTGTTTTCATCATTGTAAAAGCCATTACAAGTGTGAAACATGAGTGAATTTGCATCATTTAGAGTGAAACACGTGAGGAAGTAGTTAGGTCCTTTTTCTTGTTATTCACTACTAACAGTTCAGGTACCAATCATGTCTGAAAGTGAGGATAACCAAGTTGACCTTAAACTGTTCATCAAATCTGTTCAAGAACAATTCAAGAGGCTAAATACTAGGTTGGATCAAATGGATTCTTCTTCTTCCAACAGCAAGGCAAGGCATGGTAAAAATGTTGTTCTAGGAGGAGATGAATCTGATTTTGAGGAGGAAAGCCAACATGAAAGAGTTAGGAGAGCTCCCCCTCGAAAGAAAGATGCCTTTAGTAACATCAAGATGAAAATCCCTTCCTTTCAAGGGAAAGCTGATCCTGATGTATATCTTGAATGGGAAAGAAAAGTTAAGTTTTTATTTGACTGCCAATCTTTTTCAGAGGAAAGTAAAATAAAATTAGCTGCTTTGGAGTTCACAGATTATGCAAGCCTATGGTGGGATCAATTAACCACTAGTAGGAGGCGTTCTGGAGAGGGTCCAATTTGGTCTTGGCCAGAAATAAAGGCTCTCATGAGGAAGAGATTTGTCCTTACCCATTACTATAGGGATGTGCACAAGAGGCTCCACAAAATCAAACAAGGATCTATGAGTGTGGAAGAATATTTTCAGCAAATGCAAATTGCCATGATCAAAGCTGACATTGAGGAAGATTTAGAAGTTACAATGGCAAGATTTCTTGGTGGCTTAGACCCTAAAATTGCTGCAGAAGTTGAATTGCAAAACTACCTTGATATGGAGGAGTTATTACATAAAGCCATTAAGGTGGAGAAGCATTTTAAGACAAAACAGAAATTGAAATCACATGCTAGTTCCAACAAAGACTTCAAGTCCTCTTTCAAGTTTAAGGGAGAGACCAAGCCTAAAGAGAAGAATAAGATGAAGATGCAAACACCTACTTTTAAAGGTAAATCTGAACCTAAATCTTCTTCTAGTTCTTCTAAAATTAAATGCTTTAAATGTCAAGGTTTTGGTCACATTGCTTCACAATGTCCAAATAAAAAGACTATGATTTTGCTTGAGAATGGTGTTGTTACTAGTGAAAGCAGCGGTGATGAAGATGTGGAAGCTGAGTTAAACTCCAATGGAGGTGATGAATCTGATGTGGAGGTAGCTAAAGCTGTGATTGGTGAGGCTCTAGTGTCAAGGCATGCTCTTAGCATTCAACCTAAAGAGGAGCTTGAAAAAGAACAACGAGAGCATATCTTTCACACTAGGTGTTTTGTTAACAACAAGGTATGTAGCCTTATCATTGATAATGGGAGCTGTACTAATGTTGCTAGTACCTTGTTAGTTGAAAAGCTAGGTTTGCCAACTAGAAGACACCCCACTCCTTATAATTTGTTATGGTTCAATGATAATGGGGATGTTAAAGTTACTAAACAAGTTGTTGTAGCATTTTCCATAGGAAGTTACCATGATAAGGTTTTGTGTGATATAGCTCCTATGTATACTGGACACTTGTTATTGGGTAGACCTTGGCAATTTGATAGGAAAGTTAAGTATGATGGTTATACCAACAGGTATTCTCTTGAGTTTAATAAGAAAACCATTATGCTAACCCCTCTCAGACCCTTGCAGGCATATGAAGATCAAAAGCGAATTACTCAAGAATGCAAGTTAAGAGAGAAAGAAAAGAAAGTGCATGAGAAAGAAAGAAAAGAAAGTGAGATGGAGAGAAAAGAAAAGAGAGCTACTGAAAAGAAAAGTCAAGAGAGTGAAGAAAAGAAAGTAACACTATTTTCTGGTAGAGGAGAGATTAAGAGGGCTTTATGTAGTGAGACATCTTTTATACTCTTGTATAAGGATGTTTATCTAACCCTTAGTGACTTTGATGAATCTCTTCCTTCTAGTGTTTTGAGTTTGTTACAGGAATATAAAGACTTGTTTCCGGAAGAGGTACCGGATGGATTGCCTCCCATAAGAGGCATTGAACACAGGATTGACTTTATTCCTGGAGCATCTCTTCCTAACCGACCTGCTTATAGGGCAAATCCAGAAGAGACTAAGGAAATTCAGAGGTAAGTGGAGGAACTCATGAAAAAGGGGTTTGTGAGAGAAAGCCTTAGTCTATATGCTGTTCTAGTAATACTTGTGCCCAAGAAGGATGGCAAATGGAGGATGTGTGTGGACTGCCGAGCTATCAATAAAATCACAGTTAAGTATAGATATCCCATTCCTAGATTTGATGACATGCTTGATGAGTTGCATGGTACTTGCTTGTTTTCAAAAATAGATCTTAGGAGTGGTTATCATCAAATTAGGATGAAAGAGGGTGATGAGTGGAAGACTGCATTTAAGACTAAGTTTGGTTTGTATGAATGGCTTGTTATGCCCTTTGGCTTAACTAATGCTCCTAGTATATTCATGAGCTTAATGAATCATGTGTTTCGCCCTTACACAAGAAAGTTTGTTGCTGTGTATTTTGATGACATTCTTGTGTTTTCTTAGAATCTCGAAGAGCATGCTAAGCATTTGCATTCTGTGTTTGATATTTTAAGAGAAAATAAACTTTTTGCAAATTTAGAGAAATGCTCTTTCTGCTTAGATTCTGTTATTTTTCTTAGTTTTATTGTAGGTATTGATGGCCTCCGAGTGGATGAAGAGAGGGTAAAGGCAATTCGAGAGTGGCCAACACCTAAGAATGCTAGTGAGGTGAGGAATTTCCATGGACTTGCAAGTTTCTACCGACATTTTGTAAAGGACTTCTCAACCCTTGCTGCACCTTTAAATGAGCTGGTAAAGAAAAATGTTATCTTTAAATGGGGTGAGGCACAAAAGGTGGCTTTTAATACTTTGAAAGATAAATTGACCAATGCCCCTCTACTTATTCTTCTTGATTTCTCTAAAGTTTTCGAAGTTGAATGTGATGCCTCTGGAATTGGTATTGGTGCTGTTTTGATGCAAGAGTCTAGGCCTATTGCTTACTTTAGTGAGAAGCTTAGTGGTGCTTGTTTGAATTATTCAACTTATGACAAGGAATTGTATGCTTTAAAAAGAACTCTAGAACATTGGCAATATTATTTATGGTCTAAGGAATTTGTTTTGCATTCTGATCATAAGAGTCTTCAATACCTAAAGACCCAAGATAAGTTGAATAAGAGGCATGCAGTGTGGCTTGAATTCATTGAGTCATTTCCTTATGTGCTTAAACATAAAAAGGGGAAAGAAAATGTTGTGGCTGATGCTTTGTCTAGGAGGTATAGCCTTATTACATCTATGCAAGCTAGGTTGATTGGTTTTGAATCTTTCAAAAGCATGTATGAATGTGATGCTAACTTTGCTGAAACTTGGAAGTTGTGTGAAAAACATGGTGCTCATGATTTCTTTAGATTTGATGGTTTCTTATTTAAAGGAAATAAATTGTGTGTGCCTGTTTGTTCTATGCGTGAGCTTTTGGTTAAAGAATCTCATGGGGGTGGTTTGATGGGGCACTTTGGCATAGAAAAGACTTTATCCATGTTGAAAGAACATTTTTATTGGCCTCATATGCATAGGGATGTGATTGTTGTGTGTAAAAGGTGCATTGTATGTAAGCATGCTAAATCTAAAGTGCAACCACATGGCTTATATACTCCCTTACCTGTTCCTTCTCATCCTTGGGTCGATATTTCAATGGATTTTGTGCTTGGATTGCCTAAAACATCTAGTGGAAAGGATAGTATATTTGTTGTTGTTAATCGATTTAGTAAAATGACTCATTTCATTGCTTGCTCCAAAACATATGATGCTGTCCATATTTCTGATTTGTTTTTCAAGGAGATTGTTAGATTGCATGGTTTGCCTCGATCTATTGTGAGTGACGCGTGATGTTAAATTTGTTAGTCACTTTTGGAAAACTTTGTGGGCTAAGTTAGGTACAAAGCTTGTGTTTTTTACAATTGCACATCTTCAAACAGATGGACAAACCGAAGTGGTGAATCGAACACTTTCTTTCTTATTGCATGTTGTAATTCAAAAAAATTTAAAGAATTGGGAAAAGTGTTTGCCTCACATTGAGTTTGCATATAATCGTGCCTTGCATTCTACAATTGAGTTTTCTCCTTTTGAAATTGTATATGGTTTTAATCCTTTGACTCTCTTAGATTTACTTCCTTTGCCTTGTAATGAGTTTGCTAACCTTGATGGTGCAAAAAAAGCGAAATTTGTGTAGGATCTTCATGCTAAGGTTAAGGTGAACATGGAGTGCAAGAGTGAGCAATATGCTCAACATGTTAATAAAGGTCAAAGGAAGGTTATTTTTAAACCAGGAGATTGGGTGTGGGTTCATTTGAGGAAAGAAAGGTTTCCTGAACAAAGAAAGTCCAAATTACACCCAAGAGGCGATGGTCCTTTCCAAGTGTTAGAAAGAATAAATGATAATGCATATAAAATTGATTTGCCTAGTTCTTATGGTAATGTAAGCGCAACTTTCAATGTGGCTGACCTTTCTCTTTTTGATATTGTATATTCAAGGACGAATCCTTTTCAAGAGGGAGGGAATGATGGAGGTGAGCTAGGAGACTTGAAAGAGCTTGAACAAAATCAAGAACTTGAAAACAAAAGGGCTGGACGTAATTCTAAAAGATGACCAACTAAAGATCCATTGCAAGGTATGGGAGGCCCATGCACAAGATCAAGAGCCAAAACTATGAAGGAGGCCTTGAATGGAGTGATCTAAAAACTAATGGACTTGGAGCCCATAGTCTTAGCTGAATATGAAGCCCAAAAGGAACAAAATGGCATGATGATTATTTCATATATACAAGATGCTAGCCCAAGCCCGAAAGGAGCCTAATTGAAGGAGCCCAGCCATTTTCCACAAAATTCTCTTAGTTTTATTTTGTTTTAATTTGATTGTTTCTGTTTCAGATTTTTTTTAGCTTTATTAGGCGCCATTCTTGGTGAATTTGTCTGGACTTAAATTTCTTTTATTTTCCCGCCATGTAAAAGGTGTCACCTAGGAGTTATTTTGTATTTAGGGTTTTATTTTTCAAATGCCTATATAAGGCCCACTTGTACTCCAAGAATGGGCAAATTGAATGAATTATTTTCAGAATCATTTCTAACTTGTGAGGTTTCTCTTGTGGCCTTTGTGTACTAGAGAAAATCTTTGACTTATCAAAGAAGTGGTTTCCTTTGTGGCGTCCCAGATTAGGGTTCTAAGAGAGGGGTTCTCTTAGGGTTCAATTCCATTGACCAACATCTCTTCTTCTTCTTCTTCTTCTTCTTTGTTCCTTTCTTTGTTCTTTGTTGCTTGTTGTCAAGATTTGTCTATTTGCTTGTTTTTGTGTTATAGCCAAATTTTAATAACTGATCCGTGTCATTTGGGGTTCTTAGAACGGGTTTCTACGGAGTCTCATATTAGCAGTGCAACATGAGTTAGGCTTAAGCCTGCCAAAACATGTACAACATGATCTGGGTATTGAGTGTGGGAGTCTCTAAGGCCTAATGGTCAAGTGGGAATAAATATTGTTGATTATATTCTCTATATTCTATGCATATGAAAATCTCATGATATTTTGCAATTACTAAATAATAATTCTGTTGATATATTACCCGTATTTTACTCATGTTTCATTTTTATATGCAATAGGTATGTTCACTTTGTTATTTCATATTCATGTTAAATATTGCTAAAAAGTATGTCTCTCTGTTTAGACTATTTTGTAAGTTAATTTTCTTCATCAGCCTTCTATTCATATTACTTTTTGCTTGTTAAAATTATTACTTAACTTTTCTTCATGGATATTATTTCATATTAATCCTATCTATGTTACTGAAAAAATTATTTCTCACTCTGTTGTAGTTTATATTTTTCTTAGATGCCAATTTACCGTGTGGCATTAGAACTCTAGGCAAAGTGGGTCCAGTTCCCACTTTAGGGATGAGTCTTTGTCATTCAAAGCATACAGATCATATCATGTGATGACACCGTTCGTGCTCTGCTTATGTACTCTGTGGCCCCAGGAGAGCTCGAATCTTAATCATTTCCATTAAGTGGATTTGAACCTTTAGCACCACCATATTTATGACTAGTGAACAAACTGAAGTTGTGAATCGTACTCTTATTACCTTGCTTCGTTCTATCATTCAAAAAAACTTAAAGAATTGGGGAAAATGCTTGCCTCACATTGAGTTTGCATATATTAGAACAGTGCACTCTTCTACTTCATTTTCTCCATTTGAGGTTGTCTATGGTTTTAATCCCTTAACTCCTCTTGATATTCTTCCTTTACCTTCTAATGAGTTTGCTAATCTTGATGGTTTGAAGAAAGTTAAGTTTGTACAAGAATTACATGCCAAAGTTAAGGCTAACATTGAGAGGAAGAATGAACAATATGCCAAGCATGCTAATAAGGGTAGAAGGCGTGTGGTATTTGAACCTGGAGATTAGGTTTGGGTACACTTGAGAAAGGAAAGATTCCCTAAGAAATGAAAGTCAAAATTACACCCTAGAGGGGATGGACCTTTCCAAGTTTTGTAAAGAATTAATGACAATGCATACAAAATTGATTTGCCTAGCTCTTATTGAAATATTAGTGCTACATTCAATGTTACTGATTTATTTCCCTTTAATTATGCAGATTTGAGGTTGAAAATGAGCCTAATGATGCTAATATTAAAGTTTTCATGAAAAGTGTCTATGAGCAATTCAAAAGGCTCAATGTAAGACTAGATGACTTTGAATCTCCATCTAACTCTAAAATTCCAAAAGGGCGTGATCTTGAAGAGGAGTATGAAGGAGAATCTAACTTTGATGATTTCATTCCAAAGAGGCACAAGCAAGCTCCCTCACATAAGGAGCATGGTCTAGGCAACATCAAAATGAAAATTCCCTCCTTTCAAGAAAAGAATGATCCAGGGCTTTTATTTGGAGTAGGAAAGAAAGGTTGAGCACGTTTTTGAGTGCCATCATTATTCTGAAGGGCAAAAAGTGAAATTAGTAGCCGTTGAATTTTCAGATTATGCTAGCATTTGGTGGGATCAACTTCTTATCAATAGAAGGCGAAATAGAGAGCCTCCAATTCAGACATGGCATGAGATGAAAATCACTATAAGAAAGAGATTTGTCCCTAGTTATTACTATAGGGATTTGCACAAGAAATTGCAGAAATTGAGACAATGCTCCATGAGTGTTGAGGAGTATTATCAAGAGATGGAAATGGCTATGATTAGAGCCAATCTTGAGGAAGACAAAGAGGCAACCATGGCAAGATTCATAGATGGTTTGAACCCTGAAATTGCTGCAATTGTTGATCTCCAACATTATGTTAACATGGAAGAGCTATTACACAAAGCTATTAAAGTGGAGAAACAACTTAAATCTTAACAAAAATTCAAATTTGCTACTAATTCTGGGTCTTGGAAGCAAGGTTTGAAGGATTCCAAATCCTCCTTCAAATCTAAAGAAAGCAAGCCAAAAGGGGAAGCAAAGCCCAAAAGTTCAGATCCACCTCCTAAAGGTAAGTATAACTCTAACTCTTCTTCTTCTTCTTCTACTTCAAAAATTAAGTGTTTTAAATGTTAAGGTTTTGTTCACATCTCTTCTTAATGTCCAAACAAGAGAACTATGATTTTGCTTGAAAATGGTGATGTAGTTAGTGAGGAGACTAGTGATGAAGATTTAGATGGAAGTATGCCATCTTTGGCGGAGGATTCCGAGTTGGAGCTTAGTGAGCCCGTGCTTGGAGAGGCTTTGGTGTCTAAGTGTGCTCTAAATATTCAACCCAAGGAAGATCATGAGAAAGAGCAACGTGAGCACATTTTCCATACTAGATGTTTTCCAGAACAAGGTATGTAGCATGATTATTGATGGTGGTAGTTGTACAAATATTGCTAGTATCTTGCTTGTTAATAAACTGAATTTGCCTACTTTAAAACATCCTAGTCCTTATAAGTTGCAATGGCTTAATGATTGTGGTGAAGTTAAAGTTACTAGGCAAGTGTTAATTTCTTTTTCTATTGGTAATTATCATGATGAAGTCTTGTGTGATATAACTCCTATGTATGTTGGACATATTTTGCTTGGTAGACCATGGCAATTTGATAGATGTGTTAAACATGATGGATATAAAAATTGCCATTCTTTTCCTTTCAATAGTAAAACTATTGTGCTTACTCCTCTCAAACCCATGTAAGCTTATGAGGATCAACTTAGAATTGAAAATGAGTGCAATTTGAGAGAGAAAGAGAGAAAAGAAAGAAAGGAGAGAGAAAAAGAAAAGAAAGTGATTGAAAAGAAAAGGCAAGAAAGTGAGAAAGTTAATGAAAAAAAGTGAGTTTCTTTTCTAGAAAAAGAGAGATTAAGAGAGCTATGTTGGCTGATGAGC
Source organism: Erythrophleum fordii (assembly GCA_032878935.1). Lineage (NCBI taxonomy): Eukaryota > Viridiplantae > Streptophyta > Magnoliopsida > Fabales > Fabaceae > Erythrophleum > Erythrophleum fordii. The sequence continues at coordinate 10,271,243 of JAVQMF010000031.1, read as the reverse complement.
AAGTACTTGTACTCTTGTACAAGGAAATTTATTTTTCTACTAATGAACTTGATCCTTCTTTGCCCTTTAGTGTTGTGTCTCTTTTGTAAGATTTTGGTGATTTGTTTCCAAAGGAAATTCTCGATGGTTTGCCCCCTTTGAGGGGCATTGAACATCGTATAGATTTCATTCCCGGAGCATCCATTCCTAATAGACCAGCATATAGAGCCAATCCGGAAGAAACTAAGGAAATCCAATGCCAAGTTGAAGAGCTCATGAAGAAAGGCTTTGTTAGAGAGAGCTTGAGTCCTTGTGCAGTTCCAGTGATCCAAGTGCTTAAGAAGGATGGCAAGTGGAGAATATGCGTGGATTGTAGAGCCATTAATAAAATCATAGTTAAGTATCGTTATCCCATTCCTAGATTAGATGATATGCTTGATGAGTTACATGGTGCATCTTTATTTTCTAAAATTAATCTTAGGAGTGGATATCATCAAATTAGAATGAAAGAAGGTGATGAATGGAAAACTGCATTTAAAACTAAGTTTGGATTGTATGAGTGGTTAGTTATGCCATTTGGATTAATTAATGCACCCAGTACATTAATGAGCTTAATGAATCATGTTTTTCGTTCTCTCATTGGGAAATGTGTTGTTGTTTATTTTGATGATATTTTGATTTATAGCAAGAGTTTAGATGATCATTTTAGTCATTTGCGTGAGGTCTTTTGCATTCTTAGGAAGAATAGCCTTTATGTAAATTTAGTTCTTTTTGTTTAGATTCTGTTGTGTTTCTTGGATTTGTTGTAGGTGCTCAGGGGATTCGTGTGGATGAAGAGAAGGTGAAAGCTATTTGTGAGTGGCCTACACCGAAGAATGCAAATGAAGTAAGGAGTTTCCATAGCTTGGCTAGCTTCTATAGACGTTTTGTGAGGGACTTCTCCTCCATTGCTGCACCTTTGAATGATTTGGTAAAGAAAAATGTAGTTTTCAAGTGGGGTGAAACACAAGAGGTTGCATTTAGCACTTTGAAAGAAAAATTAACTAATGCTCCTTTACTTGTTTTACCTGATTTTTCTAAAGTATTTGAAATTGAATGTGATGCATCTGGAATTGGAATTGGGGCTATTTTAATGCAAGATTCTAAGCCCATTGCTTTCTTTAGTGAAAAATTAAGTGGAGCTACTTTGAATTATTTCACTTATAACAAAGAGTTGTATGCTTTAAAAAGAACTTTAGAGACTTGGGAACATTATTTGTGGTCAAAAGAATTCATTATACATTCTGATCATGAAAGCTTAAAAATTTTAAAGTCTTAAGGTAAATTGAATAAGAGACATGCTAGATGGCTTGAATTCATTGAAACTTTTCCTTATGTCATCAAGCACAAAAAGGGTAAAGAGAATGTTGTGGCTGATGCATTATCTAGGAGATATAGTCTTCTTACATCATTGCATGCTAGATTACTTGGTTTTGAGATGTTAAAAAGCATGTATGAATCTGATTGTGACTTTGGTGAAATCTGGAAATTATGTGAGAAACATGGTTTTAATGACTTTTATAGATTTGATGGATTTTTGTTTAAGAAAAATAAATTATGTATTCCATCTTGTTCTATGCGTGAATTGCTTGTTAAAGAGACTCATGGTGGTGCTTTGATGGGACACTTTGGTGTGGAGAAAACTTCAGCTCTTTTGCATGAACATTTTTATTGGCCAAGCATGAGGAAAGATGTAATTGCTGTTTGTGATAGATGTGTGACATGTAAGCATGCAAAATCTAAAGTTCAATCTCATGGTTTGTATTCTCCCCTCCCCGTGCCTTCCCAACCTTGGATTGATATTTCTATGGATTTTGTGTTGGGTTTACCTAGAGCTCAAAGTGGAAAAAATAGCATTTTTGTTGTGGTTGATAGATTTAGCAAAATGGCACACTTTATTGCATATTCAAAAACTAATGATGCCATACATATTGCTAACTTGTTCCTTAAAGAAATTGTGAGGTTGCATGGTTTACCTAAATCTATTGTGAGTGATAGAGATGTAAAGTTCCTTAGCCATTTTTGGAGAACTTTGTGATGTAAGTTAGGAACTAAATTGTTGTTTTCTACTGTGGCACATCCTTAAACAGATGGGAAAACTGAAGTTGTGAATCATACTCTTACTACCTTGCTTCGTTCTATCATTCAAAAAAACTTGAAGAATTGGGAAAAATGCTTGCCTCACATTGAGTTTGCATATAATAGAACAGTGCACTCTTCTACTTCATTTTCTCCATTTGAGGTTGTCTATGGTTTTAATCCCTTAACTCCTCTTGATATTCTTCCTTTACCTTCTAATGAGTTTGCTAATCTTGATGGTTTGAAGAAAGCTAAGTTTGTGTAGGAATTACATGCCAAAGTTAAGGCTAACATTGAGAGGAAGAATGAACAATATGCCAAGCATGCTAATAAGGGTTGAAGGCGTGTGGTATTTGAACCTGGAGATTGGGTTTGGGTACACTTGAGAAAGGAAAGATTCCCTGAGAAACGAAAGTCAAAATTACACCCTAGAGGGGATGAACCTTTCTAAGTTTTGGAAAGAATTAATGACAATGCATATAAAATTGATTTGCTTAGCTCTTATGGAAATATTAGTGCTACATTCAATGTTACTGATTTATCTCCCTTTAATTATGCAGATTCGAAGACGAATCCTTTTAAAGAGGGAGGGAGTGATGAAGGGGCCTGTAAAGATAAGGAAGCATGGTGTAATGACCTAAAAGAGCATGGAGGGTGTACAAGAGAGCCCAACATGCAAATGGACCCATTACAAGGCATAGGAGGCCCAATGACTAGAAGAAGAGCTAAAGCCATGAAGCAAGCTTTGAGTTGCATTGTGTAAAAAGTTCAAGAGCTTGAACCCATGTTTTTGCATCAATTTGAAGAGTTACATGGCCCAAGGGACTTGATCCTTATTGTCCAAGCCCAACAAGACATTCTGCAAGGTCCAAATAGAGTCCAACTTGAAGGAATCAATTAACAAGCATGTGCAAATCACATGGGCAATAAAAGTGACGTGAATAGGAGTTTTAAATCTTATTAGGATGTCTTTTATTTTCTTTTCATTAGTTTCCATTTCCATTAGTTTGAACAAGGCCATTTAGTTAAGACTTAGGATTTAAGTTTCAGATTTTGTTTATTTCCATTTTCATTAGTTGTTGAAAACTTATTACTTTCTTTCCTTTTCTTTAGGATTTCTTGTAGTAAATGGCATAATCTCCTCCCATTAAAATCGGATTCTTTGTTTCCTACTTCTTGGAGGAGAATTCTTAGAGATTTAGTTAGGTTTAGGGTTTTCTTTTATGACTATTTAATAGGCCACCTATTGTACTTTTGGAGATTGGAATGACTTCAGAATTTTATTTGTCATTGTGAGAATTCTTGCTTCTGTGTGTTCTTCTATAGAATACAAGTGACTTATCAAAGGGGTGGTATTCCTTTGTGGCGTCTCAAGGCTAGGGTTCTAAAGGACAAGTTCTTTTAGGGTCTTATCCACTTGACTAACATTTCTTGTTCTTAGCCGGTCCCAAGCAACGTATCATCTTGTTGAAGGTTCCTAGGACTTATTCCTATGGGGTCTCTCATCACTAGTTACCCAATCACTAACTTTTTGTGAATAGGGGATGACTTTTACAATCTCTTTTTGGTTATTTAAGGATTCTTTTTTAGTAGTATAAATTAAATCCCGAGTGTTATGTTTTGGTCTGTACTTATATCGATCCCACTCCCTTATGTTGAAACTCTTAAAACAGTTTGTACTAATTACAGTTTATTTTCGTTATTTTTGTATTTTGCTACACTATAGAGTATATTTTATTATAAAGGAATAATTAAAATAGAAAAAAAGTAATTAAACTTAAATTAAGAAACTTTCGTTGCAAAAAAAAATGCTTAAATGGGAAATTAGAAGAGGCGTTACCAGCATCATGGAACCTCATATGTCAAATCTTATTCTATCATGTTATACATAAAACCAATGGTCATGTAAGCATGGTCTAGTACTTTTGAATATCTTTGCATGTGAATACATTAAAATATATAGTTACATAGTCATATATATAAAGCCATATTCTAGGCTAATTCCTTTGTCATAACTGACTTTTCTAGGCCTTTTTCTCATCTTTATCCTTACTTTGTATATCACTTAGTCATGGTTAGTAGAGATAGGGAAATGTGAAATTCAAATAATCTTAATAACTAAACCAACATTTAAACACATATATGGTTTGCTCAAACATATGGAAGTAAGTATGCATGCTATATAATTATAACCAAATCACACACAAGAGAGTAATCCATGTTTAAGGATCTCATGGTTCAAGCAAGAGCAAATGTATGCTTTAAGGACTTTTGACCTAGCCTCACCTAACATATAGAGATTTTAAATGTAGCTTTACCCACATTTAGGGACTTTTAGCTTAACCTCACCTAATATTTAGAGACTTTTGGCCTAGCTTCATCTATCAAAGAGCCACCTCAATCACAAATGCAAAATGATTGTCATGCAATTGCATATTTTATTCAAACAATCAATAAGTCACATAATTGCAAATAATACACACTCAAGCAAACCACCCATATATATAAGAATGAAGGAAAAGCTATTTTATCAAGCAAAAATCAACCAAATCCCTTTGTCTCCTTTTCTTGATTCCATGACCTCACACTCACATACTGTAACACCTCGAAATTTATTAATAATAATTATAGGAATCATGGGATCGATACAAGAAATTTAAAGAAAATTATAGGATTATAAATTTTAAAGAAATAAAATTTTTGGGCTTTTGAGGCAAATAATAACTTTAACCATTATTGGGTAAAAATGGATTTAATTATAGTTATGGGCCTAATTAGAGAAATTAATTTAGTAAAAGCGAACATTGAATGCTTGGGCCTTATAATTAATTTAATTATGGCAAGAACCTTATGTAGAAGCCCAATCTATTTAGATCAACTCTAGCTCTTGTAAAGCGACCAAACTCCATCAAACCCAATGAACCTTGGCCCAATTCTAAAAATAGTTTAGATCATAGGTAATATTGGGCATAATAGACCAGCCCACTTACTCTAAAACCTTAGGAGACTTATCGCTTCATTATTTGGGTTTTGAAGTTTGAGGGTTTTATAGAACAAGGAAGCTATTTTCGTACTTGACAAGAAAGGCTAAGGTTTTTTTGCATTCTTTCACCATTTTTCACTTTTAGGGGAAGATTTGGCCAAGGTAATCTATATAAAATATGTCTTTCTCATTCTCCTCTTCATTTTGATCTAATTAGTTTCTGGTTTGGTGGATTTTCCTCTTGTAACAACCCTAATTCTTAATTATGGTGATTAGGTTTAATTACATAATTAATGATTGTAAATCAAGGTCTAACATCATTACAATTAATTAGATTGAGAAAAAGTAAAAAAATTTAAACCTTGATATTATTAGGGTTATTAGCCAAACCATCACAACTATTTAAATTCACAAGTAATTCTAGTTATCAATTAAGAACCTTTGATATATGTTACTACTAATTTCCAATTCACAAAATCCTCTTATAATATTCCTAAGTTATTACATAACTTTAACATAGTGAAATTCAAGGTTTCTAAATCAAAAATAAGAGTTTATGAACCTTTGCCCCAACTTAGACCTTTCCCATTGCGGCTAAGTTGGTTACTAAAATCTAAAAACCAAGTTTGGGGACTTCTGCCCAACTTGGTACACCCGTGCCGTGGCATAAATGGTTACTGTAACTCAAAATTGGAATTTTGCACCTTATGTCGTGATAGAATGCTCTTAAGAACTTATTATTCATGTTTTTGCCATTCTCCATGGCAAGTTAGACCCTTATCGCAGCGAGCTTATGTGGCGCTACAGCGGGTATACCTCCTGAAACTCTTAACCCAATTTATTCGAATTGTGCAAGGATGAAAATACTTATGCCATGGCGAAGTTGCATTCTGTTACCCTCCCTGGGTAAAATTTTTGCCTTGTGTCACGGTGAGACATCTCGGGCTGCAGTGCTCCTCGCCTCTGACTGACTCTTGGTGTGACCCTTTTCTGCATCTATACCTCCCAAATTTCATCCCATACACTTTAGCCCTTTAGCAATACTCTAGGGCTACTCAACCTTAATTTGTAGGGCTTTAATGACATTCATCTACCTAATATATTTTAGCATGTCTCTCATTGCCAAACCAAATTCTAGGTGTTGATTTCTGCTTATCTACTATCATACATCAGTAATTTATATATATATATATATATCAATAATAGCAAGAAAGATTCATAACTATTAATATCATCATCCAAATATAAATTCCAATATAGGCTCCATGCATTATTAGTCTAAGTCAACAATTAAAGTATCACATGATTACATTCTCATATAATAGATCATATCTTAGGATCAACAATGTTCTACATCAGATATATAAGTGCATACATCAAATTCTAAGTTATGTAAAGCCTAACTCCCTATTAGTTACATCATTGTTTACCAAAACACAAAATACTTATACTTTGCAACATGATTGCATGATGATGATTCTATACAAATGAATGACAAAAATTAACATCTATCCAAGATTAGATCTATCTAAGTGCAAAATTTCCCACACATGGTCTTAACTCATAGATGTTCATCTACTTATTTTCCTTTATCCTTATTCGAAGGATCTTCACCTAAAATAGTTAGCCCATAAAATGGGGTGAGATGCAAATTTCAGTAACTAAAGGCAAATTCCATTCATATATTCCAATTTAATTAACATATGTGCATGAAATTAGATAAGCATCAGAAAAATATATCAGTCATATTAACAAATAAAAAATTAGGCTATTAATAACTACTATTCAATATTAGCAATCACGTTTCACATGTTAAAGGCCATTAACACTAAGAGAGGCTCGTCCACGGCACTAGCTCCCTAATGAGTACAACCTGGACTCAGTGCATATAAGGGTCTAATCACAACTTGGTGCCCGATCGAAACACAATGTATGGGTGGCAGCTGCACCATAGCTCCACCATAGACTCACAAGGTCCAAACATACAATTCAAATAGCCAACCATTCATTATGCATTCAAAATTATACTTGTATAGCAAATATAAAATTAAAGTAGATATATGTATAGAATTTAGCATTAACCCCAGTTACTTCACTTATAAACAATTCTTTAAGAGCCAACAACAATACCATTTTAGCCTATAAACACAAAACTAGTCTATTACTATTCCTAATAATCATTTATAGCAACAAACCCAATACTCAAAGAATTAAACTACAAATAACTACCTAGAGAATACTTTCCCAGCTACTATAAGAACCAAATTTGGATTTGGTTATGCTTACACCAGTAACCTTAGAACAACACCCCAAATTCTAGGCAAATTCACATGAAACCACCACTCATATAGTAAATCAACTATAGAGGTTTTAAACCAACAGAAAATGCATCAAAATAAAGAGTTTATACTTATCCAATATCTCTTTTTTCCTTAACCTCTAAAAATCCTCCAAGAAAACATCAAATAACCCAAATCAGATTTGGGGTATGGGTGAAAATGCTCTAAATGAAAAACCAATTAGGTCAAGTTGAAAAGGAAGAAGAGAGGATTAAGTTATATATAAGTTACCTTAGCTAAATCTTGCTTTAGGAGTGGGAAATGATAGATTTATGCCAAGAACCCTAACCTTCATCTTAAACCTCCAAAAATTGCTTTCCCTTTTGTGTTTTTCTTTTTTGCAGAATGAGGAGTAGCTACTAAAGGTTTAACGTTTAAGTTTGGGTCCTAGTTGGATTATGGGCTGACCTAAAGGCCTAAGTCCAAATGGTTCAGATTTTTAGTTAGGTTAGGCTAAGATTCGAGAGTCTATTTAGCTTGGGTTTGCACAAGTAAATATTAGGCCTCTATTAGTCTTTATGCATGATATACTTAAATTAATTTGAGGTCTAGATGAAGTTTCTAACCTAATTGAATCTTAAACCCACATTAATAATTTATTTCTCCATAAATTCCTATTCACATAGCTTGTCTAATTATTTCATAATAATTATTCTTTATTAATCCAAATCCACGATTAATACTTAATTAATTTTGGGGTGTTACACGTATCTTTCTCAAATTTGAAAATTTGGTATTTGGATGATTCTTTGCAAGATTTTTAGAGTTTGGAGTTAGTAGAGCCATTAAGTAAGCGGTTGCCTTTATTTTATAGTGTAACCTTACTCAAATTTCATGTTAAAGGTTGACTTTGGTATATGGCTAATTGTATGTGTGAAAATCTTAGTTTTAAGAATAGCCCGTGATGTGTTCTTGGTAGTTAAGGCTTAACCTAATCCATTTAACCTCCTAGATGTATGGGTAAGTGTCTCCTCTTCCTTTTTGAAGTGTATGTGTTGAATTTTCATCATTTGGATTGATTTCTAGTGCATGATTGTTGCATATGCAAAAATGGAGATATTAAGAGTGACCCATTGTGAGCTCTTGGTGTCTTGACCTTAAATTGGTGTAATAGACTCTTTAGAAACTTAGGTAAGTGATTTCTAAAAAATTCTTGATAAAAGGGATCAATGGATAAGAAACTCTTTTGTTAATAATGATTAAATGATGATAATTGTACTTGTCATAGGCTTAGTGGGCCTTTTGATTATGTTGGTAGTTAAATGAAGAGTAATTGGACTTCATTGAGGTAATTAGAGTTAATTTTCTAATTCTATATATATGCTCATTTTAATTTAATATTTATTGCACATTTATGATTTTGGAATACTAAATGATTGATTGGCTACTTGAATTATTATTATTGTGGACTGTGAGCATGTCCCTAGTAAAGCTGTGTTGTAGTTGCCACTCATGCATTGTGCTTTGATTAAGCGCTAAGTTGTGATCAGACTCATGAATGCACTGAGCCCAAGTTGTGTTCAATCGGGAGTTGGCACCATAAGCAAGTCTTCCTTGTATTATTGGCCATTAATATATTGTATATGATTGATAGTATGAGATAGTAGTCATTGGTAGTTCAACTAGTTCATTTATTGATAATATTGATATTTTCGGTATGCTTTTTTATATAAATGCATTATATAGATTAATCTATTTATATATATTGAATTTACCTCTTGTTACTGAGATTGTATATCTCACCCTAGTTGTGAGTTAATATTTTCAAAGACCAAACCTCTTAGAAACAAGAAGAAGCTAATGAAAATCTACCATGGTAGTTTAATAATGTGTAGACTTAAATACTCTATATAAATTGGGTTTGTACAGTAGGTATGTTAGCATTGCTTATTTTTTGGTATAATTGCCATATTGCATCATGTATTACCAAGTATAGGAACTAATTTTATAATATAAAACATCATGGAATTGGTACTTATGATTGTATTTGGATGATTATTAATGAGCACCCTGACATTCGATGACCTTTAAATAATTAGTATTGTAAAATTGATGTTTAAACTATTGATATAAGAGATTTAGAGGTTCGTGCTAGTTTAAATGTGTTCTCTACACTTGCTTAAGGTGTTTAGAGGGATTTAAAAGCTATCCTTTGGGTTTTGAGTTATCATTTGAAAGTTTTAGAAGTAACTTTTTAGTTTTGCTGTCATCATAGTCATTTTGTTGTCATATAAGGTGTAAAGTGGACATCAATGCTTGGCCAATTATGTTTATGAGTTTGGTTGTGATTTAGGAGCCTTGAGGAACATGGTTAGATTGTTTTGGTCATGTTGGTTGTGAGTTAATCCATCCCTTGGGCATACCTTAACTCATTTTGCTGTCATGGGAAGTCGTTGAGTGATTTTATAGATGTTGTATAGTCATATGTTTCATCTGAGGTTGTTCTGGGGTTTTGGGGATAGAGACATGTTTATTTGATTCATTGAAACTTGTTCAAAGTGGTCTAAGGTCAATTGGTAAGAAAAACACATTTATGAAATTGTCACTTGTAGCTTCATGTACCTTTGCTGTTATAATTGAAGTTAGAATGATTAGATTAACTTTTAATCTTTGAGTTAGGTAAGACAATTCGATGGAGATTTTAAGAATGTAAACCCTTTAACAACCTTGCCTTTTAGCTATTAAAAGACTTTAGGATTGATCTTGAAGTGGTTGCAAGTTGTTAGTTCATTCCTTTATATGTTTAAGTGTAGTAGGTTTTCAAGTCATGGCCAAGTTTTCCTAAGTCGTGGCCAAAATGAGCTAATAGTGTTTTAGTAGCGATTTTGGTCACAGTGCAAAATATTCTGGCCGTGACTCGAAATCATCTAGAGGCTAATTTGGCAACGACTTAAGTATTTTGGCCATGGCACGAGAAGTTAGCTGCGGCGTAAATATTTTTGGCCACAGCATAAATCATGTATGTGTTGAAATTTAATCCAAACCTAAGTTTAGATACAACGTAAGTTCTTCAAGTCGCGGTGTGAGTGTAGAAATTAGTTTTTAGAGATTCCAGAGGCCAAGTTGGTCATAGTGCAACCATGCTAAGCCACGGCCTAAGTCTTAAAATCCCCAATTTAGTTATAAATCCTTAATTTTCATCATGGTAGTAAGGAGTACTGACTTTTAGTCCAATATATATAAGTTTTTAAGCCTCTTAGAGGTATTTTCGTTAAGACAAAATTGTTAATGAGAGTTTTGAATAGCTAGAAACAATAATCCCATTGTACAACTTAATGGTAAATATTGATTATTTAAAGGCTCAATTTTTTTTGTATTTTCATTTATTGCTAACTTATTAACCAAATTAGACCTTAAGTGCACTCAATTAAAAGTACAATCATGCTTAATTACTTTATTAGTAGTTAGGATTGTTACACATATCTTGATGTGGTTTCACTTGTTTGGTCTAGGCACATCAATTGAATCATAATATAATCAATTGAGACATATTCAACCTAATGTTAGCATTCATGTGCATATCTATGCCTTAATGTATGGCATTAGGTCACTTTAGGTGCGCTAAGGAGTAACTCTTAGATTTTAACTCTTAGGCTTCACAATCTCACTATATTTTTATGTTCGTAATTCTAATGAAACTCATTAGAGTCATTAAAAGCATAATTAAACACACCTAGAGTTGTATAGTCTCATTAGATATCCTTGAACCCTAATTTTTTACTTATAAAAATAGAGTTCCTAAATTTATTCCAATGGCTCCATTAGTGTTAATATTTCGTATCTAGACAATTTACAACCTTAGAATCAATGAAACAATTCCCTAAGCATCAAAACCACCTTTTGGCCAAGACTTGCACATGGTTCCTTTGGAGATTTGTTTGCTTCTTAGAGAATTTAATGGTTTCAAGATCTTTATGATTCATTTCTAATTCAATTATGGTATTAGAGAGATGAATTAACATTCATAAGGTTTTGAATCTCTTAAGGCTAAAATCGAAGTTTAAGTGAAGCCATATGCCATTCTTTTGATTCTTTATCAATTCTAATTGCATAATTTTTATTCTTCACCCTTCAAAAACCCTTGGTTTTGCCAAGTTTTCATCAAGCTTAAACCTACTTTCCTCATCCTCTCTCTTGGTTGAACTTATACATGGCTAGGATTTTAAGAATACAAAATTTTGTTAGCCTAAATCATACTTTACTTTAAAGTACTCTTGATAAAAATTATTTTGGCATAACTAGTTTCCCTAAAGGAGCTTCTTTACTCAAAGAACCAGCCACAAAAATTCGCTTTTTGAGAAGCCAAAACCATCAAGTGAAAAAAGAGAAAGAGTAGAAGAAAGCTTATAATAACATTATATTCAAATTGAGGAGATTTACTTACCTATATGGGGTTTATTCCTCCTTTCTTCCTTCTTGATTCTCATGCACAAGAGAGAGTCTTGGTGGTTACCCTAGGTCAATTCTAAGTGAAGGAGAAGAGGGTGGTGCCATATATTTATATAAAAAGTTTAAGGTTTTATGTAATGACCCTAATGTCTAATCATAATAATTAAACTTAAATACGTAAATATCAACCATAATTCAAGGTTTAAAGTCATCATGATTGATTACTTTAAGAAAAAGAGGAGAAAATTTTAACCCTGATGCTATTAGAGTTATTACCAATTAATCACAACCATTTAAATACACAAGTGAATCAAATTTCCCAAGTAAAGCCTTTAAATCTATTATCTATTAATTTCAAGTTTCAAGAACCCCATGCGAGTGTTTATGAACCATCTCTTAGCTTTGCCATAGAAAGAACTAAGGCTTTCTAAGTTAATATAAGAAATTGCAAACCTTAGCTGCGACCAAATGTCTTCTCGTCACGACCAATTGCTCTCGGGTTCAACCTCACAGATTTCGCAAATTTTGCCATGGCCATGTATCTCTTACACTGCGGTGAATTATCCTTTGGAATACCACTAAACTTGTCTCTCAAATTTCGTCGTAGCTAATTTCACTTTTAGCCATGGCAAATTCCTCTCTGTTTCCTCCCTTGGGCAACTTCGTCACATTTAGCTACGACTAATTCCATTTTGGCTATGGCCAATTCCCCTCTGTTCCTATAACTCCTAAATTTCCTCCCATACACTCTAATTCTCCCTTTAGGAACACTTTAGGACCACTTTCTCTTAATTTGTGAAACTCTAATAGCATTTATCTACTTGATTTACTTAGCTAATCTATCAGTATTGACTTCAAGATTTACGTGTTGATTTCTACTTACGAAACTATTATACATAAGAAAATTCCATAATTGAGTGACAGCAAAAGTGTTTCGACCAAAAGAAGTATAGGTCCAATGCTTAATGTTCATACAAGATCAAGTCACTCATTCATTATTAGCCAATTACAACCATAATGTTCAATTCCATGATAATTATATTACATGTATAGTCCCTATACTTGGCAATTCATGATACAATGTGGCAATTATATAAAATTAGTAATCTAATTACACAATACAATTTGATAAGGTTTCTAAACCTATGTGCTACCAAACCATATAATAAACTTAAATTAATCTCTCTTTGTCATTAAGAGGTCTGGTCTTTGAAAATATTAGCCCACAATCAGGGTGAGATATACAATCTCAGTAACAAGAGGCAAATTCTATATATATATATATATAGATTAATCAATACAATGCAATTTCATATCATCAATACCAGAATCGTCGATTCAATTTGCAAATGAACTAGTTGAGCTACCAATGACTACTGTCCCATACTAGTAATTACACACAACATATTAATAGCCAATAACACCAGAAGTGGTTCGTCTACGACACCAACTCCCTAATGAGCACAAACTTGGCTTAGTGCATTCAGTGTCTGATTATAATGTGGTACCCGATCGAAGCACATGCACGGGTGGCAGCCATACTAGAGCTTCATCATGAACATACAAGGTCCAATCACAATAACAATTTAAGTAGTCAATTAATCATTTAGCATTTCAAAATCAAGTATGTGTAACAAATATTATATTAACATGAGCATATACATGGAATTAGGAAGAATAACCCCAGTTACCTCAATGAAACTAATTACTCTTCCTCTAGCTACCATCATGATCCAAAGCATACCAAGCCTAACATAAACATCATTATCAATATTTAACTATCATTAGCATAGAAATTCTCCCTATCCACAGATTAATCTTAACAAGAAATCATTAAGAACTTCTTACCTAAGCTTCTTAATGATCTATTACACCAATTTAGGGTCCATACATCAAAGCTCACCATGATTCACTCCCCATAAATCCATTTTCCCACATGTACAAACCATACAGTAAAAGTCAATCCAAAATGTGGAAATTCAGCACATACACCACACAAGAGAAGAGGGAACACTTACCCATACACCCAAGAGGTCAAATGGACTGAGTTGAGCCTTAACTAGTAAGAACACACCATGGGATATTCCAAAATTCGAATTTTAGTCATCAAGCCCAAAAACCTCAGTGTTTTACCTTCATTTCTTTGTAATTTTGCATAATAGCAGAACCTATTATAAAAATCAATCCTTAGGGACATTTTCCAGTAAAATAATACATAAAATGGAAAGGAAATGCTTACCCAATTATCCTTCTAACATTCTACTCTAAAAATCTTGCAACAATCATCCAAAAACCAGATTTTATCCTAAGAAGAGATGAAAATTCTCTAAATGACAAACCAATCAGACCAAAATATAGAGGAAGATAAGAGGGTCAAGTTATATAGAACCTACCTTGGCTAAATCTCCCTCCAAGAGTGCAAATCTGAGCCAAAATATTAAGAAACCCTAGCCCCTCTTCAAACATGCGAATTTCTTCTTCTTGTTCAGTGAAAAATGAATGCCTTGGCAGCCAAATGGGTGGAGAGAAGACTTCTTAGGGTTTTAGTGCAAATGGGCTCGTCCAATAAACTTAATTATTCTTTGTGGGCTGATGCTTAACATATTGGGCTAAGGTTCATTAGGTTGGGCTATAGAATTTTTGATGTTATGGATGGAGTGTGTTGATCCAATAGCCCAAGACCTATTTGGACTCACTTCTTTAAGTTTGGGCTAAGACTAAATGGGTTCTTGTCCTCAAATTCACTCATAAGTTTTGGGCTTTTAGAAAATTTAAGTTGGGCTTATAAGAAAGTTAGTATTGGGCTCTCTTACTAAGCTCATGGTATAATTGGGCTTTGATATTAGGCATCAAACATAATTAAACTAATCATAAGGCCCTGATTAAGTACAAATCTCTCTTAATTGATTTTGATAATTAATTCACGTCAACTCTCTAATCATCATAATTAGCCTAAATTAATTTCGAGGTGTTACATTTTATAGTGTTTCAAAATACTGATTTTGCCTTTACACTTTAATTTCACCATTTGAGCTCATTTCTTAGTATTTTTAGAAATTGACTATTTCATACTAAAATTTAGACTCTCTTTTTTATTAAAAACATCTATTTTGGGTTACAGGGATTTAAAATAATCTAAAAAAGTTTAGTCAAAGTTATGGTCAATTGAAACCATAAACTATATGTTGTTAGGGATTTGGTCAAACCAACCTCATTTATTTAATCTTCTAACCTTATTTCATCATATTATGATGAGGGATATTGATACAATATCAATAGGCATATCTATTGGAGCACTACAAGTTCGAAAAGCCCTCATTTATCAAGAATCCCAAATCATTCAAAAGAGCATAATTCAAGTCCAAATGGCTTATGAAGGGATGGCTTATGCTCAAGAGGCCCAAATTATGCATTATGTCCAAAAATTTCAAAGAACTCAAGATAATATCTATGTTGGACATTGGCCCAAGTTTAGAGCCCAAGATCCATATTTGATCAATTCAAAACATGCTGAATTAGATTTTGGACATGAGATTTCTTTAAAGATGCAAAAGTGGAAGTCCAAGTGGAAGCCCAATGCTCTAAGAAGGGCCATGGAGCAACTAAAGTCAATATCCAATGTGTTGAAGGCCCAATGTAGTTATACACACACAAGAGATGCCAAGGCCCAATTGGAGTCCAATTGCAAGAGATTAAGAATCATGTGATAACCATGTGATTTTTTAATGAAGCATGAGCATCCCATGTGACAACTTAAAGAAGTTAATTAGTTTTGACTAGGATTCTTTTTGAAATTTCGTTTTTTATTATTTTAGTATTTTTTTGAACTTGGTCAAAGAGCTTATCTTGGAGATCAAGTTAAGATTAGTATCCTAATCTAATTAGGATATATATTAGGTATTATTTAAAATATTTCTAATCAGATTTTAGAGTTTTACTTTAATTAGGATTCTAGAAATTTTACCTATAAAAGGCTTCCTATTGTACTCTATTTTGAACATGAATGAATTTGAGTATTATTCAATTATCTGTGAGGCTTTTGCTTCTTTGTGTTCTCTGAGAGTTCACGTGACTTATCAAAGGATTGGTCTTCCTTTGTGGCGTCTTGAGGCTAAGGTTCTAAGAGACAAGTTCTCTTAGGGTCTTTCCTTTGACCAACATTCTTATTTTCTAGCCAGTCTCGGGCAAAGTGTCATCTTGTTGAAGGTTCCTAGGACAAGGTTCCTAGAGGGCCTAAGAGAACTTGTCTCTTAGAACCCTAGCCTCAAGACGCCACAAAGGAAGACCAATCCTTTGATAAGTCACGTGAACTCTCAGAGAACACAAAGAAGCAAAAGCCTCACAGATAATTGAATAATACTCAAATTCATTCATGTTCAAAATAGAGTACAATAGGAAGCCTTTTATAGGCAAAATTTCTAGAGTCCTAATTAAAGTAAAACTCTAAAATCTGATTAGAAATAATTTAAATAATACCTAATATATATCCTAATTAGATTAGGATACTAATCTTAACTTGATCTCCAAGATAAGCTCTTTGACCAAGTTCAAAAAAAACACTAAAATAATAAAAAACGAAATTTCAAAAAGTATCCTAGTCAAAACTAATTAACTTCTTTAAGTTGTCACATGGGATGCTCATGTTTCATTAAAAAATCACATGGTTATCACATGATTCTTAATCTCTTGCAATTGGACTCCAATTGGGCCTTGGCATCTCTTGTGTGTGTATAACTACATTGGGCCTTCAACACATTGGATATTGACTTTAGTTGCTCCATGGCCCTTCTTAGAGCATTGGGCTTCCACTTGGACTTCCACTTTTGCATCTTTAAAGAAATCTCATGTCCAAAATCTAATTCAGCATGTTTTGAATTGATCAAATATGGATCTTGGGCTCTAAACTTGGGCCAACGTCCAACATAGATATTATCTTGAATTCTTTAAAATTTTTGGACATAATGCATAATTTGGGCCTCTTGAGCATAAGCCATCCCTTCATAAGCCATTTGGACTTAAATTATGCTCTTTTGAATGATTTGGGATTCTTAATAGATGAGGGCTTTTCGAACTTGTAGTGCTCCAATAGACATGCCTATTGATATTGTATCAGATATTCAATTCTCTAAATCTCTAAATTTTCTATTAGTTAGGCCTATATCGACTCTTTTTAACTATGACTAGCCTTTCTTTTTCTTATGACCCCTTTTAATTAATCAATTCCATTCTCTAAGGATTATATATTAGTTGACAAAACAAAAAGTATTACAAATACGATTTATCTCAGAGTAAAAGGTCTAGATTAGTCCCATAAAAATGGTGAAATAAAATTAATGAATGCCATGTGGCTTAAAATAAAGATTTAACCAAATGTCATTTATATGAAATAAAAATGTAGAATAATTCTTTACAAAAAAGGAAAATGTAGACTCATTAGCTCTAATAAAAATGAAAAAATAATATGGATATGATCTTTTATCATATACATGTATTAATTATACAAATAAGAAGGACTCATATATTTATAAATATAGATCATCATTCCAAACAAATAATAACCAAGCAATTTCTTATAATTACAACAAGTATAAAAAATATTTAATATGACAAATGATATTGTTATCAAGAAATATATAATAGAAGGGTATATTCTAGATATGGAAAAAAATTGGGATAAAAAGTACTTTGATTTGAAAATGATCAATACTTTTCTTAGTATAGAGTGAATTTTGGGGCATGGGTTGATGCCAATTATTATTTTACATTGCATCAAGAAATCAACCCATCCAATCAAAAAAGATCTTTTTTGATTGGATGGGAATGAATTTAGAAATACAAAATCATTCTATAGTGAATTGGGAATTTTTTTCTTCTTTAATTTTTTTTAGTTTTATAAAGCTTGTACAAGTAACCCGTGGATCATACCAATCAAATTTCATTTTTTTTTTCAATTTTAGTGTAAATAAAATGTTAGTGAAAAGAAAAACATTACTAAAATGAAAAAATAGATATTAAGACCATAAAAAAAATTTTGGAATTAGAGTTAGAGACTCAAAATTAAGGAAAAATAGGATATACAATGTAACCTATTTATCTATTATGTTGATATCTTCCATTATTACTTATTTTCATCTAATGTGCAAGGAAGTAATAATTGCATCAAATAATGTACTATTTTAAATAAGGAGATCACATTTGTATCAAGTATTACTAGTTATTTTTCACTTTAAAATTTTCCAAAACATCATGTAATGAGTTATTGATTAAAGTGATCAAGCCTCACGTGAAACTTGTCACATCATACAATTATTCAAAATATTATTTTTAGCCAGATCACAGGACCATTACACATATACAACTAAAAGAGGTACTGGTTTCCTGATTCTACTTTCTACATGACTCCCATTAACTATTGGCTAACAAATATGATGGAGGTGAGCTAAGAGACTTGAAAGGGCTTGAACAGAATCAAGAACTTGGAAACAAAAAGGCTGACGTGACTCTAAAAGATGGCCAACTAAAGACTCATTGCAAGGTATGGGAGGCCCATACACAAGATGAAGAGCCAAAGCTATGAAGGAGGCCTTGAATGGAGTGATTCAAAAACTAATGGACTTGGAGCCTATGGTCTTAGCTGAATATGAAGCCCAAAAGGAACAAAATGGCATGAAGATTATTTCATATCTATAAGATACTAGCCCAAGCCCAAAAGGAACCTAATTGAAGGAGCCCAGCCATTTTCCACAAAATTCTCTTAGTTTTATTTTGTTTTAATTTGATTGTTTATGTTTCAAATTTTTTAGCCTTATTAGGCGCCATTTTTGGTGAATTTGTCCAGACTTAAATTTCTTTTATTTTCCTGCCATGTAAAAGGCGCCACCTAGGAGTTATTTTATGTTTAGGGTTTTACTTTTCAAATGCCTATATAAGGCCCACTTGTACTCCAAGAATGGCAGATTGAATGAATTATCTTTTCAGAATCATTTTTGACTTGTGATGTAACACCCCAAAATTAATTAAGGTGTTAATCATAGATTTAGATTAATTAAAAATAATTAATATAGGATAATTGGGCAAGTTAAGTGAATGGAGATTTTAGAGAGATAAATTATTAATATGGGTTTGAGAATTAATTGGGATAGAAATTTCATCTAGGCCCAAATTAATAAATCATGATAAGAGGCTAATGGAGGCCCAATGAGTTAGGTGTAGACCTAATCTAATTCAATGTGATAAAGGCCTAAGATCCACTTTGTATAGGCCTTTATAAGTGGCCCAATAAACCTTGTGCAGACCCAAGACCATGGAGTTCTTAAAATTAAATCTAGCCTAATAAAATTCTATAACCTAACACCTTAAAACTAGCCCAACAAAGCTAAAATCTGAAGCCCATTTGGAGTTAGACTTTGGAGCAACCCATGACCCATCTTAGACCTAACTTAAACCCAACTAAAACCCAACTAAAACTCTAACACTTTAGCCACTTTCTCAATTTGCTGAAGCTCAAGAAGGAAAATCGGAGGTGTGAAGGGAGGCTAGGGTTTGGAGCGAGAATTCCATATTTTCTCACATTTAGAGTAAGATTCAGCCAAGGTAATAGTTATATAACTTAATCCCCTCATCTTTCTCTTTAATTTGGCCTGATTAGTTTTCATTTGGAGTATTTTCACCATACCCAAAATCTGAATGTGGTTATTTGGGATTTTCTTGGTGAAATTCGTAGATTAAGGCTAGGGATGACATTAGGTAAGTATAAACCCTTCATTTTGATGCTTTCTTTGCTAATTTGAGACCCCGATAGTTGATTTATCATATGGGTATTAATTTTGTATGAATTTGCTTAGGATTTTGGGTGAAATATTGAGATTTCTGATAGAGGATATTTCAATTTGAATTTGGGACTTGTAGTGGCTGGGTAAGTGTTCACTAGGTAGTCATTAACATTTTAAATTCTTTAGGTACTTGTTGCAATTGTTAATGATGAATTAGAATAGTAATTCTCTGATGCTATAGTTATAGGGAGATTTTGTACCTGTGGTGGCTGTTGCAATTGTCTACAAGTGAGGTAACCGGAGTTTACATTAATTCCATGCATATGTCAGTTTAAATTTCATATTTGCTGTATATGAATAATTTGAAATATTGAATAAATTGGTTGGCTATCCATTGTATTGTGATTGGACCTTGTGAGTCCATGGTGGAGCTGTGGTGCGGCTGCCTGATAGAGTACCATGGAGCTTTTATGACCACCTTCAAGGAGACCATGCATGGCATAAGCATCAAGGAAGGCTTGGACAAGTTGCTGAATGTGAGCATCAATTTTTAGACCATGTAGAAAGTTTTTATTTTAGTTTTTGAATAAGACCATGTGGTCAAAACTTATGTTTAAAGAATAAGTTAGTTTCTTTCCTTTTTCTTCTTTATAGTTTCTTTCCTTTTTTTATGGTACCATTATTAACTTTCCAAAATCTTGTAATAAATAATGCCATATTTTAAGGAATTATTTTTAGAAACTTTTAGGTCTTTCATTGCCTATATAAAGGCATCATATGTACTTAGAAAGGAGGGAATAAGATGAATAAATAAAATTTTCTTTTCAGGACTTATGTTCTGTTTGTGTGAGGTTCTTCTTGCTTTTTGAGCGATGGAGTGAATTTAAGTCAGACTTATCAAAGGAGTGGTCTTCCTTTGTGGCGTCTCAAGGTTAGGGTTCTAAGGGACAAGTTCTCTCAGGGTCTTATCCACTTGACCAACTATCTTTGTTTATATGTGTTCTTATTCTTTATGAGTTCTTTTGTCTTCTATTTGTGTGATTGTGCTTTTGAATCTTGCACGATCTGAGTAATGTTGTCAAAAAGGAGGTTCATAGGACAAAGTTCCTAGGGGGTCTCTCATCATTTGGTATCAGAGCTCTAGGTTTGCAAGTCAAGGTGTGATCTTTTCTTGTCTTTCTTTTGTATTCTTCATTTTTTTCTTTCTATTGTCTAGATCTAAAAAGTTCTTACTTGTCTTTTTGTTTTCTAGCTGGTCCTTGTGTGTGACCTATGTTGGTTGGGGTTCCTAGAGCAAGTCGTCTAGTGGGTCTCACATCTCAAGCATGACCTACGTTGGTTAGGGTTCCTAGAGCATGTCGTCTAGTAGGTCTCACATCAGTTGCTTGTCTTCTTGAGTGCTAGAACTCAAGGTATTATTTGTGCATTCTATGTTTTCTTGTCTCCTTTATGTTTCTTTTGGTCTCTTACTAGTTGTCATACTTGTGTGTGAGTTTTGTCCTCTTTGCATATTTTCGTTTTTTTTTTCTTCAAAAAAAAAAAAAATAGAGAGTGTGTGATACTAAAAAAAAAAAAATTCGAAAAAAAAATTCAAAAAAAAAAAATTCAAAAAAAAGTGGAAAAAAAAAGAGCTTAAATTAGAAAAAAAAAATTAGAAAGTTTTGCATATTTTGATTTGTTTCTTATTTGGTTTGTAATTCAATTAAGTAACACCCAAGCAATATTTTTCTTTCCTATTAACATTCAAGAGAGATTCGAGGACGAATCTTTTCGAAGAGGAAGGGAATGATAGAGTACCATGGAGCTCTTATGACCACCTTCAAGGAGACCATGCATGGCATAAGCATCAAAGAAGGCTTGGACAAGTTGCTGAACGTGAGCATCAATTTTCAGACTATGTAGAAAGTTTCTATTTTAGTTTTTGAATAAGACCATGTGGTCAAAACTTATGTTTAAAGAATAAGTTAGTTTCTTTCCTTTTTCTTCTTTATAGTTTCTTTCCTTTTTTTATGGTACCATATTAACTTTCCAAAATCTTGTAATAAATAATGCCATATTTTAAGGAATTATTTTTAGAAACTTTTAGGTCTTTCATTGCTTATATAAAGGCATCATATGTACTTAGAAAGGAGGGAATAAGATGAATAAATAAAATTTTTTTTTCAGGACTTATGTTCTATTTGTGTGAGGTTCCTCTTGCTTTTTGAGCGATGGAGTGAATTCAAGTCAGACTTATCAAAGGAGTGGTCTTCCTTTGTGGCGTCTCAAGGCTAAGGTTCTAAGGGATAAGTTCTCTCAGGGTCTTATCCACTTGACCAACTATCTTTGTTTATATGTGTTCTTATTCTTTATGAGTTCTTTTGTCTTCTATTTGTGTGATTGTGCTCTTGAATCTTGCACGATCTGAGTAATGTTGTCAAAAGGAGGTTCATAAGACAAAGTTCCTAAGGGGTCTCTCATCACTGCCACCAGTGCATGTACTTTGATCGAGCACCAGGTTATGATCAAACCCTAGATGTACTGAGTCCTGGTTGTACTCAATGGGGAGTAGGTGCCGTGGACGGGCCTCTCCTGGCGTTATTGGCCTTTAACATGTGAAAATATGATTGCTAGTATGGGATAGTAATCATGATAGCCTAATTGTTTTATTTACTGATATGACTAATATGATTCTGATGTTGATTTTGATTCATGCATATATGATAATTAAACTGGATTATATGATGGAATTGCCTTAGTTACTAAGATTCGTATCTCACCCCGTTTCATGGGACTAATATTTCAGGTGAAGGTTCTTCGGGTAAGGATAAGGGGAAGCAAGTGGATGAAAATTCATGAGCTCCAACATATGGGGAGGAGGTTACACTTAGGCTGATTTATTTAGTATAGATGCTAAATCTTATATTCCTTATTGTGTAGCATCATCTTGTATTCATGTTGCCAAGTGTAGGCTCTTATTTTTGATAACTTCGGATGTACTTATTGAGGAGTTAGGCCTTATCTTAATTTGGTATTGGATGTATTAACTTATAGTATCTGATATATGAACCTTATTGAACTTATGATATAGCTTATCATTTGGGAATTTTAATCATATGATGCATTAGATATTGATAAGAACCATTGATGTATGAAATCTCTAACAGAATGCATTTAGGATGTTAATTATTGATAGTGCATGAATCCTTTCTGTCATTAATCCATGAAATGGCTGACATGTGGTGGTTGGGTGTGTGAGAATTGTACTTAAGTTTTGGATTGGTAATGGTAGAATAGCTGATGAATAAGGTACATAACTACCATTAGAGTTGCATAAATTAAGGTAGAATGGCCCTAGGATGATATTGGAAGAAGAATAGAGAGTATGAGACCAGATTTTAAGAGTGTAGGACCAGAAGGCACTTCGCCGCGGCTAAAATGGAGTTAGCCATGGCCAATAGAGGCGAAGTTGCCCAGTGAGAGTGCCAGAGAGGAATTTGCTGCGATGAAATGTATAATTAGCAGCGGCGAAATGTGAGAGGCAAAACTGGGAGTCATCCAGAGGGAAATTCACTGCGGCGAAAGGGGAAATTGGCTGCGGTAAACTTTTACGAAAAAGAGCTAGGCATTCCAGAAAGGAATTTGTCATGGCAAAAGGAGGTATTGGCCGCGGCCAATATTGAGAGGCAAGCGAGGTAAGTTCCAAGAGGCTTCTTCGCCGCGGCGCCATGTAGGTTGGCCGCGGTGAAGGTCCAAGCCACGGTGAAATCAGTAACGAAGTAAAGGGTGAAACCGAGAGGAATTGGCCATGGCTAAGGGTAAATTGGCCGCGGCGAACATTCTGAAACACTTATATTAATTAGGAAACCTTAGTTTTTCATATGGTAATCTCAAGGGATGACATAGAAATATTGGGATGAGTTATAACTGATGTGTAATAAAATCAAAGGCTTATAAATAAATAGTTAATTCCCTTATGAATATAAGTGCTTGTAATTATATGATTGATGACTCTAATCACATTAAGGTTCAAATTTCCCCATATTTTCATAATGTAATTGGTTGTAATACGTTGTAACCCTAACCTATGATTATTAATCACGTATTAAACCTTAACTACAATGTTTAGAAATTAGGGTCGTCACATGTGAGGTTTCTCTTGTGGCCTTTATGTGCTGGAGAAAATCTTTGACTTATCAAAGGAGTGGTTTCCTTTGTGGCGTCCTGGATTAGGGTTCTAAGAGACAGGTTCTCTTAGGGTTCAATTCCATTGACCAACATCTCTTCTTCTTCTTCTTCTTCTTCTTCTTCTTCTTTCCTTTCCTTGTTTTTTGTTGCTTGTTGTCCATATTTGTCTATTTGCTTGTTCTTGTGTTACATGCCAAATTTTGACCACTGATCTGTGTCATTTAGGGTTCCTAGAATGGGTTTCTATGGAGTCTCATATCATCTGGTATCAGAGCATTGGTTGAGGTTAGTTTCATCCACTTTTTCGTTGTTCTTTTCTCTTATTTCATCTGATTTGTGTCTGTTCGTCATCATTTTTCATGCATCTGTTTCTTGTGTTTTCCTTCATATTTTTGGACATGTAATAGGTCTTTCTTATGTCTCAGAACCTCTTCTTTCTGCTCGTTTTGGAATCACATCAATATGATTTTTTTAGAGCAAGTTATAGCTATATCTTTCTTGCATGTCATTCTAACCCTTCAGAAATATTGTGTTATGTTTGCAAATTTCAGCACCTTTGAGATTCGAAAAGAGAGAGAGAGTATATTATAGTGAAGAAAAGAAAAGGAAAAGTTGCCCCCAAAAAAATCAGAATTTGTGAAAAAGGAAAGTTGTGCTGGAAATTGTAAATTTTAAATTATTGACTTGAATTGCAATTGTTGAAGATCTGGTCATTTCTGATTCTTGGAATTACCATTTCTGATTCCTTGAGTTGATCTGGTCATTAAAAGTCATATTGTGCACAATTCATAAAAGGAAATTTGCATTCATTCACCTTGTTCTAAATTTCAAATTTTTGAGTGCTTCATTACTGATTTCAGATTCCAATTTTCTTTCCATCCTTTCCTTTTGATAATTAATCATTTAACCATTTGTTCTCCCATAATTTGTCACACACCATTTGTTCCATAAATTCATTGTCTTCATTTCCTTTCCTAGTCACTTGCTGTATTTTCCATTGGCTGCACCTACGAATTTTTTTTTAAATGTTAGACTTTTGTTGTCTCTTGGAGAACTTTGCATCTTGAATTCTAATTTGAGATTGCTACTTCAGTTGCTACTTCTTTTGATTTGTTGGATTTAATTCAGTACACTATAGGAAGCAAGTAGAGAGGAAAAAAGGCAAGAGTGTTTTCATCATTGTAAAAGCCATTACAAGTGTGAAACATGAGTGAATTTGAATCATTTAGAGTGAAACACGTGAGGGAGTGGTTAGGTCCTTTCTCTTGCTATTTACTAACATTTCAGGTGCCAATCATGTATGAAAGTGAAGATAACCAAGTTAACCTTAAATAGTTCATCAAATCTATTCAAGAACAATTCAAGAGGCTAAATACTAGGTTGGATCAAATAGATTCTTCTTTTTCCAATAGCAAGGCAAGGCGTGGTAGAAATGTTGTTCTAGAAGGAGATGAATCTGATTTCAAGGAGGAAAGCCAACATGAAAGAGTTAAGAGAGCTCCATCTTAAAAGAAAGATGCCTTTAGTAACATCAAGATGAAAATCCCTTCCTTTTAAGGGAAAGCTGATCCTGATGTATATCTTGAATGGGAAGAAAAAGTTGAGTTTGTATTTAACTGCCAATCTTTTTCAGAGGAAAGTAAAGTAAAATTAGCTGCTTTGGAGTTTACAGATTATGCAAGCCTATGGTGGGATCAATTAACCACTAGTAGGAGGCGTTTTGGAGAGGGTCCAACTCGGTCTTGGCAAAAAATGAAGGCTCTCATGAGGAAGAGATTTGTCCCTACCCATTACTATAGGGATGTGCATAAGAGGCTTCACAAAATCAAACAAGGATCTATGAGTGTGGAAGAATATTTTCAGCAAATGTAAATTGCCATGATGAAAGTAGACATTGAGGAAGATTCAGAGGTTACAATGGCAAGATTTCTTGGTGGCTTAGATCCTGAAATTGCTGTAGAAGTTGAATTACAAAACTACCTTGATATGGAGGAGTTGTTGCATAAAGCCATTAAGGTGGAGAAGCATTTTAAGGCAAAATAGAAATTGAAATCACATGCTAGTTTCAACAAAGACTTTAAGTCCTCTTTCAAGTTTAAGGGAGAGACCAAGCCTAAAGAGGAGAATAAGTTGAAGATGCAAACACCTACTTTTAAAGGTAAATCTGAACATAAATCTTCTTCTAGTTCTTCTAAAATTAAATGCTTTAAATGTCAAGGTTTTGGTCACATTACTTCACAATGTCCAAATAAAAGGACTATGATTTTGCTTAAGAATGGTATTGTTACTAGTGAAAGCAGTGGTGATGAAGATGTGGAAGTTGAGTTAAGCTCCAATGGAGGTGATGAATCTGATATAGAGGTAGCTGAAGCTCTAATTGGTAAGGCTTTAGTGTCAAGGCGTGCTTTTAGCATTCAACTTAAAGAGGAGCTTGAAAAAGAACAACGAGAGCATATCTTTCACACTAGGTGTTTTGTTAACAACAAGGGCCTTATCATTGATAATGGGAGCTGCACTAATGTTGCTAGTACCTTGTTAGTTGAAAAGTTAGATGTGCCAACTAGAAAACACCCTACTCCTTATAATTTGTTGTGGTTCAATGATAATAGGGATGTTAAAGTTATTAGATAAGTTGTTGTAGCATTTTCCATAGGAAGTTACCATGATGAGGTTTTGTGTGATATAGCTCCTATGTATGCTAGACATTTGTTATTGGGTAGACCTTGGCAATTTAATAGGAAAGTTAAGTATGATGGTTATACTAACAGGTATTCTCTTGAGTTTAATAAGAAAACCATTATGCTAACCCCTCTCAGACCCTTGCAGGCATATGAAGATCAAAAGCGAATTACTCAAGAATGTAAGCTAAGAGAGAAAGAAAAGAAAGTGAGATGGAAAGAAAAGGAAAGAGAGCTACTGAAAAGAAAAGTCAAGAGAGTGAAGAAAAGAAAGTAACACTATTTTTCGGTAGAGGAGGGATTAAGAAGGCTTTATGTAGTGAGACATCTTTTGTACTCTTGTATAAGGATGTTTATCTAACCCTTAATGACCTTGATAAATCTCTTCCTTTTAGTGTTTTGAGTTTGTTGCAGGAATATAAAGACTTATTTCTGGAAGAGGTACCGGATGGATTGCCTCCCATAAGAGGCATTGTGATGAAGGGGCCTGTGAGCTTGTAGACAAGGGAGCATGGTATAATGACCTAAAAGAGCATGGAGGGTGTGCAAGAGAGCCCAACATGCAAATGGACCCATTACAAGGCATAGGAGGCCCAATGACTAGAGGAAGAGCTAAAGCCATGAAGCAAGCTTTGAGTTGCATTGTCCAAAAAGTTCAGGAGCTTGAACCCATGTTTTTGCATCAATTTGAAGAGTTACAAGACCCAAGGGACTTGATCCTCATTGTCCAAGCCCAACAAGACATTCTGCAAGGTCCAAATAGAGTCCAACTTGAAGAAATCAATTAACAAGCATGTGCAAATCACATGGGCAATAAGAGTGACGTGAATAAGAGTTTTAAATCTTATTAGGATGTCTTTTATTTGCTTTTCATTAATTTCCATTTCCATTAGTTTAAACAAGGCCATTTAGTCAAGACTTAGGATTTAAGTTTCAGATTTTGCTTATTTCCATTTTCATTAGTTGCTAAAAACTTATTACTTTCTTTCCTTTTCTTTAGGATTTCTTGTAGTAAATGGCATCATCTCCTCCTATTAAAATCGGATTCTTTGTTTCCTATTTCTTGGAGGAGAATTCTTAGAGATTAAGTTAGGTTTAGGGTTTTCTTTTATGCCTATTTAATAGGCCACCTATTGTACTTTTGGAGATTGGAATGAATTTAGAATTTTATTTCTCATTGTGAGAATTCTTGCTTCTGTGTGTTCTTCTATAGAATACAAGTGACTTATCAAAGGAGTGGTCTTCCTTTGTGGCATCTCAAGGCTAGGGTTCTAAGGGACGAGTTTTCTTAGGGTCTTATCTACTTAACCAACATTTCTTATTCTTAGCCAGTCCCAGGCAATATATCATCTTGTTGAAGGTTCCTAGGACTTATTCCTACGAGGTCTCTCATCACATTGAACATAGGATTGACTTTATTCCTGGAGCATCTCTTCCTAATCGACCTGCTTATAGGGCAAATCCAGAAGAGACTAAGGACATTCAGAGGCAAGTAGAGGAACTTTGAAAAAAGAGTTTATGAGAGAAAGCCTTAGTCCATGTGCTGTTCTGGTAATACTTATGCCCAAGAAGGATGGCAAATGGAGGATGTGTGTGGACTACTGAGCCATCAATAAAATCACAGTTAAGTATAGATATCCCATTCCTAGACTTGATGACATGCTTGATGAGTTGCATGGTGCTTGCTTGTTTTCAAAAATAGATCTTAGGAGTGGTTATCATCAAATTAGGATGAAAGAGGGTGATGAGTGGAAGACTGCATTTAAGACTAAGTTTGGTTTGTATGAACTTTAGCTTAACTAATGCTCCTAGTACATTCATGAGCTTAATGAATCATGTGTTTCACCCTTATATAGGAACGTTTGTTGTTGTGTATTTTGATGACATTCTTATGTTTTCTAAGAATCTAGAAAAGCATGTTAAGCATTTGCATTATGTGTTTGATATTTTAAGAGAAAATAAACTCTTTGCAAATTTAGAGAAATGCTCTTTCTGCTTGGATTTTGTTGTTTTTCTTGGTTTTGTTATAGGTACTGATGGCCTCTGAGTGGATGAAGAGAAGGTGAAGGCAATTCGGGAGTGGCCAACACCTAAGAATGCTAGTGAGGTGAGGAGTTTCCGCAGACTTGCAAGTTTCTACTGACGTTTTCTAAAGGACTTTTCAACCCTTATTGCATCTTTAAATGAGCTGGGAAAGAAAAATGTTGTCTTTAAAACAGGTGAGGCACAAGAGGCGGCTTTTAACACTTTGAAAGATAAATTGACCAATGCCCCTCTACTTATTCTTTCTGATTTCTCTTAAGTTTTTGAAGTTGAATGTGATGCCTCTGGCATTAGTATTGGTGCTGTTTTGATGCAAGAATCTAGGCCTATTGCTTACTTTAGTGAGAAGCTTAGTGGTGCTTGTTTGAATTATTCAACTTATGACAAGGAATTATATGCTTTAAATAGAACTCTGGAATATTGCAACATTATTTATGGTCTAAGGAATTTGTTTTGCATTCAAATCATAAGAGTTTTCAATATCTAAAGACCCAAGATAAGTTGAATAAGAGGCATGGTGTGTGGCTTAAATTCATTGAGTCATTTCCTTATATGCTTAAACATAAAAAGGGGAAAGAAAATGTTGTGGCTGATGCTTTGTCTAGGAGGTATAGTCTCATTACATCTATGTAGGCTAGGTTGATTAGTTTTGAATCTTTCAAAAGCATGTATGAATGTGACGCTGACTTTGTTGAAACTTGGAAGTTGTGTGAAAAACATGGTGCTCATGATTTCTTTAGATTTGATGGTTTCTTGTTTAAAAGAAATAAATTGTGTGTGCCTGTTTGTTCTATGCATGAGCTTTTGGTTAAAGAATCTCATGGGGCACTTTGGGATAGAAAAGACTTTATCCATGTTAAAAGAACATTTTTATTGGCCTCATATGCGTAGAGATGTGATTGCTGTGTGTAAAAGGTGCATCGTATGCGAGCACGCTAAATCTAAAGTGCAACCACATGGCTTGTATACTCCCTTACCTGTTCCTTTTCATCCTTGGGTAGATATTTCAATGGATTTTGTGCTTGGATTGCCTAGAACATCTAGTGGAAAGGATAGCATATTTGTTGTTGTTGATTGATTTAGTAAAATGGCTCATTTCATTGCTTGCTCAAAAAGAAATGATGCTGTCTATATTTCTAATTTGTTTTTCAAGGAGATTGTTGGATTGCATGGTTTGCCCCGATCTATTATGAGTGACCGTGATGTTAAATTTGTTAGTCACTTTTGGAAAACTTTGTAGGCTATGCTGGGTACAAAGCTTGTGTTTTCTATGGTTGCACATCCTCAAACGGATGGATAAACCGAAGTGGTGAATTGAACACTTTCTTCCTTATTGCGTGTTGTAATTCAAAAAAATTTAAAGAATTGGGAAAAGTGTTTGCCTCACATTGACTTTGCAAATAATCATGCCTTGCATTCTACAACTGAGTTTTCTCCTTTTGAGATTGTATATGGTTTTAATCCTGTGACTCCCTTGGATTTACTTCCTCTGCCTTGTAATGAGTTTGCTAACCTTGATAGTGCAAAGAAAGCTAAGTTTGTGTACGATCTTCATGCTAAGGTTAAGGCAAACATTGAGTGCAAGAATGAGCAATATGCTCAACATGCTAATAAAGGCCGAAGGAAGGTTATTTTTGAACCAGAAGATTGGGTGTGGGTTCATTTGAGGAAAGAAAGGTTTCCTAAGCAAAGGAAGTCTAAATTACACCCAAGAGGCGATGGTCCTTTCTAAGTATTGGAAAGAATAAATGATAATACATATAAAATTAATTTACCTAGTTCTTATGGGAATGTAAGCATAACTTTCAATATAGTTGACCTTTCTCTTGTTGATATTGCAGATTTGAGGACGAATCCTTTTCAGGAGGGAGGGAATGATGGAGGTGAGCTAGGAGACATAAAAGGGCTTGAACAAAATCAAGAACTTGGAAACAAAAGGGCTGGATGTGACTTTAAAAGATGGCCAACTAAAGACCCATTGCAAGGTATGGGAGGCCCATGTACAAGATCAAGAGCCAAAGCTATGAAGGAGGCCTTGAATGGAGTGATCTAAAAACTAATGGACTTGGAGCCCATAGTCTTAGCTGAATATGAAGCCCAAAAGGAACAAAATAGCATGAAGATTATTTCATATTTATAAGATACTAGCCCAAGCCTAAAAGGAACCTAATTGAAGGAGCCCAACCATTTTCCACAAAACTCTCTTAGTTTTATTTTGTTTTAATTTGATTGTTTATGTTTCAAATTTTTTAGCCTTATTAGGCACCATTCTTGGTGAATTTGTCCAGACTTAAATTTCTTTTATTTTCCTGCCATGTAAAAGGCGCCACCTAGGAGTTATTTTGTGTTTAGGGTTTTATTTTTCAAATGCCTATATAAGGCCCACTTGTACTCCAAGAATGGCAGATTGAATGAATTATCTTTTCAGAATCATTTTTGACTTGTGAGGTTTCTCTTGTGGCCTTTGTGTGCTAGAGAAAATCTTTGACTTATCAAAGGATTGATTTCCTTTGTGGCGTCCTGGATTAGGGTTCTAAAAGACGGGTTCTCTTAGGGTTTAATTCCATTGACTAACATCTCTTCTTCTTCTTCTTCTTCTTCTTCTTTCCTTTCCTTGTTCTTTATTGCTTGTTGTCCATATTTGTCTATTTGCTTGTTCTTGTGTTGCATGCCAAATTTTGACCACTGATCCGTGTCATTTGGGGTTCTTAGAACGGGTTTCTATGGAGTCTCACATCAAAACACTTACTGACCATCCTCATCTATCTTAGATCACTTTATCTCAATATGACTTGGATTTGACTTACATCGGGTAAGTGTAACATCCCTGAGTTCTAAAGACATTAATTAATTTTAATTAGTCTCTTAAACATGAGTGCTTAAGGTTAAGCATTAATGATGGTTCATTAATGGATGGAAACGTGGGAAAATTTAAACCTTTTTAGCTATTTTTAAACCCCAATTTGATAAGCAAGAAAATTCATAACTAAAGGATACAAAAATTCTCCTATAAGATCTTTATTCCATTCACATTTAATTATAAGAAATGTAAAACTTATTTACATTGGTTTCCAAGTCAATACATGACATTACCATAGTGAGGTCAAAGATTTCTAAGCTAAAATAGGAGTTTGGAGAATCAAGACATGCCTTAGAGTTACTTTGTTGTGGCCACATTGGTTTTTGGAACCTTAGGGCAAAGTTTTTAATCTTGTGCTGTGATCTAAAGTACCTACACCATGACTTAACTAGCTACTGGAAGTTAAAAGTGAAAAATTCTTGCCTCTTGCCATGACTAAAGCTTCCTGCGCTATGAGGTTACCTTTTAGATCCTGCTGTTTAAAATTTCTTGATTCTTGCCATGACAAGATGTGCTACTTGATCAACTCTCTCCAAAATTTCCTGTGTTGCTACGACGACCCTAACTTCTAATCTCGGTAATTATAGTTAAATACACGATTAATAAATAATGATTAAGGTTTGGAGTCGTTACAATTAATTACATTAAGAAAATATAAGGAAATTTGAACCTTTATGTTATTAGGGTCATCAACTAAACAACCATAAATGAGAAAATGTATAAAAGGGTTTGTACCATCATTAAGGGTTTGTGATTCATCTATTCATCGATTTCAACACACAAAAACCTCCCACAAGTATTCCTATATTATTTCCTAGCGTTAGCATTAAAGAAACTAGGGTTTCTAGGTCAAAGGTGGGAGTTTGGGGACCTGCGCTGTGACCTGGAACCTTCCCGCTGCGGCTAAGTTAGGTCCTAAAGCTCGAAAAATAAGTTTTTAACTTTGCACCGTAGCCTAGACCTTTTGCGCTGTGACTAAGTTGCTCGTGGGAATCACTGGGTAACTTTTTGACTTTCGTCGCGGCCAACCTACATGGCGCTACGGCAAGTTTTGCTACTGTACCCTCCTTAATTAATTTCCTCAATTTGTGCCGTGGCAGGACTTATTGAGCTGCGGTGAGGTTTCATTTTGTCACCCTCCTAGGCATTTTTTTCACTCTACGCTGTGGTGAGATTCCTCAAGCCGCAGTGTCCCTTGCCACTGTCACTCTTCAGGCCACGGCGAGGCCTTCCTAGCCGCGGCGTGACTCCCTCCTGTAGCTATATCTCCTACATTTCATCCCATGTACTCCAATTCTCTTCTTAAGAACTCCCTAAGACCACTTTCTCCCTTTTTATATGACTCTAATTGGTACAATACCAGTAGGTATGCCCATTGGAGCACTACAAGTTCGAGAAGCCCTTATCCATCAAGAAACTCAAATCATTCAAAAGGGTATGATTCAGGTCCAAATGGCTCATGAAGAGATGGCCCATGCTCAAGAAGCCCAAATTGTGCTAGTATATGT
This sequence comes from Erythrophleum fordii, assembly GCA_032878935.1. Taxonomy (NCBI): domain Eukaryota; kingdom Viridiplantae; phylum Streptophyta; class Magnoliopsida; order Fabales; family Fabaceae; genus Erythrophleum; species Erythrophleum fordii. The sequence continues at coordinate 10,238,407 of JAVQMF010000031.1, read as the reverse complement.
CCAAAAATTTCAAAGAGTTTGATGATCGTGTCGCGCAATCTCAAATAAAACTAGGTAGCAAAATAAATTTGTAGATAATGGTGCAACCTAGGTCATCTTTCCAAGGAGTTTGTGCCTTAAATTGTTTATGGAAGAGTGTTCTAAGTATTACTAATTAGGACTTATTTTGGGGGGTTTGATATGCTAGAATTTAATTGAACTAAAATTAATTGACAAGAATTAGAAATCTAAAACTAAGTTCAAGTGATTAGTCAAGTAAATGTGGTAACTAGCTTTCAATTGGATTCCCTAGAGTTCAATTATCCTTGCTCTTTTTAGCTTACCAATTTTTGATTAAGTTCTTGCTCTTTAGTGCATCCCTCATAAGGCTCTTGAATAACCATCCAAGATCCAATTCATCAATTGTTCAAAGAGTTTTGCAACCACAAGAAACCTTAAACAACTAATTAATTGAATTAAAAATAAGAACACACTACACTAATTTTGATTGATTTATGAAAGCCACTGTACAATTCACTCAAGATGCTAATTCACCAATTAGATTAATTAACCCCTCAAACAATTAATTGCACAAAAGTTCCAGCCAACTAATCCAATAACCATTGCATCAATTAGCCTAAAATCAAGAGGAATTTAGAGGTCAATTGTACGGCATCAATTCTGGAATTTCTACAAACAGATAATGATCACAAATAAAATTCCGAAATTCGATTTAAGATCAATCCAAGAATTAACTTAATCCAGTAATTTCAGTAATTAAATTCCTAAACCAATAAGCTAAACCTAGTCAAATTAATAAAAGAACTAATATTGAAATTAAAAGATTAAGTAAGAGGGTTTTATCCAAATTGATGAAAAGATGTGGAGCTCAAATATTCATCTAGGAGAATCCAATCTTCAGCTAGCCACCAAAAGGAATTCAAGCTGCCATGGAGGAATCAATTGGAGGAGAATCGATCAAAGAGACTGCAGCCATCGAGAAAAAATTCTTCTCCTTCAGCGCTGGAACCTCTCGTTCTTTTTCTGCCGTCTTGCGTTCCTCTCCTTTTTTCCTTCAAACCCGATGGATCCCAGCGTTGTTCTCTCTAGGTTTTATTTTTCACATTCTCCTAATTAATCACATGCCCCTCAGCTTCTGATTTTGCACGCTGAAGTCACGCAATTATTCCTCATCTTCCAGCTCTTTTCCCACGTCAGCCCGAATGTGTTTTTCTTCTTTTCTTATGTGAATATGGGCCCCATTTCATTTTATTATTATTTTCCATATGCATTTAGACATAGCTCCAGCCACAGCATGTAACTTCTGCATGTAAGCTTCTTCTTCGTGCGTTGCTGTTACTTCTCAACCCGAAGCTCCATTATTCCTTCTTCTTCTGTTCAATCGTGCTCTTTGCTCCATGTTCAGCTTCTACATGTGGCTTATTCGCATTCTGTAGCTGCTGAGCTTCCTTTCTCTCTGCTTCGAGTTTGCTTCATGCTCATTCTGCAGCTACTGTCCAGACGTAATTCTGCATGTGTTTCTTTCTTCTCCAACTCGTGGCTGTCTCTGTTTCACGTTGCTATCCAGGCGTAGCTTCAGCGTCTTTCATCGTGATCTCTCTTCCAGCCATGCAGCGTGTTTGTTCCTTCCTCTGTTCCAGCAACGTTTCCACGAGTCTTCTTCCTCTGCTTCTCAACGTGCAGTTCTGCATGAGTTTGTGCATATGGTAGCCTCCTTCTTGCAGCTCAACGTCTTCATGCATCTACGTTTTAGCTTCGCTGTAGCTCCCGTCAATGCTGCCACCCATTTGTTCTTGCTCACGAGGTTCTGCATGTTGCTGTCCAGCCCAGACTTCCTTTGTTTTGCTTTCTTCCCTTGCCACGAGTTTCCTTTCAAGCTTCCCTTCATGCAGCTCCATTCATTGTGTTGCCTCTTCTTTGTTCCAGCCACTTAGGATTGCATGGTGTTTGAACCTCATACCTTCTCCAATTCAATTTACCATCTAAGCTTTAATTATTCATTGAAATTCTGCACACAAAAATTGGAAAGTATTAAGTGGAAATATTCAAAATTTATTTAAGATGAATTTAAGCATTAAGAATCAATAATTTGCAAATTAATTCCTTAATTGTAAAAATGGCAAATTAAAATCAAATTCCACTTAATTAAATTCCTAGAGCCATAATTACACACTAAAACACCTAAGTTAGGGGATTAAAATATATAAAATATCATGATTATCAGAGTTCAAAATAATCTCTATGTTGGACGTCGACCCAAGTTTATAGCCCAAAATCCATATTTGATCAAGATCTCCTTAAAGATACAAAAGTGGAAGTCCAATGTCCTAAGAAGGTCTATGGAGTAACTAAAGTCAATATCCAATATGTTGAAGGCTCATTAACAAGAGCTAAAGTTAAAGCAATGAAAGAAGCCTTCAATTGTTTCATTTACAAGTTTCATAACTTAGAGCCCATTCATTTAAGTCAAGACAAGGCCCAAGAAGATGTAAAAGGTGTGATCATGCTAACCATTCTACAAGAGGAGTGCCAAGGCCCAATTTGAGTCCAATTATAAGAGATTAAGAATCATGTGACAACCATGTGATTTTTAATGAAGCATGAGCATCTCCTGTGACAACTTAAAGAAGTAGATTAGTTTTGACTAGGATTCTTTTTGAAATTTCGTTTTTTATTATTTTATTATTTTTTGAACTTGGTCAAAGAGCTTATCTTGGAGATCAAGTTAAAATTAGTATCCTAATCTACTTCCTTAATATTAGGCATCATTTAAAATATTTCTAATCAGATTTTAGAGTTTTACTTTAATTAGGACTCTAGAAATTTTGCCTATAAAAGGCTTCCTATTGTACTCTATTTGGGAAGATGAATGAAATTGAGTATTATTCAATTATTTGTGAGGCTTTTGCTTCTTTGTGTTCTCTAAGAGTTCACGTGACTTATCAAAGGATTGGTCTTCCTTTGTGGCGTCTTGAGGCTAGGGTTCTAAGAGACAAGTTCTCTTAGGGTCTTTCCTTTGACTAACATTCTTGTTTTCTAGCCGGTCTCGGGCAAAGTGTCATCTTGTTGAAGGTTCCTAGGACAAGGTTCCTAGAGGGTCTCTCATCATTTGGTATCAGAGCTTTGGTCACTAGTACAAGATATATCTTTGTGTTTTCCCTTTCATTATTCTTCATACTTTCTCTCCTTCCATTAGTATTACCTTTTCCATCTTCGTCTTTTTCTTCTATCTTCTTCTGTCTTCCATTGTTGTGTTCCTCCATCCTCAAAAAAAAAAAAAAAGAAGAGAGTGTGATACTCCAAAAAGAAAAAGAGAAGCGAGTGTGATACTCCAAAAAAAAAATCGAAAAAAAAAAATTTAAAAAAAAATTCAAAAAAAAAGGGGGTGAAAAAAAAAGTGAAAAAAAAAAATTAAGATTGCAAAATACAAAATTGCAAGTTGTGCTAATTCAAAGTTGAAAGCAAGTTTGGAGTTAATTTCCTAATTGGAGTTAGTTTCCTAATTGGAGTTATTTTCTTAATTGAAGTCAATTTCCTAATTGGAGTTAATTTCTTAATTGGAATTTGTTTCTTAATTTGATTGCATTAAGTAGCTACCAAATTATCTACTTTCCTATTTGCATTCAAGAAATAATATTCTTTCTTAATTGTTCTAAACTTGAATTCCAAGTAGTTTCCTATTCTTAATGAGCAAATGATGAGAGACCCTCTAGGAACCTTGTCCTAGGAACCTTCAACAAGATGACACTTTGTCCGAGACCGGCTAGAAAACAAGAATGTTGGTCAAAGGAAAGACTCTAAGAGAACTTGTCTCTTAGAACCCTAGCCTCAAGACGCCACAAAGGAAGACCAATCCTTTGATAAGTCACGTGAACTCTTAGAGAACACAAAGAAGCAAAAGCCTCATAGATAATTGAATAATACTCAAATTTATTCATTCATTCATTTGTAAAATAGAGTACAATAGGAAGCCTTTTATAGGCAAAATTTTCTAGAGTCCTAATTAAAGTAAAACTCTAAAACCTGATTAGAAATATTTTAAATGATACCTAATATATCCTAATTAGATTAGGATACTAATTTTAACTTGATCTCCAAGATAAGCTCTTTGACCAAGTTCAAAAAATACTAAAATAATAAAAAACGAAATTTCAAAAAGAATCCTAGTCAAAACTAATTAACTTCTTTAAGTTGTCACATGGGATGCTCATGCTTCATTAAAAATCACATGGTTGTCACATGATTCTTAATCTCTTGCAATTGGACTCTAATTGGGCCTTGGCACTCCTCTTGTATGTGTGTAACTACATTGGGCCTTTAACATATTGGATATTGAATTTAGTTGCTCCATGGATCTTCTTAAGACATTGGGCTTCCACTTGGACTTCCACTTTTGCATCTTTAAGGAGATCTTGATCAAATATGGATCTTGGGTTATAAACTTGGGTTGACGTCCAACATAGAGATTATTTTGAACTCTTTGAAGTTTTTGGACATATACTAGCACAATTTGGGCCTCTTGAGCATGGGCCATCTCTTCATGAGCTATTTGGACCTGAATCATACCCTTTTGAATGATTTGAGTTTCTTGATGGATGAGGGCTTCTCGAACTTGTAGTGCTCTAATGGGCATGCCTACTGGTATTGTATCATTCCCTCCCTCTTTGAAAAGATTCGTCCTCGAATCTTCGCCATTAGGTGGATTCTTAGGAAACAAAATTAGGCAATCACAACTCTTTTCAATGCTAGTTGAAGATGAGAGCCCATTGGGTGGCTTCTTTGAAAACAAATTTCCACATGTCTGCAAGGAGCTAGAATCAACAATAGGCAAAGATGGGTTAAGGTTGTTAGTAGATAAACAAATATCCTTACACACACTCTCAACCTCTCTTTTTTCATCAAACAAGATCACACTCATGCTTTTCTCACTTTTCTCACTATTCTCACAACTCTCTTGCTCTTTCTTTTCACTCACACTCTTTTCTTTTTCAATTTCATCTTTTTCTCTCTCTAACTCATATTCTCTCTCTTTTTCTTTTGTTTTGTATGCTTGTACTATTCTCATTTGATCCTCATAAGCATCCATAGGATCAAGAGGTACTAATACATAATTTTTTTCATTGAATGCAAATGAATAGCAATAGCAATATTTATGCTTATGCTTGACATATTTAGCTTTTCTCACGTGTTTCCATGGTTTACCAAGCATAATATGTCCATTATACATTGGAGCTACATCATATAACACTTTATCATGATATTTACCAATAGAGAAAGAAATCAAAACTTGCTTATTAACTTTAAATTCAGCACTACCCTTCAACAAGGTATAGGGCCTAGGATGCTTTATAGTATGCAAGTTTAATTTCTCAACAAGTAAGGTACTAGCAACATTTACGTAGCTACTATTATCAATAGCCATGCTGCAGACTTTCTCTTTTATAAGGCATCTAGTATGGAAATCAGGGGATGCCTTTTCCTTATCTTGTCCTGTAGAGTTGATATTGGATTGGAATGCATCCAACCTTGCACAAGATTGCTTGAATCGCTCTTTGTTAGCCTCTTCAAGGAATTTGTACTCATTGGACATCTTATCACCTGAAAAGTTAGTCAAAGAAAGATAGAAGGAATAGGACCTCACGTACTCTTCTCACGTGTTTACACTCAAAAGATGATAAGTTCACTTGTGTTTAACTATCTTTTTGGCTTTTTCTTTAATGTTAACGCTCTTGCCTTTTACCACTCAATAATTTGCTTCTTACAAGTGTTCTAAGCAAGTCACAAGCAAATCAAATGAAAAGATCAAACTAGTGGCAATCAAAAAACTAGAATCCTAAAATGTAAATTCCCAAAGAATCAAACAAAGGAAAAAAAGTGATGTGTAACAAAAAGGGAAAAAAGGAGAAAGGGGAGACCTGGAAGGAAGGAGAAGAAAAGAAAAAAAAAATCTAAAAATAAGAAACTTTAAGAATAGGAAACTACTTGTAATTCAAGTTTAGAACAATTAGGAAACAATATCCTTTCTTGAATGCAAATAGGAAAGTAGATAACTTGGTAGCTACTTAATGCGATTAAATTAGGAAACAAACTCCAATTAGAAAATTAACTTCAATTAGGAAATTGATTCCAATTAGGAAACTAACTCCAATTAGGAAATTGACTCTAATTAGGAAACTAACTCCAATTAGGAAATTGACTCCAATTAGGAAACAAACTCCAATTAGGAAATTAACTCCAAACTTGTTTTCAATTTTGAATTCTGCAATCTGTAATTTTTTTTTCACTCTTTTTTTTTTCACCCCTATTTTTTTTTTGATTTTTTTTTTGAGGATGGAGGAACACAACAATGGAAGACAGAAGAAGATAGAAGAAAAAGACGAAGATAGAAAAGGTAATACTAATGGAAGGAGAGAAGGTATGAAGAACAATGAAAGGGAAAACAAAAAGATATACCTTGTACTAGCGACCAAAGTTCTGATACCAAATGATGAGAGACCCTCTATGAACCTTGTCCTCGGAACCTTCAATAAGATGACACTTTGCCCGAGACCGGCTAGAAAACAAGAATGTTGGTCAAAGGAAAGACCCTAAGAGAACTTGTCTCTTAGAACCCTAGCCTCAAGACGCCACAAAGGAAGACTAATCCTTTGATAAGTCACGTGAACTCTCAGAGAACACAAAGAAGCAAAAGCCTCACAGATAATTGAATAATACTCAAATTTATTCATTCATTCATGTGTAAAATAGAGTACAATAGGAAGCCTTTTATAGGCAAAATTTTCTAGAGTCCTAATTAAAATAAAACTCTAAAACCTGATTAGAAATATTTTAAATGATACCTAATATATCCTAATTAGATTAGGATACTAATTTTAACTTGATCTCCAAGATAAGCTCTTTGACCAAGTTCAAAAAAATACTAAAATAATAAAAAACGAAATTTCAAAAAGAATCCTAGTCAAAACTAATTAACTTCTTTAAGTTGTCACATGGGATGCTCATGCTTCATTAAAAATCACATGGTTGTCACATGATTCTTAATCTCTTGTTGCAATTGGACTCTAATTGGGCCTTGGCACTCCTCTTGTATGTGTGTAACTACATTGGGCCTTCAACATGTTAGATATTGAATTTAGTTGCTCCATGGATCTTCTTAAGACATTGGGCTTCCACTTGGACTTCCACTTTTGCATCTTTAAGGAGATCTTGATCAAATATAGATCTTGGGCTATAAACTTAGGTCGACGTCCAACATAGAGATTATTTTGAACTCTTTGAAGTTTTTGGACATATACTAGCACAATTTGGGCCTCTTGAGCATGGGCCATCTCTTCATGAGCTATTTGGACCTGAATCATACCCTTTTGAATGATTTGAGTTTCTTGATGGATGAGGGCTTCTCGAACTTGTAGTGCTCTAATGGGCATGCCTACTGGTATTGTATCAGTTTCTAAATTTTTTCCAAGGCTTCCTCTCATACTCTCCCATCATACATGATGCAAAACTAAGTTTGGAAGGAATTAAAACACTCCCTTAGTGCATGACCCTCCTTGGCCAATGCTATGTTTCCATATGGCAACAATAGAGTTGTTTTAATTTCTTTGATGGGAAAATCATATGGGAGGTGCTCTTGGCATCTTAGGAACTCATATATACTTTTAGACAACATAAATTACTACTAGGAAGCTTCATCTTAGCCTAGGTGCAACCAAATCCCTAAATTTTATAACTTGTATTCTAAAGCTCCTTTTTCAATTCTAGTTTTATATTCTTAATCCTCACACTCCATAACCTTTCATTCCATCAAGAATACATCAATAAAAACTCTCCTCCTCAATTTTTCTCTCTAGACCTAAGCTTAAATGGCTTGGAAACACAAGATTTTACAAGTGTTTCAAGTGAAATCTTACCTTAAAATAAAGCTCACTTCACGTAGATTATTTTCCACTGATTAATTTCTTGAAAGAGTTCCTTATTGGCTTGGATTAGACCTGAATCTTCAAGTTTTCAAGAAAAGAAAACCACCATTAGAGAGCTCTTAAAGAAAGGAACAACTTTCCTAACTAGTGCGGGATGAAACGGGGTCGTTTACTTACCTAAACGGAAGCTTAAACTTCTTTTCTCTCTCCCCTCTTAATGTCATGCCATTGCTGCCCATTTTTCTACAAATGGAAGCTTGGATAAGGTGATGAGGTGTAATCTTACTTAAGAAGCCTCTTTTACAATTTTTTAAAATGACCATTTTGCCCCTACGTGCCTGTTTGCTTTGTTTAGGCTTATTTTAACTCCTTTTTTAGAACTGTCTTTTCAATCATAAAATTAGGTTCCCAGTTAAATAAAATGCTTTTCAAGACACTCAAATTGGAGCTAAGACTTTTTTAAACGAATTAGTCAAAGTTCAAGTCAACTAATGTTAGAAAATGTCCACCGGAGGGATTTTAACTGTCTTGGGGCTTCCCATAGTTTTCAGGGCCTCTGAGAAGCCTAAAAACTCAAAAATTTTATTTAAAAAGCCCTCCTGTGAGAGTTCCAAAATTTGCTCAAAATGACGAAAATGCCCTTGCATTTTGTCACTCTTTTGTTACATTTTATTTCTTCATTCTAGCTCTATTTTTCTTTTCGATTAAGCCAGGGATTCTCATTTTTAGGAATCTAAAATGCTTCCCAAATTTTTTGGGACCTTAACTAAGTCATTTCGGGGGACTTGCTTTTACATCTAGTGAATTTCATACGTTAACGGAGACATCATACATTACGTTTTTCACGTTTTCTTTCATTTTCAGAGAATTAGATATTACATAAAACATATATACACACATTCAAAGACAATGTAAGCACGCATTCATGTATGAGAGAAGGTGGAGAGTGTTACCTTTCTTGCATTCACACACTTTTTCCTTGAACCTTGAGTCTTCTTCCTTGACCTCACATACCCAAAAAGGTGAAGATCATTTATCTTGGCCTAGACACATCATATGGAAGCTAATTATACTCTTGAATTAAATTCTAAGGCCATATATTCACTAGAAAAGCTAGGTGACTCATAAGACTCTTTTATGGTTCCATAATGCACTTAATGAAGCAATCTTAAGAAAACATCATCTTGGCTCCATTCTCTCCATTCATTTATGATTCTTGACTCCATTGAAACCTCTTGGAGTCATCACACAATCAAATCAAGGAGCCTAGCTAGGTGTTGCTTCTTTAAGTCATAATATAAAACTTATAATACCATCTCACTATCCATGGCTTCTAAAATTTTTCCAAGGCTTCCTCTCATCCTCTTCCATCATATATGACTCATAAATAAGCTTGGAACAAATTAAAAGTACCCATTGGTGCTTCATCTAGCCTAGGCTGACTATTTTGAAAATCAATGGCTTTTACTTGATTTTCCTTGCATATTCTTACTCTCCTCCCTTAAATTCATAGAATTCATCATTGGTTCTGCCCAAAATTCAAGCCCTCTTGCAGTTACATATAGGGGGCAAAATAGGGAGAAGAAGAGGGAAGGAGTAAGTACCATAGGATGAAGATTTTACCTTGTTTCCATGGCATTTCTTGCTTGTTTCTCACTTTCCTAGGCCTCCTCTCTTCAAATCCGAATTTTCCCCTTTGTTCTTCCCTTAAAATAGATCCATATACTTCAATATAACCATAGGAAAGAAAGGGAAATGGAGAAGAAGAGGTTAGCTAAAGAAAGAGCATGAAAAACAACAAAAAATCCACACCTTTTGCCTTTGATTTCTCTTTCTTTTCCTCTCCCTCTTGTATGCCTCTCTCCTTAGGGTTTTTCTCTAGTTTAAGGCAGAAACATATATGGCTAAGTGAGTGGAGGAGTGGGGCACCCTATATATATAGGTAGGAGGCTTTTCATTTTGGCATTTTTGTTCTCAGTTTGTTTTAGCTCTTTTTTTAGAACAGCCTTTTCTATTATAAAATTTGAGTTCCCAATTTAATAAAATACCTTTAGAATCACTCAAGTTGGAGCTAAAACCTTGCTGAACAAATTCGTCAAAGTTTGGGCTCACTGATATTAGAAAACGTACACCAGAGGGGTTTTACCAGTCCCAGGACTTTCCATGATTTTAGGCCTCTAAGAACCTTAGGCAACTCAAATTTCTCATTTAAAAAGCCTTCCTGTGTGTTTTTTCAAAAGTTGCACTTATTTACAAAAATGCCATTATGTTTCGTCAATTTTTGTCATAAATTGTTTCACCGTCTTAGCTCCATTTTTCTTTTCTATCTAAGCTTGAGATTCTCATTTTTAGAAGTCTAGAATGCTTTCCAAATTTTTTGGGACCTTAAATAAGTTATTTCGGGGGACTTGCTTTTGTATTCGGTAAATTTCATTTGTTTACGGAGAAACTGTATGTTACGTTTCTCGCATTTTCTCTCATTTTCAAAAAATCGGATATTACATTTCTCCCCCCTTAAATAAATTTTGCCCTCAAAATTTGGGGTACACTTTCTCTTACTCTTTTATATTGGCTAACTACTCCTTTCTTTCCCTTCTTCCTGGCTCTATATACTTTCCTTAGTGATTTCACTCCTTTGAGTTTTTCTCAGTCAGGGAATTTTCATTACTAGCTCTTAATGAGGGCTTTATTATTATAGAGTACTAGCTAGTTGTTGTCATAAGGGAAAGAAATTTTTGACTCTGGAGGCTTATCTTGGGAGAGCTTACTAATCATATCAGGTTAGTCTTTTCTCATTCATAAGGGTTTATATCCTTTTCAGTGGACTCATTTACATATCTCGAGAGGTAATTTTATTTTGTATCAAATCTTTTGTATCCTTTCCCAATGGCTTCTCATAAAATCTCATCATCTTTTTCAGATTATTATAACCATTAGAGTTTTCTATCTATCTATTTACTTAATTAAAATACACTGCCTACTATTTATCAACGTGTTCTTTCTTACTAGCTCATCCTATAATTACAATTCATATTTCTTTCTGTCACAGGCCTCATATCTTAACTACTTATTGGGATTATAGCTCCTTTAAGGAGTTTCACTTTTAATGATCCCAATTTCTCTATTTACTACTACGTTTGTCTCTTTAGGCTGGGACTTTTTCTTACTTTGTTTGCTCACTTGGAAGTGGGCATTTTATAGAATGTTAGTCAAAGGAAAGACCATAAGAGAACGTGTCTGTTAGAACCCTAGTCTCAAAATACTACAAAGGAAAACCAATCCTTTGATAAATCACGTGAACTCTCAGAGAACACAAAGAAGCAAAAGCCTCACAGATAATTGAATAATACTCAAATTCATTCATGATCTCAAAATAGAGTAGGAAACCTTTTATAGGCAAAAATTTCTAAAGTCTAAAATCCTAATAAAAGTTAAACTCTAAAATCTGATTATAAATATTTTAAATAGTGCCTAAAATCAAGGAACAAGATTAGGATGCTAATTTTAACTTAATCTCAAAGATAAGATTTTTGAACAAGTCCTAAAAATAATAAAATAAATAAATAACAAAATTCATAAAGAATCCTAGTCAAAACTAATCAGCTCCTTTAAATAGTCACATGGGATGCTCATGCTTCATTAAAAATCACATGGTTAATACATGATTCTTAATCTCTTGCAATTGGACTCTAATTGGGCCTTGGCACTCCTTTTGTATGTGTATAACTGTATTGGGCCTTCAACATGTTGGATATTGACTCTAGTTGCTCCATGGACTTCCTTATGAAGGGGCCTGTGAGCTTGTAGACAAGGGAGCATGGTGTAATGACTTAAAAGAGCATGGAGGGTGTGCAAGAAAGCCCAACATGCAAATGGACCTGTTACAAGGCATAGGAGGCCCAATGACTAGAGGAAGAGCTAAAGGCATGAAGCAAACTTTGAGTTGCATTGTCCAAAAAGTTCAAGAGTTTGAACCCATGTTTTTGCATCAATTTGAAGAGTTACAAGGCCCAAGGGACTTGATCCTCATTGTCCAAGCCCAACAAGACATGCTGCAAGGTCCGAATAGAGTCCAATTTGAAGAAATCAATTAACAAGCATGTGCAAATCACATGGGCAACAAAAGTGACGTGAATAGTAGTTTTAATTCTTATTAAGATGTCTTTTATTTGCTTTTCATTAGTTTCCATTTCTATTAGTTTGAACGAGGCCATTTAGTCAAGACTTAGGATTCAAGTTTCAGATTTTGTTTATTTCCATTTTCATTAGTTGCTGAAAACTTATTACTTTCTTTCCTTTTCTTTAGGATTTTAGGATTCAAGTTTCAGATTTTGTTTATTTCCATTTTCATTAGTTGCTGAAAACTTATTACTTTCTTTCCTTTTCTTTAGGATTTCTTGTAATAAATGGCATCATCTCCTCCCATTAAAATCAGATCCCTTATTTCCTATTTCTTGAAGGAGAATTCTTAAAGATTAAGTTAGGTTTAAGGTTTTCTTTTATGCCTATTTAATAGGCCACCTATTGTACTTTTTGGGAGATTGGAATGAATTCAGAATTTTATTTCTCATTGTGAGAATTCTTGCTTCTGTGTGTTCTTCTATAGAATACAAGTGCCTTATGAAAGGAGTGGTCTCCCTTTGTGGCGTCTTAAGGCTAGGGTTCTAAGGGACGAGTGCTCTTAGGGTCTTATCCATTTGACTAACATTTCTTGTTCTTAGCCGGTCCCGGGCAACGTATCATCTTGTTGAAGGTTCCTAGGACTTATTCCTACGGGATCTCTCATCACTTCCACTTTTGCATCTTTAAGGAGATTTCATATTCAAAGTTCAATTCAACTCTAAGATCAACATTTTTATGAATTGAGTAACGTCTAGCGTGTTCTAAATTGATCAAATATGAATCTTGGGCTTTAAACTTGGGCTGATGTCCAATATAGAGATTATTTTGAGCTCTTTGAAGTTTTTAAACATATACTAACACAATTTGGGCCTCTTGAGCATAGGCCATCTCTTCATGAGTCATTTAGACCTGAATTATGCTCTTTTGAATGATTTAGGTTTCTTGATAGATGAGGACTTTTCGAACTTGTTGTGCTCCATTGGGCATGTCTACTAGTATTGTATCACTTTTGTTTTCTACTAGCACATCCACAAACTGACAGGCAGACCAAGGTTGTTAATAGAACCCTCTCTACTTTATTAAGAGCGATTCAAAAGAATCTTAGGAATTGGGAGAAGTGTTTGCCCTATGTCGAATTTGCTTATAATCGTTGGTGCGAACCCGCAAGGAATTGAATCCCTTTGAACCCACAACCGATTTGAAATATACACATGATACAATATCAGTAGGCATGCCCATTAAAGCATTACAAATTCTAGAAACCCTCATCCATCAAGAACTTCAAAGAGCTCAAGTGGCCCAAATTGTGCACTATGTCCAAAAATTTCAAAGAGCTCAAGATAATATCTATGTTGGATGTCGGCCCAAGTTTAGAGCCCAAGATCCATATTTGATCAATTCAAAACATGCTGAATTGGACTTTGGACATGAGATTTCCTTAAAGATGCAAAAGTGGAAGCCCAATATTCTAAGAAGGGCCATGGAGCAACTAAAGTCAATATCCAACATGTTGAAGGCCCAATGTAGTTATACACATACAAGAGGAGTGCCAAGTCTCAATTGGAGTCCAATTGCAAGAGATTAAGAATCATGAATGATACAATATCAGTAGGCATGCCCATTGGAGCGCAACAAGTTCGAGAAACCCTCATCCATCAAGAACTTCAAAGAGCTCAAGTGGCCCAAATTGTGTAATATGTCCAAAAATTTCAAAGAGCTCAAGATAATTCCTATGTTGGACATCAGCCCAAGTTTAGAGCCCAAAATTCATATTTGATCAATTTAGAACATGCTAGACATCACTCAATTCATAAAAATGTTGATCTTGGAGTTGAATTAAACTTTGGACATGAGATCTCCTTAAAGATGCAAAAGTGGAAGTCCAAGTGGAAGCCCAATGTCCTAAGAAGGTCTATGGAGCAACTAAAGTTAATATCCAATATGTTGAAGGCCCAATAACAAGAGCTAAAATTAAAGCAATGAAAGAAGCCTTCAATTGTTTAATTCATAAGTTTCATAACTTAGAGCCTATTCATTTAAGTCAAGAGAAGGCCTAAAAAGATGTAAAAGGTGTGATCATGCTAACCATTCTACAAGAGGAGTGCCAAGGCCCAATTAGAGTCCAATTGCAAGAGATTAAGAATCATGTGACAACCATGTGATTTTTAATGAAGCATGAGCATCCCATGTGATAACTTAAAGAAGCTGATTAGTTTTGACTAGGATTCTTTTTGAAATTTCATTTTTTTATGATTTTATTATTTTTTTGAACTTGGTCAAAGAGCTTATCTTGGAGATCAAGTTAAAATTAGTATCCTAATCTAATTTCTTAATTTTAGGCATCATTTAAAATATTTCTAATCAGATTTTAGAGTTTTACTTTAATTAGGACTCTAGAAATTTTACCTATAAAAGGCTTCCTATTGTACTCTATTTTAGATCATGAATGAATTTGAGTATTATTCAATTATCTGTGAGGTTTTGCTTCTTTGTGTTTTCTGGGAGTTCATGTGACTTATCAAAAGGATTGGTCTTCCTTTGTGGCGTCTTGAGCCTAGGGTTCTAAGAGACAAGTTCTCTTAGGGTCTTTCCTTTGACCAACATTCTTGTTTTCTAGCCAGTCTCGGGCAAAGTGTTATCTTGTTGAAGGTTCCTAGGACAAGGTTCCTAGAGGGTCTTTCATCATTTGGTATCAAAGCTTTGGTCGCTAGTACAAGGTATATCTTTGTGTTTTTTTTTTCTTTCTTCCGTTGTTCTTCATACCTTATTTCCTTCCATTTATGTTATCTTTTTCATCTTCGTCTTTGTCTTCTATCTTCTTTTGTCTTCCATTGTTGTGTGCCTTCATCCTCCAAAAAAAAAAGTAAAAAAAGAAGAGAGTGTGATACTCCAAACAAAATAAAAATAAATAAAAAATTCGAAAAAAAAATTCAAAAAAAAAAGAGTGAATAAAAAAGAAGAAAAAAAAAGAAAAAAAAATTCAGATTGCAGAATTCAAAATTGCAAGTTGTGCCAATTCAAAATTAAAAGCAAGTTTGGAGTCAATTTCCTAATTGGAGTTAGTTTCCTAATTGGAGTCAATTTCCTAATTGGAGTTAGTTTCCTAATTGGAGTCAATTTCCTAATTGGAGTTAATTTCCTAATTAGAATTTGTTTCCTAATTTGATTGCATTAAGTAGCTACTAAATTATCTACTTTCTTATTTGCATTCAAGAAATAATATTCTTTCCTAATTGTTCTAAACTTAAATTGCAAGTAGTTTCCTATTCTTAAATTTTCTTATTTTCAGAATTTTTTTTTCTTTCCTTCTCCTTCCTTCCAGGCCTCCCCTTCCTCCTTTCTTTTTCCCCTTTTTGTTACACACCTTTTTTTTCTCCTTTGTTCTTCTTTGGGAATTTACATTTTAGGATTCTAGTTTTTTGATTGCCACTAGTCTGATCTTTTCATTTGATTTGCTTGTGACTTGCTTAGAACACTTGTAAGAAGCAAATTATTGAGTGGTAAAAGGCAAGAGCGTTAACATTAAAGAAAAAGCCAAAAAGAGAGTTAAACACGAGTGAACTTATCATCTTTTGAGTGTAAACACGTGAGAAGAGTGCGTGAGGTCCTATTCTTTCTATCTTTCTTTAACTAACTTTTCAGGTGATAAGATGTCCAATGAGTACAAATTCCTTGAAGAGGCTAACAAAGGGCGATTCAAGCAATCTTGTGCAAGGTTGGATGCATTCCAATCCAATATCAACTCTACAGGACAAGATAAGGAAAAGGCATCCCCTGATTTCCATACTAGATGCCTTATAAAAGAGAAAGTCTGTAGCATGACCATTGATAATAGTAGCTACATAAATGTTGCTAGTACCTTACTTATTGAGAAATTAAACTTGCCTACTATAAAGCATCCTAGGCCCTATACCTTGTTGAAGGGTAGTGCTGAATTTAAAGTTAATAAGCAAGTTTTGATTTCTTTCTCCATTGGTAAATATCATGATAAAGTGTTATATGATGTAGCTCCAATGTATGATGGACATATTATGCTTGGTAAACCATGGAAACACGTGAGAAAAGCTAAATATGTCAAGCATAAGCACAAATATTGCTATTGCTATTCATTTGCATTCAATGAAAAAAATCATATATTGGTACTTCTTGATCCTATGGATGCTTATAAGGATCAAATAAGAATAATACAAGCATACAAAATGAAAGAAAAGGAGAGAACAAAAGAAAAAGAGAGAGAATATGAGTTAGAGAGAGAAAAAGATGAAATTGAAAAAGAAAAGAGTGTGAGTGAAAAGAAAGAGCAAGAGAGTCGTGAGAAAAGTGAGAAAAGCATAAGTCTGAGCTTGTTTGATGAAAAAAGAGAGGTTGAGAGCATATGTAAGCATATTTGTTTATCTACTAACAATCTTAACCCATCTTTGCCTATTGTTAGTTCTAGCTCCTTGCAGGTATGTAGAGATTTGTTTCCCAAGAAACCACCTAATGGCGAAGATTCGAGGACTAATCTTTTCAAAGAGGGAGGGAATGATACAATATCAGTAGGCATGCCCATTGGAGCACAACAAGTTCGAGAAACCCTCATCCATCAAGAACTTCAAAGAGCTTAAGTGGCCCAAATTGTGCACTATATCCAAAAATTTCAAAGAGCTCAAGATAATTCTTATGTTAGACGTCAGCCTAAGTCTAGAGCCCAAAATTCATATTTGATCAATTTAGAACATGCTAGACATCACTCAATTCATAAAGATGTTGATCTTGGAGTTGAATTAAACTTTGGACATAAGATCTCCGTAAAGATGCAAAAGTGGAAGTCTAAGTGGAAGCCCAATGTCCTAAGAAGGTCTATGGACCAACTAAAGTCAATATCCAATATGTTGAAGGCCCAATAACAAGAGCTAAAGTTAAAGCAATGAAAGAAGCCTTCAATTGTTTAATTCATAAACTTCATAACTTAGAGCCAATTTATTTAAGTCAAAAGAAGGCCCAAGAAGATGTAAAAGGTGTGATCATGCTAACTATTCTACAAGAGGAGTGCCAAGGCCCAATTGGAGTCCAATTGCAAGAGATTAAGAATCATGTGACAACCATGTGATTTTTAATGAAGCATGAGCATCCTATGTGACAACTTAAAGAAGCTGATTAGTTTTGATTAGGATTTTTTTTAAAATTTCATTATTTTATTATTTTATTATTTTTTTGAACTTGGTCAAAGAGCTTATCTTGGAGATCAAGTTAAAATTAGTATCCTAATCTAATTCCTTAATTTTAGGCATCATTTAAAATATTTCTAATCAGATTTTAGAGTTTTACATTAATTAGGACTCTAGAAATTTTGTCTATAAAAGGCTTCCTATTGTACTCTATTTTGGATCATGAATGAATTTGAGTATTATTCAATTATTTGTGAGGTTTTTGCTTCTTTGTGTTCTCTGGGAGTTCACGTGACTTATCAAAGGATTGGTCTTCCTTTGTGGCGTCTTGAGGCTAGGGTTCTAAAAGACAAGTTATCTTAGAGTCTTTCCTTTGACCAACATTCTTGTTTTCTAGCTGGTCTCAAGCAAAGTGTCATCTTGTTAAAGGTTCCTAGGATAAGGTTCCTAGAGGGACTTTCATCAATGTGTCAACCATGTGATTTTTAATGAAGCATGAGCATCCCATGTGACAACTTAAAGAAGCTAATTAGTTTTGACTAGGATTCTGATACAATATCAATAGGCATGTCTATTGGAGCACTACAAGTTCGAAAAGCCCTCATCTATCAAGAATCCCAAATCATTCAAAAGAGCATAATTCAAGTCCAAATGGCTCATGAAGGGATGGCTTATGTTCAAGAGGGCCAAATTATGCATTATGTCCAAAAATTTCAAAGAACTCAAGATAATATCTATGTTGGACGTTGGCCCAAGTTTAGAGCTCAAGATCTATATTTGATCAATTCGAAACATGCTGAATTAGATTTTGGACATGAGATTTCTTTAAAGATACAAAAGTGGAAGTCCAAGTGGAAGCCCAATGCTCTAAGAAGGGTCATGGAGTAACTAAAGTCAATATCCAATGTGTTGAAGGCCTAATGTAGTTATACACACACAAGAGATGCCAAGGCCCAATTGGAGTCCAATTGCAAGAGATTAAAAATCATGTGACAAAAAATGATGAGAGACCCTCTAGGAACCTTATCCTAGGAACCTTCAACAAGATGACACTTTGCCCGAGACCGGCTAGAAAACAAGAATGTTAGTCAAAGGAAAGACCCTAAGAGAACTTGTCTCTTAGAACCCTAGTCTCAAGACGCCACAAAGGAAGACCAATCCTTTGATAAGTCATGTGAACTCCCAGAGAACACAAAGAAGCAAAAACCTCACAGATAATTGAATAATACTCAAATTCATTCATGTTCTAAATTGATCAAATATGGATCTTGGCCTCTAAACTTGGGCCGACATCCAACATAGAAATTATCTTGAGCTTTTTGAAGTTTTTGGACATATACAATCACAATTTGGGCCTCTTGAACATGGGCTATCCTTTCATGAGCCATTTGGACTTGAATCTTAGGCTTTTGAATGATTTGGTCTTGATGGATGAGGGCTTCTCGAATTTGTAGTGCTCCAATAGACATGCCTATTGATATTGTATCATTCCCTCCCTCTTTGAAAAGATTCATCCTCGAATCTTCGCCATTAGGTGGTTTCTTGGGAAACAAATCTAGGCAATCACAACTCTTTTCAATGCTAGTTGAAGATGAGGGTCCATTAGGTGGCTTCTTTGAAAACAAATCTCTATATACCTGCAAGGAGTTAGAACTAACAATAGGCAAAGATGGGTTAAGATTGTTAATAGATAAACAAATATCCTTACACACGCTCTTAACCTCTCTTTTTTCATCAAACAAGCTCACACTCATGCTTTTCTCACTTTTCTCACAACTCTCTTGCTCTTTCTTTTCACTCACACTCGTTTCTTTTTCAATCTTTTCTTTTTCTCTCTCTAACTCATGTTCTCTCTCTTTTTCTTTTGCTCTCTCCTTTTCTTTCATTTCGTATGCTTGTACTATTCTCATTTGATCCTCATAAGCATCCATAGGATCAAGAGGTACCAATACATGATTTTTTTCATTAAATACAAATGAATAGCAATAGCAATGTCTAGCGACCAAAGCTCTGATACCAAATGATGAGAGACCCTCTAGGAACCTTGTCCTAGGAACCTTCAACAAGATGACACTTTGCCCGAGACCGGCTAGAAAACAAGAATGTTGGTCAAAGGAAGGACCCTAAGAGAACTTGTCTCTTAGAACCCTAGCCTTAAGACGCCACAAAGGAAGACCAATCCTTTGATAAGTCACGTGAACTTCCAAAGAACACAAAGAAGCAAAAGCCTCACAGATAATTGAATAATACTCAAATTCATTCATGATGCAAAATAAAGTACAATAGGAAGCCTTTTATAGGCAAAATTTCTAGAGTCCTAATTAAAGTAAAACTTTAAAATCTGATTAGAAATATTTTAAATGATGCCTAATATTATGGAATTAGATTAGGATACTAATTTTAACTTGATCTCCAAGATAAGCTCTTTGACCAAGTTCAAAAAAATACTAAAATAATAAAAAACGAAATTTCAAAAAGAATCCTAGTCAAAACTAATCAACTTCTTTAAGTTGTCACATGAGATGCTCATGCTTCATTAAAAATCACATGGTTGTCACATGATTCTTAATCTCTTGCAATTAGACTCCAATTGGGCCTTGGCATTTCTTGTGTGTGTATAACTACATTGGGCCTTCAACACATTGGATATTGACTTTAGTTGCTCCATGACCCTTTTTAGAGCATTGGGCTTCCACTTGGACTTCTACTTTTGCATCTTTAAAGAAATCTCATGCCCAAAATCTAATTCAGCATGTTTTGAATTGATTAAATATGAATCTTGGGCTCTAAACTTGGGCCAACGTCTAACATAGATATTATCCTGAGTTTTTTGAAATTTTTGGACATAATGCATAATTTGGCCCTCTTGAACATAAGCCATCCCTTCATGAGCCATTTGGACTTGAATTATGCTCTTTTGAATGATTTGGGATTCTTGATAGATGAGGGCTTTTCGAACTTGTAGTGCTCCAATAGACATGCCTATTGATATTGTATCAGATTCCTTTTGAATTTCGTTTTTTATTATTTATTATTTTTTTGAACTTGATCAAAGAGCTTATCTTGGAGATCAAGTTAAAATTAGTATCTTAATCTAGTTCCTTGATTTTAGGCACCATTTAAAATATTTCTAATCAGATTTTAGAGTTTTACTTTCATTAGGACTTTAGAAATTTTGCTTATAAAAGGCTTCCTATTGTACTCTATGGAAGATCATGAATGAATGAATTTGAGTATTATTCAATTATTTGTGAGGCTTTTGCTTCTTTGTGTTCTCTGAGAATTCACGTGACTTATCAAAGGATTGGTCTTCCTTTGTGGCATCTTAAGGCTAGGGTTCTAAGAGACAAGTTCTCCTAGGGTCTTTCCTTTGACCAACATTCTTATTTTCTAGCCGATCTCGAGCAAGTGTCATCTTGTTGAAGGTTCCTAGGACAAGGTTCCTAGAGGGTCTCTCATCACTTGGTATCAGAGCTTTGGTCGTTAATACAAGGTACATCTTTGTGTTTTTTTTCCTTCTGTTGTTCTTCATACTTTCTTTCCTTCTATTTATGTTATCTTTTTCATCTTCGTCTTTGTCTTCTATCTTCTTCTATCTTCCATTGTTGTGTGCCTCTATCCTCCAAAAAAAAAAGAAGAAGAAGAGAGTGTGATACTCCAAAAAATAAAAAAAAATAAAAATAAAAATAAAGGGGTGAAAAAAAGTGAAAAATAAAATTTCAGATTGCAGAATTCAAAATTACAAGTTGTGCCAATTCAAAGTTGAAAGTAAGTTTGGAGTTAATTTCCTAAATGGAGTTAGTTTCCTAATTGGAGTCAATTTCCTAATTGGAGTTAGTTTCTTAATTGGAGTCAATTTTCTAATTGGAGTTAGTTTCCTAATTGGAGTTAATTTCCTAATTTGATTGCATTAAGTAGCTACCAAGTTATCTACTTTCTTATTTGCATTCAAGAAAGGATATTCTTTCCTAATTGTTCTAAACTTGAATTGCAAGTAGTTTCTTATTCTTAAGGTTTCTTATTTTCATATTTTTTCTTTCCTTCTCTTTCCTTCCAGACCTTCCCTTCCTCCTTCTTTCCCTTTTTGTTACACACCTCTTTTTCTCCTTTGTTTGATTCTTTGGGAATTTACATTTTAGGATTCTAGTTTTTTTTATTGCCACTAGTTTGATCTTTTCATTTGATTTGCTTGTGACTTGCTTAGAACACTTGTAAGAAGCAAATTATTGAGTGGTAAAAGGCAAGAGCGTTAACATTAAAGAAAAAGCCAAAAAGAGAGTTAAACACGAGTGAACTTATCATCTTTTGAGTGTAAACACGTAAGAAGAGTGCGTGAGGTCCTATTCCTTCTTTTTTTCTTTGACTAACTTTTCAGGTGATAAGATGTCCAATGAGTACAAATTCCTTGAAGAGGCTAACAAAGAGTGATTCAAGTAATCTTGTGCAAGGTTGGATGCATTCCAACCCAATACTAACCCTACAGGACAAGATAAGGAAAAGGCATCCTCTGATTTCCATACTAGATGCCTTATAAAAGAGAAAGTTTGTAGCATGGCTATTGATAATAGTAGCTATATAAATGTTGCTAGTACTTTACTAGTTGAGAAATTAAACTTGCCTACTATGAAGCATCTTAGGCCCTATACATTGTTGAAGGGTAATGCTAAGTTTAGGGTTAATAAGCAAGTTTTGATTTCTTTCTCCATTGGTAAATATCATGATAAAGTGTTATGTGACGTAGGTCCAATGTATGATGGACATATTATACTTGGTAAACCATGGAAACATGTGAAAAAAGCTAAATATGTTAAGCATAAGCACAAATATTGCTATTTCTATTCATTTATATTCAATGAAAAAAATCATGTATTGGTACTTCTTGATCCTATGGATGCTTATGAGGATCAAATAAGAATAGTAAAAGCATACAAAGCAAAAGAAAAAGAGAGAGAATATGAGTTAGAGAGAGAAAAAGATGAAATTGAAAAAGAAAAGAGTGTGAGTAAAAAGAAAGAGCAAGAGAGTTGTGAGAAAAGTGAGAAAAGCATAAGTGTGAGCTTGTTTGATGAAAAAAGAGAGGTTTAGAGCATGTGTAAAGATATTTATTTATCTACTAACAATCTTAACCCATCTTTGCTTATTGTTGGTTCTAGTTCCTTGCAGGTATGTGGAGATTTATTTTCAAAGAAGCCACCCAATGGACCCTTATCTTTAACTAGCATTGAAAAGAGTCGTGGTTGCCTAGATTTGTTTCCTAAGAAACCACTGAATATTTTCC
The DNA here is from genome assembly GCA_032878935.1 of Erythrophleum fordii. Classification (NCBI taxonomy): domain Eukaryota; kingdom Viridiplantae; phylum Streptophyta; class Magnoliopsida; order Fabales; family Fabaceae; genus Erythrophleum; species Erythrophleum fordii. The sequence goes on along the minus strand of JAVQMF010000031.1, from coordinate 10,215,938 downwards.
AATCTTTAATGTGCTTTCAAAAGTGCTTTGATTGCATAGATTTTGTTATTCCTGATGAATTATTGTCTTTCAAAAGCATTGAGCACCACACATTGAGTTTTCATTGTTTTATGAATTTTGTGGCTATTAAGAATTTACATTACATTAATTTTATAGTAAAAAGGTTATCGTGTTGCTTGGATTTTGTTATGGCTCTTGGATTTATTGCAAGTGCATGTGGGATTAAAATTATCATTTATATTTGGGTGCTTGTGAGAAAGAAATACTTCCTAACTCAAAACAAGTTCAAAGAGTTTCCTAACTTGGAGTATCCTAAGTTGCCTCAAAGAATTGATGATCTCTTTAAAATGACCCCTTTAGTTTACAAGATTATTTCGCTTGATGAATATAGTGTTATCATTATTTTTGGAAAGTCTAATTTATTTCCATATGATACAGCGAAGATTTGAGGACGAATCTTTTCAAAGAGGGAGGGAATGATACAATATCAGTAGGCATGCCCATTAAAGCACTACAAATTCTAGAAACCCTCATCCATCAAGAACTTCAAAGAGCTCAAGTGGCCTAAATTGTGCACTATGTCCAAAAATTTCAAAGAGCTCAAGATAATATCTATGTTGGACGTCGGCCCAAGTTTAGAGCCCAAGATCCATATTTGATCAATTCAAAACATGCTGAATTGGACTTTGGACATGAGATTTCCTTAAAGATGCAAAAGTGGAAGTCCAAGTGGAAGCCCAATATTCTAAAAAGGGCCATGGAGTAACTAAAGTCAATATCCAACATGTTGAAGGCCCTATGTAGTTATACACATACAAGAGGAGTGCCAAGGCCTAATTGGAGTCCAATTGCAAAAGATTAAGAATCATGTGTCAACCATGTCATTTTTAATGAAGCATGAGCATTCCATATGACAACTTAAAGAAGCTAATTAGTTTTGACTAGGATTCCTTTTGAATTTCGTTTTTTATTATTTTATTATTTTTTTAAACTTGGTCAAAGAGCTTATCTTGGAGATCAAGTTAAAATTAGTATCCTAATCTAGTTCCTTGATTTTAGGCACCATTTAAAATATTTCTAATCAGATTTTGAAGTTTTACTTTCATTAGGACTTTAGAAATTTTACCTATAAAAGGCTTCCTATTGTACTCTATGGAAGGTCATGAATGAATGAATTTGAGTATTATTCAATTATCTGTGAGGCTTTTGCTTCTTTGTGTTCTCTGAGAGTTCACGTGACTTATCAAATGATTGGTCTTCCTTTGTGGCGTCCTAAGGCTAGGGTTCTAAGAGACAAGTTCTCTTAGGGTCTTTCCTTTGACCAACATTCTTGTTTTCTAGCAGGTCTCAGGCAAGTGTCATCTTGTTGAAGGTTCCTAGGACAAGGTTCCTAGAGGGTCTCTCATCAACACACCCCAAGAAAGCTAAATCAAGTCTGAACGATCCACTTAGAACCTTTAAATACGAAGAGACAAGGACCCCGAGTATTGAAAGATGCCACATGGTTGATCAAGCCTTGATTAGTCTACAAGTTCAATAAAGAACCCTAGAGAGTACTCCTCTCAATTCTGGGATTTCCAGAAAATATGATTTCTATTCATTCAAATCTGATTACAATGGGAGGCAAAGTATAATTATATAGTGCAAATCAAATCTGCCTTCAATGCTCATAGAAAAGGAAAACTAGGGAAATTAATAGCAAATTTCCTAATGAATGACCTATGAAATCAGAATTATAAAAGTCAAATTCTCTTAAAAACTAAAAAAGAAATAAATCCCCCTAAATAAGCTAATTTCGTCTAAATACATTAGGGTTCTAGAAATCAGCTTATTAAGCCCAAAATGGCATTATTTAGCCCTAAATGAGCCCACCAAGAGATGGTCCATGGTTCAAGCACTTCAATTTATAATGTTTTGGCCCAGTCTAGCCTCAGCAGCTCCATCTTCAGCCCATATGATATTGAGGATGTCCACATTAGAATTGTCCATATCTTGCTTGACTTTTGTTGCTCCAATTGCTATTTGCTTAGTCCAGGTCTCTTGAACAAGTCCACTTAAGGCTTCCCTCATTCTTTTAGCTCGTGCTCTTGTCATCGGGCCACTTGGAATTTGTAGAGGATCATTCCAAGCATTTGAGATAGCTTGCTCCCTTTGATGGATTGCATCATCCCCTCTCTCCTCAAAAGGATTCATCCTCGAATCATCACCTGCATCATAAGGAGATAGATCAGTAACATTAAAAGTAGCACTAACATTATACTCACCTGGCAGATCTATCTTATAAGCGTTGTCATTGATTTTCTCAAGGACTTGAAATGGTCCATCCCCTCTTAGAGCTAATTTAGATTTCCTTTGTGCCGGAAACCTTTCTTTTCTCATATACACCCATACCCAATCGCCAGGTTCAAAAGTGACCCACTTTCTCCCTTTGTTTGCCTTGGATGCATATTGCTCATTCTTCTTTTCAATCTGCAATTTAATCTTTTCATGAAGTTGCTTAACCACCTCAGCTTTCTTTTTTCCATCAAGGCTTATGATGAGAGACCCTCTAGGAACCTTGTCCTAGGAACCTTCAACAAGATGACACTTTGCCCGAGACCAGCTAGAAAACAAGAATGTTGGTCAAAGGAAAGACCCTAAGAGAACTTGTCTCTTAGAATCCTAGCCTCAAGACGCCACAAAGGAAGACCAATCCTTTGATAAGTCACGTGAACTCTCAGAGAACACAAAGAAGCAAAAGCCTCACAAATAATTGAATAATACTCAATTTCATTCATTCATTCATGTTCCAAAATAGAGTACAATAGGAAGCCTTTTATAGGCAAAATTTCTAGAGTCCTAATTAAAGTAAAACTCTAAAATTTGATAGAAATATTTTAAATGATGCCTAATATTAAGGAATTAGATTAGGATACTAATTTTAACTTGATCTCCAAAATAAGCTCTTTGACCAAGTTCAAAAAATACTAAAATAATAAAAAACGAAATTTCAAAAAGAATCCTAGTCAAAACTAATTAACTTCTTTAAGTTATCACATGGGATGCTCATGCTTCATTAAAAATCACATGGTTGTCACATGATTCTTAATCTCTTGCAATTGGACTCCAATTGGGCCTTAGCACTCCTCTTGTATGTGTATAACTACATTGGGCCTTCAACATGTTGGATATTGACTTTAATTGCTCCATAGCCCTTCTTAGAACATTAGGCTTTCACTTGGACTTCCACTTTGCATCTTTAAGGAAATCTCATGTCCAAAGTCCAATTCAGCATGTTTTGAATTGATCAAATATGGATCTTGGGCTCTAAACTTGGGCTGACGTCCAACATAGATATTATCTTGAGCTCTTTGAAATTTTTGGACATAGTGCACAATTTGGGCCACTTGAGCTCTTTGAAGTTCTTGATGGATGAGAGTTTCTCGAACTTGTTGTGCTCCAATGGGCATGCCTCCCAATATTGTATCATTCCCTCCATCTTTGAAAAGATTCGTCCTCGAATCTTCGCCATCAAGTGGTTTCTTAGGAAAAAAATTTAGACAATCACAACTCTTTTCAATGCTAATTGAAGATGAGGGTCCATTGGGTAGCTTCTTTGAAAACAAATCTTCATATACCTGTAAGGAGCTAGAAACAACAATAGGCAAATATGGGTTAAGATTGTTAGTAGATAAACAAACATCCTTACATACGCTCTCAACCTTTCTTTTTTCATCAAACAAGCTCAGACTTATGCTTTTCTCACAACTCTCTTGCTCTTTCTTTTCACTCACACTCTTTTCTTTTTCAATCTCATCTTTTTCTCTCTCTAACTCATATTCTCTTTCTTTTTCTTTTTCTCTCTCTTTTTCTTTTGCTCTCTCCTTTTCTTTCATTTTGTATGCTTGTACTATTCTCATTTGATCCTCATAAGCATCCATAGGATCAAGAGGTACCAATACATGATTTTTTTCATTAAATACAAATGAATAGCAATAGCAATATTTGTGCTTATGCTTAACATATTTAGCTTTTCTAACATGTTTCCATGTTTTACCAAGCATAATATGTCCATCAGACATAGGAGCTACATCACATAACACTTTATCATGATATTTACCAATGGAGAAAGAAATCAAAACTTGCTTATTAACCCTAAATTCAGCACTACCCTTCAACAAGGTATAGGGCCTAGGATGGTTTATAGTAGACAAGTTTAATTTTTCAACAAGTAAGGTACTAGCAACATTTACATAGCTATTATTATCAATAGCCATGCTGCAGACTTTCTCTTTGATAAGGCATCTGGTATGGAAATCAGGGGATGCCTTTTCTTTATCTTGGCTTGTAGAGTTGGTATTGGATTTGAATGCATATAACCTTGCACAAGATTGCTTGAATTGCTCTTTGTTAGCCTCTTCAAGGAATTTGTACTCATTGGACATCTTATCACCTGAAAAGTTAGTCAAAGAAAGAAAGAAGGAATAGGACCTCACAAACTCTTCTTATGTGTTTACACTCAAAAGATGATAAGTTCACTCGTATTTAACTCTCTTTTTGGCTTTTTCTTTAATGTTAATTGCACTTTTGCCTTTTACCACTCAACAATTTGCTTCTTACAAGTGTTATAAGCAAGTAACAAGCAAATCAAATGAAAAGATCAAACTAGTGGCAATAAAAAAAACTAGAATCCTAAAATGTAAATTCTCAAAGAATCAAATAAAGGAGAAAAAGTGGTGTGTAACAAAAAGGAAAAAAAGGAGAAAGGGAAGGTCTGGAAGGAAAGAGAAGGAAAGAAAAAATCTGAAAATAAGAAACCTTAAGAATAGAAAACTACTTGCAATTCAAGTTTAGAACAATTAGGAAACAATATCCTTTCTTGAATGCAAATAGGAAAGTAGATAACTTGGTAGCTACTTAATGCGATTAAATTAGGAAACAAACTCCAATTAGGAAATTGACTCCAATTAGGAAACTAACTCCAATTAGGAAATTGACTCTAATTATGAAACTAACTCCAATTAGGAAATTGACTCCAATTAGGAAACAAACTCTAATTAGGAAATTAACTCCAAACTTGCTTTCAATTTTGAATTCTGCAATCTGAATTTTTTTTTTCACTCTCTTTTTTTTTCACCCTTTTTTTTTCGAATTTTTTTTTTGAATTTTTTTGAGGATGGAGGAACACAACAATGGAAGAAAAAGATGAAGATGAAAAAGGTTAATGGAAGGAGAGAAAGTATGAAGAACAATGAAAGGGAAAAGACAAAGATATACCTTGTACTAGCGACCAAAGCTCTGATACCAAATGATGAGAGACCCTCTAGGAACCTTGTCCTAGGAACCTTCAACAAGATGACACTTTGCCCGAGACCGGCTAGAAAACAAGAATGTTGGTCAAAGGAAAGACCCTAAAAGAACTTGTCTCTTAGAATCCTAGCCTCAAGACGCCACAAAAGAAGACCAATCCTTTGATAAGTTACGTGAACTCTCAGAGAACACAAAGAAGCAAAAGCCTCACAAATAATTGAATAATACTCAATTTCATTCATTCATTCATGTTCCAAAATAGAGTACAATAGGAAGCCTTTTATAGGCAAAATTTCTAGAGTCCTAATTAAAGTAAAACTCTAAAATCTGATTAGAAATATTTTAAATGATGCCTAATATTAAGGAATTAGATTAGGATACTAATTTTAACTTGATCTCCAAAATAAGCTCTTTGACCAAGTTCAAAAAATACTAAAATAATAAAAAACGAAATTTCAAAAAGAATCCTAGTCAAAACTAATTAACTTCTTTAAGTTGTCACATGGGATGCTCATGCTTCATTAAAAATCACATGGTTGTTACATGATTCTTAATCTCTTGCAATTGGACTCCAATTGGGCCTTAGCACTCCTCTTGTATGTGTATAACTATATTGGGTCTTTAACATGTTGGATATTGACTTTAGTTGCTCCATGGCCCTTCTTAGAACATTGGGCTTCCACTTGGACTTCCACTTTTGCATCTTTAAGGAAATCTCATGTCCAAAGTCCAATTCAGCATCTTTTGAATTGATCAAATATGGATCTTGGGCTCTAAACTTGGGTTGATGTCCAACATAGATATTATCTTGAGTTCTTTGAAATTTTTGGACATAGTGCATAATTTGGGCCACTTGAGCTCTTTGAAGTTCTTGATGGATGAGAGTTTCTTGAACTTGTTGTGCTCCAATGGGCATGCCTCCCAATATTGTATCAGCTTGCTCTCTCATTAATGGGCAATGGTAACAAATCCAAAGGAATTAGTGGATTAAAACTATAAACAACTTCAAAAGGAGAATAATCAGTAGATGAATGGACACTTCTATTATATGCAAATTCAATGAATGACAAACAATCCTCCTAATTTTTCAAATTCGTTTGGATGACGGTCCTAAGCAATTAAGTTAAGGTTCTATTAACAATTTCAGTTTGACCATCAGTCTGTGGATGACAAGCTGTAGAAAATAATAACTTAGTTCCAAGCTTTCCCCACAAAACTCTCCAAAAATGACTCAGAAATTTTGCATCCCTATCTGAGATAATACTTTTAGGAACACCATGAAGCCTCACAATTTCTTTAAAGAACAAATCAACAATATAAGTAGCATTATCAGTTTTATGGCATGCAATAAAATGCACTATTTTTTAAAATCTATCAACAACCACAAATATTGAATCCATCCCTTTTTGACCTAAGTAATCCCAAAATAAAATTTATTGAAATGTCTACCTAAGGTTCACTAGGTACAGGTAATGGAGTATACAAACCATGTGATAAGACTCTAGACTTAGCCCTTTTACAAGTTATGCATCTACCACAAATCCTTTCCACATCATGCTTCATTTTAGGCCAAAAGAAATGTTCATGCAAAATATCTAATGTCTTTTTCACACCAAAATGTCCCATTAGTCCTCCCCCATGTGCTTCCCTCACAAGCAATTCACGTATAGAACATTGAGGCACACATAATTTATTTTCTCTGAACGAAAATCCATCAAGCTTATAGAATTTTCCAAAAGCTCCTTTTTCACAAGCAACAATTATTTCAGCAAAATCACCATCATTGGCATACAAATCCTTAACATATTCAAAACCAAGCAATCTTGCATTCAGAAAAGTGAGAAGAATATACCTTCTAGATAATGCATTTGCAACCACATTCTCCTTACCTTTCTTGTATTTGATCACATATGGGAAAGGCTCGATGAACTCCATCCATCTAGCATGTCTTTTGTTCAGCTTACTTTTACCTTTAATGTACTTCAAAGATTGATTATCTATATGGATCACAAATTGTTTAGGCCAAAGGTAGTATTGCCAGGTCTCCAATGCTCTCACAAGTGTATAAAGCTTCTTGTCATAAGTTGGGTAATTCAAGGTGGCACCATTCAGCTTTTCAGAGAAATAAGCAATTGGCCGCCTGATGCAATAGCACCAAGAGACCTTGTTGAGTATAGAAGTGGACTTGATGAAGGATATGGTGCTAAGTTTCAAGCCCAAGGACATGATTTGCAAATTAAAGCCCAAGAGTTCAAATCAAATATGCCTAAAGATCCATTGCAAGACATAGGAGGCCCAATAATAAGAGCTAGGGCCAAAGCAATGAAAGAAGCCTTCAATTGTTTGATTCATGAGTTTCATAACTTAGAGCCCATTCATTAAAGTCAAGAGAAGGCCCAAGAAGATGTAAAAGGTGTGATCATGCTAACCATTCTACAAGAGGAGTGCCAAGGTCTAATTGGAGTCCAATTGCAAGAGATTAAAAATCATGTGACAATCATGTGATTTTTAATGAAGCATGAGCATCCCATGTAACAACTTAAAGAAGTTGATTAGTTTTGACCAAGATTCTTTTTGAAATTTCGTTTTTTATTATTTTATTATTTTTTTGAACTTGGTCAAAGAGCTTATCTTGGAGATCAAGTTAAAATTAGTATCATAATCTAGTTCTTTGATTTTAGGTACCATTTAAAATATTTCTAATCAGATTTTAGAGTTTTAATTTCATTAGGACTTTAGAAATTTTGCCTATAAAAGGCTTCCTATTGTACTTTATTTAAGATCATGAATAAATGAATTTAAGTATTATTCAATACTTTGTGAGGCTTTTGCTTCTTTGTGTTCATTGAGAGTTCACGTGACTTATCAAAGGATTGGTCTTCTTTTGTGGCGTCTTGAGGCTGGGGTTCTAAGAGACAAGTTCTCTTAGGGTCTTTCCTTTGACCAACTCCAAAGAATGCGAGTGAAGTAAGGAGCTTCCATGGATTAGTGAGCTTTTATAGGCGATTTGTGAAGGACTTCTGATGAGAGACCCTCTAGGCACCTTATCCTAGGAACCTTCAACAAGATGACACTTTGCCCAGGACCGGCTAGAAAACAAGAATGTTGGTCAAAGGAAAGACCCTAAGAGAACTTGTCTCTTAGAACCCTAGCCTCAAGATGCCACAAAGGAAGATCAATCCTTTGATAAGTCACGTGCACTCTCAGAGAACATAAAGAAGCAAAAGCCTCACAGATAATTGAATAATACTCAAATTCATTCATGATCCAAAATAGAGTACAATAGGAAGCCTTTTATAGGCAAAATTTCTAAAGTCCTAATGAAAGTAAAACTCTAAAATCTGATTAGAAATATTTTAAATGATGCCTAAAATTAAGGAATTAGATTAGGATACTAATTTTAACTTGATCTCTAAGATAAGCTCTTTGACCAAGTTTAAAAAATTAATAAAATAATAAAAAATGAAATTTCAAAAAGAATCCTAGTCAAAACTAATCAGCTTCTTTAAGTTGTCACATGGGATGCTCATGCTTCATTAAAAATCACATGGTTATCACATGATTCTTAATCTCTTGCAATTGGACTCCAATTGGGCCTTGGCACTCCTCTTGTAGAATGGTTAGCATGATCACACCTTTTACATCTTCTTGAGCCTTCTGTTGACTTAAATGAATGGGTTCTAAGTTATGAAGTTTATGAATTAAATAATTAAAGGCTTCTTTCATTGTTTTGGCCCTAGCTCTTATTGTTGGGCCTCCTATGCCTTGCAATGGATCTTTAGGCACATTTGACTTGAACTCTTGGGCTTTAATTTGCAAATCATGTCCTTGGGCTTGAAACTTAGCACCATATCCTTCATCAGGTGTATGCTCAATTGGACTTTAGACATGAGATCTCCTTAAAGATGCAAAAGTGGAAATCCAAGTGAAAGCCCAATATCCTAAGAAGGTCCATGGAGCAACTAGAGTCAATATCCAACATGTTGAAGGTCCAATGTAGTTATATACATACAAGAGGAGTGCCAAGGCCCAATTAGAGTCCAATTGCAAGATATTAAGAATCATGTGTCAACCATGTGATTTTTAATGAAGTATGAGCATCCCATGTGACTACTTAAAGAAGCTGATCAGTTTTGGCTAGGATTCTTTGTGAATTTTTTTTTATTATTTTATTATTTTTAAGACTTGGTCAAAGATCTTACTTATCTTAGAGATTAAATTAAAATTAGTATCCTAATCTTGTTCTTTGATTTTAGGCATCATTTAAAATATTTTTAATCAGATTTTAGTGTTTTACTTTTATTAGGATTTTAGTCTTTTAGAAACTTTGCTTATAAAAGGCTTTCTATTATACTCTATTTTGGAAGATCATGAATTAATTTAAGTGTTATTCAATACTTTGTGAGGCTTTTACTTCTTTATATTCTCTGAGTATTCACATGACTTATCAAAGGATTGGTCTTTTTTGGTGGCATCTTGAGGCTAGGGTTCTAAGAGACGGGTTCTCTTAGGGTCTTTCCTTTGACCAACATTCTTGTTTTTTAGTCAGTCCCAGGACTTGTCATCTTGTTGAAGGCTCCTAGAACTTGTTCTTACGGGGTCTCGCATCAGAGCCATTCGGAATTGAATCATGCACTTTTGAATGATTTGAGTTTCTAGATGGATAAGGGCTTCTCAAGCTTGTTGTGCTCCAATGGGCATGCCTACTGACATCGTATCATTCCCTCCCTCTTTGAAAAGATTTGTCCTCGAATCTTCACCTGTATCATATGGAAATAAATTAGACTTTTCTAAAAATAATGATAATACTAGAAAGAATCTTGTAAACTAAATGGGTCATTTCAAAGAGATCATCAATCCTTTGAGGCAACTTAAAATACTCCAAGTTGGGAAACACTTTAAACTCGCCTTGAGTTAGGAAGTATTTCTTTCTCACATACACCCAAATATAAATGATAATTTTGATCCCACATGCACCTATAATAAATCCAAGTGCCATAACAAAATCTAAGCAACACGATAACCTTTTATCTATTAAATTAAGGTAATATGAATTCCTAACAGCCACAAAATTGATGAAACAATTAAAACTCAATGTGTGGTGCTCAATGCTTTTGAAAGGCAATAATTCATCAAGAATTACAAAATCTATGCAATCAAAGCACTTTTGAAAGCACATTAAAGATTGGAAACTATCAGGTGGTTCCTTAGAAAACAAATCTAGGCAATTATAACTCTTTTCAATGCTAGTTGAAGATGAGGGTCCATTGGGTGGCTTCTTTGAAAACAAATCTCCACATACCTGCAAGGAGCTAAAACCAACAATAGGCAAAGATAGGTTAAGATTGTTAGTAGATAAACAAACATCCTTACACACACTCTCATCTTGATGCAATACCAAGAGACCTTGCTGAGCATAGAAGTGGACTTGATGAAGGATATGGTGCTAAGTTTCAAGCCTAAGGATGTGATTTGCAAATTAAAACTCAAAGAGTTCAAGTCAAATGTGCCTAAAGATCCTTTGTAAGGCATAGGAGGCCCAAAAATAAGAGCTAGGGCCAAAGCAATAAAAGAAGCCTTCAATTATTTGATTCATGAGCTTCATGACTCAGAGCCCATTTATTTGAGTCAAGAGAGGGCCTAAGAAGATGTAAAAGGTGTGATCATGCTAACCATTCTACAAGAGGAGTGCCAAGGCCTAATTTGATGAAAGACCCTCTAGGAACCTTGTCCTAAGAACCTTCAACAAGATGACACTTTGCCCGGGACTAGCTAGAAAACAAGAATATTAGTCAAAGAAAAGACCCTAAGAGAACCCATCTCTTAGAACCCTAGCCTCAAGATGCCACAAAGGAAGACCAATCCTTTGATAAGTCACATGAACTCTCAGAGAACATAAAGAAGCAAAAGCCTCACAAAGTATTGAATAATAGTCAAATTCATTCATTCATGATCTCTCAAAATAGAGTACAATAGGGAGCCTTTTATAGGCAAAAATTTCTAAAAGTCTAAAATCCTAATAAAGTTAAACTCTAAAATCTGATTAGAAATATTTTAAATGATGCCTAAAATCAAGGAACTAGATTAGAATACTAATTTTAACTTAATATCCAAGATAAGCTCTTTGACCAAGTTCAAAAAAATAATAAAATAATAAAAAACGAAATTAAAAAAGAATCCTAGTCAAAACTAATCAGCTTCTTTAAGTTGTCACATAGGATGCTCATACTTCATTAAAAATCATATGGTTAATACATGATTCTTAATCTCTTGCAATTGGACTCCCATTGGGCTTTGGCACTCCTCTTGTATGTGTATAACTACATTGGGCCTTCAACATGTTGGATATTGACTCTAGTTGCTCTATGGACCTTCTTAAGACATTAGGCTTCCACTTAGACTTCTACTTTTGCATCTTTAAGGTGATCTCATGTCCAAAGTCCAATTTAGCATGTTTTGAATTGATCAAATATGGATCTTGGGCTCTAAACTTGGGCCGACATCCAATATAGATATTATCTTAAACTCTTTGAAATTTTTGAACAAATACTAGCACAATTTGGGCCTCTTAAGCATAGGCCATCCCTTCATGAGCCATTTGGACCTGAATCATGCTCTTTTGAATGATTTGGATTTCTTGATAGATGAGGGCTTCTCGAACTTGTAGTGCTCCAATAGATATGCCTACTGATATTGTATCACAATTGGAGTCCAATTGCAAGAGATTAAGAATCGTGTGTCAACCATGTAATTTTTAATGAAGTATGAGCATCCCATGTGACTATTTAAAGGAGTTGATTAATTTTGACTAGGATTATTTATGAATTTCATTTTTTATTTATTTTATTATTTTTAGGACTTGGTCAAAGATCTTATCTTTGAGATTAAGTTGAAATTAGTATCCTAATCTTGTTCCTTGATTTTAGGCACTATTTAAAATATTTATGATCAGATTTAGAGTTTAACTTTTATTAGGATTTTAGACTTTAGAAATTTTTGCCTATAAAAGGCTTCCTATTGCATTCTATTTTAAAGATCATGAATGAATTTGAGTATTATTCAATTCTTTGTGAGGCTTTTGCTTCTTTGTATTCTCTGAGAGTTCACGTGACTTATCAAAGGATTGGTCTTCCTTTATGGTGTCTTAAGGCTAGGGTTTTAAGAGACAAGTTCTTTTAGGGTCTTTCCTTTGACCAACATTCTTGTTTTCTAGCCAGTTCCAGGCAAAGTGTCATCTTGTTGAAAGTTCCTAGGACAAGGTTCCTAGAAGGTCTTGCATCATTTGGTATCAGAGCTTTGGTTCGCTAATACAAGATATATCTTTGTGTTTTCTTTTTGTTCTTCTTCATACTTTCTCTCCTTCCATTTGTGTTACCTTTTTCATCTTTGCCTTTGTCTTCTATCTTCTTCCTTCTTCCATTATTGTGTGCCTCTATACTCAAAGAAAAGAAAAAAAGAAAAAAGAGTGTGTGATACTCCAAAAAAAAAAATTTTAAAAAAAATTCGAAAAAAAAATTAAAAAAAGTGAAAAAAAAAGAAGAGTGAAAAAAAAAAAAGAAATTGCAAGTTGTGCAAATTCAAAGTTGAAAGCTTAAAGCCTGGAGTTAATTTTCTAATTGGAGTTAGTTTCCTAATTGGAGTTAATTTCCTAATTGAAGTTAGTTTCCTAATTTGATTGTATTGAGTAGCTACCAAGTTATCTACTTTCCTATTTGCATTCAAGTAAGGATTTTCTTTCCTAATTGTTTTGAACTTGAATTGCAAGTAGTTTCCTATTAACTTGGTTCCCAAGTAGTTTCCTATTTTTAAAGTTTCTTATTTTCAGATTTTCTCTTTTCTTCTCCTTCCTTCCAAGCTATCCCAACCTCCCCTTCCTCCTTGTTTTCCTTTCCTCTTTCCCTTTTTGTTACACACCTCTTTTTCTCCTTTGTTTGATTCTTTCAAAATTTACATTTTAGGATCCTAGTTTTTTGATTGCCACTAGTCTGATCTTTTCATTTGATTTGCTTGTGACTTGCTTAGAACACTTGTAAGAAGCAAATTATTGAGTGGCTGATGTGAGACTCCATAGAAACCCGTTCTAGGAACCCCAAATTACACGGATCAGTGATCGAATTTTGGCATACGACACAAGAACAAGAAAATAGGCAGATCTGGACAACAAGCAAGAAAGAATAAAGAAAGAAACAAAGAAGAAGAAGAAGAAGAGATGTTGGTCAATGGAATTGAACCCTAAGAGAACCCGTCTCTTAGAACCCTAATCCGGGACGCCACAAAGGAAACCACTCCTTTGATAAGTCAAAGATTTTCTCCAGTACACAAAGGCCACAAGAGAAACCTCATAAGTCAGAAATAATTCTGAAATTAATTCATTCAATCTCCTTCTTCTTAGAGTACAAGTGGGCCTTATATAGGCATTTGAAAAATAAAACCCTAAATACAAAATAACTCTTAGGTTTGGCGGGAAAATAAAAGAAATTTAAATCTGAACAAATTCACCAAGAATGGTGCCTAATAAAGCTAAAAAATATGAAACAGAAACAATCAAATTAAAACTAAGAAGATTTTGTGGAAAATGGTTGGGCTTCTTCAATTAGGCTCCTTTCAGGCTTGGGCTAGCATCTTGTAGATATGAAATGATTTTCATGCCATTTTGTTCCTTTTGGGCTTCATATTCAGCTAAGACTATGGGCTCCAGGTCCATTAGTTTTTGGATCACTCCATTCAAGGCCTCCTTCATAGCTTTGGCTCTTGATCTTGTGCATGGGCCTCCCATACCTTGCAATGGATCTTTAGCTGGCCATCTTTTAGAGTTACGTCCAGCCCTTTTGTTTTCAAGTTCTTGATTTTGTTCAAGCTCTTTAAAGTCTCCTAGCTCATCTCCATCATTCCCTTCCTCTTAAAAAGGATTCATCCTCGAATCAGCTCATTTAAAGGTGCAGCAAAGGTTGAGAAGTCCTTTACAAATCGTCGGTAGAAACTTGCAAGTCCATGGAAACTCCTCACTTCACTAGCATTCTTAGGTGTTGGCCACTCTCGAATTGCCTTCACCTTCTCTTCATCCACTCGGACGCCATCAGTACCTACAACAAAACCAAGAAAAACCACAGAATCCAAGCAGAAAGAGCATTTCTCTAGATTTACAAAGAGTTTATTTTCTCTTAAAATATCAAACACAGAATGCAAATGCTTAGCATGCTCTTCTAGATTCTTAGAAAACACAATAATGTCATCAAAATACACAACAACAAACTTTCCTATGTAAGGGCGAAACACATGATTCATTAAGCTCATGAATGTACTAGGAGCATTAGTTAAGCCAAAGGGCATAACAAGCCATTCATACAAACCAAACTTAGTCTTAAATGCAATCTTCCACTCATCACCCTCTTTCATCCTAATTTGATGATAACCACTTCTAAGATCTATTTTTGAAAACAAGCAAGCACCATGTAACTCATCCAGCATGTCATCAAGTCTAGGAATGGGATATCGATACTTAACAGTGATTTTGTTGATGACTCGACAGTCCACACACATCCTCCATTTGCCATCCTTTTTGGGTACAAGTATTACCGGAACAGCACATGGACTAAGGCTTTCTCTCACAAACCCCTTTTTCATGAGTTCCTCCACTTGCCTCTGAATTTCCTTAATCTCTTCTGGATTTGCCCTATACGCAGGTCGGTTAGGAAGAGATGCTCCAGGAATAAAGTCAATCATGTGTTCAATGCCTCTTATGGGAGGCAATCCATCCGGTACCTCTTCCAGAAATAAGTCTTTATATTCCTGCAACAAACTCAAAACACTAGAAGGAAGAGATTCATCAAGGTCACTAAGGGTTAGATAAACATCCTTATACAAGAGGACAAAAGATGTCTCACTACATAAAGCCCTCTTAATCTCTCCTCTACTGGAAAATAGTGTTACTTTCTTCTCTTCACTCTCTTGACTTTTCAATTCAGTAGCTCTCTTTTCTTTTCTCTCCCTCTCACTTTCTTTTCTTTCTTTCTCACGCACTTTCTTTTCTTTCTTTCTTAACTTGCATTCTTGAGTAATTCGCTTTTGATCTTCATATGCCTGCAAGGGTCTGAGAGGGGTTAGCATAATGGTTTTCTTATTAAACTCAAAAGAATACCTGTTAGTATAACCATCATACTTAACTTTCCTATCAAATTGCTAAGGTCTACCCAATAACAAGTGTCCAGCATACATAGGAGCTATATCACATAAAACCTCATCATGGTAACTTCCTATGGAAAATGCTACAACAACTTGCTTAGTAACTTTAACATCCCCATTATCATTGAACCACAACAAATTATAAGGGGTGGGGTGTTTTCTAGTTGGCAAACCTAGCTTTTCAACCAATAAGGTACTAGCAACATTGGTGCAGCTCCCATTATCAATGATAAGGCTACATACCTTGTTGTTAACAAAACACCTAGTGTGAAAGATATGCTCTCGTTGTTCTTTTTCAAGCTCCTCTTTCGGTTGAATGCTAAGAGCACGCCTTGACACTAGAGCCTCACCAATCACAGCTTCAGCGACCTCCACATCAGATTCATCACCTCCATTGGAGCTTAACTCAACTTCCACATCTTCATCACTGCTGCTTTCACTAGTAACAACACCATTCTCAAGCAAAATCATAGTCCTTTTATTTGGACATTGTGAAGCAATGTGACCAAAACCTTGACATTTAAAGCATTTAATTTTAGAAGAACTAGAAGAAGATTTAGGTTCAGATTTACCTTTAGAAGTAGGTGTTTGCATCTTCATCTTATTCTCCTCTTTAGGCTTGGTCTCTCCCTTAAACTTGAAAGAGGACTTGAAGTCTTTGTTGGAACTAGCATGTGATTTCAATTTCTGTTTTGTCTTAAAATGCTTCTCCACCTTAATGGCTTTATGCAACAACTCCTCCATATCAAGGTAGTTTTGCAATTCAACTTCTGCAGCAATTTCAGGGTCTAAGCCACCAAGAAATCTTGCCATTGTAACTTCTGAATCTTCCTCAATGTCAGCTTTAATCATGGCAATTTGCATTTGCTGAAAATATTCTTCCACACTCATAGATCCTTGTTTGATTTTGTGGTGCCTTTTGTGCACATCCCTATAGTAATGGGTAGGGACAAATCTCTTTCTCATGAGAGCCTTCATTTCTGGCCAAGACCGAATTGGACCCTCTCCTGAACGCCTCCTACTAGTGGTTAATTGATCCCACCATAGGCTTGCATAATCTGTGAACTCCAAAGCAGCTAATTTTATTTTACTTTCTTCTGAAAAAGATTGACAGTCAAATAAAAACTCAACTTTTCTTTCCCATTCAAGATATACATCAGGATCAGCTTTCCCTTGAAAGGAAGGGATTTTCATCTTGATGTTACTAGAGGCATCTTTCTTTTGAGGGGGAGCTCTCCTAACTCTTTCATGTTGGCTTTCCTCCTCAAAATCAGATTCATCTCCTCCTAGAACAACATTTTTACCATGCCTTGCCTTGTTGTTAGAAGAAGAAGAATCCATTTGATCCAACCTAGCATTTAGCCTCTTGAATTGTTCTTGAATAGATTTGATAAACAATTTAAGGTCAACTTGGTTATCTTCACTTTCAGACATGATTGGCACCTGAAAATGTTAGTGAATAGCAAGAAAAGGACCTGACTACTCCCTCACGTGTTTCACTCTAAATGATACAAATTCACTCGTGTTTCACTCTTATAATGGCTTTTACAATGATGAAAACACTCTTGCCTTTTTCCTCTCAACTTGCTTCCTATAGTATACTGAATTAAATCCAACAAATCGAAAGAAGCAGCAACTGAAGTGGCAATCTTAAATTAGAATCCAAGATATAAAGTTCTCAAAGAGACAACAAAAGTCCAATATTTTAAAGAAAAATCGTAGGTGCAGCCAATAGACAATATAGCAAGTGACTAGGAAAGGAAAATCAAGACACTGAAAGAACAAATGGTGTGTGGCAGATTATGGGAGATCAAGTGGTTAAATGATTAATTATCAAGAGGAAAGGATGGAAAGAAAATTGGAATCTGAAATCAGTAATGAAGCAATCAGAAATTTGAAATTTAGAATAAGGTGAATGAATGCATATTTCCTTTTTATGAATTGTGCACAATATGACATTTAATGACCAGATCAACTCAGGGAATCAGATGTGGTAATTCCAAGAATAAATGATCTTCAGCAATTGCAATTCAAGTCAACTATAAAATTTTTTTTTTTTTTTCAATTTCCAGCACAACTTTCTTTTTCACAGATTCTGACTTCCTTTTTTTTTTTTTTTTTGCAACTTTTCCTTCTTTTTTTTTTTTTCACTGTAATATACTCCTTTTTTTTTTTTTTTGAATCTTGAAGGTGCTGAAATTTGCAAACAAAACACAAGATTTCTGAACACAAGATTTCTGAAACATCAGAATGATATGCACGAAAGAAATAGCTATAACTTGCCCTAGAAAAATCGGATTGATGTGATTCCAAAACGATCAGAAAGAAGAGATTTCGACACACAATAAAGACCTATTAAACGTCCAAAAACACAAAGGAAAACACCAGAAACAGCCGCATAAAAAAAAAAGGACGAGCAGAAAAGAAATAGCTATAACTTGCTCTACAAAAATTGGATTGATGTGATTCCAAATCGAGCAGAAAGAAGAGATCTTGAAACACAAGAAAGACCTATTAAACGTCCAAAAACACGAACGAAAAACACCAGAAACAGCCGCACAAAAATATGGACGAACAGAAAAGAATCAGATGAAATAAGGGAAAAGAACAAGGAAAAAGTGGATGAAACCAACCTCAACCAATGCTCTGATACCAGATGATGTGAGACTCCATAGAAACCCGTTCTAGGAACCCCAAATTACACGGATCAGTGATCGAATTTTGGCATACGACACAAGAACAAGAAAATAGGCAGATCTGGACAACAAGCAAGAAAGAATAAAGAAAGAAACAAAGAAGAAGAAGAAGAAGAGATGTTGGTCAATGGAATTGAACCCTAAGAGAACCCGTCTCTTAGAACCCTAATCCGGGACGCCACAAAGGAAACCACTCCTTTGATAAGTCAAAGATTTTCTCCAGTACACAAAGGCCACAAGAGAAACCTTACAAGTCAGAAATAATTCTGAAACTAATTCATTCAATCTCCTTCTTCTTGGAGTACAAGTGGGCCTTATATAGGCATTTGAAAAATAAAACCCTAAATACAAAATAACTCTTAGGTTTGGCGAGAAAATAAAAGAAATTTAAATCTGAACAAATTCACCAAGAATGGTGCCTAATAAAGCTAAAAAATCTGAAACAGAAACAATCAAATTAAAACTAAGAGGATTTTATGGAAAATGGTTGGGCTTCTTCAATTAGGCTCCTTTCAGGCTTGGGCTAGCATCTTGTAGATATGAAATGATTTTCATGCCATTTTGTTCCTTTTGGGCTTCATATTCAGCTAAGACTATGGGCTCCAGGTCCATTAGTTTTTGGATCACTCCATTCAAGGCCTCCTTCATAGCTTTGGCTCTTGATCTTGTGCATGGGCCTCCCATACCTTGCAATGGATCTTTAGCTGGCCATCTTTTAGAGTTACGTCCAGCCCTTTTGTTTTCAAGTTCTTGATTTTGTTCAAGCTCTTTAAAGTCTCCTAGCTCATCTCCATCAGTGGCAAAAGGCTAAAGTCTACCATCTTGATAAAAGCCAAATTTTGAGAGTAAACATAAGTGCATTACTATTCTTGAGTGTAAACACGTAAGCTAGTAAGTTGTGAGGTCCTATATCTTTCTTTGCTTGTTTTTGTACAAACTAATAATTCAGGATGTCTGGAGAATCTAAGCACAGTGACCTTAACATGAAAGTCTGGGTTACAGCTGTTCAAAGTACTCTTGAGAAACTTAGTGTTAGATTAGATGATGTGGAGTCTTCTTCCAATAGGAGGATCCATAGAAGGCGAGCTCAAGTGGAGCTTGATGATGACTTGGAGGAGTCCCAAGCTCAGAGAAGTAAACAATCATTTCCTGGGAAAAATGACCCGAACAAGTACTTAGATTGGGAAAGAAGAATGGAGCGTGTGTTCGAGTGCCATTCTTACACTGAGGCGAAGAAAGTAAAACTTGCTGCAGTGGAGTTTATTGACTATGCTAGCATCTAGTGGGATCAACTCTTACTCACCAGAAGACGTACTGATGAAGGTCTAATTCGTGATTGGCAGGAGATAAAAACTATCATGCGTAAACGGTTGTCCCTATTACTATTATAGGGAATTGCATAAGAGGCTCCAAAAGTTGAAACAAGATTCTATGAGTGTGGAAGATTACTATCAAGAAATGGAGATTGTCATGATTAAGGCATATGTGGAGGAAGACCGTGAAGCAACCATGGCCTGATTCATTGAGGGCTTAAATCCTGATATAGCTGCCCAAGTTGATTTATACAATTACTTGGATATGAAGGAGCTCTTGCATAGAGCTATCAAGGTGGAAAAGCAACTAAGGGCTCGACAAAAACTGAAAGTGACATCTAGCTTGAGTTCTTGGAGGGATTCCAAAGTCCCCTTCAAGCCAAAGACTGATTTCAAGTTTAAGGAGGAAAGTAAGGTAAAACCCTTTTAGGTTAAGGGTAAAACTTATTCAAAACCTTTCTCGTCTTCTAACCCTACTGCTTCTTCCTTTAAGGTTAGATATTTTAAATGTAATGGTTTTGGTCACATTACTTCACAATGTCCTAACAAACGAACTATGATTATTCTTGAGAATGGTGATGTAACTAATGCTAGTAGTGAGTCTGAAGAGGATGAGATGCCACCCTTTACTGATGACTCAGATTTAGAGTTAACTGAAGCTGTAAATGGTGAAGCCCTTGTGGCTAGGCGTGCTCTCAACATTCAACCTAAAGAAGATCTCAAGGTAGAGCAGCGTGAGCATATTTTCCATACTCGTTGTTTCATCCACCACAATAAGGTATGTAGTTTGATTATTAATAGTGGTAGTTGCACAAATGTTGCTAGCTTTACTTGTGGAAAAGCTGAACTTGCCTATTTTGAGGCATCCTACCCCTTATAAATTATAATGGCTTAATGATAGTGGGGAGGTAAAGGTAACAAAACAGGTGCTCATCTCTTTTTCTATTGGTAATTATCATGATGAGATTCTTTGTGATGTAGCACCCATGTATGCTGGTCACTTGTTACTTGGTATGCCTTGGCAGTTTGATAGAAAGGTAAAATATGATAGATATAAAAATTGTTACTCCTTTGTTTTTAATGGTAAGACCATTGTGTTGACCCCTCTTCATCCTGTTCAAACATATGAGGATCAGTTAAAAATTGAAAGAGAGTGTAAGAAGAGAGAGCAAGAAAAGAAAGGTAAAGTGAGTGTGAGTGTTGAGAATGAGAAGAAGCAATAGAAAGGAGAGTTAAGTAGAAAGAAAAAGAAAATTAGAGAAAAACATGAGGAAAAGAAAGTGAGTTTATTTTAGGGTAGAAGTAAGATCAAGAGAGCTCTAATTTGTGAAAATGCTTTCTTATTGCTTTATAAAGATGTTTATCTTACTATCGACAATCTTGATCACTCTTTGCCTACTAGTATTACATCTTTATTGCAGGAATTCTGTGACTTATTCCCAGAGGAAATACTTAATGGATTGCCCCCTTTAAGAGGCATTGAGCATCATATAGACTTTATCTCGGGAGCATCTATTCCTAATAGACCTACTTATCAAGCAAATCTAGACGAGACTAAGGAAATACAACATCAAGTGGAAGAGCTTATAAAGAGAGGCTTTGTTTGTGAAAGTCTGAGTCCGTGTGCTGTCTCGATGATTCTTGTGCCTAAAAAGGATGGCAAGTGGCGGATGTGTATATATTGTCGTGCCATCAACAAAATAATGGTAAAATATTGCTATCCTATCCCTAGGTTAGATGATATGCTTGATGAGTTATATGGTGCATGTGTTTTCTCTAAAGTTGATCTTAGAAATGGTTACCATCAGATTAGGATGAAAGAAGGTGATGAATGGAAAACTGCTTTTAAGACTAAGTTTGGGTTATATGAATGGTTAGTTCTGCCATTTGGCTTGCTTAACACATCTAGTGCTTTCAAGAGTTTAATGAATCATGTCTTTAGACCTTTCATTGACAGATTTGTTGTGGTTTACTTTGATGATATTTTGATTTACTCTAAGAGTCTAGAAGAGCGTGAGTCATTTACATGATGTGTTTGTTGTGCTTAGGGAGAATAAATTCTTTGCCAATTTAAAAAAGTGCTCTTTTTGTTTGGATTCTGTGGTTTTTCTTGGATTTGTTGTAGAATCTCGTGGCATACAAGTGGACGAGGAAAAGGTCAAAGCAAACCGAGAGTGGCCAACTCCAAAGAATGCAAGTGAAGTAAGGAGCTTCCATGGATTGGCAAGCTTCTATAGGTGATTTGTGAAGGACTTCTCTACTCTTACTGCCCCTTTGAATGATTTGGTAAGAAAGAGTGTGGTATTCAAGTGGGGTGAAGCACAAGAGCGTGCTTTTAACATACTGAAGGAAAAAATAACTAATACCCTTGTACTTGTGTTGCTTGATTTTACTAAAATTTTTGAAATTGAGTGTGACACTTCTAGTATAGGCATAGGTGGTGTGTTGATACAGGATTCTAAACCTATTGCATATTTTTAGTGAGAAATTGAGTGATCCTGCTTTAAATTATTCCACATATGATAAATAGTTGTATGCCTTAAAATGAACTTTAGAAACTTGGCAACATTATTTGTTGCCTAAAGAATTTATTATCCATTTTAATCATGAGAGTCTTAAGTTTCTTAAGTCCCAGGGTAAATTGAACAAAAGGCATGTAAGTTGGGTTAAATTTATTAAAACCTTCCCTTATGTGATTAAGCATAAGTAGAGAAAGGAAAATGTTGTAGCTAATGCATTGTCCAAGCGTTACACTTTGATTACTTTCATGCATGCTAGATTGATAGGTTTTGAGATGTTAAAAGGCATGTATGAGTCTGATTCTGATTTTGCTGATATTTGAAAATCTTGTGAATTATATAGTGCTAATGACTATTACAAGTTTGGTGGATTCCTTTTCAAAAAGAACAAGTTATGTGTTCCTATATGTTTCATTCGTGAGCTTCTTATTAAAGAGACTTATGGCGAGGGATTGATAGGCCATTTTGGTGTAGAAAAGACTCTAGCTCTTTTGAATGAGCATTTTTATTGGTCTGACATAAGAAAAGATGTAGTTGCTGTTTGTTCTAGATGTATTACTTATAAGCATGCTAAGTCTAGAATTCAATCACATGGCTTATCTTCCCCTTTACCAGTTCCCTCTCACCCATGGAATAATATTTCTATGGAATTTGTTTTGGGTTTGCCTAAATCTTCCACTGGGAAAGATAGTATCACTTGTTGTTGTGGATAGGTTTAGTAAAATGACACATTTTATTGCTTGTTCCAAAACTAATGATGCTATGTATGTGGCAGAATTGTTTTTCAAGGAGATTGTTAGGTTGCATGGTGTGCCAATAACTATTGTTAGTGATAGAGATGTGAAATTCTTGAGTTATTTGTGGAAAACATTGTGGAATAAACTTGGCACTTAGCTTTTGTTTTCTACTACAGCACATCCATAAACTGACGGGCAAATCGAGGTTGTTAATAGAACCCTCTCTACTTTATTAAGAGCTATCATTTAAAAGAATTTTAAGAATTAGGAGAAGTGTTTGTCCCTTGTTGAGTTTGCTTATAATTGTACTGTTCATTCTGTTACAAAATTCTCTCCTTTTGAAATTGTTTATGATTTTAATCCTTTAGCTCCGTTAGATTTGCTTCCTTTACCTTCACATGAGTTTACTAACCTTGATGGTGCTAGGAAGGCTAAGTTTGTGCAGGATTTTCATGAGAAGATGAAAGCCAATATTTAAAGAAGGAATAAGCAAATTGCCAACCAAGTTAACAAGGGTAGAAGGCGTGTGGTGTTTAAACCCAGCGATTAGGTGTGGGTTCACTTACGAAAAGAACGTTTCCCAGAGTAAAGGAAGTCAAAACTCCAACCTAGAGGAGATGGTCCCTTTCAAGTTCTTGAAAGGATTAATGATAATGCTTATAAAATTGACTTACCTAGTTCTTATGGAAATATTAGTGCTACTTTTAATGTAGCTAATTTCTCTTCCTTTGACGTTATAGATTCGAGGACGAATCCTTTTCAAGAGGGGGGGAATGATGCAATAGCACCAAGAGACTTTACTTAGCATAGAAGTGGACCTGATGAAGGATATGATGCTAAGTTTCAAGCCCAAGGACGTGATTTGCAAATTAAAACCCAAGAGTTTAAGTCAAATGTGCCTAAAGATCCTTTGCAAGGCATAGGAGGCCCAAAAACAAGAGCTAGGGCCAAAGCAATGAAAGAAGCATTCAATTGTTTGATTCATAAGTTTCAAGACTTAGAGCCCATTTATTTGAGTCAAAAGAGGGCCCAAGAAGATGTAAGAGATGTGATTATGCTAACCATTCTACAAGAGAAGTGCCAAGGCCCAATTGGAGTCTAATTCAAGAGATTAAAAATCGTATGTCAACCATGTGATTTTTAATGAAGTATGAGCATCCCATATGACTATTTAAAGGAGCTAATTAGTTTTGACTAAAATTTTTTATGAATTTCTTTTTTTATTTATTTTATTATTTTTAGGACTTAGTCAAAGATCTTATCTTTGAGATTAAGTTAAAATTAGTATCTTAATCTTGTTTCTTAATTTTAGGCACCATTTAAAATATTTCTAATAAGATTTTAGAGCTTAATTTTTATTAGGATTTTAGACTTTAGAAATTTTTGCCTATAAAAGGCTTCCTATTATACTCTATTTTGAAAATCATAAATGAATTTAAGTATTATTCAATTTTCTATAAAGCTTTTGCTTCTTTGTGTTCTCTGAGAGTTCACGTGACTTATCAAAGGATTGGTCTTCCTTTGTGACATCTTGAGGCTAGGGTTCTAAGAGACAAGTTCTCTTAGGGTCTTTCTTTTGACCAACATTCTTATTTTCTAGCTGGTTCTGGATAAAGTGTCATCTTGTTGAAGGTTCCTAGGACAAGGTTCCTTGAGGATCTTGCATCATAGCCTCTCTTTTTTCATCAAACAAGCTCACACTCATACTTTTCTTACTTTTCTCCCAATTCTTTTGCTCTTTCTTTTCACTACACTCCTTTCTTTTTGAATCTCGTCTTTTTCTCTCTCTAACTCATGTTCCCTCTCTTTTTCTTTTGCTCTTTCTTTTTTTTTTTTTTCATTTTGTATGCTTGTACTATTCTCATTTGATCCTTATAAGCATCCATAGGATCAAGAGGTACTAATACATGATTTTTTTCATTGAATATGAATGAATAGCAATAGCAATATCTGTGCTTATGCTTAACATATTGATACAAGACCCTTTAAGAACCTTGTCTTAGGAACCTTCAACAAGATAACACTTTACCTGGGACTAGCTAGAAAACAAGAATGTTGGTCAAAAGAAAGACCCTAAGAGAACTTGTCTCTTAGAACCCTAGCCTCAAGACGCTACAAAGGAAGACCAATCCTTTGATAAATCACGTGAACTTTCAGAGAACACAAAGAAGCAAAAGCCTCACAAAGTATTGAATAATACTCAAATTCATTTATGATCTTCTAAAATATAGTACAATAGAAAGCCTTTTATGCGTAAAGTTTCTAAAAGACCAAAATCCTAATAAAAGTAAAACACTAAAATCTAATTAAAAATATTTTAAATGGTGCCTAAAATCAAGGAACAAGATTAGGATATTAATTTTAACTTAATCTCCTAGATAAACTTTTTGACCAAGTCCAAAAAAATAATAAAATAAAAAAATGAAATTAAAAAAGAATCCTACTCAAAATTAGCCTCTTTAAGTAGTTACATGGAATGCTCATGCTTCATTAAAAATCACATAGTTGACACATGATTCTTAATTTCTTGCAATTGGACTCCAATTGGGCTTTGGCATTCCTCTTGTATGTGTAGTTGCATTAGGCCTTCAACATGTTGGATATTGACTCTAATTGCTCCATGGACCTTCTTAGGACATTGGGCTTCCATTTGGACTTCCACTTTTGCATCTTTAAGGAGATCTCATGTCCAAAGTCTAATTCAACTCTAAGATCAGCATCTTTTATGAATTGAGTGACGTCTAGCATGTTCTGAATTGATCAAATATGGATCTTGGGCTTTAAACTTGGGCCGACGTCCAACATAGAGATTATCTTAAGCTCTTTGAAGTTTTTGGACATATATTAGCACAATTTGGGCCTCTTGAGCATGGGCCATTCCTTCATGAGCCATTTGGACCTGAATTATGTCCTTTTGAATGATTTGAATTTCTTGATGGATAAGGGCTTCTCGAACTTGTTTTACTCAAATGGGCATGCCTACTGTTATTTTATCATTCCCTTCCTCTTTGGAAAGATTCGTCCTCGAATCTCCACCTGTATCATATGGAAATAAATTAGACTTTCCAAAAATAGTAATAACACTATATTCATCAAGTGGAAGAATCTTGTAAACTAAAGGACTCTTTTTAAATAGATTATCAATTCTTTGAGACAACTTAGAATACTCTAAGTTTGGAAACTCATTGAACTCGCTTTGAGTTAGAAAGTATTTCTTTCTCACACGCACCCAAATATAAATGATAATTTTGATCCCACATGCACCTATAATAATTCCAAGGGCCATAACAAAATCCAAGTAACACGATAACCTTTTAACCATAAAATTAATGTAGTATGAATTTCTAACAGCCACAAAATTTATGAAATAATTAAAACCCAATGTGTGGTGCTCAATGCTTTTGAAAGGCAATAATTCATCAGCAATAACAAAATCTGTGCAATCAAAGCACTTTTGTAAGCACATTAAAGATTGGGAACTATCAGGTGGTTTCTTAGGAAGCAAATCTAGGTAATCACAACTCTTTTCAATGCTAGTTGAAGATGAGGGTCCATTGGGTAGCTTCTTTGAAAACAAATCTCCACATACCTGCAAGGAGCAAGAATCAACAATAGGCAAAGATGAATTAAGATTGTTAGTGGATAAACAAACATCCTTACACAAACTTTCAACCTCTCTTTTTTCATGAAACAAGCTCACACACATGCTTTTCTCACTTTTCTCATAACTCTTTTGCTCTTTCTTTTCCCTTACACTCTTTTCTTTTTCAATCTCGTCTTTTTCTCTCTCTGACTCATGTTCTATCTCTTTTTCTTTTATTTTGTATGCTTGTACTATTCTTATTTGATCATCATAAGCATCCATAGTATTAAGAGGTACCAATACATGATTTTTTTCATTGAATACAAATGAATAGCAATAGCAATATCTGTGCTTATGCTTAACATATTTAGCTTTTCTAACATGTTTCCATGGTTTACCAAGCATAATATGTCCGTCATACATAGGAGCCACATCACATAACACTTTATCATGATATTACCAATGGAGAAAGAAATCAAAACTTGCTTATTAACCCTAAATTTAGCACTACTCTTCGACAAGGTATAGGGCCTAAGATGCTTTATAGTAGGCAAGTTTAATTTCTCAACAAGTAAGGTACTAGTTACACTTACATAGCTACTATTATCAATAGCCATGCTACAAACTTTCTCTTTGATAAGGCATTTAGTATGGAAATCAAGGGATGCCTTTTCCTTATCTTGTACTGTAGAGTTGGAATTGGATTGGAATATATCCAACCTTGCACAAGATTGCTTGAATCGCTCTTTGTTAGCCTCTTCAAGGAATTTGTACTCATTGGACATCTTGTCACTTGAAAAGTTAGTCAAAGAAAAAAAGAAAGAATAGGACCTCACACACTCTTCTCACATGTTTACACTCAAAAGATGATAAGTTCACTTGTGTTTAACTCTCTTTTTTGGCTTTTTCTTTATGTTAATTAAACTCTTGCCTTTTACCACTCAACAATTTGCTTCTTACAAGTGTTCTAAGCAAGTCACAAGCAAATAAAAAAGATCAAACTAGTGGCAATAAAAAAAAAAAACTAGAATCCTAAAATGCAAATTCCTAACTAAAAGGGAAACAAGGAGGAATGGGAGGTTTGGATGGCTAGGAAGGAGAAGAAAAGGGAAAATATGAAAATAGAAAACTTTAAGAATATGAAACTACTTGAGAACCAAGTTAATTAAAATATGAAACTATTTGCAATTTAAGTTTAGAACAATTAGGAAAGAAAATCCTTACTTGAATGCAAATAGGAAAGTAGATAACTTGGTAGCTACTTAATGCAATCAAATTAGGAAACTAACTCCAATTAGAAAACTAACTCAAATTAGGAAATTAATTTCAATTAGAAAACTAACTCCAATTAGGAAATTAACTCCAAGCTTTAAGCTTTTTACTTTAAATTTGCACAACTTGTAATTTCCTTTTTTTTCACTCTTTCTTTTTTTTCACTTTTTTTTTCGAAAAATTTTTTTTCACTTTTTTTTTTTGAATTTTTTTTGGAGTATCACACACTTTTTTTTTTTTTAGTATAGAGGCACACAATAATGGAAGAAAGAAGAAGATAGAAGACAAGGTGAAGATAAAAAATATAACACAAATGGAAAGAGAGAAAATATGAAGAACAGCGGAAGAGAAACATAAAGATATACCTTGCACTAGCGAACCAAAACTCTGATATCAAATGATGCGAGACTTTTTAGGAACCTTATCCTAAGAACCTTCAACAAGATAACACTTTGCTTGAGACCGGCTAGAAAACAAGAATGTTAGTCAAAGGAAAGACCCTAAGAGAACTTGTCTCTTAAAACCCTAGCCTCAAGACGCCACAAAGGAAAACCAATCCTAGAAAACAAAGAGAAAGAGAGAGAAAGGGGATCAAGATTCCAACTGCAGGAGCAGTAGTTTTCAGCAAATTAGTGGATTTTGCTCCGATTAAGTTGAAATTTTGTGGATTGAAACAATTTTGGTTAGCCATTCGCCTATCTCAAATTTCATTCTAATTTTGAGTTATAAATTTCTATATTTGTGTGTTTAATCAAGTGGGTTTTTTTTTTAAGGAATTTTGCTAGCAAATTATATACATTTAGATCCTGATATATGTCGTTTTTAAATGCCCCAGATGCTTTTAAAATTTCACGTTTGTAATAACTTGTATTCTAACTTGCAGGATAGAACATGTGCTAAACTTCTTGTAGATTAAAATAGGTTTGTGTATAATACATTTGTCCCTCCCTAAATGGTTTCAATCTTGTTGGACACAGTCATTTGTATCCATTGGGAATTTTGACTGAAAGATCACAAATTGTTTCTGTTGTAATCCTATGATTTCCGTTCAATATTGGGATGTGGATTGGGCTCATTTGATACACAGAAAATTAGGTATAAAAATAAAAAAATAATTGTAAAAAATAATTTTAATGCCTTTACTTTTAATAATAAAATAATGATTAATAAATAGTATTAAATAATAATTAAGTAATAATTATATGAAAAAAATATATATTACACAATTTTTTTCTTTCCTTCCCATTTTCCCTTGTTATACCAAATGAGGCCTTTCTAAAAAAGATAATAGTTGGGATGATTGGTAATGGTGATGATACCCAGCGTTTTTTGGAACAAGAAGAGGGAGTAGCGACCATGGAAGTAGGACACCAAGATTCTTCCCCAACAGTTCGTTATGATCTATGTTTCATGGCTGTTTTTCTATTAATTGACATGTCTGTCCTCTTTATATGCCATCTAAATTCATACCTAACTGCATAGGTCGATAACCATTGCCATGGTTGAGTTCTGTATTGTGTGAATATTATGTTTTAA
Source organism: Erythrophleum fordii (assembly GCA_032878935.1). Taxonomy (NCBI): domain Eukaryota; kingdom Viridiplantae; phylum Streptophyta; class Magnoliopsida; order Fabales; family Fabaceae; genus Erythrophleum; species Erythrophleum fordii. Next base: position 10,186,811 of record JAVQMF010000031.1, on the reverse strand, counting down.
GGTTTACAAGTTTCCGCCATTTTTAAAAGTGGGTCTCAGTTGAACCAGTTGAATTTAAAACTTACCAGGTGAACAGTCTAGACATCCTCCAAAAATCTCTTGAACAATTAAACCAGTATTAGCTCAAGAACTGAGTAACATCAGGCTACCTTTAAATTTTCCCTCCCCAAAAGAAAAAAACTAATTGACATTTTAAAATATTGGGTCACCTTTAAGTTTTGGGCCTAAAGTCCCTCATTTATGTTCCAAACTTACTAAATTATTTTTTTTTTCAAAGACATAAATTTGAAGTTTAAACCTAATTTTTATAATATAATATATTATATATCTTAAAATTAATTAATTGCTACCTTTTATATTTTTGCGATGTCATCCGGTCAGCAGTCAATTAAAACTTGTGACCCAATCGGCTCAATGTCCAAGCTGGTTTTTGAAACATTGTTTACATCAATGGGGGCACAAGATTCGTGTAAAATAAAATTCAAGGAAATTTTAAGGCTCACGGTTTATAACTGGTTTTTCTGTCCTTCTAAAGAATGTTATTTAGTATCACAATTTTTTTCTGATACAACGAATTTCAAGCTAAGATTTATTTCTTTGACGAATAAAGGGGACAATGCCAAAGAGTGGATAAGCTCATATAGTCGTATGGCACGCATCAGTCTCAATCATCGAAGATTGGATATGTGGAAAGTTTCATTTCTACCCTGCCCCTAAGGCCAGTCCCTGGTGCAAAAAGTGAAATTAAAAACTAAGGAGACAACTGAAATGACAAAAAAAAGAAACCAAAGAAAGTCCCAGAGGATAATATGGCTAGCATGAATGATGTATCACTTTCATGTAACCAATGTCATTGTTCCTTGAAGAGCTCACGTCCAATAATCATTCTTCTGATCTCACTGGTTCCTGCTCCAATCTCGTAGAGCTTTGCATCTCTAAGAAGACGACCAGTTGTATACTCATTCACATACCCATTTCCACCTAAACACTGTATAGCCTGCAAATTTGAAAGTTGAAAAAAATGAATAAGAGACCATCCGCACGGTGGGACGCAAACAAAACAACTTTGTCACCTGCAAAGCAACCTGGGTTGCTCTTTCAGCTGCAAAAAGTATAACTCCAGCACAATCCTGTAGTCAGTTGCCATGGAAGTTAATGTAAGCCGAGTCCAAACCCCTTATCCGTAAAATAATTACTAAATGCTTTTCCTATTGGTAACAACAACCAATTATGAACAGGAAAACAAAATCAGTATATTTCAAATATGGCACAAAAGAATTAAGACCCCCTTAAATTGAAAGGAAGAGAAAAAAAAAAACAGAAATATAGTCCAAGTTCGTTGGACTGAACCAAACAGAAATTATAGCCCATAAAATTAGAATGAGATAACATCTAGCCCAAGTCTATGCTTGGCTTGAGGGGAAGAATAACATAAGCAAACATTTCAAATATGATAATCTTAATTTTGACAGGAGCACACGCTGTCACCCAGAAACACACACACACACACACACACATATATATATATGGAAAAAATGTCAATAGTTCATTGAAAGAAACCAGCCATGAAGCTCGCATTCCAAGAGTAAATAACTATTTGAAAAAAAAAAGTAATTATAATATATACAAGATAAGATATCTGGAGGCACCTTGGGGTTAATTATTCTGTTGTCACAGTCCCGAGCAACAGAATACACATAAGACCTGAAATATAATTTATTATTTCCATGCAAACAGTTGACTAGAAACAGATTATTAAACATAACATTTGAATCCTGTACCTTGAGGACTGTAAAGAAGTATACATATCGGCAACTTTCCCCTGAAATCATTGACTAACTAACAGCATGAGGGCTATAATTCATATACAGGTGCCATGTTAACTGTAAAGAAAAAAAATGTATAATTTAAACCTGTATAAATTGGAATTCCCCAATAGGACGACCAAATTGCTCTCTTTGTTGAACATAAGGAAGAACAACATCAAGACATGCCTGCATAATACCTAAAGGACCAGCTGCTAAAACAAGCCTCTCCAGATCTAGCCCAGACATCATGACATAGACTCCTGAGCTACAAGGGAAAAGGGAAAAAAAAAAGGTGATATTAACAAACTATAGTTGATTTGTGTTGCATGGTATAAAAGTGTCATTTTATAATAAGTTAGTGAAAGCAAAATCAGTGACACTACTTCAATGGCAAATTTTTTTATTATTTATGCAAATTTATGCATAAGGTATTACTAGAAAAAGCTGCCAGAAGAAGCAGGATAACTCCCATTCAGATATAATAGGGAGATCAAGATAAGAACTAGACTCTTTTCATAATTTCTTTAAAGAAATATTTAGATCATTCAACAGAAAAACAATTGACCAGATAGGTCAACTGGATAATAGTCTTGCAACATACTTTCGAATGAGGGACTACACAATTTGTTATATAGACCACTCTCTCTTTTTTTCCTTTTTTTTGGGGTGGGGGGGGGGGGGGGGGGAATAAAAACTATATCATTTTGACAATAATTATACTACAGCAGCAATTGCAAGACCTTTTCCTTCTTGCCCAAGTACATTTTCCTCTGGGACAAAGCAATTCTCAAAGACAAGCTCACATCTGCCAACACCATTTGCTATAGTTAGTAGAAGAAAGTGAAAACAGGTTGCAGATGGACTCAAATAATGATAACATGCACACATACGTATCACTTCCTCGCATCCCAAGTTTGTCCAATTTCTGGGCAGTACTGAATCTGTAGCAAAATGAAAAAGATTTCTGAAAAACATAAAACTTTCATCTTCATTTTAATAATGTATTCAAATGCTTTATCATGTGAAAGGCCTAGAGCTTTCAACCACTTAAGAAGGTCTTTTTTTTCTTTTTGGGGGGTCTAATAATCTTCCTCCGCATGCATGTTGTTTGTGTGTTCATTACCATTTACAGGTGCCCTCCCCCAACCCCCCCTTTTTCTTCTTCAATTACTGAGGATTTTTGTCATCCATTGAAGACTCTTAACTATTTGATGTCCTGATGGTGCCAATGCCCCTCCTTTTCTTTATCATTCAAAATATTTTGCATTCCTGCTAAAACACCTGGTAAGTTCCACTACATAAGTCTAGAGTTGAATGATTTATATAAGAAAATTCATTAATTTTAGCAGCACCACTAGTCAAAATAATGGGATGCCCTTAAAGGTTAACAGCTCACAAACGGATAAGCCATAGCATGTGATCACATCATTGAAACAAAGAGTTTTACATCCACATCAATAGTGTAAAAGTTATCCAGGTTCAGAGCAAGTACCCAGGCATTCCCTTCTCAATGATGAATGCTGTAATTCCTTTTGACCCAGCTTTTATGTCTGTTTTTGCATAAACAACCTGATCAAGTTCAAAACGTTAGCCAAATGTGCCAAGAATTTCTCTGAATACATCTGGCCTATAAGAGCTAATCTCATTTTGAATAACATTTTGTTTCCCTATAAATGCCATGGAAATTTCTTCCATGCACTAGGTGCACCATATCAATTGTGTATCAGTTTGAAGTGAACAAGCACTCAGTTTGGCATCTTCAGAGTCCCATCATGCAGTGTTAGTCAAACCAATTTCCTATGTCCATTGGTGCAGTGTTAGTCAAACCAACGGGCACAGAAAGAGTGTTCTTTACTAGCATCAAGGTCACTCCAACAAGACTACTGTATATGTTCTGACACAAGGAACTCATTTTTCTATGTATTTAAATATGCCTAGACTCTGCAGCCCCCTCAATTGCCTTTAGAAAAGAAAAAATGTAAACCATACCTATCCAAATAAGCAGATAATAAAGCAGCCCAAAATACCATGCATTTTTCTCAATTTGTTTTAAGCACAAAATTTATGTAAGCAAAAGTTACCATTTATTTGGCTACATAACTATGGTGGCTGTGAAAACCAAGACAAAGGAAGGAATTAAGCAATGTGAAGAATCCAAAGAAAATACACATAACCGGTAAGTTATAAAAGGTAACTGAACAATGCAATGTAACCAGAGAAGCATACTAATGTTTGAGCAACTGGACCATTGGTACACCACATCTTGTTTCCGTTAATTACATAACCCTGATCTACATGATCAGCCTTGCATTTCATGCTAACAACATCTGAACCAGCTGCAAGAAAAGGCCAGATTACCAAACAAAGTCCTTGGGAATTCTAATAATGAAAGATACAACTGTTCTAGTTCAAATAGTTACCATTGGGCTCACTCATTGCCAAAGCTCCCACATGCTCCCCAGAAATGAGCTTCAAATAAAAAATATAAACTAATCAGCCTAGAGAAAAAGAGAGACTAATTATGATACGTGGCAGTGGCAGATAAGTTGAATTAGTGGCCTTAGTTTTTTTGAGTTGTATATTTTTTATAGTTGTCATTTTGTTATGTGTTGTTAGTTAGTTACTAAATATGTTGTTTAGTTAGCTTCTGAACCTGTGAGTAGTTGAGGAAAGAATACCTTTAATTATTAGCTACATACATAAGGGAAGGGAAATTAGTGTGTGTTGTTGAATAATTGAATTCTGAAATAAGAAGCAAGACTGGTATTGAGTACTAGGGACTTGTTTGCCTCGGGTCTGTACCAAATTGGCATTAGAGTACCAATCCCTGACTATGGTAAAGGAGACAAGATTGATAGACCGGTTGCATGAAATGGGACAAGAGATGCAACAAACACAAGTTGACGTGAATGAGGATGGATTACAAGACTTGTGGCAAGGATGGATTCCTTGGTTGCAAGATTCGAAAGCTATCAATGTCAACAACGGCTGTTGCTGAAGAAGGCAACAGAATGAATCGTGGCCACTGTGCGACAAGTGCATTTGGAGGACAAAATGGTAACCAGTCAACCATGGCGAGTAGCTATCAGTTTCTTACCAAATTTTCGAGAGTAAACTTCCCAAAGTTCAATGGAACAGACTTCAAAGGGTGGCTGTTCCGTTGTAGTAAACAGTTCTTTGAAGTGGATGAGGCTTCGGTGGATCAGCATGTTCAACTAATCATGATGCATTTAAAAGAGAAGGCACTGCAATGGCCTCACAGCTTTGTGAAGAAGAAGAAATTGAGTGAGATTGGATGGCCAAAATATATTGAAGGGTTGAAGATGAGGTTCAGTGATATTTTCAAGGTAGACCTGATGTCAAAGCTCAAAAACTTGAAGCAAGGACTTGTTTGTGATTATCAGGAGAAATTTGAAGAAGTCCTAGTAGAAATTGAGTTGCCTAAAGAGCATGCTATCAACTACTTCCTTGCAGGGCTCAAACCAGCGATGAAAGCTCAAGTCATCATGTTTAAACCTACTACTCTCTCCCATATAATGTACCTCACTAAGCTTTAGGACTTGCTATTCACAATCAATACTCAACGTTTCCCAAAAACCTCAATCCACGTATAGGTATACCACTAGTCTACGAAACCACAAACCCTATTTTAGTCTTCCTTTCTACAAAAACTACTAGCTAGAGAATATTACCCCCAAAAACCACAACCAATAACAAGGAAACTTCCATTTTATCTTCATCTTCCAACCCTAAAAAGACCACAACAAGTACCACCTCTGATAAACCTATTAAGCAACTTACCAAATCAGAAATGTATGATAGAAGAAGGAAGGGCCTTTGCTATTGGTGCCCTGAGAAGTTTAGTTTCGATCACAAGTATAAGAGCTCATGGTTGTTTGCATTAATGGTGGAAGAAGAGGATCAAGTGGACCAAATGGAGATTGATGAAGTTGAGCATTTAGAAAGAAATAAGAAGCAGCCACCTCTACAAATATCCTTAAACGCCATCACTGGTTCCACTACGGGTTTTCCTGACTTTCTACTATGCAACTACAAGGACAAGTTAAGAGCACCCTATTATTTTGCTCTTGAATACAAGAAGCACCCACAATTTTGTGGATGCTACCCTTGTTAAAAGGTTGAAGTTGAAAACCCACTTGAACTCAAGAACCTAAGTGTAGGCTAATGGTCAATAGGCTTTGGTGAATGTGTGAACAATTATTTGTGAAGCTAAGTTAAAAGCCTAATGCAAGCAACTACAGTGGTTTATGTGTGAACAATTATTTGAGGCTAACTTCCTAGTTATGAATTTGCATGGCTATGACATGATTCTTGGAATCCAGTGGCTGTCCACCCTATGAAGGATCATTTGGGGACTAAAGGAACAATATATGAGCTTCGTTCTAAATGGCACATTTTACGAAGCATTTGGAATGGATTATCAAAAGAATTTGCTAGAAGACAAAGATATAAAGGAGAAGCAATTGTCACAACATGCTGAGATGTATGTCATGCACATATAGCAGTAGAAGCATGAGAAGAAGATAACACCTCAAACCCACAGTAGTACAGAATTGATAGAAGTACAACACCACTCTTTACAAGCATTATTAAAGGAGTTTAAGGATGTGTTTTAGGAGCCTACTTCTTGTACCCCTTCAGGGAATTTGATCATACCATTAACCTCAAAGAGGAACAATCAATCAGCCTAAGACCCTATCATTACCCAAAAATGCTATGGAAGAATTAGTAAATGACGTGTTGAAAAATGGAGTAATCGAACCAAACCCAGTTGTTTTGGTCACCAAAAAAAAAAAGGACAACACTTGGCAATTTTGTGTGGACTACAAAAGATTGAACATCCAAACAGTGAAAAATAAATTTTCAATCCCTATTATTTAAGAATTAATTGATGACTTGAAAGGTTCACAATATCAGTCAAAATTGGATTTGAGAGCGGGATACCATCAAATCCAAACGGCTCCTATAAATATTCATAAGACTATCTTCAAGACACATGAAGGTTTGTACAAATTCCTTGTCATATCATTTGAGTTAACTAAAGCCCCTGGCATCTTCCAAGGCCTAATGAACAAGGTCTTCAAACTATTCTTAAGGAAATTTATTTTGGTATTATTTGATGACATTCTAGTTTATAGCTCTTGTTGGGAATCCAATCTACATCATTTAAGAAGTACCTTACAGCTGTTAAGATATAATGTGCCATTCGCCAAGATAAGTAAGTGCACATTTGGAGCCACTAGCATTGAATATTTGGGCCATGTTATTTCAGCTCAAGGAGTTACAGCAGGTTGCAAGAAAATAGAAGCCATGCAATCTTGGCCTACCCTTTGTACAATTAAATCCTTAAGAGGATTCCTACGCCTAACAGGATATTATAGAAGATTTGTAAAAGACTATGGATCTATTTGCAAGCCTCTAACATATTTATTGAAAAAAGGAGCCTTTGGTTGGAGTGACAAGGCTGAAATGGCTTTCAATCAATTGAAGAATGCTATGGCTTGTACTCTAGTCTTGGCACTTCTTGACTTTTCTATTCTATTCACGGCAGAAACTGATGCTTCTAATGAAGGAATGGGGGCTGTCCTTTCTCAAAAGGGTCACCCTATCAACTTTGTAAGCAAAGCTTTTTCTCCTACTAAACTTTACATGTCAGCCTATGAAAAAGAGTTAACTACCATTGTGTTTGCTATTCAACATTGGAGGCAATATATAGGAGACTGTTGGAATTTGGTTCATGAAATCAAGGATACTTTTCCTCAAAATGAGCATGATTTATATGCTAATATTATTCTCAAAGTCAATAATTATTTTCCTTTTTTATTTCCCTTCCATTATGCGACTTTATCTAGGCTTCTAATTTTAATTAATTTATTTTATTTCCCTGGTTTGTTTCCTTTTTTAGATAGTGCAGGAACGTCTCCTTGTTCTGCTCACTCTCTATATATGTGTCATCACCATATTTGAATAAAAGAAAAAAAAAAGGGAAAAATCAGAGCACAATACCTCTAATTTTTTCCTGGTTTCAAAGCGTGATCTAGCATAAAACCTCCAACATGTAGTTCGGCCAATACCAGGCCTTGAACGCTGAAAAAGGAGTAGCTTCCAGCAACGTCGTCCAGGCAAACACGCACAAGTCCAGTGATAGTGCACCCATACTAATTGCCAGACATTGTCTCAATGGAAGCAACTATTTGCTATGGTCCCACTGTATGCTAATGCACATATATAGCAAAGGCAAGGAGAAATACATCAATGGTGCAGCCAAACAGCTAAGTCTTTCTAACCCCAAACATGAAATATGGGTCACAGAGAGCAACCTTGTAATGTCATGGCTAATTAGTTCTATGACTATTGAAATCTCTGCAAATTTCATGTTGTATCTCCCTACCAAGGAGATTTGGGAGGCAGCCAAGGATTCCTACCCATCCAGAGAAAATTCAACGGCCTTGTTTGAAATTGAAACCCTTATTACTGAGTTAAAAAAAGGGGAAATGGCTGTGAATCAATATTTCAATACTCTTATGCACTATTGTTAGCAACAAGACACCTATGAGGTGTACAATTGGTCTTGCCAAGCTGATGCAACCAACTACTACAAAATTGTAGAGAAGAAGTGAACATACAAATTCTTAATGGGGCATAATAGCAACTTTAGAGAATCAAACCCATGCTGTCTCTCAAGGAAACTTTCTCAAAGGGGAGACACAAAGAAAGCCAAAAAAAGGTCACTCATGGGCACCAACCTACTGCTGAAAGAAGTGCTTGGTAGCTCATGGTAACTAAAACACAAATCTAGATTCCGAGCAAACTAACCCAACCAAAGCTTGATGTGACCACCATCAAAAACTTGGCCACACAAAAATTGTCTACTGGAATATACACAGCAAGTCAAAAAATTGGAAGCCAAAGCCTCGAGGAGAAGGCAAGGGTTATGTTGCAAGTATAGAAGACAAATCACAAGGTGATCTGTCCCTCTTTAGTAACGAGCAGATAGAACTTCTCCAAAAGCTATTTGTTGGACATAATGCAAGTCCAATTGAAACCATTGGGAATGTGGCACAATCAGGTAGATTTCATACTGCCTTAAGCACGCAAACCCAGCCTAATGTCTTATGGATTGTTGATTCAGGGACAACCAATCATATGATGGGTAATGTTTTACTTATTGATTCTTTAAAGCCATGCAACAATGCCTTAATGGTCAAAATTGCAAACGAGTCTCAATCAAAGGTTGAAGGTATAAGAGATGTCAAACTCTTTGAAAAGTTGTTTCTAAAAGATGTGTTATTTGTGCCAAATCTGAACTATAACTTGTTGTCTATTAGTAAACTATCCAAGGATTGTAATTGTGTTGCTAAGTTTCTTCCTACTGGGTGTACTTTTCAGAACTTAGATGGAGGGAGGATGATTGACAATGCTAAAGAGTGCTGGGCTTTACATTGTTGAAGGACATGATTCACAGAGAAGAGTACCAACTTAGCTAATAGCTTAAATAGCCCTTTAAGTGAGCATATGATTTGGCACTTTAAACTTGGTCACCCCAGTTTTTAGTATTTGAAATTTTTGTATCCCCACTTATCCAATAAGAGTACCAATCTTTTTTAATGTGAGGTGTGTCAATTGTCTAAATATACAAAGAATCCATTTCCCTCTCACAAACACATACCAACTCAGCCCTTTGCTTTCATTTATATCAATATTTGGGGGCCGTGCAACATAAAAAATTTATCGGGTGCTAAATGGTTCATTACTTTTGTAGATGACTATACTAGACTTACATGGCATATCTTATGAGAGAGAAATGTGAGACCACCACCATCTTCAAACAATTTTACAATTTTATCCAAACCCACTTCCACACCAAAATCAAAGTCCTTCAAACAGATAATGCCTGTGACTATTTCAATGCCCATCTTTTAGAATATCTCACTCACCATGGGGTAGTACATCAAAGTTCTTGTGTTCACACTCCCCAACAAAACAAGACAGCTAAGAGGAAGAATAGACACCTTTTATAGGTAGCTAGGTCCTTGATGATAACTACCAATATTCCTAAGTTTCACAGGTGTAAAGCAATTCTTATGACCACTTACCTAATCAATCAACTACCTTCAAAGAACCTTAACTTCAAAACCTCTTGTGAACAACTTCTTCAAGCGAAGCCCCACAATTAAATCCTCTCCATCTTACCCCAAAAGATCTCTGGTTGCACTGTCTTTGCTCACATCCACCATCATGGAAAGCTTGACCCAAGAGCAGATAAGTTCATATTCCTAAGTTATTCATCTTCCAGAAAGGTCTATAAGTGTTACTCTCCAACAAAACATACATCTTCATGGATGTAACATTTTTTTAGTAGTAACCTTATTACACCAAAACACCCATTCAGGGGGAAAGTGAGTCAACTTTAAAATTGGGTTTATGGCTTGAGTCTAGCCCTAAAATTCCCTTGGAAGTCAAACCTGAATCTGAACCACCACTCAGAAATGAACCCAAATCTGAACCTAAGCCTAATGCCCTTGAAACCAAATTTGAACCTAAGCTTAATGCCCCTAAAACTAAACTTGAACCAGTTTTTGAAACTGAGCCCATCTTCCCTCAAAATGAGATGAATAATTCAAATATTGGCAGCACCATTGGTGAACAACAAACAGAGCTCATTATGTATAGCATAAGAACGAATTGATGCTGAGCCTAATGCAACTCCTAAGCCAATCTCCCATCCAAGTCCACATAAAAAGGTTGTGAAGATGATTCAAATTTACCTATTGCCTTGAGAAAGGGGGTAAGGTCTTATACTCAACATCCCTCATGCAATTACATTTCCTACAGTAACCTTTCACCAAGTTATCAAAGTTTTGTGGTTAGCATCTCTATGAACAGTTGCCTAAAAGTGTCGCTAAAGCTATGAAGAGTGCTGAATGGAGGAAAGCCATTGAAGAAGAAATAGGTGCTCAAAAGAGAAATAATACATGGGAGTTAGTTGATCTGCCAAAAGGAAAAAAAATGGAAGTGGGTGTTTACAATCAAGTATAATCCCAATGGAAGTGTGAGCACTATAAAGCTACATTGGTGACCAAAAGGTTTACTCAAACCCAAGGAGTTGATTTTCCAAGAAACCTTAGCACTCGTAGCAAAATTCAATACTATAAAAGTGCTCCTTTCATTGGCAGCCAATCGTGACTGGATTCTTCACCAGTTGGACATAAAAAATGCCTTTTTAAATGGAGATTTGAAGGAAGAAGTATATATGGAAGCCCCATTTGGCCCGAATAGCAACACCAATAAGGTTTACAAGCTAAGAAAATCACTTTATAGGTTGAAACAGTCCCCAAGAAATGGTTTGGTAAATTTTCTAAGGCTATAAAGGGATATAGATACATTCAGGGAGATACCTTATTTACAAAATTTTCTCATGATGGTAGAATCTCCATTCTCACTGTTTATGTTGATAACATTGTAGTTACAGGTGACTACTTGGACGAAATGAGGAGATTAAAAGATGCACTAGGCATAGAATTTGACACAAAAGACCTAAAAGAACCAAGATATTTCTTGGGAATGAAAATAGCTGGGTTAAAGAGAGGCAAGGTGGTATCCCGAAGAAAATATACTTTGGATTTATTAGAAGGAACGGATATGCAAGATTGTAAGCTTGCTGAAACTCCAATGGCAGCAACTTATAAAGTCAGTCTCAAGCTTAAAAGTCCCCTGGTAGACACAGGCATATATCAACAACTAGTGGGCAAGTTAATCTACCTCACCCACACTAGACTCGATATCAGTTTTCTGGTTAGTGTGGTGAGCCAATTTATGAATAAACCAAATCAAGAACATTTAGATGCGGTTTATAGAATTCTTAGATATTTGAAAATAACTCTTGACAAGGGTATCTATTTCAAAAACTACACAAATAGAAGTATTGAGGTATATATACAGATGCAAATTGGGCTGGCTTAGTTATTGACAAAAGGTCAATCTCAAGTTACTGTATATTTGTATGGGAAAATCTTGTAACTTGGAAGAGCAAAAAGAAACAAGTTGTTGCTAGGAGCAGTGTTGAAACTGAGTAAAGTACTAGCACAAGGCATCTGTGAAGGTCTCTGGTTGACTAGACTTCTTAAAGAACTTAAGATCTCTATTGAAGGGCAAATAAGGGCAATGTGAGATAACATGGCAACAATCAGTATTGCTAAGAATTCTATTCATCGTGATAGAACCAAACATGGAGATAGATTGCCATTTCCAAAAAAAAAAAAGGTGTACATGGGAAATATAGACTTGGTTTATACTCCAACTAATTCACAAGTGGCAGATGTGCTTACTAAAGCTATACTAAGAGTTAAATTTGAAGACCTGAGTTGCAAGCTGGGCATGCCTGACATACACCACCTAGCTTGAGGAGGAGTGTAGGAATTTGGTGCGTGAAATCAGGGATACTTCTCCTCAGAATGAGCGTGATTCATGTGCTAATTTTATTCTCAATGTAAACAATTATTTTCCTTTTTTATTTCCCCTCTATTATGTAACTTTACTTTTAATTATAATTAATTTCTTAGATAGTGCAGCAACATCTCCTTGTTCTGCTCACTCTCTGTGTAATCACCATATTTGAATAAAAAAAGGAAAAATCAAAGCACAATACCTCTTATTTTTTCAGAGACCCTTCACCATTGTCACTGATTCCTTTAAAAGACCTCTTGGAACAAAAATAATGACTCCAGAGCAATTTAAATAGGTTAATAAACTTTAGGAATTAACCTATGAAATTGTATATAGGAAGGGTAAGGATAATCCAATGGCAGATACCCTTTCTAGACAACCAAGTGATGGATCTAATCCCAGTCCTCCTACCATTCTGTTTGTGATTTCAAATCTAATTAATAGAGTAAAGACCTCTTGGCAATTTGATGCAATCTTACGAGGGTTAATTGCTGCAGATCCAAGCTCCCATCCAAAGTTTACATGGGAACATCATCTTTTGAAAAGGAAAGGCAAGCTGGTGGTAGTAAATGATCAACCATTGAGGTTCCACTTGCTGCAACATTTTCATAATGACCCTACGAGTGGTGATAAACATGATTTTTATATATTTTATTCTCCTTAGTTTAAGCTTTTTAATGGTTAAATAAGGTTTAATGGATTTACTTAGGTATATAATTGATTTTTGTAGGCATTTTCTGCACTTTAGGAATTAAATTGCAAAATGATGGATTTTAATGCATAAATCATTTTGAATGAATTTTTTGAATATTCCTACTTAATTTTCTCATTTGTTTTATGCAGATTTTGGGCAAATCATCTCTCATGATGATGAAGGAATGAACGAATCATGCTACACAATTCCCACTTTGAATCATGCTCCATGTTGCAGCAACACAAACAAATATTCCACCATTCTCACATGAGCAAGTCATGATTTAAGTGGGGAGAAGGTGAGTTCTCGAACTAGGGTGGATGGCTACGAGTTACTGGGCAGAAGCTACGTGAGGAGCTTGGATAAGAAATGGAGAAAAAGCTCGTGAGAAGCACCACCGTTTTTCATGTAAATGAAGAGCAGCTGCACGTGAGAAAAGAGAAGGAGCTGCAACTCAACGTGAGAGAGCTGAGAATAAGAGATGAGCAAACGAAGATCCATGCACACACTCATTTAAACTCAGGGAAGCAAATGAAGAAGAAGATACATGAAGGAACACTTGAGAAGGGGGCTGCCACATCCACATACTCGAGCAAATGGAAAGGAATGATTGAAGAAGCAACATGAGCAAAACAAAGTATCCAAGTGGAAGCTACGTGAAGAAGACGAGTAGAACAGAGCATGAAGAGCAGAGAGCAGATTTGTGGTGAAGAAAAGAATACATGCAGACCATGTGATGAAGCAGCATGCATGAGTCCAGGCAGTTCACGTAGAAAGGAAGCAATGGGTTGTGAATGTGAGTAGTATAACGTTGAAGAAGCTGCAGCTGGACGAAGCAAATTTGAAGCCACGAAATGAACGCTGCTGGTGAAGAAGAAGAAGCACGAAGCTTCGGCAGAATGAAAGAAGCAATCACGTGGAGAAGGAATTAACGTGGAATATGATATGATAAAATAAGATGAATGGGGCCCACACTCACATAAACAAATACGAAAAAAAAGCTTCAGGCAAATGGAACAAGAGCTGAGTAGCGCGTGATTGATTAAGAAAAAAACGCTGGAGCTAAGGGAAGGGAGAACACGTGAAGAGGCTAGGATTAAAAGAGAAAAAAAAAATGGGCTGAGAATAATGCGAGAGCATGTGACAAATCAAGGCCACGTGAGGAGGACAGGCATAAATTAACACATTCATGGCAACATCAGGAGGATGAATCATCCATCATAGAATTAATCAACATATCATTCAATCATCCACACAGGACACACATCATTCACTCATTCCATTGCATAACACCTCGTCCACAACACGTGAGATTCATCCAGAGAGGAAGGCACGTGATTTTTAATAAGTGTGTGAATAAAAGAAATACACTAGGGCAAAGGCAGGGGGGAGTCGAGAGAATAAAAAGGATCCCATCATTCAGACGACGTCATTCATACATTCCATTTTACACGCCCTTCGTCCACTCCAGAGCCATTCACCACGCCATTTTCCTCCATTCTCCACCTCCATCCACTTCAATAATGCTCTAAGCCTCCATCTGTGATTAGCAAGGAAGAAGGATCTTGGAGAAACTTGAATCCATGGATGAACTCAGAATTTGGGCTAAGGATTTCTTAATTTTCCTACACCTTTTCTCTTTCTTGTATTTGCTTGGTTAAATAGTATTGAATTGAGAATTTGTGTAATTGATTAGTAGCTGATTAGATACTAATTAGGAAAGTAATTATTGTTTTAATTGATTAATTTCAGTTCTGAATTGTTCAATTTCCTCTAATCTCCCATGTATGCCTCAAAGGTGTTCGATGAAATGCATGAGTGAAATTATGTGTTTAATTGCTTGATTTGAGGATTCCTTAGTGTTTAGTTGGTTAATTAAACATTTTTGGATGATGATTCAGAGGCTAATTAATCAGTTAATCAATCAATTTGAGTGTTCAAAGATCTTAATCACAAGAATTAGTAATTTAATGAGAGTTGAGGTCTCAATTAACATCAAATTGCTAGTTTCTTGAATCTTGAATGGTAATTCAAGATCATTTGCCAATGAACACAATTAGAAACTTTTAGACCAGAATTAATTACAATTGGATTAGGATAAAGATAGTGAAAACCAAGGGACGATTCCAAAGCTAGTCACAAGCCCATTATCACCCACAATTCATATAATTAGGTAACAATTAAGAATTTTAATTTGTTTTCATTTTAATTAGTTTAAATCAATCAAACCCCCCTTAGTTTAGAAAATTTTAGAGTCTTTTAACATTTAGAAAACCCAATTAAGCATTGAACTCCATTTCCAACGGAGATGACCTAGGTTGTGCCACTAGCTACATTTTTAGTTCAACCTAATTTTATTTTGAGGGTTGCCCGACGACCCCGTCAAGTGGTCATTTAGATATGATAGCAACTTATAAAGAGAGTTGCAGGGGTTTTTTATTGGAAGGGCAAGGAGAGGGAAGTAAGAGAATTTGCCAAAAAATATGAAACTTGCCAATGTTAAAAATCTGAAAAACTATGCCTGGCCTACTACAACCCTCCCTATTCCTACTAATATATGGTTTGACTTGAGTATGGATTTTATTGTAGGGTTGCCAAAATCTCATAACGAAACAATTATTCTGGTTGTAGTAGATTGAATGAAGGCAGTCATTCTATCTCCCTTCAACATCCATTTACAGCAATACAAGTGGCTCAAGCTTTCATGGATAATGTCATAAAGTTGCATGGGTTTTCCCAAACCATTGTGACTAACAAAGATTCAATTTTTGGTGGCAACTTTTGGAGAGCTCTCTTCAAGATCCAAGGGTTTAAATTACTATATTCTTTTTTAGCTTACAACCCACAAATCAATAGTCAAACTAAGGTATTGAACTGTTGCTCAAAAAGTTACTTGTGTTGCATCACAAGGGATCGTCCTTGGGAATGGGTTAATAGGCTTCCCCTTGTAGAATTATGGTACAACACACATACCATCTGCTATAGACATGTCTTTGTTTGAGGCCACTTATGGCATTGTTCCAGCAAGCTCTACCTTGCCTCAGATAAATGAAGATGGATTCTTTATATTGGCCAGGAAGGTGGTTAAGAAAAGTAATCTTCCCCTTGCTCAAGTTCATTATCCAGTGTAAATATGCAGGAGTTGAAGATGCCACTTGGGATCTCTTACAGTTATTCAACAACAATTTCCAGAGTTTGATACCTCTACTCACCCTCATCCTTGAGGACAAGGATCCTGTTGAGGGGGCAAATCATTGCTACGTGGCAGTGGCAGATAAGTTGAATTAGTTGCTTTATTTTTCTGAATTGTCTATTTCTGATAGTTGTTCTGTTATGTGTTGTTAGTTAGTTACTGAATCTGTTGTTTAGTTAGCTTCTGAACCTGTGAGTAGTTGAGGAATGAATACCTTCCCTTATCAGGTATAAATAAGGGAAGGGAAATTAGTGTGTGTTGTTGAATAATTGAATTTTGAAATAAGAAGTAAAACTGGTATTGAATACCAGGGACTCATTTGCCTAGGAATGGATATAAAATGAATATTATTTGAGTACTATTAGCCAATAAACTCAACCCATATACATCTTCTATCATAGGATAAAATAGCAAATAATGTACCAAAAATAAATAACAGTAAAACAGCAGACGCAAGAACCTTTGGCAAGTACTTTTGCTTCTGAGTAGGGCTTCCATTCCTCACCTAAACAGAAAAGAGGGGGAAGGGACTAAAGACTCATCAGAAGATCATCAAGTGCACAATGAAAGAGACTTAAGTTCCACTTAAGTACCAGCTGATTGATACACAAGTTAGAATGAGCACCATAAGAAAGTCCAACAGATGCAGAGGCACGGCTTATTTCTTCCATTGCTATACAGTGGTACAAGTAACCAAGGCCAAGCCCTCCATAATCCTCTGAAAAAGAGCAGAATTAGCTTTGGACAAGTTTGTTGGCATAGCAGTTATAGCCGAAAAAAGGCTCTACATCCCACCTATTATCTACAATATTCTTTTGGAGGGGGGTTGATATCAGACTAGACAATTTTCTTTCCTATGTACGAGCCATATGTGTTGGGGGGACATATTTCAGAGATCTTAACAATTGTATACGTTCTAAGCAGAACCTGCAAACTAAGTCTAGATCTAAGTTAATAACACCCACACTTCACATGTCCAAAAATGCAGTGTTATGATAAATTGGAAAATAAAGGCAGAAGAGTATGGAGAAAAGACTCTACCCGGTGCAGTAATCCCATGGAGATTGAAATCTCCCATGCGTTTCCATAAGTTAACCTCCTAAAATTAGATCAAAACATAATCAGAATTTCAAAGATATTCTATCATGTTCATGGACAAGATAAGATTAGATCCTCATACAAACCTGTGGGAAAGAATTTGTTTGGTCTATTTTTGATGCATGAGGAGCAATGTTTTCCTTCGCAAATTGTGCAACACTTTCTTTAAACTGTATCATGCAACAAACCATTGAAATTTGAAACCTTCATATTGAAACATGACAAAGTTCACCTTCAAATACGTTAATAGGCCAAACATTTTAAGAAAAGAAACACAATATGAAGTAGCAGATCATAATTTCAAAAAACAAGTTGGTAATTGTGAAGACAATTTTCCCTAATAAAATAAACATTCTGGTGTGTATAAGATTGATTAGACAATAAAGAATCTCAAGATTCTCAAACCGGTGGAAAATTGTAAGCCAGATGATTATTGTTCAACTGAATTGCAAAAATAAAGTGAAACTGAAATGTTATTTCTACAGAACGCATGGTATAGCAATTGCCAGGGGCAAACATGATGCTTAAAAGTCATTGGATTTTCTTTATCTGGTCAGGACAAGCCACTTAATCAACCTTTGACTGAAAATAAAATTCCTACGGTATTCACAGAAAGTCGTGATGCAACTCAATTTAAAATAATGAAATTGTCAAAAGAAGGTTATATTCCAATTTTTGGCAGATCTTTTTTTTCTTATTTAAAACAATTGAGTAGTTCGGTTTCAAGACCAACAATTTCATTTTCAATCAAGAATGCATTTATTCCACCCACCAGATAAAAAATCATATCCTATACATTTATGCTTTTTCTTGAGCAAGTGAGGTGGAATTATAGCTTGCGCTAGAACTCTAAATTAACGAAAACCAAATTGAAATAATTTAAAGGGAGAGAATACCTGTATCTGAGTATCGTCGAAGAGCAAGGAGGTGGTGAAAGCAGCAGAAAGAGTTTTGCTTTTGAAAATAGAAGGTAAAATACACGTCGGTGTGATGATCCTGTGCATCTTCGTAGACTGCTTTTCAGAAAAGTGGCACGAGGGGAAGGCAGAACTACTTTATTCTCACAGTAAATCGATGACCTGCTAGCTTTGTTGAGGCCCGGAACATTTATTTCAAGAAGACGGTTCCGTCCTTGGCTCGCCAAATCTCCAGAAACAAACAATTATACTTTTTTATTACAAAACCTTAAAAATAGGAAAAATTCTTGCAATCATCGGAATACATGCATACTCAATTGTGAAAATTTATTTCGTACAACATGTTTACATGTATAAATTAAATCATAACTATTAGGGGAATATGCACTCCAGATTTTTTCCTTCAAATAGAGGGTTAAAGACTAAATAATACAATCAATTAAGAGAGATTCTTAATTTCACCGGCGATAATGTCCAATGTATAAACAAATGTAGATATAATCAAATATATTTTTGAGAAACTTAATACCAAGGTGCAGTGCATTTATTTAAATTTAGTGAGTGGCAGTTGAGATAAGGAAGGAGCTCAGGCCTGGTCATCTTCAACTAGATAATGATCATATCCTGAAACGTTCCCCGAAAGAATTTTCTTCCGTTTTGTTTTTATTCGCCTCCAATAATTGACATTCTTTTAAAAGAAAATTAACATTATTTACTTTAATTTTTTATTCTAATTACATTCATTCTTGTCTATAAAAATATCCCAATTAACTTCCAGATTTACAAAGTTTAATGCAATAGTCTAAATTAAATGTTTATGTTTAACTTCAATCATGTAAAATTATTGAAACATATTTTGATTATTTGACACGAATTAAAAATTTTTAAATTTAGCTATTTTGATATTTGCTACGAATTTTAATGTTCTTCAATTGACAAAAAAATAGTTATTGATTCTTAATATATTATCTCTAATTGAAATGTCTCCCTAATGTAAAGATATTATATATTATCCAAAAAAATTAATTAATTTTGAATTTTTATTTTACTAATATTTTAAATTAAATTTCTTAGTAAATATAAAAAAGTTCTCGAGGGTAAAATTTATGATGAATAAAGATAACCTCTTCTTAAACAGTAGAAATGATATTTTAATATGTACTTTTACGTAATTAAAATTAGACTAAATTGTTAACTTAAATGAGAGGGAGATTATTACAATAGAAACTAATAGATCATAATGAATTATTATTTTTTATTAATTAAAAAGATCATTGTAAATGAGAATAGTGATTAAGATCAATAGATATCTTTTATTTTTTTGTATCAGAAACAAACATTTTACATATGAGCTTCCAAACAAGAGAAGGTTCATTAATTAGAAAAATCTGGAGGATCTTCCATGTACACAAAAAGATGTCTTCTCAAACTTAAATAAACCAGTCTCGTGCTTTAGTGCTTGGAAGTAGGACTCAATTGACTTTATCCCATCTTGAAAGCAATGAAGAAGGACTCGTGCTTAACAATGACCAATTATATGATGACATGTGTCCTCTGAACTATCTTCTACCATAATTCGAATTGCCACCACTTCCAGTACATGCTCCTGCAAGCACTACATGTACGTAATAATTTAAATTTTTTATATTTAGATTGAATAGTTTAAATTTTAAGTTTTTCAATTTTTTGTCTCAATTATTATTTTTAAATTTATAATTGAAGAAAATATTATTACTTTATGTTCTACTTACTTAAAAAAAAAATTGTCAAAATAAATAAAAAAAATTAAATTTGAATCATCTATATTTCCTCAATTGAATAATTAAGGGATAGCTTAACAGAAAATATCCAATTTGTACCCATGACTACGGGCTCTTGTAGCAAGATGCTATACAAAAAATATTTAAAAATTTAAAATGCTACAGTATCAAAAATATTGCATTCACGTAATATACTTTTGTTTGAATTCAATATCATTGCCACTAAATGATGGAGACCAAGAAGCGTGGCATGGTGATCAAGTTGCTGCATGTGATCAAGTTACCAAGGATGTTCAAAATGGAGTTTTAGGGCCTAAATTCAAAGTTTAAAATCCATTGCAAGGAATTGGAGGCTCAATGACAAGAGCCAGAGCCAAACGAATGAAGGAGGCACTTCAAGCCCTGATCACGGATTTGCAAGTTAAGGAAATTGCTTACATGGACGATAACATGGTGCCACCCTTAAAGATACCACAGCTTGTGAACTATCTATTTATGTGCTCATGTGGATGGTGACTTAGGCATGAGTATGGCATCCAAATTGGTCTTCAATACAAGTGGCATCAAGATTTAAATATTTAGATCAATGTGTTTTTGTTTTTGTTTGGGCTGGGATTATGTCCAATATAAGAGCCCAATTAGTTCTTGTTTAGTGTTAGGTTTGGTTTATAAGGCCTTGGGTCAACGTGTTTTTAGTTAATCCATTAAGTCTTGATTGTAAAAAGGATTCTTAGATTATAAGTTTTGTTTACTTATAAAAAGGCTTCTATTGTAATGCATTAAAAAAAAGGAATGAATAAAAATTTTCTTTTGGAAAGCTATTGTCCTTGCTATTATTGTGTTCTTGAGAGAATACAAACTAGACTTATCAAACGAATAATCAACCTTTGTGATGTCTTATAGCCAGAGTTTTAAGGGACAAATTCTCTTAGGATTCTACCTCAATCATCTTCTTATTTTTTAGCCGGTCCTCGGACATGACCTACATTGGTTGGGGTTCTTAGAGCAAGTTGTTTAGTGGGTCTCGTATCACTAAATTCTTTTAAAATATGCAAAATATTTTGAAATTTGATAGCATTACTACAAAGTTTTAAACATTTTGAAACTTGGTGGCAGTTTCAAACATTTTTCTTGAAACTTGGTGGTAAAAAGTTTCAAATTTTTATTATTATTTATATGATTGTCTTATTAAAATTAAAATTTAGTGTTAGTTAAAATTAAGTAAGGTGACATGTGGTAATAAGTGAAAATAATTATATCATTCGAATTAAGAATGTGTAACATAAAAAAAATATTAAGTTTATCAAATTATCTTGCTTATTCACCCTAGATGACTTACAAAATATGTGATGTCTAGAGGTATAACTATAACTCATTATCTAATTAATATGAAAAATTGAAACTCAAGCAAACTGTTTGAAACTTGGTGGTTTTCAATTTTTTTTTTAACATATTTTCCTCAAATAAAGTAATGCTTTTGGTATTGTACCATTTGAATTTTTAAAATTTTTTGCAAATCAAATTGCTCAAAATTCAGTTGACAAGACCTTTTTGATGTACCTTCACCACCTCAAATAGGATTGCCTAATGATGATGATGGTGACAAGTAATTGATTTATATTTCTTAAGGTAAAGAGTAGATCCAAACTCAAACAATGCAAAATGAATCCCATCATTTAGGAGTTGTTTGGTACATAGATTATTATGTATGAAAATTGAAATAGAAAGGAAAAAGTGAATGGAATGAATGAAAAATGACTATTGTGCTCTTACTTTAAAAAAAAAAGTAATGAAAAATGATAAAAATTACTGAATAATAATTATAATGATATAATAGATATTACAAAAAAAGAGCCTACACCAAAAGGCTTCTCAAACAACTAAATGTAACAATTACATTTACTATGAGAAAGAAAGAAGAGAGAGGAGAAAGTGTATGATTATGTACGATAATATAACAACCCTAACCCTTTATCACGCTAAATAAGCAAAAGTGTACCCTTATTTAATAGTACTTAAGGTCCAATGCTAATAATAGTCTATTAGTGGATGAAAATATGGGGGAAATTTGACACCCAAGAGGCGATGGTTCTTTCCAAGTCCTGGAAAGGATAAATAACAAGCCTATAAAATTAACTTGCCTAGTTTTTATGGCAATGTTAATGCCACATTTAGTGTATCTAACCTTTCTCTTTTTGACGTTTCAAATTTGAGGGTGAATCTTTTTTAGGAGGGAGGGAATGATGGAGACAACCTTGGAGAGTTTGAACGAGAGCAACAATGTGAGCCGGTGCAACCAACTAGGAGGATTAAGGAGCCGTTGTAAAGCTTAGGAGGACGGGTGACAAGATCAAGAGCTAAAGTGATGAAAGAAGCCTTGAATGGGTAATACATAAATTAATAGAGATGGAGGCCTTACACTTAGCTGAATTTGAAGCTAAAAAGAGTAAAGAAGGCATCCACATGTTGTGCCTAATCAATGGACCAGATTCAAGCTAGAAGAAGATCTTGTGGTTGAGATTAGTTCACTTAAAAGTCATGTGCCATCCATACATTGTTTTAAGCGTCCTCTTGGTTAATTATTTAGTTTATTTTATTTACTTTATATGAATAAAAAAGGCGCCACCTTGATTATATTATTCACATTATTAGTTTCCTATTTATTCATGTAACATGGTTGCCACCTAGATTGAGTTTAATTGAGCAAGATTATCTTTGCAGACTTGGATATTTTATTTTCTATATTTTATATGCCATTTAGGAGAGATTAATATTCAGATTGTGAATTCCCAAAATACCCTCAGATATGGCAATACTTTTAGGACTTCATAGTAATTTTGTTTGGTTAGAGTTTCACTTTTCTTTTAAGACTATCTTATATGCCACTTTGGAGGTAAAAGATGAATTAATGAAATTTTCAGAATTCTTGTGAGTTGTTCTTACTCTCTTGAGAGCAGAAAGAATTAAAGATTCTTCAAGGGTGGTTTACCTTGGGGCATCTCATGGCTAGAATGAAAAAGACAGATTCTCTTGGAGTCTAGTCCCCCCTAAGACCAATTATCCTCTTTCTTTCTCCTTCTTTGTGTTATTTCTGTTTTCTCCCTTTTTTGTGATTCTGACTTGTGTTTTGTTTTGTGCGCTTGTCTTGACCATTGCATGATTCAATATTGAGTCGAATTTGAGAGGGCATCTTGGATAGGTTCCCATAGATGGCCTCTATCAGTCTCCCTACTGGATTGTATTTGGCAAGGCTTTTCACTTATCGGTTGAGATAGAGCACCGAGCTTTTTGGGCAATGAAGCAATGTAACATGGAGTTAGATAAGACTAGTGTTGAAAGAAAATATCAATTGCAGGAACTTAAAGATATTAGAAGGGATGCTTATGAGAACTTTTGAATTTATAAAGAAAAAACCAAGGCATTTTATGATAAAATGATATCTAGGAAGGACTTCAA
Organism: Erythrophleum fordii; assembly: GCA_032878935.1. Lineage (NCBI taxonomy): Eukaryota > Viridiplantae > Streptophyta > Magnoliopsida > Fabales > Fabaceae > Erythrophleum > Erythrophleum fordii. The sequence goes on along the minus strand of JAVQMF010000031.1, from coordinate 10,163,418 downwards.
AATTGGTGAAAAAGTTTTACTTTATAAGTCTAAATTGAAATTCATGCCTGGTAAATTGCATTCTAGATGGGAGGATTCATATGTAGTCTTTGATGTTTTTCTTTTTGGTGCAATTGAGCTTGTAGATGAGTAGATTGGAGCTAAATTCAAAGTTAATGAATATAGGCTTAAGCACTTTCATGAGGAGCCTCCGAGAGAGGACAAGGAGGAGTTCCAACTTTAAGACCCACCTTGACTACCTGGTTGTATACTTTCCCTTTCAACTTTTATATTGTATTGTCTATCTTTTGATTGGATCTTGTGCTAACATTGAGAATAATGTAATGTTTAAGTGTAGAGGAATGGAGCATTCAAATAAAATTTTTGGTTTTTCTTTATTTTGGTTAGTTGATTTTTAGATTTTTGGTCTTTATGTTACTTTTGTTTTTGTATTGTTTGTATGTGTTGGAAAAAAAACTTTTATTTTGTACAAGTTGCTTACATTGAGGTAATACCATGATATGATTTGAACTTGTTTGATGATTCTAATTAAGTGGCAAGTTGATTAACTCAATTACAATGTGATGATGTTGATATGAACCTAGTGAGGACTTTGAGCTATTATTATAATACTTCATTTTATGAGTGTACCACTTACCTTTCACCTAATCTAGAACTTGACTCTTATCTTGCTTGAGGTTGCATTTTGTGTTCATTTGCCTTACACAGAAGTGATCAAGGCATTCATTTTCATTTTTCTATTCACCTAGAGCCAAAAAGCCAACCTTACATATGATATATCTGTTGTTTCACCCCTTTGAGCTATGTTTCTTTCTTACCCTATAACCTACAAGAAAATGTAAATAAACATCCACCTTGTTTTAAGATGTTCTAGGAGATTGGGAGCTTTACATCTTATTTCTTAGATTGGTTGATCATGTATACTCTTACTCTTTTGGTCGTTGATTTTAATAATCTTATCTTGTTTTGTTGCATAGAGAAAAAAAATGATGCCCTTGTTGAAGAAACATACAGAAAAAAAAAAGTTTTGAAAAAAAAAGAAAGAAAAAATGGAGAAAAAAGATGAAAAAAAAAGAAAAAAGGAAAATTAAAAAGTTTAAAAAAAAAGAAAATAAGAAAGAAAAAATATTAAAAAAAGAGAAAAAGTGAAAAATATATATATATATATATATATACACAAAGATAGAAAGAGTTGTCTTTGTTCTTTGGTCATTTTCTTTTCTCTTTATATTGTTAATAAGGCCTTTTTGAGTGAATTATACATGGTTTTATATCCTATCTTTTATCTTTTATGGCTCTTGGTTCCTAAGATGTTTATTTTGATTTTGATTCCTCATTCCTTTTCATTAACTCTTGCTTTTACCCTAGACCTACTACAACCTAATGAAAGCCCTAGTGACCTATGTTTACACTTAACTTTTGAATGGTAGAGAGCCTAGATCATTGTCAAGATTATGGAAAAGGAGTTGGTAAGTTGGATGACAAGTGTAAACGCTAAACCCTCAAACACCAAGAGTAGAGAGTAAACACTATGACTTGTAAGGGAATTCATTGTTGTATTATGTAACACCATAATTTTAAAACTCAACTCATACAATTTCCATGCCTTATCTCATGCTAGTTTTATAAGAAGTAACATAATGGCATTGAAAATCATGGATAAAGTTGAATTTTGTCATTGGTGAAATTTTTATTCGGTGTTCCGTGGGCCATATGGACTCATCCATCTTATTCTCATATTTAAATACACAAATACAACTTATAACAAGCTTAAGAAGTGGCCTATACCTTGAGCAAGGTGAGTGTTCATATAAAATTCACCAATGCAGCCTCGAGTAGAATTCCAGATTCTGTGCTTGAACTTTGAAAAATTATAACTAATTCTAAAAAAATTGAAATTAGGCACACTATACCATTGTGAAAAGTTACAGATGTCTAGCTTATGCTAAAAATAAATCCAACCATAACAGAGGTTGCTAGTTATCGAAAACTAATAGAATAGTACCAGAGGTCGACTATCATTACTAGTACTGACCTCCAATTTCAAAAATTTATATCTCCCTGCTCAGAGATCCAATTGGGGTAAGGAAGAAAGGGGGAACAAGCACACTTGGAGAGTGCAGTACAATGGAGTGGGTGAGCTAACTCTAAAAACCCATCCTCATCTGACTCCTTCATGCATGCTCCACTTGGCTCGGGGGGATATAGCTCAGTTGGTAGAGCTCCGCTCTTGCAATTGGGTCGTTGCGATTACGGGTTGGATGTCTAATTGTCCAGGCGGTAATGATAGTATCTTGTACCTGAACCGGTGGCTCACTTTTTCTAAGTAATGGGGAAGAGGACCGAAACATGCCACTGAAAGAACCCATCATTGTCTCAGTTGTGCTACTGAAGGCTCTAAGGAAGTCAGAATAGGAGAGCACTCATCCCTGACTCACCCTCCGTGGACGAACCTTGCAAAGGAACCCTTAAGTTTTCGGGGCATTAGATTCTCACCAATGTTTGCGTTACTTAAGCTATTAGTGGCCATGGAAAGCTTATCATGTCTAGTTTATATTTGTAAAATTTTATGAGCATTGGATATCATTGTCCCATGAATGACATAGCCTAAGTTTCTGACCATATAAATAGTGTCTAGATCAGTTTAGCAGAAAAAATGCTAATTTTGAAAATTCATAATTAATTCCACAGAGCTCCAAATAATCTGGTCTTTAGCTTCCCAAAAAGTTCTAGATAAGATCTATATATGTACCAAATTTCATAGGCAAATTCATTCATTTGGTCAAATCTTGATATTGGGTTACAAAATGGCTCATTTTATGTCATCAAAGGGGTCCAAATGGTCTATTTCAAGTTCTAAGGCAACCATAACCACTTGAGCACGTGGGAATGCACCAAAATGGCTCTTTAAACTTGTCTCAAAGGTGCATAAACCCAGAAATAAAAAACTCACTCTCTCACCCTATGCTATATACAAGATTTCATATACTTGAACTTGCCATTCACTAGCCAAAATGCACATTACCACTCATTTGGCACTAAAACTCATACATACATAAAACATTTGGGTAATTACATATGTTCATATGATTACATAACAATTTCATCATGAGATTACATCATATGCCATGTGTATGGCTACAAAAGAGACAAAACTAAGCATTTTCATATACTTTAATGTCAATCTCCTTCTTCTAGGCTTGGTGGCTTTTATTACCTTGCTTAATTAGTTTATCTAGCATGTTAAGACATTGGAGAGGAAGGGATGAGATTCAAGATGAGATTCAAAAAATCCTAATAGCTCATCTCTCTTTCAATCACACATCAAGTATGCAATACAAGCCTTGAAAATGTATTATGCATGAGCATAATGATATATATGATCATTCAAGAAGCATTCTTGGTATTTGAACAAATCATACAAAGCATACATAGGCTTGCCAAGTGAGTGGATTAGCCTCACCCATTCTTTTATGGATTTTAGACTTGCCTCACTCATTTTCTCAAATAGGTTTTGACTCAACCTTACTTTTGGGAGTCAATTTCACTCTTAGGAGACTCTTTACTTTGTCTCAACCAATTTTAAGGGTTATTTGGCTCATCCTCACCATAGCAAAAGAGTAGGCTTCTCTACACTCAAGCAAACCAAGGCAAGCATATAAAATATCATTTGAATACATAAAACATCATCATGGTACCATGGCATATGAAATCATGCTAGAACCCTTTTCATGGCTTAAAACACATATAAATACATCCAAAGACAAGGTAAGCACACATTTATATATGAGAGAAAGTGGAGAGAGCTACCTTTACCACATAAGCACAGTTTTTCCTTGAGTCTTGAATCCTCTCCTTTGACCTCACATACACAAGGAGGTAGAGATCATTTCTCTTGGCCTAGGCACATCATATGGAAGCCAATTATACTCTTGAATCAAATTCGAAGGCCATACATTCACTAGAAAATTAGGTGGTTCATATGTCTCTCTTATGCTTCTATAATGCACTTAATGAAGCAACCTTAAGAAAACATCATATTGGCTCTATTCTCTCCCTTCATTTATGATTATTGACTCCATTTAAACCTTTTGGAGTTGTCACACAATCAAATCAAGGAGCCTACTTAGGTATTGCTTCTTTAAGCCATAATATGGAACTTATGATACTATTTTACTATCCATAGCTTCTACAATTTTTTCAAGGCCTCCTCTCATCCTCTTTTATCATATATGATTTAAAACTAAGCTTGGAACAATTTAAAAATATGCAAGACCCTTTAGGAACCTTGTTCTAAGAACCTTAGCACACAAATTGATCACCAGAGATCGGCTAAGTCTCACACGAAAATGGAAGCACACAAAGGGATTATTGGTCCGAGGTAGAACCCTAAGAGAACTTTTCTCTTAGAACCTTAATCAATGACACCACAAAGGATGACCAATCCTTTGATAAGTCACGTGAACTCTCAGAGAACACAAAGAAGCACAGGCTTCACAAAGTATTGAATAATACTCAAATTCATTCATAATCTTCCAAAATAGAGTACGATATAAAGCCTTTTATAGGCAAAGTTTTTAAAAGTCTAAAATCCTAATAAAAGTAAAACACTAAAATTTGATTAGAAATATTTTAAATGATGCCTAAAATCAAGGAACAAGATTAGGATACTAATTTTAACTTAATCTCCAAGATAGGCTCTTTGACCAAGTCTTAAAAATAATAAAATAAATAAAAAATGAAATTCATAAAGAATCCTAGCCCAAAACAATCATCTTCTTTAAGTAGTCACATAGGATGCTCATGTTTCATTAAAAATCTCATGGTTGACATATGATTCTTAATATCTTGCAATTGGACTCCAATTAGGCCTTGGCATTCTTCTTGTAGAATGGTTAGCATTATCACACCTTTTATATCTTCTTAGGTCCTTTCTTGATTCAAATAAATGGGCTCTAAGTCATGAAGCTTGTAAATCAAATAATTGAAGGTTTCTTTCATTACTTTAGCCCTAACTCTTGTTATTGGGCCTCCTATGCCTTGCAATGGATCTTTAGGCATATTAGACTTGAACTCTTGGGTTTTAATTTGCAAATCATGTCCTTGGCCCTAAAACTTAGCACCACATCCTTCATCAGGTCCACTTCTATGCTCAGCAAGGTCTCTTAGTGCTATTGCATCATTCTCCCCTTATGAAAAGGATTCGTCCTCAAATCTGTAACGTTAAAGAAAGAGAGATCAGCTACATTAAAAGTAGCACTAATATTTCCATAAGAACTAAGCAAGTCAATTCTATAAGCATTATCATTAATCCTTTCAAGAACTTGAAAGGGGCTATCTCCTTTAGGTTGGAGTTTTGACTTCCTTTGCTATAGGAAACTTTCTTTTCACAAGTAAACCTACACCCAATCGCCGGGTTCTACCCTTGTTAACTTGGTTGGCAATTTGCTCATTCCTTCTTTTAATGTTGGCTTTCACCTTCTTATGTAAATGCTATTGCATCATTCTCCCCTTATGAAAAGGATTCATCCTCGAATCTGTAACGTTAAAGGAAGAGAGATCAGCTACATTAAAAGTAGCACTAATATTTCCATAAGAACTAGGCAAGTCAATTCTATAAGCATTATTATTAATCTTTTCAAGAACTTGAAAGGGGCTATCTCCTTTAGGTTGGAGTTTTGACTTCCTTTGCTCTAGGAAACTTTCTTTTCACAAGTGAACCTACACCCAATCACCAGGTTCAAACACCACACGCCTTCTACGCTTATTAACTTGGTTGGCAATTTGCTCATTCCTTCTTTCAATGTTGGCTTTCACCTTCTTATGTAAATGCTATTGCATCATTCTCCCCTTATGAAAAGGATTCGTCCTCAAATCTGTAACTTAAAGGAAGAGAGATTAGCTACATTAAAAGTAACACTAATATTTCCATAAGAACTAGGCAAGTCAATTTTATAAGTATTATCATTAATCTTTTCAAGAACTTTAAAGGGGCCATCTCCTTTAGGTTGGAGTTTTGACTTCCTTTGCTCTAGAAAAATTTCTTGTCACAAGTGAACCTACACCCAATCACCGGGTTCTACCATTGTTAACTTGGTTGGCAATTTGCTCATTCCTTCTTTCAATATTAGCTTTCACCTTCTTATGTAAATGCTATTGCATCATTCTCCCCTTATGAAAAGGATTCATCCTCGAATCTGTAACGTTAAAGGAAAAGAGATCAGCTACATTAAAAGTAGCACTAATATTTCCATAAGAACTAGGCAAGTCAATTCTATAAGCATTATCATTAATCCTTTCAAGAACTTGAAAGGGGCCATCTCCTTTAGGTTGGAGTTTTGACTTCCTTTGCTCTAAGAAACTTTCTTTTCACAAGTGAACCTACACCCAATCGCTGGGTTCAAACACCACACGCCTTCTACCCTTGTTAACTTGGTTGGCAATTTGCTCATTCCTTCTTTCAATGTTGGCTTTTATCTTCTTATGTAAATCCTACACAAACTTAGCCTTCCTAGCACTATCGAGGTTAGTAAACTCATATGAAGGTAAAGGAAGCAAATCTAACGGAGTTAAAGGATTAAAGTGATAAACAATTTTAAAAGGAGAGAATTTTGTAGCAGAATGAACAACACGATTATAAACAAATTCAACATAGGGCAAATACTTCTCCCAATTCTTAAGATTCTTTTGAATGATAGCTTTCAATAAAGTAGAGAGGGTTTTATTAACAACCTCAGCCTGCTAGTCTGTTTGTGCATGTGCTGTAGTAGAAAACAAAAGTTTAGTGCCAAGTTTATTCCATAACGTTTTCCAGAAATAACTCAAGAAGTTCACATCTCACTAACAATAGTTGTTAACACACCATGCAACCTAATAATTTCCTTGAAAACCGATTCTGCCGCATACATAGCATCATTAGTTTTGGAACAAGTAATAAAATGTGATATTTTACTAAACCTATCCACAACAATAAAGACACTATCTTTCCCAGTGGAAGATTTAGGCAAACCCAAAACAAAGTCCACAGAAATATCAGTTCATAGGTGAGAGGGGACTGATAAAGGGGAATACCAGCCATGTGATTGAATTTTAGACTTAGCATGCTTACAAATAATACATCTAGAACAAACAGCTACCTCATCTTTTCTTATGCCAGGCCAATAAAAATGCTCATTCAAAAGAGCCAAAGAAAGTCTTTTCTACACCAAAATGGCCCATTAATCCCTCGCCATGAGTCTCCTTAACAAGAAGCTCACGAATGGAATACATAGAGGAACACATAACTTGTTCTTTTTGAAAGGAACCCATCAAACCTATAATAGTCATTAACACCATATAATTCACAAGATTTCCAAATATTAGCAAAATCAGAATCAGAGTCATACATGCCTTTTAACATCTCAAAACCTATCAATCTAGCATGCATGGAAGTAATCAAAGTATAACCCCTAGACAATGCATCAGCTACAATATTTTCCTTTCCCTGCTTATGCTTAATCACATAAGGGAAGGTTTCAATAAATTCAAGCTAACTTGTATGCCTTTTGTTCAATTTACCCTGGGACTTAAGAAACTTAAGAATCTCATGATCAAAATGGATAATAAATTCTTTAGGCCATAAATAATGTTGTGGTGCAAACCTGCAAGGAATTGAATCCCCTTGAACCCACAACCGATCTACAATATACACACCCCAAGAAAGCTAAATCAAGTCTGAACGATCCACTTGGAACCCCTGAATACGAAGAGACAAGGACCCCGACTGTTGGAAGATGCCACAAGGTTGATCAAGCCTTGATAAGTCTACAAGTTCAATGAATAACCCTAAAGAGTACTCCTCTCAAGTTTGAGATTTCTAGAAAATATGATTTCTATTCATTCAAATCTGGTTACAATAAGAGGCAGAGTACAATTATATAGTGTGCAAATCAAATCTGCCTTCAATGCTCATAGAAAAGGAAAACTAGGAAAATTAATAGCAAATTTCCTAATTAATGACCTATGAAATCAGAATTATAAAAGTCAAATTCTCTTAAAAACTAAAAAGGAAATAAATCCCCCTAAATAAGCTGATTTCGTCTAAATACATTAGGGTGCTAGAAATCAGCTTATTAAGCCCAACATGACATTATTTAGCCCTAAATGAGCCCACCAATGGATGGTCCATGGTTCAAGCACTTTAATTTATAATGTTTTTGATAGAGTACCATGGAGCTCTTATAACCGACCATGCATGGCATAACCATCAAGGAAGGTTTGGACAAGTTGCTGAACATGAGCATCAATTTTCAGACCATGTAGAAAGTTTCTATTTTAGTTTTTGAATAAGACCATGTGATTAAAACTTATGTTTAAAGAATAAGTTAGTTTCTTTCCTTTTTCTTCTTTATAGTTTCTTTCCTTTTTTATGGCACCATTATTAACTTTCCAAATTCTTGTAATAAATAGTGCCATATTTTAAGGAATTATTTTTAGAAACTTTTAGGTCTTTCATTGCCTATATAAAGGCATCATATGTACTTAGAAAGAGAGGAATAAGATGAATAAATAAAATTTTCTTTTCAGGACTTATGTTCTGTTTGTGTGAGGTTCCTCTTGCTTTTTGAGCGATGGAATGAATTCAAGCCAAACTTATCAAAGGAGTGGCCTTTCTTTGTGGCATCTCAAAGCTAGGGTTCTAAAGGACAAGTTCTCTTAGGGTCTTACCCACTTGACCAACTATCCTTGTGTATATGTGTTCTTATTCTTTATGAGTTCTTTTGCCTTCTATTAGTGTGATTGTGTTCTTGAATCTTGCACGATTTGGGTAATGTTGTCAAAAAAGAGGTTCATAGGACACAGTTCTTAGGGGGTGATGGAGATGAGCTAGGAGACCTTAAAGAGCTTGAACAAAATCAAGAACTTGAAAACAAAAGGGCTGGACGTAACTCTAAAAGATGGCCAGCTAAAGATCCATTGCAAGGTATGGGAGGCCCATGCACAAGATCAAGAGCCAAAGCTATGAAGGAGGCCTTGAATGGAGTGATCAAAAAACTAATGGACCTGGAGCCCATAGTCTTAGCTGAATATGAAGCCCAAAAGGAACAAAATGGCATGAAAATTATTTCATATCTACAAGATGCTAGCCCAAGCCTGAAAGGAGCCTAATTGAAGAAGCCCAACCATTTTCCACAAAATCCTCTTAGTTTTAATTTGATTGTTTCTGTTTCAGATTTTTTAGCTTTATTAGGCACCATTCTTGGTGAATTTGTTCAGATTTAAATTTCTTTTATTTTCCCGCCAAACCTAAGAGTTATTTTGTATTTAGGGTTTTATTTTTCAAATGCCTATATAAGGCCCACTTGTACTCCAAGAAGAAGCAGATTGAATGAATTAGTTTTAGAATTATTTTTGACTTGTGAGGTTTCTCTTGTGGCCTTTGTGTACTGGAGAAAATCTTTGACTTATCAAAGGAGTGGTTTCCTTTGTGGCGTCCCGGATTAGGGTTCTAAGAGACGGGTTCTCTTAGGGTTCAATTCCATTGACCAACATCTCTTCTTCTTCTTTGTTTTTTTCTTTATTCTTTCTTGCTTGTTGTCCAGATCTGCCTATTTTCTTGTTCTTGTGTCGTATGCCAAAATTCGATCACTGATCCGTGTAATTTGGGGTTCCTAGAACGGGTTTCTATGGAGTCTCACATCATCTGGTATCAGAGCATTGGTTGAGGTTGGTTTCATCCACTTTTTCCTTGTTCTTTTTCCTTATTTCGTCTGATTCTTTTCTGTTCGTCCATATTTTTGTGCGGCTGTTTCTGGTGTTTTTCGTTCGTGTTTTTGGACGTTTAATAGGTCTTTCTTGTGTTTCAAGATCTCTTCTTTCTGTTCGATTTGGAATCACATCAATCCGATTTTTGTAGAGCAAGTTATAGCTATTTCTTTTCTGCTCGTCCTTTTTTTTATGCGGCTGTTTTTGGTGTTTCCTTCGTGTTTTTGGACGTTTAATAGGTCTTTATTGTGTGTCGAAATCTCTTCTTTCTGCTCGTTTTGGATTCACATCAGGGGGTCTCTCATCATTTGGTATCAGAGCTCTAGGTTTACAAGTCAAGGTGTGATCTTTTCTTGTCTTTCTTTTGTATTCTTCATTTTTTTCTTTCTATTGTCTAGATCTAAAAAGTTCTTACTTGTCTTCTTGTTTTCTAGCTGGTCCTTGTGTGTGACCTATGTTGGTTGGGGTTCCTAGAGCAAGTCGTCTAGTGGGTCTCACATCTCAAGCATGACCTACGTTGGTTGGGGTTCCAAGAGCATGTCGTCTAGTGGGTCTCACATCAGTTGCTTGTCTTCTTGAGTGCTAGAACTCAAGGTTTTATTTGTGCGATCTATGTTTTCTTGTTTCCTTTATGTTTCTTTTGGTCTCTTGCTAGTTGTCATACTTGTGTGTGAGTTTTGTCCTCTTTTCCATATTTTCATTTTTTTTCCTTCAAAAAAAAAATAGTGTGTGATACTCTAAAAAAAAATTCAAAAAAAAAGTGAAAAAAAAGAAAAAAGAAATTGTCTAACTCCAAAAAAAAAAGAAAAGAAAAGAAAAGAGCTTAAATTAGAAAAGAAAAAAAAATTAGAAAGTTTTGCATATTCTGATTTGTTTCTTATTTGGTTTGTAATTCAATTAAGTAACACCCAAGTAATATTTTCTTTCCTATTAACATTCAAGAGAGATTTGAGGACGAATCTTTTCAAAGAGGAAGGGAATGATAGAGTACCATAGAGCTCTTATGACCACCTTCAAGGAGACCATGCATGGCATAACCATCAAGGAAGGCTTGGACAAGTTGCTGAACATGAGCATCAATTTTCAGACCATGTAGAAAGTTTCTATTTTAGTTTTTAAATAAGACCATGTGGTCAAAACTTATGTTTAAAGAATAAGTTAATTTCTTTCCTTTTTCTTCTTTATAGTTTCTTTCTTTTTTTATGACACCATTATTAACTTTCCAAATTCTTATAATAAATAGTGCCATATTTTAAAGAATTATTTTTAGAAACTTTTAGGTCTTTCATTGCCTATATAAAGGCATCATATGTACTTAGAAAGAGAGGAATAAGATGAATAAATAAAATGATGAGAGACCCTCTAGGAACCTTGTCCTAGGAACCTTCAACAAGATGACACTTTGCCCGAGACCGGCTAGAAAACAAGAATGTTGGTCAAAGAAAAGACCCTAAGAGAACTTGTCTCTTAGAACCCTAGCCTCAAGACGCCATAAAGGAAGACTAATCCTTTGATAAATCACGTTAACTCTCAGAGAACACAAAGAAGCAAAAGCCTCACAAATAATTGAATAATACTCAATTTCATTCATGTGTAAAATAGAGTACAATAGGAAGCCTTTTATAGGCAAAATTTATAGAGTCCTAATTAAAGTAAAACTCTAAATTCTGATTAGAAATATTTTAAATAATACCTAATATATATCCTAATTAGATTAGGATACTAATCTTAACTTGATCTCCAAGATAAGCTCTTTGACCAAGTTCAAAAAAATAATAAAATAATAAAAAATGAAATTCAAAAAGAATCCTAGTCAAAACTAATTAGCTTCTTTAAGTTGTCACATGGAATGCTCATGCTTCATTAAAAATGACATGACTGACACATGATTCTTAATCTCTTGCAATTGGACTCCAATTGGGCCTTAGCACTCCTCTTGTATGTGTATAGTTCATTGGGCCTTCAACATGTTAGATATTGAATTTAGTTGTTCCATGGATCTTCTTAAGATATTAGGCTTCCACTTGGACTTCCACTTTTGCATCTTTAAGGAGATCTTGATCAAATATGGATCTTGGGCTATAAACTTAGGTCGACGTCCAACATAGAGATTATTTTGAACTCTTTGAAGTTTTTGGACATATACTAGCATAATTTGGGCCTCTTGAGCATGGGCCATCTCTTCATGAGCCATTTGGACCTGAATCATACCCTTTTGAATGATTTGAGTTTTTTGATGGATGAGGGCTTCTTGAACTTGTAGTGCTCTAATGGGCATGCCTACTGGTATTGTATCATTGAGAGACCTTCTAGGAACCTTGTCCTAGGAACCTTCAACAAGATGACACTTTGCCCGAGACCAGCTAGAAAACAAGAATGTTGGTCAAAGGAAAGACCCTAAAAGAACTTGTCTCTTAGAACCCTAGCCTCAAGACGCTACAAAGGAAGACTAATCCTTTGATAAGTCACGTGAACTCTCAGAGAACACAAAGAAGCAAAAGCCTCACAAATAATTGAATAATACTCAATTTCATTCATGTGTAAAATAGAGTACAATAGGAAGCCTTTTATAGGCAAAATTTATAGAGTCCTAATTAAAGTAAAACTCTAAATTCTGATTAGAAATATTTTAAATAATACCTAATATATATCCTAATTAGATTAGGATACTAATCTTAACTTGATCTCCAAGATAAGCTCTTTGACTAAGTTCAAAAAAATAATAAAATAATAAAAAACGAAATTCAAAAAGAATCCTAGTCAAAACTAATTAGCTTCTTTAAGTTGTCACATGGAATGCTCATACTTCATTAAAAATCACATGATTGATACATGATTCTTAATCTCTTGCAATTGGACTCCAATTGGGCCTTAGCACTCCTCTTGTATGTGTATAGTTCATTGGGCCTTCAATATGTTAGATATTGAATTTAGTTGTTCCATGGATCTTCTTAAGATATTAGGCTTCCACTTGGACTTCCACTTTTGCATCTTTAAGGAGATCTTGATCAAATATGGATCTTGGGCTATAAACTTAGGTCGACGTCCAACATAGAGATTATTTTGAACTCTTTGAAGTTTTTGGACATATACTAGCACAATTTGGGCCTCTTGAGCATGGGCCATCTCTTCATGAGCCATTTGGACCTGAATCATACCCTTTTGAATGATTTGAGTTTCTTGATGGATGAGGGCTTCTTGAACTTGTAGTGCTCTAATGGGCATGCCTACTGGTATTGTATCATTCCCTCCCTCTTTGAAAAGATTCGTCCTCGAATCTTCGCCATTAGGTGGTTTCTTAAGAAACAATTCTAGGCAATCACAACTCTTTTCAATGCTAGTTGAAGATGAGGGTCCATTGGGTGGCTTCTTTGAAAACACATCTCCACATGCCTGCAAGGAGCTAGAACTAATAATAGGCAAAGATAGGTTAAGATTGTTAGTAGATAAACAAACATTCTTACAAATGCTCTCAGCCTCTCTTTTTCCATCAAACAAGCTCATACTCATGTTTTTCTCACTTTTCTCACAACTCTCTTGCTCTTTCTTTTCACTCACACTCTTTTCTTTTTCAATCTCTTCTTTTTCTTTCTCTAACTCATGTTCTCTCTCTTTTTCTTTTGCTTTGTATGCTTGTACTATTCTCATTTGATCCTCATAAGCATCCATAGGATCAAGAGGTACTAATACATGATTTTTTTCATTGAATACAAATGAATAGCAATAGCAATATTTGTACTTATGCTTAACATATTTAGCTTTTCTGATACAATACCAGTAGGCATGCCCATTAGAGCACTACAAGTTCGAGAAGCCCTCATCCATCAAGACCAAATCATTCAAAAGCCTATGATTCAGGTCCAAATAGCTCATGAAAGGATGACCCATGTTCAAGAGGCCCAAATTGTGATTCTATATATCCAAAAATTTCAAAGAACTTATGATAATATCTATGTTGGACGTCGGCCCAAGTTTAGAGTCCAAGATCCATATTTGATTAATTCAAAATATGCTGAATTGGACTTTGGACATGATATTTCCTTAAAGATGCAAAAGTGGAAGCCCAATGTTCTAAGAAGGGCCATGGAGCAACTAAAGACAATATCCAACACGTTGAAGGCCCAATAAACTATACACATACAAGAGGAGTGCTGAGGCCCAATTGGAGTAATGTGACAACTATTTAAAAGAGTTAATTAGTTTTGACTAGGATTCTTTTTGAATTTTGTTTTTTATTATTTTATTATTTTTTTAACTTGGTCAAAGAGCTTATCTTGAAGATCAAGTTAAGATTAGTATCCTAATCTAATTAGGATATATATTAGTATTATTTAAAATATTTCTAATTAGATTTTAGAGTTTTACTTTAATTAGGACTCTAGAAATTTTTGCCTATAAAAGGCTTCCTATTGTACTCTATTTTAAAAAGAGATGAATGAAATTGAGTATTATTCAATTATTTGTGAGGCTTTTGCTTCTTTGTGTTCTCTGAGAGTTCACGTGACTTATCAAAGGATTGGTCTTCCTTTGTGGCGTCTTGAGGCTAGGGTTCTAAGAGACAAGTTCTCTTAGGGTCTTTCCTTTGACCAACATTCTTGTGTTCTAGCCGGTCTCGGGCAAAGTGTCATCTTGTTGAAGGTTCCTAGGACAAGGTTCCTAGAGGGTCTCTCATCATTTGGTATCAGAGCTTTGGTCGCTAGTACAAGGTATATTTTTGTGTTTTCCCTTTCATTGTTCTTCATACTTTCTCTCTTTCCATTAATCTTTTTCATCTTCATCTTTTTCTTCTATCTTCTTCTGTCTTCCATTGTTGTGTTCCTCCATCCTCAAAAAAAAAAAAAAAAAAGAGAGTGTGATACTCCAAAAAGGAAAAGAGAAGAGAGTGTGATACTCCAAAAAAGAAAAAAAAGAGAAGAGAGTGTGATACTCCCGGAAAAAAAATAAAAATAAAAAAATTCGAAAAATAAAAAAAAAGAGTGAAAAATTTTTTTTTTTTTTTTTTAAACTAATCAACTTCTTTAAATTGTCACATGAGATGCTCATGCTTCATTAAAAATCACATGGTTGTCACATGATTCTTAATCTCTTGCAACATAGATATTTTCTTGAGTTCTTTGAAATTTTTGGACATAATGCATAATTTGGGCCTTTTGAGCATAAGCCATCCCTTCATGAGCCATTTGGACTTGAATTATGCTCTTTTGAATGATTTGGGATTCTTGATAGATGAAGGCTTTTCGAACTTGTAGTGCTCCAATAGACATGCCTATTGATATTGTATCATTTGGCTCCCTTGTGGCTAGACGTGCTCTCAATATTCAACCAAAAGAAGATCTCGAGGTAGAGCAGCGTGAGCATATTTTCCATACTCGTTGCTTCATCCACAAGAAGGTCTGTAATGTGATTATTGATGGTGGTAGCTGTACAAATGTAGCTAGTACTTTACTTGTGGAAAAGCTAAACTTGCCTACTTTGAGGCATCCTACCCCTTATAAATTACAATGGCTTAATGATAGTGGGGAGGTAAAAGTAACAAAACAGGTGCTCATCTCTTTTTCTATTGGTAATTATCATGATGAGATTCTTTGTGATGTAGCACCTATGTATGCTGGTCACTTGTTACTGGGTAGGCCGTGGCAGTTTGACAGAAAGGTAAAACATGATGGATATAAAAATTATTACTCCTTTGTTTTTAATGGTAAGACCATTGTGTGCGTCCTGTTCAAGCATATGAAGATCAGTTAAAAATCGAAAGAGAATGTAAGAATAGAGAGCAAGAAAAGAAAGGTAAAGTGAGTGTGAGTATTGAGAATGAGAAGAAGCAACAGAAAGGTGAGTTGAGTAGAAAGAAAATTAGAGAAAAATATGAGGAAAAGAAAGTAAGTCTATTTTCGAGTAAAAGTGAGATCAGGAAAGCTCTTATTAGTGAAAATGCTTTCTTATTGCTTTATAAAGATGTTTATCTTACTATCAACGATCTTGATCACTCTTTGCCTGCTAGTGTTACATCTTTATTACAGGAATTCTGTGACTTATTTCCAGAGGAAATATCTAATGGGCATGCCTACTGGTATTGTATCATTTTCTCACATGTTTCCATGGTTTACCAAGCATAATATGTCCATCAGACATAGGAGCGATATCACATAACACTTTATCATGATATTTACCAATAGAGAAAGAAATCAAAACTTGCTTATTAACCTTAAATTCAGCACTACCCTTCAACAAGGTATATGGCCTAGGATGCTTTATAGTAGGCAAGTTTAATTTCTCAACAAGTAAGGTACTAGCAACATTTACGTAGCTACTATTAGCAATAGCCATACTGCAGACTTTCTCTTTTATAAGGCATCTAGTATGGAAATCAGGGGATGCCTTTTCCTTATCTTGTCTTGTAGAGTTGATATTGGATTGGAATGCATCCAACCTTGCACAATATTGCTTGAATCGCTCTTTGTTCGCCTCTTCAAGGAATTTGTACTCATTGGACATCTTATCACCTGAAAAGTTAGTCAAAGAAAGATAGAAGAAATAGGACCTCACGCACTCTTCTCACGTATTTACACTCAAAAGATGATAAGTTCACTCGTGTTTAACTCTTTTTTTGGCTTTTTCTTTAATATTAATGCTCTTGCCTTTTACCACTCAATAATTTGCTTCTTACAAGTGTTCTAAGCAAGTCACAAGCAAATCAAATGAAAAGATCAGACTAGTGGCAATAAAAAATACTAGAATCCTAAAATATAAATTCCTAAAGAATCAAATAAAGGAGAAAAAAAGGTATGTAACAAAAAGAAAAAAAAAAAGGAGGAAGGGAAGGTATGGAAGGAAAGAGAAGGAAAGAAAAAATCTGAAAATAAGAAACCTTAAGAATAGAAAACTACTTGCAATTCAAGTTTAGAACAATTAGGAAACAATATCCTTTCTTGAATGCAAATAGGAAAGTAGATAACTTGGTAGCTACTTAATGTGATTAAATTAGGAAACAAACTCCAATTAGAAAATTAACTCCAATTAGGAAATTGACTCCAATTAGGAAACTAACTTCAATTAGGAAATTGACTCTAATTAGGAAACTAACTCTAATTAGGAAATTGACTCCAATTAGGAAACAAACTCCAATTAGGAAATTAACTCCAAACTTACTTTCAATTTTGAATTCTGCAATCTGAAATTTTTTTTTTCACTCTCTTTTTTTTTTTACTCTTTTCTTTTTTCACCCCTTGTACTAGCGACCAAAGCTCTGATACCAAATGATGAGAGACCCTCTAGGAACCTTCAACAAGATGACACTTTGCCCGAGACCGGCTAGAAAACAAGAATGTTGGTTAAAAGAAAAACCCTAAAAGAACTTGTCTCTTAGAACCCTAGCCTCAAGACGCCACAAAAGAAGACTAATCCTTTGATAAGTCACGTGAACTCTCAGAGAACACAAAGAAGCAAAAGCCTCACAAATAATTGAATAATACTCAATTTCATTCATGTGTAAAATAGAGTACAATAGGAAGTCTTTTATAGGCAAAATTTATAGAGTCCTAATTAAAGTAAAACTCTAAATTCTGATTAGAAATATTTTAAATAATATCTAATATATATCTTGATCTCCAAGATAAGCTCTTTGACCAAGTTCAAAAAAATAATAAAATAATAAAAAAACGAAATTCAAAAAGAATCCTAGTCAAAACTAATTAGCTTCTTTAAGTTGTCACATGGAATGCTCATGTTTCATTAAAAATCACATGATTGACACATGATTCTTAATCTCTTGCAATTGGACTCCAATTGGGCCTTAGCACTCCTCTTGTATGTGTATAGTTCATTGGGCCTTCAACATGTTAGATATTGAATTTAGTTATTCCATGGATCTTCTTAAGATATTAGGCTTCCACTTGGGCTTCCACTTGGACTTCCACTTTTGCATCTTTAAAGAGATCTTGATCAAATATGGATCTTGGGCTATAAACTTAGGTCGACGTCCAACATAGCGATTATTTTGAACTCTTTGAAGTTTTTGGACATATACTAGCACAATTTGGGCCTCTTGAGCATGGGCCATCTCTTCATGAGCCATTTGGACCTGAATCATACCCTTTTGAATGATTTGAGTTTCTTGATGGATGAGGGCTTCTTGAACTTGTAGTGCTCTAATGGGCATGCCTACTGGTATTGTATCATAAAATTTTCTTTTCAGGACTTATGTTCTATTTGTGTGAGGTTCCTCTTGCTTTTGAGCGATGGAGTGAATTCAAGCCAGACTTATCAAAGGAGTGGTCTTCCTTTGTGGCGTCTCAAAGTTAGGGTTCTAAGGGACAAGTTCTCTTAGGGTCTTACTCACTTGACCAACTATCCTTGTGTATATGTGTTCTTATTCTTTATGAGTTCTTTTGTCTTCTATTGGTGTGATTGTGTTCTTGAATCTTGCACGATCCGGGTAATGTTGTCAAAAAAGAGGTTCATAAGACAAAGTTCTTAGGGGGTCTCTCATCAGTTTTGGCCTAATCTAGCCTCAGCAGTTGCATTTTCAGTCCATATGATGTTGAGGACGTCCACATTAGAAATGTCCATATCTTGCTTGACTTTTGTTGCTCCAATTTCTATTTGCTTAGTCCAGTTCTCTTGAACAAGTCCACTTAAGGCTTCCCTCATTCTTTTAGCTCGTGCTCTTGTCATCGGACCACTTGGAATTTGCAGAGGGTCATTCCAAGCATTTGAGGCAACTTGCTCCCTTTGATGGATCGCATCAAAATTACCATAAAGCTCAAATTCACTATCCTACTTGTATATATATACATAGACATTATTGCTCAAGGACAACAAAATCATACATTCTCATACATGTGATTCTAAATTTGGTCATATAACATATTCATATACTTTTATACATGCTCAAAGATTTACATCTCATAAATAACTTATACATATATACTTTGATATCAAATTATGTCAAAAGCAATCCTATTGACAAAAGTAATACAAATTACACTCCTTGGCCTCCATTCTTTCTTCCATGAGTATCACCTAAACAAGATTAGATAAAAAGTAGGGGAGAGTGAGATTCAAAGAATCTCAATAGGTCAAAGAACACAAGTATGCATCAAATGCTTCAAAGAACCAAACATAAACATGTTTTCAAGGTCACATAAACATGTTAAAATCAAAATCAAGTTTTAGGAACTTTTGGTTTGGCCTTACCTTATTATTTAGAACTTTTGGATTAACCTTACCCATTTTTTAAGAACTTTTGACTTAGTCTCACTTGTTCTTGAGGCTTTTATCCTTGTCTCACCCATTCTTAGGGACCTTTTGCTTTACCTCACCCAATCCAAAGGATTTTTGGCACAACCACACCCATCAAGAGTAAATTCACATTCCAAATACAATTCAAGAAGCATAATTGTACCAAGACATCAAACCAATAGCTATAGACATGTTTCATGATTCAAACATACATACAAGCATTCAATGATAATCAAACAACCAAGAAATGCATACAAAAATGGATGAAAAGCTACCTTTTTCAAGAATGCACATGGTTTCTCCTTGGTTCCCTAGCCTTTCTTCTCGGCCTCACACAAACACTTGGGAGAGGCTTGACTTACTTGGTCTAGTCACATCAAACAACACACAAAGGTATCAATGGAACCATATCTAGGCTTACATAAGCCCTACACAAGCTAATTCTAGCATTAGGCATCCATATGGCTCCATATTATAGCATAATAAAGCAACTCATATAATTCATTATCGTGGCTCCAATTTCTCATGCAATCTAAGTCACATGACTCGATTTAAACTCATTAGAATTATCACAAACTTATTTTAAGAAGCTAAACATTAAGTTGCTTCGTTATGCCTAAAGGAATTCTAAATTTTAAATTTTCAAAATATAAATTCTAAATTCAAATCAATGGTTACTTTGGTGTTTATAATTCATTTTTAGACCACTTTTATCATTGGAATTAAAAAAAAAACTCTCCCTAAGTACAAGAACCACTCCTCAAGACATGCATCAAGATAGGAACCCATGGAGTTTTGTTGATTTTCCTAGGAAATTTGCCACTTGTGAAGCTTTCGTAATGTCTTGAGAACTCAAACATGCTCTGACATAACCTAAGTCATCACTAAAAAGTTTCATAAATCCTTAAGTGCAATCAAATCTCTAATTCCCATAACTTGTTATCTATAGGTTCTTTTTGAGTTCTATTACTTCCATATGATTACTTAGACTTCAAAACCCCAATTTCTATCAAGTTTAGATCAAAATCAAATCCCCTACATGGTGTTCTAATTCTAGATGAAATAGTGAAGTAAGAGAAAGCCAAGAAGAAGTAAGTTATCCATGGTAAAACATACATTTTCTTAAAGTTTATCAATAGCACTTTCTTAAACTTCTAAGACTTTCTCCAAACTCCTTCTTCCCTTTACTGAACCAGCCATGAAACACCTTCTTTTAGAACATCAAAACCATCAGAAGAGAGAAGAGGAAGAGGAGAAGTGATGAAGGGGCCGGTGAGCTTGAAGACAAGAGAGCATGGTGTAATGACCTAAAAGAGCATGGAGGGTGTGCAAGAGCCCAACAAGCAAATGGACCCATTACAAGGCATAGGAGGCTCAATGACTAGAGGAAGAGATAAAGCCATGAAAGCAAGCTTTGAGTTACATTGTCCAAGAAGTTTAAGAGCTTGAACCCATGTTTTTGCATCAATTTGAAGAGTTACAAGGCCCAAGGGACTTGATCCTCATTATCCAAGCCCAACAAGACATGCTGCAAGGTCCAAATAGAATCCAACTTGAAGAAATCAATTAACAAGCATATGCAAATCACATGGGCAACAAAAGTGATGTGAATAGGAGTTTTAAATCTTATGAGGATGGCTTTTATTTGCTTTTCATTAGTTTCCATTTCCATTAGTTTGAACAAGGCCATTTAGTCAAGACTTAGGATTTAAGTTTCAAATTTTGTTTATTTCCATTTTCCTTAGTTATTGAAAACATATTACTTTCTTTCCTTTTCTTTAGGATTTCTTGTAGTAAATGGCATCATCTCCTCTCATTAAAATTGGATTCTTTGTTTTCTATTTCTTGGAGGAGAATTCTTAGAAATTAAGTTAGGTTTAAGGTTTTCTTTTATGCCTATTTAATAGGTGATGTGAAATCAAGGGGGTGGCCCAATCTTCACGACGTAGGTTGATGGATAGATAATGATTCAAGACCCGATGGAAGCAAATAGCCAACCAATGTTATAAGAACATTGACCTGCTACTTAGACAACGCGCCTAACCATGAATACAATGAACTAACCCATACAATGATGCACTTTTATCGAAGCACGAATTGGGGGCTTTTACAACTTGAATCACCAACCTAAGAATAGGTTGACAAGACAGAGGCTTCACAAGAGCAAGAAAAAGATAATATTCTCACAATTAGAGAAACACTCAGAATAATTCTATTACTTCCAATCTGATTCCAAATGGAGGCAGAATACATGTATTTATATTGCAACTCAAATCTACTTGTTGGAGGAAAAGTAGGAAACTAACTACATATCCTAACTGAAAGACTTAAAAAATTGGAATACAAAATCAAATCTTTTTAAAAATAGAAAAGGAGAGATGATCTGCCTAATTAATTCTAATTTTCATCCAAATATATAAAGCTTCTAGAAGTCAGCATATTAAGCCCATAATATTATTATTTAGGCCCAAATGAGTCAATCTATATATGGTTCTTGGTCCAAACTCTTTAATTTGCAGCATTTTAGCCCAAATTAGCTCTAATAGCTCCATCTTTAGCCCAAATAATATTGAGGATGTTTTGATTAATACTTGAATCAGATTTATCAAAATTTTACTTGGTTCAAATCTCTTAAACAAGTCCACTCAATGCTTCTTTAAGTTTTTTTGCCTTTGCCCTTGTAATAAGTTCAATTGGAAGATGCAAAGGATCATTTGAA
This sequence comes from Erythrophleum fordii, assembly GCA_032878935.1. NCBI lineage: Eukaryota > Viridiplantae > Streptophyta > Magnoliopsida > Fabales > Fabaceae > Erythrophleum > Erythrophleum fordii. Next base: position 10,141,715 of record JAVQMF010000031.1, on the reverse strand, counting down.
GATTTTGAATTAGCATCTTCATGAACCTGATTCATATCATCCTCCCCTTCTTGAAAACGAGTCATCCTCAACTCTTCAAAATCTGCACCAAAATAAGGAGCAAGGTCAGAAATGTTGAAGGTAGCACTTACGCCATACTCACCTAATAAATCAATCTTGTAAGCATTATCATTGATTTTCTCTAATACTTAGAAAGGTTCATCTCCTCGAGGCATAAGCTTGGACTTTTGATGAGAGACCCTCTAGGAACCTTGTCCTAGGAACCTTCAACAAGATGATACTTTGCCCGGGATCGGCTAGAAAATAAGAATGTTGGTCAAAAGAAAGACTCTAAGAGAACTTGTCTCTTAGAACCCTAGCCTCAAGATGCCAGCCACAAAGGAAGACCAATCCTTTGATAAAATCATGTGAACTCTTAGAGAACACAAAGAAGCAAAAGTCTCACAGAGAATTGAATAATACTTAAATTCATTCATTCATAATGTTTCAAAATAGAATACAATAGAAGGCCTTTTATAGGCAAAGTTCTAAAAGTTTAAAATCCTAATAAAAGTTAAACTCTAAAATCTGATTAGAAATATTTTAAATGATGCCTAAAATTAAAGAAGTAGATTAGGATACTAATTTTAACTTAATCTCTAAGATAAGCTCTTTGACCAAGTTCAAAAAAATAATAAAATAATAAAAAATGAAATTAAAAAAAATCCTAGTCAAAACTAATCAACTCCTTTAAATAGTCATATGGGATGCTAATGTTTCATTAAAAATCACATGGTTGACACATGATTCTTAATTTCTTGCAATTGGACTCCAATTGGGTTTTGGCACTCCTCTTGTATGTGTATAACTACATTGGGCCTTCAACATGTTGGATATTGAATCTAGTTGCTCCATGGACCTTCTTAAAACATTAGGCTTCCACTTGGACTTCCACTTTTGCATCTTTAAGGAGATCTCATGTCCAAAGTCCAATTTAGCATGTTTTGAATTGATCAAATATGGATCCTGGGCTTTAAACTTGGGCCGACATCCAATATAGATATTATATTAAATTCTTTGAAATTTTTGAACAAATACTATCACAATTTGGGTCTCTTAAGCATAGGCCATCCCTTCATAAGCCATTTGGATCTGAATCATGCTCTTTTGAATGATTTGGGTTTCTTGATGGATGAGGGCTTCTCGAACTTGTAGTGCTCTGATATACATGCCTACTGATATTGTATGCACTATATTCAATATAGTATTCACTATATTCAATATAATAACTTGTAGTGCTCATGCCATGATTCAATATAGTGAGTTTTTATGCAAAAGAAAGTGAGGTGAGGAGTGCATATCTTTCTGAACAGCCTTTACTTGTACTTGTTTACAAGGAGGCCTTTTTAAACACTAATGACCTTGACTCTTCATTTCCTAGTGTTGTTAGTTCTTTGTTGCAGGAATTTAAAGATATATTTCCAGAAGATATCCCTAGTGGATTGCCACCCATAAGAGGCATTGAGCATCAAATTGACTTCATTCCTAGAGCAACAATTCCTAATCGGCCAGCTTATAGAACTAACCTTGAGGAGACAAAAGAGCTTCAAAAGCAAGTTGAAGAGCTCATGGCAAAGGGGTATGTTCGAGAAAGCTTGAGTTCATGTGCTGTACCAGTCCTCTTAGTACCAAAGAAAGATGGATCTTGGAGGATGTGCATTGATTGTAGAGCTGTCAACAATATCACTGTAAAGTATCGTCATCCCATTCCTAGATTAGATGATATGCTTGATGAATTGCATGGGTCTGTTATTTTCTCAAAAATTGATTTAAAATCTAGATATCATCAAATTAGGATGAGGGAAGGAGATGAGTGGAAAACTGCTTTCAAAACAAAGCATGGGCTGTATGAATGGTTAGTCATGTCATTTGGGCTAACAAATGCACCTAGTACTTTTATGAGGTTGATGAATCATATTTTGCGTGCATATATTGGAAAATTTGTTGTGGTTTATTTTGATGATATTCTGATTTTTAGTAAGAGTCTTGATGAGCATTTGAATCATTTACGCTGTGTGCTTGATGTTTTGAGAAAAGAAAAGTTGTATGCTAACCTAAAAAAGTGTAGCTTTGGCATGGGAAAAGTTGTTTTCCTTGGATTTGTAGTGAGTGCTGAGGGAATACAAGTCAATGAAGAGAAGGTAAGGGCTATTAAAGAATGGCCAACACCTATAAATGTAACTGAGGTAAGAAGTTTTCATGGGTTGGCTAGCTTTTATAGGAGGTTTGTGAAAGATTTTAGCACAATTGCTACACCACTCACTGAAATAATTAAGAAATCAGTTGGCTTTAGATGGGAAAAGGCACAAGATCATGCATTTAGTGTTCTTAAGGAAAAATTGTTGATGAGAGACCCCATAGGAATAAGTCCTAGGAACCTTCAACAAGATGATATGTTGCTCGGGACCGGCTAAGAACAAGAGATGTTGGTCAGGAGGATAAGACCCTAAGAGAACTCGTCCCTTAGAACCCTAGCCTTGAGACGCCACAAAGGAAGACCACTCCTTTGATAAGTCACTTGTATTCTATAGAAGAACACACAGAAACAAGAATTCTCACGATGAGAAATAAAATTCTGAATTCATTCCCATCTCCAAAAGTACATTAGGTGGCCTATTAAATAGGCATAAAAGAAAACCCTAAACCTAACTTAATCTCTAAGAATTCTCCTCCAAGAAATAGGAAACAAAGAATCTGATTTTAATGGGAGGAGATGATACCATTTACTACAAGAAATCCTAAAGAAAAGGAAAGAAAGTAATAAATTTTAAGCAACTAACGAAAATAGAAATAAACAAAATCTGAATTCTTAGAGATTAAGTTAGGTTTAGGGTTTTCTTTTATGCCTATTTAATGGGCCACCTAATGTACTTTTGGAGATGGGAATGAATTCAGAATTTTATTTCTCATCGTGAGAATTCTTGTTTCTATGTGTTCTTCTATAGAATACAAGTGACTTATCAAAGGAGTGGTCTTCCTTTGTGGCGTCTCAAGGCTAGGGTTCTAAGGGACGAGTTCTCTTAGGGTCTTATCCTCCTGACCAACATCTCTTGTTCTTAGCCGGTCCCGGGCAACATATCATCTTGTTGAAGATTCCTAGGACTTATTCCTATGGGGTCTCTCATCAATTGTGTTCTGCACTTATTTTAGCTTTACCTGATTTTAACAAAACTTTTGAGATTGAGTGTGATGCATCAGGAGTTGGGATAGGAGCTATTCTAATGCAGGAAGGGCAGCCAATTGCTTATTTTTGTGAAAAGCTGAATGGTGCCAACCTTGAATTACCCAACTTATGATAAGGAGCTTTATGCACTTGTGAGAGCATTGGAGACTTGGCAACACTACCTTTGGCCTAAACAATTTGTGATCCATACAGATCATCAATCTTTGAAGTACATTAAAGGTCAAGGTAAGCTGAACAAAAGACATGCTAGATGGATGGAGTTCATCGAGCCTTTCCCATATGTGATCAAATACAAGAAAGGTAAGGAGAATGTGGTTGCGGATGCATTATCTAAAAGGTATATTCTTCTCACTTCTCTGAATGCAAGATTGCTTGGTTTTGAATATGTTAAGGATTTGTATGCCAATGATAGTGATTTTGCTGAAATAATTGTTGCTTGTGAAAAAGGAGCTTTTGGAAAATTCTATAAGCTTGATGGATTTTTGTTCAGAGAAAATAAATTATGTGTGCCTCAATGTTCTATGCGTGAATTACTTGTGAGGGAAGCACATGAGGGAGGACTAATGGGACATTTTGGTGTGAAAAAGACATTAGATGTTTTGCATGAACATTTCTTTTGGCCTAAAATGAAACGTGATGTGGAAAGGATTTGTGGTAGATGCATAACATGTAAAAGGGCTAAGTCTAGAGTCTTACCTCATGGTCTGTATACTCCATTACCTGTACCTAGTGAACCTTGGGTAGACATTTCAATGGATTTTATTTTGGGATTATCTAGGTCAAAAAGAGGGATGGATTCAATATTTGTGGTTGTTGATAGATTTTCAAAAATGGCGCATTTTATTGCATGTCATAAAACTGATGATGCTACTTATATTGCTGATTTGTTTTTTAAAGAAATTGTGAGGGTTCATGGTGTTCCTAAAAGTATTGTCTCAGATAGGGATGCAAAATTTTTGAGTCATTTTTGGAGAGTTTTGTGGGAAAAGCTTGGAACTAAGTTATTATTTTCTACAGCTTGTCATCTACAAACTGATGGTCAAACTGAAGTTGTTAACAGAACCTTAACTCACTTGCTTAGGACCGTCATCCAAACGAATTTGAAAAATTGGGAGGATTGCTTGTCATTCATTGAATTTGCATATAATAGGAGTGTGCATTCATCTACTGATTATTCTCCTTTTGAAATTGTTTATGGTTTTAATCCACTAACTCCTTTAGATTTGTTACCATTGCCCATTAATGAGAGAATAAGCCTTGATGGCAAAAAGAAAGCTGAGGTGGTTAAGCAACTTCATGAAAAGATTAAATTGCAGATTGAAAGGAAGAATGAGCAATATGCATCTAAGGCAAACAAAGGCAGAAGGCGTGTCACTTTTGAACTTGGTGATTGGGTATGGGTGCATATGAGAAAAGAGAGGTTTCCGGCACAAAGGAAATCTAAATTAGCTCCAAGAGAGGATGGACCATTTTAAGTCCTTGAGAAAATCAATGACAATGCTTATAAGATAGATCTACCAGGTGAGTATAATGTTAGTGCTACTTTTAATGTTGCTGATCTATCTCCTTATGATGTAGGTGATGATTCGAGGACGAATCCTGTTGAGGAGAGAGGGGATGATGCAATCCATCAAAGGGAGCAAGCTGTCCCAAATGCTTGGAATGATCCTCTGCAAATTCCAAGTGGCCCGATTACAAGAGCACAAGCTAAAAGAATGAGGGAAGCCTTAAGTGGACTTGTTCAAGAGACCTGAACTAAGCAAATAGCAATTGGAGCAACAAAAGTTAAGCAAGATATGGACATTTCCAATGTGGACGTCCTCAACATCATATGGGCTGAAGATGGAGCTCCTGAGGCTAGATTGGGCCAAAACATTACAAATTGAAGTGCTTGAACCATGGACCATCCATTGGTGGGCTCATTTAGGGCTAAATAATGCTATTTTAGGCTTAATAAGTTAATTTCTAGAACCCTAATGTATTTAGACGAAATTAGCTTATTTAGGGGGATTTATTTCCTTTTTAGTTTTTGAGAGAATTTGACTTTTATAATTCTGATTTCATAGGTCATTAATTAGGAAATTTGCCATTAATTTCCCTAGTTTTCCTTTTCTATGAGCATTGAAGGCAGATTTGACTTGCACACTATATAATTGTACTCTGCCTCCCATTGTAATCAGATTGGAATGAATAGAAATCATATTTTCTGGAAATCCCAGAATTGAGAGGAGTGCTCTCTAGGGTTCTTCATTGAACTTGTAGACTTATCAAGGCTTGATCAACCTTGTGGCATCTTCCAACACTTAGGGTCCTTGTCTCTTCGTGTCAAGGGTTCCAAGTGGATCGTTCAGACTTGATTTAGCTTTCTTGGGGTGTGTATATTTCAGATCGGTTGTGGGTTCAAGGGGATTCAAGTCCTTGTGGGTTCGCACCACTCTTGCCTTTTACCACACACTTGCTTCTTTTTAGTGCTCTTAGATAGAAACAAAAACAAATCAATAGGAGCAATAAATAAAGTGGCAATCCCAAAACCAGAAAATTCCAAGTTAAAATCCTCAAAGAGCCAAAAGAAAAAAGGGACAAGGGGTAGTAATAATAAAGCAAAAGAAAAGAAGAAAAACGTGCAGCAATTGAAAAGAAAGAAATCAAAACAAGAAGGAAACAAGAGAAAGGAACATGAAATAACAATAGAGGAAAGAGAGTAGATTCAGCAAAAAAAAAAAGAAAAACGAAATTTGACAAAATGGATGTGAGAGGGAGAGGTTAAATCATGTTTTAGACCTGATCAAGGAATGAGAGAGGCACAACTTGAAGGATTTGGAAAGAAAACAATGAGATCTAAAGCAAAAAAATGGAAAGAAAGAAAGTCAGCAAATCTGGAAATAGAAAGAAAATAAAAAAAAATAGGCAAGAAGCAAATTAAGAAGTAGACAAGAATTTAAAAGGGCAAGGATCAAAAGCAAGCAGTTTGGAAAGAAAAGAAAAATAGGAAAGAATTAAAAAAAGGAAAGTCAGATTCAATTTAAAAAATTTGAAAGCTTACTACCCAAGTTTACAGAATTAGAAAAGTGGTTGCTACTTGTAATGTAAGTTCTTGACAAATGGGTAACTTGCTACAACTTGCAATTCAGATTAGTCAAAATAGGAACTTTGAAAATAGGAAACTAATGGGATGCCAAGCAATTGCAATCAGTTACAATGAAATAGGAAAGTTATTACTTGAACACAAAAGGAAAGAACTTGATAGATACTCAACTCAAATTGAAAATTCTTCTTTCTTTTTTTTTTTTCCACTTCTTTTTTTTTCACTTTTTTTTTTAATTTATTTTTTTTCGAATTTTTTTTGGAGTATCACTACACACACAAGTTAGCAAATCACAAGAAAAAGAAAAAACAAACTATGAAAAGGGAGATGGAGGCACACTACAATGGAAGAAGGAAGAAGATGGAAGACAAAGGCGAAGATGGAAAAGATAACACAAATAGAAGGAGAGAAGATATGAAGAACAATGGAAGGGAAACACAAAGATATACCTTACACTAGCGAACTTATGCTCTGATACTAAATGATGAGAGACTCCGTAGGAATAAGTCTTAGGAACTTTCAACAAGAAGATACATTGCCCGGGACCAGCTAAGAACAAGAAATGTTGGTCAAGTGGATAAAACCCTAAGAGAACTTGTCCTTTAGAATCCTAGCCTTGAGACGCCACAAAGGAAGACCACTCCTTTGATAAGTCACTTGTATTCTATAGAAGAATACATAGAAGCAAGAATTCTCACAATGAGAAATAAAATTCTGAATTCATTCCCATCTCCAAAAGTACAATAGGTGGCCTATTAAATAGGCATCAAAGAAAACCCTAAACCTAACTAAATCTCTAAGAATTCTCCTCCAAGAAATAGGAAACAAAGAATCTGATTTTAATGGGAGGAGATGATGCCATTTACAACAAGAAATCCTAAAGAAAAGGAAAGAAAGTAATAAGTTTTCAGCAACTAATGAAAATGGAAATAAACAAAATCTGAAACTTGAATCCCAAGTCTTGACTAAATGGCCTCGTTCAAACTAATAGAAATGGAAACTAATGAAAAGCAAATAAAAGACATCTTAATAAGAATTAAAACTACTATTCACGTCACTTTTGTTGCCCATGTGATTTGCACATGCTTGTTAATTGATTTCTTCAAATTAGACTCTATTCGGACCTTGCAGCATGTCTTGTTGGGCTTGGACAATGAGGATCAAGTCCCTTGGGCCTTGTAACTCTTCAAATTGATGCAAAAACATAGGTTTGCTACTTTTTGGACAATGCAACTCAAAGCTTGCTTCATGGCTTTAGCTCTTCCTCTAGTCATTCGGCCTCCTATGCCTTGTAATGGGTCCATTTGCATGTTGGGCTCTCTTGCACACCCTCCATGCTCTTTTAGGTCATTACACCATGCTCCCTTGTCTACAAGCTCATAGGCCTCTTCATTAGATTGTCGAGCCATCAATAATATAACAGTAAGATATTATCATCCTATTCCTAGATTAGTAGATGATATGCTTGATGAATTAAATGGTTCCACTATCTTCTCTAAAATTGATTTAAAAAGTGCTACCATCAAATTAGGATGAAAGAAGGAGATGAATGGAAAACTACATTTAAGACTAAACATGGACTTCATGAATGGTTAGTTATACCTTTTGGTCTCACTAATGCACCTAGCACATTTATGAGGTTGATAAATCATGTCTTGCCTGCATTCATAGGTAAATTTGTGATAGTTTACTTTAATGATATCCTTGTGTACAGTAGGACTTTGCATGAGCATGTAGATCACTTGAGACAAGTCCTAGAGGTTCTAAGAAAAGAAAGATTGTTTGGCAATTTGAATAAGTGTGATTTCTGCATTACTAAAGTTGTTTTTCTTAGTTTTGTTGTGAGTGCTGAGGGAGTTGAGGTTGATGAAGAGAAAATCAAAGCCATTCAAGATTGGCCAACCCCTACTACCATCAGACAAGTGAGGAGCTTCCATGGACTTGCAAGCTTTTATAGGAAATTCGTGAGGGACTTCAACTCGTTGGTAGCCCCTTTGAATGAGTTGACAAAGAAGAATGTTCCATTCAAGTGGGGAGAAGCTCAAGGGAAAGCCTTCCAAACCATCAAGGAAAGGCTCATACATGCACCTTTATTAGTCCTTCCCGATTTTGGTAAGATTTTTTAGGTTGAATGTGATGCTATTGGAATTGGCATAGGAGGTGTACTCATGCAAGAAGGTAAGCCCATTGCATATTTTAGCGAAAAGTTAAGTGGTCCTACTCTTAACTATCCTACATATGATAAGAAGTTATATGCTTTAGTTAGAGTGTTGGAAACTTGGCAACATTATTTGTGGCCTAAGGAATTTGTCATACATTCTGACCATGAGGCTTTAAAACATATTGAAAGCCAAAACAAATTGAATCAAAGACATGTTAGTTAGGTTGAATTCATTAAATCTTTTCCATATGTGATTAAGCATAAGAAAGGTAAGGAGAATATTGTTGCTGATGCACTTTCATGTAGGTATGTTCTTCTTTCCATGTTAGACTCTAAGGTTCTTGGTTTTGAGTTCATTAAGGAATTATATACTAATGATGTTGATTTTGGTGAAGCTTTTAACTATTGCAAGCCTGGAGTTGGTTAGGACAAATTTTACTTGCATCAAGGATTCTTATTTCGTGTTGATTATGCTTTGCATTCCTAATTGTTCTATGCACATGTTATTAATGAAGGAAGCACATTCAGGAGGTTTAATGGGACACTTTGGCATTGTTAAAACCTTTGATGTTTTGAATGAGTATTTTTATTGGCCTAAGATGTGTAGGGATGTTCAAAAGCTTGTGGGGAGATGCATTGTATGTCATAAAGCAAAATCTAAATTAAATCCCCATGGACTGTATACTCCCCTCCCTATTCCTAGTATACCTTGGGAAAATGTTTCCATGGATTTTATTGTGGGATTACCTAGGTCTAAGAGGGGGAGGGACTCTATTTTTATTGTGGTGGACAGGTTTTCTAAAATGGCACACTTCATTGCATGTTAATAGGTTGATGATGCTTCTAATATTACTAATTTGTTCTTTCAGGAAGTTGTGAGGCTTCATAGGATGCTGAGGACTATAGTGTTAGATTGTGATGCTAGGTTTCTAAGCTATTTTTGGAAGACTTTGTGGAGCAAGCTTGGAACCAAATTGCTACTCTCTACTACTTGTCATCCACAAACTGATGGATAAACTGAAGTTGTTAATAGGACACTATCTTCTTTGTTACAAAACTATGGTTAAAAAGAACTTGAAGAATTGGAAGGAGCGTCTACCACATGTCGAGTTTGCATACAATAAGGCTGTTCATTCCACTACTAAATATTCACCATTTGAGATTGTATATGGTTTTAATCATCTTGCACCCATTGACTTAGTTCCTTTGCCTTTGCAAGAAAGAATCAATATGGATGGACAGAAATGTGCTAAGTTTGTTAAGCAAATCCAGGAGAAAGCAAAACAAAACATTGAGAGGATGACTCAACAATATGTAGAACGTGCTAATAAGGGGTGAAAGAGGGTTGTCTTTGAACTAGGAGATTTGGTTTAGTTACACCTTAGAAAAGAGAGGTTTCCTAACAAAAGAAAGTCTACACTTATGCCTTGAGGAGATGGGCCTTTCCAGGTGCTAGAGAGAATTAATGATAATGCCTACAAGATAGATTTATCAGGTGAGTATGGTGTAAGTCATACTTTTAATGTTTCTAACCTTTCCCCTTATTTTGGTGCAGACTTTGAAGAGTCGAGGACGACTCCTTTTCAAGAGGAGGAGGATGATATGAACCAGACTCATGTGGAGAAGGATGCTCGTGTGGAGAAGGACTTGGTGATAGATGGCCCAATGACAAGAGAAAGAGTTAAGCATCTACAAATAGCAATTGGACTTCAATTTGCTGAATTAGAAGCCCATAATGTTAGTGCATGCATTGAGGAAGCAAATGGAGCCTTAGTCATTCAAGCCCAAGTTGATGCTTAAAGAGCCCATTGAAGCTAGAGGACGTGAATAGTACTTCAAATGCAAGATGTTCAGCCCATTAGTATTAATTAGTTTCTATTTTAGTGATTTGAATAAGGCCATATGGTCAATTAAGTTTTTAGAAAGTTTTATTTCCTTATTATTTCAGAATTATTTGTTTCCATTTCTTTTTGGGGCTGATTTGTTTCCATTTATTTATGTTATTTTCTTTCTACTTGGATGAACAGTGCACATGAATAGTCACAACCTTGGGAATTATGTTTTAGGAAGTTTCTTAAGTCTTACTTTTAGGGTTTGCTTAGTATTCAAGTTTTGGATTTCCTTTACTTATAAATAGGCCATCTTTATATTCAATTGGTAGACGATGATTGAAGTAATAGAATTATTCTGAGTGTTTTCTCCAAATTGTGAGAGTTATCTTTCTTTTGCTCTTGTGAAGCCTTTGTCTTATTAACCTATCCTTAGGTTGGTGATTCAAGTTCACAAAAGCCCCCAATTCGTACTTTGACCCGGGTGCATTGTTGTGTGGGTTAGTTGATCATGTTCGTGGTTAGGCGTGCAGTCTAAGTCGTAGGTTAACATTCCTCTAATGTTGGTTGGCCACTTGCTTCTGTCAGGTCTTGAACCATCATTTTACTTAACCTACGCCATAAAGATTAGGCTACCCCTTGATTCCGCATCACGTGTAATAGGTCTTTCTTCTGTCTCAAAACCTCTTCTTTTTGCTCATTTTGCAATCATGTCAATCCGATTTTTCTAGAGTAAATTATAGCTATTTCTTTCGTGTATGCCATTCTGACCCTTCAAAAATAGTGTTCTGTTTGCAAATTTCAGCACCTTTGAGATTCCAAAAAAAAAAGTATATAAAAGTGAAAAAAAAAAGGAAAAGAAAAGAAAAGAAGAAAAAGTTGCAAAAAAAAAGTCAGAATTTGTGAAAAAGGAAAGTTGTGCTGGAAATTGTAAATTTTGAATGGTTGACTTGAATTGCAATTGCTGAAGATCCTCTATTCTTGGAATTACCATTTCTAATTCCTTGAGTTGATCTGGTCATTAAAAGTCATATTGGGCACAATTCATAAAAGGAAATTTGCATTCATTCACCTTATTCTAAATTTGAAATTTCAGATTGCTTCATTATTGATTTCAAATTCCAATTTTCTTTCCATCTTTTCCTCTTGATAATTAATCATTTAACCATTTGATCTCCCATAATCTGCCACACACCATTTGTTCCATAAATTCATTGTCTTCATTTCTTTTCCTAGTCACTTGCTGTATTGTCCATTGGCTGCACTTATGATTTTTCTTTAAAATGTTGGACTTTTGTTGTCTCTTTGAGAACTTTGCATCTTGGATTCTAATTTGAGATTGCCACTTCAGTTGCTTCTTCTTTTGATTTGTTGGATTTAATTCAGTACACTATAGGAAGCAAGTTGAGAGGAAAAAGGCTAGTGTTTTCATAATTGTAAAAGCCATTACAAGTGTGAAACACGAGTAAATTTGCATCATTTAGAGTGAAACACGTGAGGGAGTGGTCAGGTCCTTTTTCTTGCTATTCACTAAAATTTCAGGTGCCAATCATGTCTAAAAGTGAAGATAACCAAGTTGACCTTAAATTGTTCATCAAATCTGTTCAAGAACAATTCAAGAGGCTAAATACTAGGTTGGATCAAATGGATTCTTCTTCTTCCAATAGCAAGGCAAGGCATGGTAAAAACATTGTTCTAGGAGGAGATAAATCTGATTTTGAGGAGGAAAGCCAGCATAAAAGAGTTAGGAGAGCTCCCCCTCGAAAGAAAGATGCCTTTAGTAACATCAGGATGAAAATTCCTTCCTTTCAAGGGAAAGCTGATCCTAATGTATATCTTGAATAGGAAATAAAAGTTGAGTTTGTATTTGACTACCAATCCTTTTCAAAAGAAAGTAAAGTAAAATTAGCTGCTTTGGAGTTTACAAATTATGCAAGACTATGGTGAGATCAATTAACCACTAGTAGGAGGCATTCTGAAGAGGGTCCAATTCAGTCTTTGCCAGAAATGAAGGCTCTCATGAGGAAGAGATTTGTCCCTGCCCATTACTATAGGATGTGCACAAGAGGCTCCATAAAATAAAACAAGGATCTATGAGTGTGGAAGAATATTTTCAACAAATGCAAATTGCCATGATCAAAGCCAACATTGAGGAAGATTCAGAAGTTACAATGGCAAGATTTCTTGGTGGCTTAGATCCTGAAATTATTGCAGAAGTTGAATTGCAACACTACCTTGATATGGAGGAGTTGCTGCATAAAGCCATTAAGGTGGAGAAGCATTTTAAGGCAAAATAGAAATTGAAATCACATGCTATTTTCAACAAAGACTTCAAGTCCTCTTTCAAGTTTAAGGGAGAGGCCAAGCCTCAAGAGGAGAATAAGTTGAAAATGCAAACACCTACTTCTAAAGGTAAATCTGAACATAAATCTTCTTATAGTTCCTCTAAAATTAAATGCTTTAAATGTCAAGGTTTTGGTCACATTGCTTCACAATGTCAAAATAAAAGGACTATGATTTTGCTTGAGAATGGTATTATTACTAGTGAAAGCAGTGGTGATGAAGATGTGGAAGCTGAGTTAAGCTCCAGGGGAGGTAGCTGAAGCTATGATTGGTGAGGCTCTAGTGTCAAGGCGTGCTTTTAGCATTCAACCTAAAGAGGAGCTTGAAAAAGAACGAGAGCATATCTTTCACACTAGGTGTTTTGTTAACAACAACGTATGTAGCCTTATTGATGAAGGGGCCTATGAGCTTGTAGACAAGGGAGCATGGTGTAATGACCTAAAAGAGCATGGAGGGTGTGCAAGAGAGCCCAACATGCAAATGGACCCATTACAAGGCATAAAAGGTGATACAATACTAGTAGGCATGCCCATTAGAGTACTACAAGTTCGAGAAGCCCTCATCCATCAAGAAACTCAAATCATTCAAAAGGGTATGATTCAGGTCCAAATAGCTTATGAAGAGATGGCCCATGCTCAAGAGGCCCAAATTGTGCTAGTATATGTCTAAAAAATTCAAAGAGTTCAAAATAATCTCTATGTTGGACGTCGATCCAAGTTTATAGCCCAAGATCCATATTTAATCAAGATCTCCTTAAAGATGCAAAAGTGGAAGTCCAAGTGGAAGCCCAATATCTTAAGAAGATCCATGGAGCAACTAAATTCAATATCCAACATGTTGAAAGCCCAATGTAGTTACACACATACAAAAGGAGTGCCAAGGCCCAATTAGAGTCCAATTGCAAGAGATTAAGAATCATGTGACAACCATGTGATTTTTAATGAAGCATAAGCATCCCATGTGATAACTTAAAAAGTTAATTAGTTTTGACTAGGATTCTTTTTGAAATTTCTTTTTTTATTATTTTAGTATTTTTTGAACTTGGTCAAAGAGCTTATCTTGGAGATCAAGTTAAAATTAGTATCCTAATCTAATTCCTTAATATTAGGCATCATTTAAAATATTTCTAATTAGATTTTAGAGTTTTACTTTAATTAGGACTCTAAAAATTTTGCCTATAAAAGGCTTCCTATTGTACTCTATTTTAAACATGAATGAATTTGAGTATTATTCAATTATCTGTGAGGCTTTTGCTTCTTTGTGTTCTCTGAGAGTTCACGTGACTTATTAAAGGATTGGTCTTCTTTTGTGGCGTCTTGAGACTAGGGTTCTAAGAGACAAGTTCTCTTAGGGTCTTTCCTTTGACCAACATTCTTGTTTTCTAGCCGGTCTCGGGCAAAGTGTCATCTTGTTGAAGGTTCCTAGGACAAGGTTCCTAGAGGGTCTCTCATCATTTGGTATCAGAGCTTTGGTCGCTAGTACAAGGTATATCTTTGTGTTTTCCCTTTCATTGTTCTTCATACTTTCTCTCCTTCCATTAGTATTACCTTTTCCATCTTCGTCTTTTTCTTCTATCTTCTTCTGTCTTCCATTGTTGTGTTCCTCCATCCTCAAAAAAAAAAAAAAAGACAAAAAAAAGAGTGAAAAAAAAAATTTAGATTGCAAAATTCAAAATTGCAAGTTGTGCCAATTCAAAGTTGAAAGCAAGTTTTGGAGTTAATTTCCTAATTGGAGTTAGTTTCCTAATTGGAGTCAATTTCTTAATTGGAGTTAGTTTCCTAATTGGAGTCAATTTCTTAATTAGAGTTAATTTCCTAATTGGAATTTGTTTCTTAATTTGATTGCATTAAGTAGCTACCAAATTATCTACTTTCCTATTTGCATTCAAGAAATAATATTCTTTCCTAATTGTTTTAAACTTGAATTGCAAGTAGTTTCCTATTTTTAAATTTTCTTATTTTCAAAATTTTTTTTTTTCTTTCCTTCTCCTTCCTTCCAGGCCTCCCCTTCCTCCTTTCTTTTTCCCCCTTTTTGTTACACACCTTTTTTTTCTCCTTTGTTTGATTCTTTGGGAATTTACATTTTAGGATTCTAGTTTTTTAATTGCCACTAGTCTGATCTTTTCATTTGATTTGCTTGTGACTTGCTTAGAACACTTGTAAGAAGCAAATTGTTGAGTGATAAAAGGCAAGAGTGCAATTAACATTAAAGAAAAAGCCAAAAAGAGAGTTAAATACGAGTGAACTTATTATCTTTTGAGTGTAAACACGTGAGAAGAATGTGTGAGGTCCTATTTCTTCTTTTTTTTTCTTTGACTAACATTTTCAGGTGATAAGATGTCCAATGAGTACAAATTCCTTGAAGAGGCTAACAAAGAGCAATTCAAGAAATCTTGTGCAAGGTTATATGCATTCCAATCCAATACCAACTCTACAAGACAAGATAAGGAAAAAGCATATCCTGATTTCCATACCAGATGCCTTATCAAAGAGAAAGTTTGCAGCATGGCTATTGATAATAGTTGCTATGTAAATGTTGCTAGTACCTTACTTATTGAAAAATTAAACTTGCCTACTATAAAACATCCTAGGCCCTATACCTTGTTGAAGGGTAGTGCTGAATTTAGGGTTAATAAACAAGTTTTGATTTCTTTCTCTATTGGTAAATATCATGATAAAGTGTTATGTGATGTAGCTCCTATGTTTGATGGACATATTATGCTTGGTAAACCATGGAAACATGTTAGAAAAGCTAAATATGTTAAGCATAAGTACAAATATTGCTATTGCTATTCATTTGTATTCAATGAAAAAAATCATGTATTGGTACCTCTTGATCCTATGGATGCTTATGAGGATCAAATGAGAATAGTACAAACATACAAAATGAAAGAAAAGGATAGAGCAAAAGAAAAAGAGAGAGAAAAAGAAAAAGAAAGAGAATATGAGTTAGAGAGAGAAAAAGATGAAATTGAAAAAGAAAAGAGTGTGAGTGAAAAGAAAGAGCAAGAGAGTTGTGAGAAAAGTGAGAAAAACATGAGTATGAGCTTGTTTGATGAAAAAAGAGAAGCTGAAAGCATTTGTAAGGATGTTTGTTTATCAACTAACAATCTTAACCAATCTTTGCCTATTGTTAGTTCTAGCTCCTTGCAGGCATGTGGAGATTTGTTTTCAAAGAAGCCACCCAATGGACCCTTATCTTCAACTAGCATTGAAAAGAGTTGTGATTGCCTAGAATTGTTTCCTAAGAAACCACCTAATGGCGAAGATTCGAGGATGAATCTTTTCAAAGAGGGAGGGAATGATACAATACCAGTAGGCATGCCCATTAGAGCACTACAAGTTCGAGAAGCCCTCATCCATCAAGAAACTCAAATCATTCAAAAGGGTATGATTCAGGTCCAAATAGCTCATGAAGAGATGGCCCATGCTCAAGAGGCCCAAATTGTGCTAGTATATGTCCAAAAACTTCAAAGAGTACAAAATAATCTTTATGTTGGACGTCGACCCAAGTTTATAGCCCAAGATCCATATTTGATCAAGATCTCCTTAAAGATACAAAAGTGGAAGTCCAAGTGGAAGCCCAATGTCTTAAGAAGATCCATGGAGTAACTAAATTCAATATCCAACATGTTGAAGGCCCAATGTAGTTACACACATACAAGAGGAGTGCCAAGGCCCAATTAGAGTCCAATTGCAAGAGATTAAGAATCATGTGACAACCATGTGATTTTTAATGAAGCATGAGCATCCCATGTGACAAGATGACACTTTGCCTGAGACCCTCTAGGAACCTTGTCCTAGGAACCTTCAACAAGATGACACTTTGCCCGAGACCGGCTAGAAAACAAGAATGTTAGTCAAAAGAAAGACCCTAAGAGAACTTGTCTCTTAGAACCCTAGCCTCAAGACGCCACAAAGGAAAATCAATCCTTTGATAAGTCACGTGAACTCTCAGAGAACACAAAGAAGCAAAAGCCTCATAGATAATTGAATAATACTCAAATTCATTCATGTTTAAAATAGAGTATAATAGGAAGCCTTTTATAGGCAAAATTTTTAGAGTCCTAATTAAAGTAAAACTCTAAAATCTAATTAGAAATATTTTAAATGATGCCTAATATTAAGGAATTAGATTAGGATACTAATTTTAACTTGATCTCCAAGATAAGCTCTTTGACCAAGTTCAAAAAATACTAAAATAATAAAAAACGAAATTTCAAAAAGAATCCTAGTCAAAACTAATTAACTTCTTTAAGTTGTTACATGGGATGCTCATGCTTTATTAAAAATCACATGGTTGTCACATGATTCTTAATCTCTTGCAATTGGACTCTAATTAGGCCTTGACACTCCTCTTATATGTGTGTAACTACATTGGGCCTTCAACATGTTGGATATTGAATTTAGTTGCTCCATGGATCTTCTTAAGACATTGGGCTTCCACTTGGACTTCCACTTTTGAATCTTTAAGGAGATCTTGATCAAATATGGATCTTAGGCTATAAACTTGGGTCGACGTCCAACATAGAGATTATTTTGAACTCTTTGAAGTTTTTGGACATATACTAGCACAATTTGGGCCTCTTGATCATGGGCCATCTCTTCATGAGCTATTTGGACCTGAATCATACCCTTTTGAATGATTTGAGTTTCTTGATGGATGAGGGCTTCTCGAACTTGTAGTGCTCTAATGGGCATGCCTACTGGTATTGTATCAAAAGGCCCAATGACTAGAGGAAGAGCTAAAGCCATAAAGCAAGCTTTGAGTTGCTGATGGAGGTGAGCTAAGAGACTTGAAAGAGCTTGAACAAAATCAAGAACTTGGAAACAAAACATAACTCTAAACGATGGCCTACTAAAGACCCATTGCAAGGTATGGGGAGGCCTATATAAAAGATCAAGAGCCAAAGCTATGAAAGAGGCCTTGAATGGAGTGATCTAAAAACTAATAGACTTGGAGCCCATAGTCTTAGGTAAATATGAAGCCCAAAAGGAACAAAATGGTATGAAGATTATTTCATATCTACAATGCTAGCCTAAGCCCAAAAGGAGCCTAATTGAAGGAGCCCAGCCATTTTCCACAAAATTGTCTTAGTTTTACTTTGTTTTAATTTGATTGTTTATGTTTCAGATTTTTAACTTTATTAGGCGCCATTCTTGGTGAATTTGTCCAGACTTAAATTTCTTTTATTTTTCCTGCCATGTAAAAGGCGCCACCACCTAGGAGTTATTCTGTGTTTAGGGTTTTATTTTTCAAATGCCTATATAAGGCCCACTTGTACTCCAAGAATGGGCAGATTGAATGAATTATCTTTTCAAAATCTTTTCTGACTTGTGAGGTTTCTCTTGTGGCCTTTGTGTGCTGGAGAAAATCTTTGATTTATCAAAGGAGTGGTTTCCTTTGTGGCGTCTCAGATTAGGGTTCTAAGAGACGGGTTCTCTTAGGGTTCAATTCTATTGACCAACATCTCTTCTTTCTTCTTCTTTGTTCCTTTCTTTGTTCTTTGTTGCTTGTTGTCCAGATCTATCTATTTTCTTGTTCTTGTATTGCATGCCAAATTTCGATCACTGATCTGTGTCATTTGGGGTTCCTAGAGCGGGCTTCTATGGGGTCTCACATCAGTTGTATTATCCAAAATGTTCAAGAGCTTAAACCTATGTTTTTGCATCAATTTGAAGAGTTACAAGGCCCAATGGACTTGATCCTCATTGTCCAAGCCCAACAAGACATTCTGCAAGGTCTAAATAGAGTCCAACTTGAAGAAATCAATTAACAAGCATGTGCAAATCACATGGGCAACAAAAGTGACATGAATAGGAGTTTTAAATCTTATTAGGATGTCTTTTATTTGCTTTTCATTTGTTTCCATTTTCATTAGTTTGAACAAGGCCATTTAGTCAAGACTTAGGATTTAAGTTTCAGATTTTGTTTATTTCCATTTTCATTAGTTGCTAAAAACTTATTACTTTCTTTCCTTTTCTTTAGGATTTCTTGTAGTAAATGGCATCATCTCCTCCCATTAAAATTGGATTCTTTGCTTCCTATTTCTTGGAGGAGAATTCTTAGAGATTAAGTTAGGTTTAGGGGTTTCTTTTTTGCCTATTTAACAAGCCACCTATTGTACTTTTGGAGATTGGAATGAATTCAGAATTTTATTTCTCATTGTAAGAATTCTTGCTTTTGTGTGTTCTTCTATAAAATACAAGTGACTTATTGATGAAGGGGCCTGTGAGCTTGTAGACAAGGGAGCATGGTGTAATGACTTAAAAGAGCATAAAGGGTATGCAAGAAAGCCCAACATGCAAATGGACCCATTACAAGGCATAGGAGGCCCAATGACTAAAGGAAGAGCTAAAGCCATAAAGCAAACTTTGAGTTGCATTGTCCAAAAAGTTCAAGAGCTTGAACCCATGTTTTTGCATCAATTTGAAGAGTTACAAGGCCCAAGGTACTTGATCCTCATTGTCCAAGCCCAACAAGACATGCTGCAAGGTCCGAATAGAGTCCAATTTGAAGAAATCAATTAACAAGCATGTGCAAATCACATGGGCAACAAAAGTGACGTGAATAGTAGTTTTAATTCTTATTAAGATGTCTTTTATTTGCTATTCATTAGTTTCCATTTCTATTAGTTTGAACGAGGCCATTTAGTCAAGACTTAGGATTCAAGTTTCAGATTTTGTTTATTTCCATTTTCATTAGTTGCTGAAAACTTATTACTTTCTTTCCTTTTCTTTAGGATTTCTTGTAGTAAATGGCATCATCTCCTCCCATTAAAATCAGATCCCTTATTCCCTATTTCTTGAAGGAGAATTCTTAGAGATTAAGTTAGGTTTAGGGTTTTTTTTATGCCTATTTAATAGGCCATCTATTGTACTTTTTGGGAGATTGGAATGAATTCAGAATTTTATTTCTCATTGTGAGAATTCTTGCTTTTGTGTGTTCTTCTATAAAATACAAGTGACTTATTGATGAAGGGGCCTATGAGCTTGTAGACAAGGGAGCATGGTGTAATGACTTAAAAGAGCATAGAGGGTGTGCAAGAAAGCCCAACATGCAAATGGACCCATTACAAGGCATAGGAGGCTTAATGACTAGAGGAAGAGCTAAAGCCATGAAGCAAACTTTGAGTTGCATTGTCCAAAAAGTTCAAGAGCTTGAACCCATGTTTTTGCATCAATTTGAAGAGTTACAAGGCCCAAGGGACTTGTTCCTCATTGTCCAAGCCCAACAAGACATGCTGCAAGGTCCGAATAGAGTCCAATTTGAAGAAATCAATTAACAAGCATGTGCAAATCACATGGGCAACAAAAGTGACGTGAATAGTAGTTTTAATTCTTATTAAGATGTCTTTTATTTGCTTTTCATTAGTTTCCATTTCTATTAGTTTGAATGAGGCCATTTAGTCAAGACTTAGGATTCAAGTTTCAGATTTTGTTTATTTCTATTTTCATTAGTTGCTGAAAACTTATTACTTTCTTTCCTTTTCTTTAGGATTTCTTGTAGTAAATGGCATCATCTCCTCCCATTAAAATCAGATCCCTTATTTCCTATTTCTTGAAGGAGAATTCTTAGAGATTAAGTTAGGTTTAGGGTTTTCTTTTATGCCTATTTAATAGGCCACCTATTGTACTTTTTGGGAGATTGGAATGAATTCAGAATTTTATTTCTCATTGTGAGAATTCTTGCTTCTGTGTGTTCTTCTATAGAATACTAGTGACTTATCAAAGGAGTGGTCTCCCTTTGTGGCGTCTCAAGGCTAAGGTTCTAAGGGACGAGTTCTCTTAGGGTCTTATCCTCTTGACTAACATTTCTTGTTCTTAGCCGATCCCGGGCAACGTATCATCTTGTTGAAGGTTCTTAAGACTTATTCCTACGGGGTCTCTCATCACTTATCAAAGGAGTGGTCTTCCTTTATGGTGTCTCAAGGTTAGGGTTCTAAGGGACGAGTTCTCTTAGGGTCTTATCCACTTGACCAACATTTCTTGTTCTTAGTCGGTCCCGGGCAACGTATCATCTTGTTGAAGGTTCCTAAGACTTATTCCTACTGGGTCTCTCATCACTTATCATTGATAATGAGAGTTGCACTAATGTTGTTAGTACCTTGTTAGTTGAAAAGCTAGGTTTGCCAACTAGAAAACACCCACTCCTTATAATTTGTTGTGGTTCAATGATAATGAGGATGTTAAAGTTACTAAACAAGTTGTTGTAGCATTTTCCATAGGAAGTTACCATGATGAGGTTTTGTGTGATATAGCTCCTACGTATGCTGGACACTTGTTATTGGGTAGACCTTGGCAATTTGATACGAAAGTTAAGCGATGGTTATACTAACAGGTATTCTCTTGAGTTTAATAAGAAAACCATTATGCTAACCCCTCTCAGACCCTTGCAGGCATATGAAAATCAAATGTGAATTACTCAAGAATGCAAGCTAAGAGAGAAAGAAAAGAAAGTGTGATGAGAGACCCTTTAGGAACCTTATCCTAGGAACCTTCAACAAGATAATACTTTGCCCGAGACCGGCTAGAAAACAAGAATGTTGGTCAAAAGAAAGACCCTAAGAGAACTTGTCTCTTAGAACTCTAGCCTCAAGACGCCACAAAGGAAGACCAATCCTTTGATAAGTCACGTGAACTCTCAGAGAACACAAAGAAGCAAAAGCCTCACAGATAATTGAATAATAGTCAAATTCATTCATGTTCCAAAATAGAGTACAATAGGAAGCCTTTTATAGGCAAAATTTCTAGAGTCCTAATTAAAGTAAAACTCTAAAATCTTATTAGAAATATTTTAAATGATGCCTAATATTAAGGAATTAGATTAAGATACTAATTTTAACTTGATATCCAAGATAAGCTCTTTGACCAAGTTCAAAAAATACTAAAATAATAAAAAAACGAAATTTCAAAAAGAATTCTAGTCAAAACTAATAAGCTTCTTTAAGTTGTCACATGGGATGCTCATGCTTCATTAAAAATCACATAGTTGTCATATGATTCTTAATATCTTGCAATTGGACTCCAATTGGGCCTTAGCACTCCTCTTATATGTGTGTAACTACATTGGGCCTTCAACATGTTAGATATTGAATTTAGTTGCTCCATGGATCTTCTTAAGACATTAGGCTTCCACTTGGACTTCCACTTTTGCATCTTTAAGGAGATCTTGATCAAATATAGATCTTGGGCTATAAACTTGGGTCGACGTCCAATATAGAGATTATTTTGAACTCTTTGAAGTTTTTGGACATATACTAGCACAATTTGGGCCTCTTGAGCATGGGTTATCTCTTCATGAGCTATTTGGACCTGAATCATACCCTTTTGAATGATTTGAGTTTCTTGATGGATGAGGGTCTCGAACTTGTAGTGCTCTAATGGGCATGCCTACTGGTATTGTATCATTCCCTCCCTCTTTGAAAAGATTCATCCTCAAATCTTCGCCATTAGGAGGTTTCTTAGGAAACAATTCTAGGCAATCACAACTCTTTTCAATGCTAGTTGAAGATGAGGGTCCATTGGGTGGCTTCTTTGAAAACAAATCTCCACATGCCTGCAAGGAGCTAGAACTAACAATAGGCAAAGATAGGTTAAGATTGTTAGTAGATAAACAAACATCCTTACAAATGCTCTCAGCCTCTCTTTTTCCATCAAACAAGCTCATACTCATGTTTTTCTCACTTTTCTCACAACTCTCTTGCTCTTTCTTTTCACTTACACTCTTTTCTTTTTCAATTTCATCTTTTTCTCTCTCTAACTCATATTCTCTCTCTTTTTCTTTTGTTCTCTCCTTTTCTTTCATTTTGTACGCTTGTATTATTCTCATTTGATCCTCATAAGCATCCATAGGATCAAGAGGTCCCAATACACGATTTTTTTCATTGAATACAAATGAATAGCAATAGCAATATTTGTGCTTATGCTTGACATATTTAGCTTTTCTCACGTGTTTCCATGATTTACCAAGCATAATATGTCCATCATACATTGGAGCTACATCACATAACACTTTATCATGATATTTACCAATGGAGAAAGAAATCAAAACTTGCTTATTAACTTTAAATTCAGCACTACCCTTCAACAAGGTATAGGGCCTAGGATGCTTTATAGTAGGCAAGTTTAATTTCTCAACAAGTAAGGTACTAGCAACATTTATGTAGCTACTATTATCAATGGTCATGCTGTAGACTTTCTCTTTTATAAGACATCTAGTATGGAAATCAGGGGATACCTTTTCCTTATCTTGTCCTGTAGAGTTGATATTGGATTGGAATGCATCCAACCTTGCACAAGATTGCTTGAATCGCTCTTTGTTAGCCTCTTCAAGGAATTTGTACTCATTGGACATCTTATCACTTGAAAAGTTAGTCAAAGAAATATAGAAGGAATAGACCTCAAGCACTCTTCTCACGTGTTTACACTCAAAAGATGATAAGTTCACTTGTGTTTAACTCTTTTTTTGGCTTTTTCTTTAATGTTAACGCTCTTGCCTTTTACCACTCAATAATTTGCTTTTTACAAGTGTTCTAAGCAAGTCACAAGTAAATCAAATGAAAAGATCATACTAGTAGCAATCAAAATACTAGAATCCTAAAATATAAATTCCCAAAGAATCAAACAAAGGAGAAAAAAAAGGTGTGTAACAAAAAGGGGAAAAAGAAAGGAGGAAGGGGAGGCCTAGAAGGAAGGAGAAGGAAAGAAAAAAAAATTCTACAAATAAGAAAATTTAAGAATAGGAAACTACTTGCAATTTCAAGTTTAGAACAATTAGGAAAGAATATTATTTCTTGAATGCAAATAGGAAAGTAGATAATTTGGTAGCTACTTAATGCAATCAAATTAAGAAACAAATTTCAATTAGGAAATTGACTCTAATTAGGAAACTAACTCCAATTAGGAAATTAACTCCAAAACTTGCTTTCAACTTTAAATTGGCACAACTTGCAATTTTGAATTTTGCAATCTGAAAATTTTTTTTTTTTCACTCTTTTTTTTTTATTTTTTTTTCGAATTTTTTTTTTTTTGGGAGTATCACACTCTCTTCTTTTTTTTTTTTTTTGAGGATGGAGGCACACAACAATGGAAGACAGAAGAAGATAGAAGACAAAGACAAAGATGAAAAAGGTAACACTAATGGAAGAAGAGAAAGTATGAAGAACAGCGGAAGGAAAAAAAAACACAAAGATATACCTTGTACTAGCGACCAAAGCTCTGATACCAAATGATGAGAGACCCTCTAGGAACCTTGTCCTAGGAACCTTCAACAAGATGACACTTTGCCTGAGACCGGCTAGAAAACAAGAATGTTGGTCAAAAGAAAGACCCTAAGAGAACTTGTCTCTTAGAACCCTAGCCTCAAGACGCCACAAAGGAAGACCAATCCTTTGATAAGTCACGTGAATTCTCAGAGAATACAAAGAAGCAAAAGCCTCACAGATAATTGAATAATACTCAAATTCATTCATGTTCCAAAATAGAGTACAATGGAAGCCTTTTATAGGCAAAATTTCTAGAGTCCTAATTAAAGTAAAACTCTAAAATCTTATTAGAAATGTTTTAAATGATGCCTAATATTAAGGAATTATATTAAGATACTAATTTTAACTTGATATCCAAGATAAGCTCTTTGACCAAATCCAAAAAATACTAAAATAATAAAAAAACGAAATTTCAAAAAGAATTCTAGTCAAAACTAATCAGCTTCTTTAAGTTGTCACATGAGATGCTCATGCTTCATTAAAAATCACATAGTTGTCATATGATTCTTAATATCTTGCAATTGGACTCCAATTGGGCCTTGGCACTCCTCTTGTATGTGTGTAACTACATTGGGCCTTCAACATGTTAGATATTGAATTTAGTTGCTCCATAGATCTTCTTAAGACATTAGGCTTCGACTTGGACTTCCACTTTTGCATCTTTAACGAAATGTTGATCAAATATGGATCTTAGGCTATAAACTTGGGTCGACGTCCAACATAAAGATTATTTTGAACTCTTTGAAGTTTTTGGACATATACTAGCACAATTTGGGCCTCTTGAGCATGGGCCATCTCTTCATGAGCTATTTGGACCTGAATCATACCCTTTTGAATGATTTGAGTTTTTTGATGGATGAGGGCTTCTTGAACTTGTAGTGCTCTAATGGGCATGCCTACTGGTATTGTATCAAAGTGCGTGAGAAATAAAGAAAAGAAAGTGAGATGGAGAGAAAAGGAAAGAGAGCTACTAAAAAGAAAAGTTAAGAGAGTGAAGAAAAGAAAGTAACACTATTTTCCAGTAGAGGAGAGATTAAGAGAGTTTTATGTAGTGAGATATCTTTTGTACTCTTGTATAAGGATATTTATCTAACTCTTAGTGACCTTGATGAATCTCTTCCTTCTAGTGTTTTCAGTTTGTTGCAAGAATATAAAGACTTATTTCCAGAAGAGGTACCGGATGGATTGCCTCCCATAAGAGGCATTGAACACAAGACTAACTTTATTCCTAGAACATCTCTTCCTAACCGACCTGCTTATAGGGCAAATCTAGAAGACACTAAGGAAATTCAGAGGCAAGTGGAGGAACTCATGAAAAGGGGGTTTGTGAGAGAAAGCCTTAGTCCATATGCTATTCCCGTAATACTTGTGCCCAAGAAGGATGGTAAATGGAGGATGTGTGTAGACTGCCGAGCCATCAACAAAATCATAGTTAAGTATAGATATCCCATTCCTAAACTTGATGACATGCTTGATGAGTTGCACGGTGCTTGCTTGTTTTCAAAAATAGATCTTAGGAGTGGTTATCATCAAATTAGGATGAAAGAGGGGTAATGAGTGGAAAACTGCATTTAAAACTAAGTTTGGTTTGTATAAATGGCTTGTTATGCCCTTTGACTTAACTAATGCTCCTAGTACATTCATGAGTTCAATGAATCATGTGTTTCGCCCTTACATAGGAAAGTTTGTTATTGTGTATTTTGATGGCATTCTTGTGTTTTCTAAGAATCTAGAAGAGCATGTGTTTGTTTTTCTGTGTTTGTTATTTTAAGAGAAAATAAACTCTTTGCAAATTTAGAGAAATGCTCTTTCCGATTGGATTGTGTTATTTTCTTTGGTTTTGTTGTAGGTACTGATGGCTTCTGGGTGGATGAAAAGAAGGTGAAGGCAATTCGAGAGTGGCCAACACCTAAGAATGCTAGTGAGGTGAGGAGTTTCCACGGACTTGCAAGTTTCTACTGACGTTTTGTAAAGGACTTCTCAACCCTTGCTGCACCTTTAAACGAGCTGGTAAAGAAAAATGTTGTCTTTAAATGGGATAAGGTAAGAGAGGCGGCTTTTAACACTTTGAAAGATAAATTGACCAATGCCCTTCTACTTATTCTTCCTGATTTCTCTAAAGTTTTTGAAGTTGAATGTGATGCCTCTGGAATTAGTATTGGTGCTATTTTGATGCAAGAGTCTAGCCCTATTGCTTAATTTAGTGAGAAGCTTAGTGGTGCTTGTTTGAATTGTTCAACTTATAACAAGGAATTATATGCTTTAAAAAGAACTCTGGAACATTGGCAACATTATTTATGGTCTAAGGAATTTGATTTGGATTCTGATAATAAGAGTCTTCAATACCTAAAGACCCACGATAAGTTGAATAAGAGGCATGCTGTGTGGTTTGAATTCATTGAGTCATTTCCTTATGTGTTTAAACATAAAAAGGGGAAAGAAAATATGGTGGCTGATGCTTTGTCTAGGAGGTATAGTCTCATTACATCTATGCAAGCTAGGTTGATTTGTTTTGAATCTTTCAAAAGTATGTATGAATGTGACGCTAACTTTGCTGAAACTTGGAAGTTGTGTGAAAAACATGATACTCATGATTTCTTTAGATTTGATGGTTTCTTGTTTAAAGGAAATAAATTATGTGTTCTATGCGTGAGCTTTTTGGTTAAAGAATCTTATAGGGGTGGTTTGATGGGGCACTTTGGGATAGAAAAGACTTTATCCATGTTGAAAGAACATTTTTATTGGCCTCATATGCATAGGGATATGCTTGGATTGCCTAGAACATCTAGTGGAAAGGATAGCATATTTGTTGTTGTTGATCGATTTAGTAAAATGGCTCATTTCATTGCTTGCTAAAAAACAAATGATGCTGTCCAAATTTCTGATTTGTTTTTAAGGAAATAGTTAGATTGTATGGTTTGCCTCGATCTATTATGAGTGACCGTGATTTGTTAGTTACTTTTTGAAAAATTTATGGGCTAAGTTGGGTACAAAGCTTGTGTTTTCTACGGTTGCACATCCTCAAATGGATGGACAAACTGAAGTGGTGAATTGAACACTTTCTTCCTTATTGCGCCTTGTAATTCAAAAAAATTTAAAGAATTAGGAAAAGTGTTTACCTCACATTGAGTTTGCATATAAACTTGCCTTACATTCTACAACTGAGTTTTCTCCTTTTGAGATTGTATATTGTTTTAATCCTTTGACTCCCTTGGATTTACTTCCTTTTCCTTATAATGAGTTTGCTAACCTTGATGGTGCAAAGAAAGCTAATGATACAATATCAGTAGGTATGTCTATTGGAGCACTACAAGTTCGAGAAGCCCTCATCCATCAAAAAATCCAAATCATTCAAAAAAAGTATGATTCAGGTCCAAATGGCTTATGAAGGGATGACCTATGTTTAAGAGGCCCAAATTGTGCTAGTATTTGTTCAAAAATTTCAAAGAGCTCAAGATAATATCTATGTTAGATGTCAGTCTAAGTTTAGAGCCCAAAATCCATATTTGATCAATTCAAAACATGCTAAATTAGACTTTGGACATAAGATCTCCTTAAAGATGCAAAAGTGGAAGTCCAAGTGGAAGCCCAATATCTTAAGAAGGTCCATGGAGCAACTAGAGTCAATATCCAACATGTTGAAGGCCCAATGTAGTTATATACATACAAGAAGAGTGCTAAGGCCTAATTGGAGTCCAATTGCAAGAGATTAAGAATCATGTGCCAACCATGTGATTTTTAATGAAGTATAAGCATCCCATGTGACAACTTAAAGAAGTTGATTAGTTTTAACTAGGATTCTTTTTTAATTTTGTTTATTTTATTATTTTTTTGGACTTTGTCAAAGAATTTATCTTGGAGACTAAGTTAAAATTAGTATCCTAATTTTGTTCCTTAATTTTAGGCACCATTTAAAATATTTCTAATCAGATTTTAGTGTTTTACTTTTATTAAGATTTTAGTCTTTTAAAAACTTTGCCTATAAAAGGCTCCTTGATGCAATAGCACCAAGAGACCTTGTTGAGCATAAAAGTAGACCTGATGAAGGATATGGTGCTAACTTTCAAGCCCAAAGATGTGATTTGCAAATTAAAACCCAAGAGTTCAAGTCAAATGTACTTAAAAATCCATTGCAAGACAGGGCCCAATAACAAGAGCTAGGGCCAAAGCAATGAAAGAATTCCTCAATTGTTGGATTCATAAGCTTCATAACTTAGAGCCCATTTATTTGAGTCAAGAGAGGGCCCAAGAAGATGTAAAAGGTGTGATAATGCTGACTCTTCTACAAGAGAAGTGTCAAGGCTCAATTGGAGTCTAATTGCAAGAGATTAAGAATCATATGTTAACCATATGATTTTTAATGAAGTATGAGCATCCTATGAGACAACTTAAAGAAGCTGATTAGTTTTGACTAGGATTCTTTTTTAATTTCATTATTTTATTATTTTATTATTATTTTTGAACTTGGTCAAAGAGCTTATATTGGAGATTAAGTTAAAATTAGTATCCTAATCTAGTTTTTTGATTTTAGGTACCATTTAAAATATTTCTAATCAGATTTTAGTGTTTAACTTTTATTAGGATTTTAGACTTTTAGAAATTTTTGCCTATAAAAGGCTTCCTATTGTATTCTATTTTGGAAGATCATGAATGAATTTGAGTATTATTTAATTCTCTGTGAGGTTTTTGCTTTTTTATATTCTTTGAGTATTCGCATGACTTATTAAAGGATTAGTATTCTTTTGTGGCGTCTTGAGGCTAGGGTTCTAAGAGACAAGTTCTCTTAGGGTCTTTCCTTTGACCAACATTCTTGTTTTCTAGCCGATCCCGAACAAAGTGTCATCTTGTTGAAGGTTCCTAAGACAAATTTCTTAGAGGGTTTTGCATCATTTGGTATCAGAGTTTTAGTTTGCTAGTGCAAGGTATATCTTTGTGTTTCCCTTCCGTTGTTCTTCATACCTTCTCTCCTTCCATTTGTTTGATTCTTTAGGGAATTTGCATTTTAGAATTCTAGTTTTTTTTTATTGCCATTAGTTTTGATTTGCTTATGACTTGCTTAAAACACTTGTAAGAAGCAAATTATTCAATGGTAAAAGGCAAGAGTGCAATTAACATTAAAGAAAAAGCCGAAAAGAGAGTTAAACACGAGTGAACTTATCATCTTTTGAGTGTAAATACGTAAGCTAATAAGTTGCGAGGTCTTATATCTTTCTTTGCTTGTTTTTGTACAAACTAATATTTCAAGATGTCTGGAGAATTTGAGCTCAGTTTGACATGAAAGTCTGGGTTAGAGCTGTTCAAAGTACTCTTGAGAAACTTAGTGCTAGATTAGATAATGTGGAATCTTCTTCCAATAGGAGGACCCATAAGAGGCAAGCTCAGATGGAACTTGATGATGATGCTGAGTCCAACTTTGAGGAGTCCCATACTCGGAGAGGCAGATAATCATCATCCAATAAGGATAGTGGTATTGGAAACATCAAGATGAAGATTCCCTCATTCCCTGGGAAAAATGACTTGGACCAATACTTAGATTGGGAAAGAAGAGTGGAGCATGTGTTCGAGTGCCACTCTTACACTGAGACGAAGAAAGTAAAACTTGGTGCAGTAGAGTTTACTGACTATGCTAGCATCTGGTGGGATCAACTCTTACTCACCAGAAGACGTATTGGTGAAGGTTCAATTCGTGATTGGCAGGAGATGAAAACTGATGGAGGTGAGCTAAGAGACTTGAAAGAGCTTGAACAAAATCAAGAACTTGGAAACAAAAGGGCTAGACATGACTCTAAAAGATGGCCTACTAAAGACCCATTGCAAGGTATGGGAGGCCCATGCACAAGATCAAGAGCCAAAGCTATGAAGGAGGCCTTGAATGGAGTGAGCCAAAAACTAATAGACTTGGAGCCCATAATCTTAGCTGAATATGAAGCCTAAAAGGAACAAAATGGCATGAAGATTATTTCATATCTACAAGATGCTAGCCTAAGCCTAAAAGGAGCCTAATTGAAGGAGCCCAGCCAATTTCCACAAAATTGTCTTAGTTTTACTTTGTTTTAATTTGATTGTTTCTGTTTCAGATTTTTAGCTTTATTAAGTGCCATTCTTGGTGAATTTGTCCAGACTTAAATTTCTTTTATTTTTCCCGCCATGTAAAAGGCGCCACCTAGGAGTTATTCTATGTTTAGGATTTTATTTTTCAAATGCCTATATAAAGCCCACTTGTACTCCAAGAATTAGGAGATTGAATGAATTCTCTTTTCAGAATCTTTTCTGACTTGTGAGGTTTCTCTTGTGGGCTTTGTGTGCTAGAGAAAATCTTTGACTTATCAAAGGAGTGGTTTCCTTTGTGGCGTCCCGGATTAGGGTTCTAAGAGACAGGTTCTCTTAGGGTTCAATTCCATTAACCAACATCTTTTCTTTCTTCTTCTTGGTTCCTTTCTTTGTTCTTTATTGCTTGTTGTCCAGATCTATCTATTTGCTTGTTTTTGTGTTGCATGCCAAATTTCGATCACTGATCCGTGTCATTTGGGGTTCCTAGAACGGGTTTCTATGGGGTCTCGCATCATCTGGTATCAGAGCATTGGTTGAGGTTGGTTTCATCCACTTTTTCCTTGTTCTTTTCCCTTATTTCTTCTGATTCTTTTCTGTTCGTCCTTATTTTTGTGTGGCTGTTTCTGGTGTTTTCTTTCGTGTTTTTGGACTTTTAATAGGTCTTTCTTGTGTCTCAAGATCTCTTCTTTCTGCTCGTTTTGGAATCACGTCAATTTGATTTTTCTAAAGCAAGTTATAGCTATTTCTTTCGTGCATGTCATTCTGATCTTTTAGAAATCTTGTGTTCAGAAATCTTGTGTTCTGTTTGCAAATTTTATCACCTTTGAGACTCAAAAAAGAAAAAGAAAAAAAAAAGAGTATATTACAATGAAAAAAAGGGGGAAAAGAAAAGAAAAGAAGAAAAAGTTGCAAAAAAAAAAAAAAAGAAGTTAGAATCTGTGAAAAGGAAAGTTGTGCTGGAAATTGTAAATTTTGAATTGTTGACTTGAATTGCAATTGCTGAAGATCATCTATTCTTGAAATTATCATTTCTGATTCCTTGAGTTGATCTGGTCATTCAATGTCATATTGTGCATAATTCATAAAAGGAAATTTGCATTCATTCACCTTATTCTAAATTTCAAATTTCTGATTGCTTCATTACTGATTTCAGATTCTAATTTTCTTTCCGTCCTTTCCTCTTGATAATTAATCATTTAACCATTTGATCTCCAATAATCTGCCACACACCATTTGTTCATTCATTGTCTTGATTTCCTTTCCTAGTCACTTGTTATATTGTCTATTGGCTGCACCTACGATTTTTCTTTAAAATGTTAGACTTTTGTTGTCTCTTTGAGAACTTTGCATCTTTGATTCTAATTTGAGATTGCCACTTCAGTTGCTACTTCTTTTGATTTGTTGGATTTAATTCAGTACACTATAGGAAGCAAGTTGAGAGGAAAAAGGCAAGAGTGTTTTCATCATTGTAAAAGCCATTACAAGTGTGAACACACAAGTGAATTTGCATCATTTAGAGTAAGTTAAGAGAAAAAGAAAAGAAAGTGCGTGAGAAAGAAAGAAAAGAAAGTGAGAGGGAGAGAAAAGAAAAGAGAGTTACTAAAATGAAAAGTCAGAGAGTGAAGAAAAGAAAGTAACACTATTTTCTGGTAGAAGAGAGATTAAGAGGGCTTTATATAGTGAGACATCTTTTGTACTCTTGTATAAGGATGTTTATCTAACCCTTAGTGACCTTGATGAATCTCTTCCTTCTAGTGTTTTGAGTTTGTTGCAGGAATATAAAGACTTGTTTCCGGAAGAGGTACCAGGTGGATTGCCTCCCATAAGAGGTATTGAACATAGGATTGACTTTATTCTTAGAGCATCTCTTCCTAACCGACCTGCTTATAGGGCAAATCCAGAAGAGACTAAGGAAATTCAGAGGCAAGTGGAGGAACTCATGAAAATGGGGTTTGTGAGAGAAAGCCTTAGTCCATATGTTGTTCCGGTAATACTTATGCCCAAGAAGGATGGCAAATGAAGGATGTGTATGGATTGTCGAGCCATCAACAAAATCACAGTTAAGTATAGATATCTCATTCCTAGACTTGATGACATGCTTGATGAGTTGCATGGTACTTGCTTGTTTTCAAAAATAGATCTTAGGAGTGGTTATCATCAAATTAGGATGAAAGAGAGTGATGAGTGGAAGACTGCAAACTAAGTTTGGTTTGAATGAATGGCTTGTTATGCCTTTTGGCTTAACTAATGCTCCTAGTACATTCATGAGCTTAATGAATCATGTGTTTCGCCCTTACATAGGAAAGTTTGTTGTTGTGTATTTTGATGACATTCTTGTGTTTTCTAAGAATTTAGAAGAGCATGTTAAGTATTTGCATTCTGTTTTTGTTATTTTAAGAGAAAATAAACTCTTTGCAAATTTAGAGAAATACTCTTTTTGCTTGGCTTCTGTTGTTTTCCTTGGTTTTGTTTTAGGTACTGATGGCCTCCAGGTGGATGAAGAGAAGGTGAAGACAATTCGGGAGTGGCCAACACCTAAGAATGCTAGTGAGGTGAGGAGTTTCCATGGACTTACAAGTTTCTACCGACGTTTTGTAAAGGACTTCTCAACCCTTGCTACACCTTTAAATGAGCTGGTAAAGAAAAAATGTTATCTTTAAATGGGGTGAGGCACAAGAGGCGGCTTTTAACACTTTGAAAGATAAATTGACCAATGCCCCTCTACTTATTCTTCCTGATTTCTCTAAAGTTTTTGAAGTTGAATGTGATGCCTCTGAAATTGGCATTGGTGCTGTTTTGATGCAAGAGTCTAGCCCTATTGCTTACTTTAGTGAGAAGCTTAGTGGTGCTTGTTTGAATTATTCAACTTATGACAAGGAATTGTATACTTTAAAAAGAACTTTGGAACATTGGCAACATTATTTACGATCTAAGGAATTTGTTTTGCATTCTGATCATAAGAGTCTTCAATACCTAAAAACCTAAGATAAGTTGAATAAGAGGCATGCTGTGTGGCTTGAATTCATTGAGTCATTTCCTTATGTACTTAAACATAAAAAGGGGAAAGAAAATGTTGTGGTTGATGCTTTGTCTAGAAGGTATAGTCTCATTACATCTATGCAAGCTAGGTTAATTGGTTTTGAATCTTTCAAAAGCATGTATGAATGTGACGCTGACTTTGCTCAAACTTGGAAGTTGTGTGAAAAATATGGTGCTCATGATTTCTTTAGATTTGATGGTTTCTTGTTTAAGGGAAATAAATTGTGTGTGCCTGTTTGTTCTATGCGTGAGCTTTTGGTTAAAGAATCTCATGGGGGTGGTTTGATGGGGTACTTTGGCATAGAAAAGACTTTATCCATGTTGATAGAACATTTTTATTGGCCTCATATGCGTAGGGATGTGATTGCTGTGTGTAAAAGGTGTGTTGTATGCAAGCACGCTAAATCTAAAGTGCAACCACATGGCTTGTATACTCCCTTACCTATTCCTTCTCATCCTTGGGTAGATATTTCAATGGATTTTGTTCTTGGATTGCTTAGAACATCTAGTGGAAAGGATAGCATATTTGTTGTTGTTGATTGATTTAGTAAAATGGCTCATTTCATTGCTTGCTCAAAAACAAATGATGCTGTCCATATTTCTGATTTGTTTTTCAATGAGATTGTTAGATTGCATGGTTTGCCCCGATTGATTATGAGTGACCGTGATGTTAAATTTGTTAGTCATTTTTGGAAAACTTTGTGGGTTAAGCTAGGTACAAAGCTTGTGTTTTTTACAGTTGCACATCCTTAAACGGATGGACAAACTGAAGTGGTGAATTGAACACTTTCTTCTTTATTGCGTGTTGTAATTCAAAAAACTTTAAAGAATTGGGAAAAATGTTTGCCTCACATTGAGTTTGCATATAATTGTGCCTTACATTCTACAACTGAGTTTTTTCCTTTTGAGATTGTATATGGTTTTAATCCTTTGAATCCCTTGGATTTACTTCCTTTGCCTTGTAATGAGTTTGCTAACCTTGATGGTGCAAAGAAAGCTAAGTTTGTACAGGATCTTCATGCTAAGGTTAAGGCGAACATTGAGTGCAAGAATGAGCAATATGCTCAACATGCTAATAAAGGCCGAAGAAAGTTTATCTTTGAACCAGGAGATTGGGTGTGGGTTCATTTGAGGAAAGAAAGGTTTTCTAAACAAAGGAAGTCCAAATTACACCCAAGAGTTGATGGTCCTTTCCAAGTGTTAGAAAGAATAAATGATAATGCATATAAAATTGATTTACCTAGTTCTTATAGGAATGTAAGCGCAACTTTCAATGTGGCTGACCTTTCTCTTTTTGATATTGCAGATTCGAGGACGAATCCTTTTTAGGAGGGAGGGAATGATGGAGGTGAGCTAAGAGACTTGAAAGAGTTTGAACAAAATCAAGAACTTGGAAATAAAAGGGCTGGACATGACTCTAAAAGATGGTCTACTAAAGACCCATTGCAAGGTATGGGAGGCCCATGCACAAGATCAAGAGCCAAAGCTATGAAGGAGGCCTTGAATGGAGTGATCCAAAAACTAAAAAATTTGAAGCCATGATCTTAGCTGAATATAAAGCCCAAAAGAAACAAAATGGCATGAAAATTATTTCATATCTACAGGATGCTAGCCCAAGCCCAAAAGGAGCCTAATTGAAGGAGCCCAGCCAATTTTCACAAAATTATCTTAGTTTTACTTTGTTTTAATTTGATTGTTTCTGTTTCAGATTTTTAGCTTTATTAGGTGCCATTCTTGGTGAATTTGTCCAGACTTAAATTTCTTTTATTTTTCCCGCCATGTAAAAGGCACCACCTAGGAGTTATTCTATGTTTAGGGTTTTATTTTTCAAATGCCTATATAAGGCCTACTTGTACTCCAAGAATTAGGAGATTGAATGAATTCTCTTTTCAGAATGTTTTTTGACTTGTGAGGTTTCTCTTGTGGCTTTTGTGTGCTGGAGAAAATCTTTGACTTATCAAAGGAATGGTTTCCTTTGTGGCGTCTCGGATTAAGGTTCTAAGAGACGGGTTCTTTTAGGGTTCAATTCTATTGACCAACATCTCTTCTTTCTTCTTCTTGGTTTCTTTCTTTGTTGCTCATTGTCCAGATCTATCTATTTGCTTATTCTTGTGTTGCATGTCAAATTTTAATAACTGATCCGTGTCATTTGGGGTTCTTAGAACGGGTTTCTATGGGGTCTCACATCACAAGTCCTTTTTCTTGCTATTCACTAACATTTCAGGTGTCAATCATGTCTGAAAGTGAGGATAACCAAGTTGACCTTAAATTGTTCATCAAATCTGTTCAAGAACAATTCAAGAGGCTAAATACTAGGTTGGATCAAATGGATTTTTCTTCTTCTAATAACAAGGCAAGGCATGGTAAAAATGTTGTTCTAGGAAGAGATGAATCTGATTTTAAGGAGGAAAGCCAACATGAAAGAGTTAGGAGAGCTCCCCCTCGAAAGAAAGATGCCTTTAGTAACATCAAGATGAAAATTCCTTCCTTTCAAGGGAAAGCAAATCCTGATGTATATCTTGAATAGGAAAGAAAAGTTGAGTTTTTATTTGACTGCCAATCTTTTTCAGAGAAAAGTAAAATAAAATTAGCTGCTTTGGAGTTCACAGATTATGCAAGCCTATGGTGGGATCAATTAAGCACTAGTAGGAGGCGTTTTGGAGAGGGTCCAATTCGGTCTTGGCCAGAAATGAAGGCTCTCATGAGGAAGAGATTTGTCCCTACCCATTACTATAAGGATGTGCACAAGAGGCTCCACAAAAATCAAACAAGGATCTATGAGTGTGGAAGAATATTTTCAGCAAATGCAAATTGCCATGATCAAAGCCGACATTGAGGAAGATTTAGATGTTACAATGGCAAGATTTCTTAGTGGCTTAGACCTTGAAATTGTTGCAGAAGTTGAATTGCAAAACTACCTTGATATGGAGGAGTTGTTGCATAAAGCCATTAAGGTGGATAAGCATTTTAAGACAAAACAGAAATTGAAATCACATGCTAGTTCCAACAAAGACTTCAAGTCCTCTTTCAAGTTTAAGGGAGAGACCAAGCCTAAAGAGGAGAATAAGTTGAAGAAATCTGAACTTAAATCTTCTTCTAGTTCTTTTAAAATTAAATGCTTTAAATGTCAAGGTTTTGATCACATTGCTTTACAATGTCCAAATAAAAGGATTATGATTTTGCTTGAGAATGCTGTTGTTACTAGTGAAAGTAGTAGTGATGAAGATGTGGAAGCTGAATTAAGCTCCAGTAGAGGTGATGAATCTGATGTGGAGGTAGCTAAAGCTGTGATTGGTGAGGTTCTAGTATCAAGGTGTGCTCTTATCATTCAACCTAAAGAGAAGCTTGAAAAAGAACAACGAGAGCATATCTTTCACACTAGGTGTTTTGTTAACAACAAGGTATGTAGCCTTATCATTGATAATGGGAGCTGCCCTAATGTTGCTAGTACCTTGTTGGTTGAAAAGCTAGGTTTGCCAACTAGAAAACACCCCACTCCTTAAAATTTGTTGTGGTTCAATGATAATGTGGATGTTAAAGTTACTAAACAAGTTGTTGTAGCATTTTCCATAGGAAGTTACCATGATGAAGTTTTGTGTGATATAGCTTCTATGTATGCTGGACACTAGTTATTGGGGAGACCTTGGCAATTTGATAGGAAAGTTAAGTATGATGGTTATACTAACAGGTATTCTCTTGAGTTTAACAAGAAAACCATTATGCTAACCCCTTTCAGACACTTGCAGGCATATGAAAACTATTATGCTAACCCCTCCCATAAGAGGCATTGAACACAAGATTGACTTTATTCCTAGAACATCTCTTCCTAACTGACCTGCTTATAGGGCAAATCTAGAAGACACTAAGGAAATTCAGAGGCAAGTGGAGGAACTCATGAAAAAGGGGTTTGTGAGAGAAAGCCTTAGTCCATGTGTTGTTCCGATAATACTTGTGCCCAAGAAGGATGGCAAATGGAGGATGTGTCTGGACTGCCGAGCCATCAACAAAATCACAGTTAAGTATAGATATCCCATTCCTAAACTTGATGACATGCTTGATGAGTTGCATGGTGCTTGCTTGTTTTCAAAAATAGATCTTAAGAGTGGTTATCATCAAATTAGGATGAAAGAGGGTGATGAGTGGAAGACTGCATTTAAGACTAAGTTTGGTTTGGATGAATGGCTGTTTATGCCCTTTGGCTTAACTAATACTCCTAGTATATTCATGAGCTTAATAAATCATGTGTTTTGCCCTTACATAGGAAAGTTTGCCGTTGTGTATTTTGATGACATTCTTGTGTTTTCTAAGAATTTAAAAGCATTTGCATTCTATGTTTGTTATTTTAAGAGAAAACAACTCTTTGCAAATTTAGAGAAATGCTCTTTCTGCTTAGATTCTGTTGTTTTCCTTGGTTTTGTTTGTAGGTACTGATGGCCTCCGGGTGGATGAAGAGAAAGTGAAGGCAATTCGAGAATGGCCAACACCTAAGAATGCTAGTGAGGTGAGGAGTTTCCATGGACTTACAAGTTTCTACCAACATTTTGTATAGGACTTCTCAACCTTTGCTGCACCTTTAAATGAGTTGGTAAAGAAAAATATTATCTTTAAATGGGGTGAGGCACAAGAGGTGGCTTTTAATACTTTGAAAGATAAATTGACCAATGCCCCTCTACTTATTCTTCCTAATTTCTCTAAAGTTTTTAAAGTTGAATGTGATTCCTCTGGAGTTGGTATTGGTGCTGTTTTGATGCAAGAGTCTAGGCCTATTGCTTACTTTTGTGAGAAGCTTAGTGGTGCTTGTTTGAATTATTCAACTTATGACAAGGAATTGTATGCTTTAAAGAGAAGAGGGAACATTGGCAACATTATTTATGGTCTAAGGAATTTGTTTTGCATTCTGATCATAAGAGTCTTCAATACCTAAAAACCCAAGATAAGTTGAATAAGAGGCATGCTATGTGGCTTGAATTCATTGAGTCATTTCCTTATGTGCTTAAACATAAAAAGGGGAAAGAAAATGTTGTGGCTGATGCTTTGTCTAGAAGGTATAGTCTCATTACATCTATGCAAACTAGGTTGATTGGTTTTGAATTTTTCAAAAGCATGTATGAATGTGACACTGACTTTGCTGAAACTTGGAAATTGTGTGAAAAACATGGTGCTAATGATTTCTTTAGATTTGATGGTTTCTTGTTTAAAGGAAATAAATTGTGTGTGCCTGTTTGTTCTATGCGTGAGTATTTGGTTAAAGAATCTCATGGGGGTGGTTTAATGGGGCACTTTGTCATAGAAAAGACTTTATCCATGTTGAAAGAACATTTTTATTGGCCTCATATGCGTAGAGATGTGATTGCTATGTCTAAAAGGTGCATTGTATGCAAGCACGCTAAATCTAAAATGCAACCACATGGCTTGTATACTCCCTTACCTGTTCCTTCTCATCCTTGGGTAGATATTTTAATGGATTTTTTTCTTGGATTGCCTGGAACATCTAGTGGAAAGGATAGCATATTTGTTGTTGTTGATGATTGATTTAGTAAAATGGCTCATTTCATTGCTTGCTCAAAAACAAATGATGCTATCCATATTTCTGATTTGTTTTTCAAGGAGATTGTTAGATTGCATGGTTTGCCTCAATCAATTATGAGTGACCATGATGTTAAATTTGTTAGTCATTTTTTAAAAACTTTGTGGGCTAAGTTAGGTACAAAGCTTGTGTTTTCTACGGTTGCACATCTGATGCAATAGCACCAAGAGACCTTGTTGAGCATAAAAGTGGACCTGATGAAGGATATGGTGCTAAGTTTCAAGCCCAAGGACATGATTTGCAAATTAAAGCCCAAGAGTTCAAGTCAAATGTACCTAAAGACCCATTGCAAGGCATAGGAGGCCCAATAACAAGAGCTAAGGCCAAAGCAATGAAAGAAGCCTTCGATTGTTTAATTCATAAGCTTCATAACTTAGAGCCCATTCATTTAAGTCAAGAGAAGGCCCAAGAAGATGTAAAAGGTGTGATCATGCTAACCCTTCTACAAGAGGAGTGCCAAGGCCCAATTGGAGTCCAATTACAAGAGATTAAGAATCATGTGACAACCATGTGATTTTTAATGAAGCATGAGCATCCCATGTGACAAATTAAAGAAGCTGATTAGTTTTGACTAGGATTTCTTTTGAAATTTCGTTTTTTATTATTTTATTATTTTTTTGAACTTGGTCAAAGAGCTTATCTTGGAGATCAAGTTAAAATTAGTATCCTAATCTAATTAGGATATATTAGGTATCATTTAAAATATTTGTAATCAGGTTTTAGAGTTTTACTTTAATTAGGACTCTAGAAAATTTTGCCTATAAAAGGCTTCCTATTGTACTCTATTTTACACATGAATAAATTTGAGTATTATTCAATTATCTGTGAGGCTTTTGCTTCTTTGTGTTCTTTGAGAGTTCACGTGACTTATCAAAGGATTGGTCTTCCTTTATGGCGTCTTGAGGCTAGGGTTCTAAGAGACAAGTTCTCTTAGGGTCTTTTCTTTGACCAACATTCTTGTATTCTAGCCGGTGGTGCGAACCCACAAGGAATTGAATCCCCTTGAACCCACAACCGATCTGAAATATACACACCCCAAGAAAGCTAAATCAACTCTGAACGATCCACTTGGAACCCTTGAACACGAAGAGACAAGGACCCTGAGTGTTGGAAGACGCCACAAGGTTGATCAAGCCTTGATAAGTCTACAAGTTCAATGAAGAACCCTAGAGAGCACTCCTCTCAATTCTGGGATTTCCAGAAAATATGATTTCTATTCATTCAAATCTAATTACAATGGGAGGCAGAATACAATTATATAGTGTGCAAGTCAAATCTGCCTTCAATGCTCATAGAAAAGGAAAACTAGGGAAATTAATGGCAAATTTCCTAATTAATGGCCTATGGAATCAGAATTATAAAAGTCAAATTCTCTCAAAAACTAAAAAGGAAATAAATCCCCCTAAATAAGCTAATTTTGTCTAAATAATTAGGGTTCTAGAAATCAGCCTATTAAGCCCAAAATAGCATTATTTAGCCCTAAATGAGCCCACCAATGGATGGTCCATGGTTCAAACACTTCAATTTATGATGTTTTGGGCCAATCTAGCCTCAGAGCTCCATCTTCAGCCCATATGATGTTGAGGACGCCCACATTGGAAATGTCCATATCTTGCTTGACTTTTGTTGCTCCAATTGCTATTTGCTTAATCCAGGTCTCTTGAACAAGTCCACTTAAGGCTTCCCTCATTCTTTTAGCTCGTGCTCTTGTCATCGGGCCACTTGGAATTTGCAGAGGATCATTCCAAGCATTTGAGACAGCTTGCTCCCTTTGATGGATCGCATCATCCCCTCTCTCCTCAAAAGGATTCGTCCTCGAATCATCACCTACATCATAAGGAGATAGATCAGCAACATTAAAAGTAGCACTAACATTATACTCACTTGGTAGATCTATCTTATAAGCATTGTCATTGATTTTCTCAAGGACTTAAAATGGTCCATCCCCTCGTGGAGCTAATTTAGATTTCCTTTGTACCGGAAACCTCTCTTTTCTCATATGCACCCATACCCAATCGCCAGGTTCAAAAATGACATGCCTTCTGCCTTTGTTTGCCTTGGATGCATATTGCTCATTCTTCTTTTCAATCTGCAATTTAATCTTTTCATGAAGTTGCTTAACCACCTCAGCTTTCTTTTTGCCATCAAGGCTTATTCTCTCATTAATGGGCAATGGTAACAAATCCAAAGGAGTTAGTGGATTAAAACCATAAACAACTTCAAAAGGAGAATAATCAGTAGATGAATGCACACTTCTATTATATGCAAATTCAATGAAAGACAAGCAATCCTCCCAATTTTTCAAATTCGTTTGGATGACGGTCCTAAGCAATTGAGTTAAGGTTCTGTTAACAACTTCAGTTTGACCATCAGTTTGTGGATGACAAGCTGTAGAAAATAATAACTTAGTTCCAAGCTTTCCCCACAAAACTCTCCAAAAATGACTCAAAAATTTTGCATCCCTATCTGAGACAATACTTTTAGGAACACCATGAAGCCTCACAATTTCTTTAAAGAACAAATCAGCAATATAAGTAGCATCATCAGTTTTATGGCATGCAATAAAATGCGCCATTTTTGAAAATCTATCAACAACCACAAATATTGAATCCATCCCTCTTTTTGACCTAGGTAATCCCAAAATAAAATTCATTGAAATGTCTACCCAAGGTTCACTAGGTACAAGTAATGGAGTATACAGACCATGAGGTAAGACTCTAGACTTAGCCCTTTTACATGTTATGCATCTACCACAAATCCTTTCCACATCACGCTTC
Source organism: Erythrophleum fordii (assembly GCA_032878935.1). Lineage (NCBI taxonomy): Eukaryota > Viridiplantae > Streptophyta > Magnoliopsida > Fabales > Fabaceae > Erythrophleum > Erythrophleum fordii. Next base: position 10,100,354 of record JAVQMF010000031.1, on the reverse strand, counting down.
ATTTTAGGCCAAAAGAAATGTTCATGCAAAACATCTAATGTCTTTTTCACACCAAAATGTCCCATTAGTCCTCCCCCATGTGCTTCCCTCACAAGCAATTCACGCATAGAACATTGAGGCATACATAATTTATTTTCTCTGAACAAAAATCCATCAAGCTTATAGAATTTTCCAAAAGCTCCTTTTTCACAAGCAATAACTATTTCAGCAAAATCACTATCATTGGCATACAAATCTTTAACATATTCAAAACCAAGCAATTTTGCATTCAGAGAAGTGAGAAGAATATACCTTCTAGATAATGCATCGGCAACCACATTTTCCTTACCTTTCTTGTATTTGATCACATATGGGAAAGGCTCAATGAACTCCATCCATCTAGCATATCTTTTGTTCAGCTTACCTTGACCTTTAATGTACTTCAAAGATTGATAATCTGTATGGATCACAAATTGTTTAGGCCAAAGGTAGTGTTGCCAGGTCTCCAATGCTCTCACAAGTGCATAAAGCTCCTTATCATAAGTTGGGTAATTCAAGGTGGCGCCATTAAGCTTTTCACTAAAATAAGCAATTGGCCGCCCTTCCTGCATTAGAACAGCTCCTATCCCAACTCCTGATGCATCACACTTAATCTCAAAAGTTTTGTTAAAATCAGGTAAAGCTAAAATAGGTGCAGAACACAATTTTTCTTTAAGAACACTAAATGCATGATCTTGTGCCTTTTCCCATCTAAAGCCAACTGATTTCTTAATTATTTCAGTGAATGGTGTAGCAATTGTGCTAAAATCTTTCACAAACCTCCTATAAAAGCTAGCCAACCCATGAAAACTTCTTACCTCAGTTACATTTGTAGGTGTTGGCCATTCTTTAATAGCCCTTACCTTCTCTTCATCAACTTGTATTCCCTCAGCACTCACTACAAATCCAAGAAAAACAACTTTTCCCATGCCAAAACTACACTTTTTTAGGTTAGCATACAACTTTTCTTTTCTCAAAACATCAAGCACACAACGCAAATGATTCAAATGCTCATCAAGACTCTTACTAAATATCAGAATATCATCAAAATAAACCACAACAAATTTTCCAATATATGCACGCAAAATATGATTCATCAACCTCATAAAAGTACTAGGTGCATTTGTTAGCCCAAATGGCATGACTAACCATTCATACAGCCCATGCTTTGTTTTGAAAGCAGTTTTCCACTCATCTCCTTCCCTCATCCTAATTTGGTGATATCCAGATTTTAAATCAATTTTTGAGAAAATAACAGACTCGTGCAATTCATCAAGCATATCATCTAATCTAGGAATAGGATGGCGATACTTTACAGTGATATTGTTGACAGCTCTGCAATCAATGCACATCCTCCAAGATCCATCTTTCTTTGGTACTAAGAGGACTGGTACAGCACATGGACTCAAGCTTTCTCGAACATACCCCTTTGCCATGAGCTCTTCAACTTGCTTTTGAAGCTCTTTTGTCTCCTCAGGGTTAGTTCTATAAGCTGGCCGATTAGGAATTGTTGCTCCAGGAATGAAGTCAATTTGATGCTCGATGCCTCTTATGGGTGGCAATCCACTAGGGATATCTTCTGGAAATATATCTTCAAATTCCTGCAACAAAGAACTAACAACACTCGGAAATGAAGAGTCAAGGTCATTAGTGTTTAAAAAGACCTCCTTGTAAACAAGTACAAGTAAAGGTTGTTCAGAAAGATATGCACTCCTCACCTCACTTTCTTTTGCATAAAAACTCACTTTTCTCTTTCTTTTCTCTCCACTTTCTTTTCTTTCTTCTGAATCTCTTTTTTTGAGCTCTCAGATTTTCTTTCTTTCTCACTCTCATTTCTTTTTGATCTCTCTTCTTTATTTTTCTTATCACCCTCTCTTTTATCTCTCTCTTGTTTCATTTTGAGCTGATCTTCATACACTTGCTTAGGTGTTAATGGTACAAGAGTAACGGGTCTGTCATCCTTTACAAATGAATATCTATTGGTAAACCCATCCTTTGTCGCCTTCCTATCAAATTCCCAAGGTCTACCCAAAAGTATATGTCCAGCATGCATAGGAACAACATCACATAAAATCTCATCACAATATCTTCCAATTGAGAATGAAACAAGAACTTGCCTATCAACCTTAATCTCCCCACATTCATTCAGCCATTGCAACTTGTATGGTCTAGGGTGTTTAATGGTAGACAAATTTAATTTCTCAACTAGAGTGGTACTAGCAACATTGGTACAACTCCCACCATCAATAATCATATTGCATACCTTGTTGCTTATGAGACAACGAGTATGGAAGATGTTTTCTCTTTGCTGCTCAATGTCATCTTCCTTAACTTGAGAATTCAAAGCTCTTCTAGTCACAAGTGCTTCTCCTTCTACAGCATACTCAAACCCATCATCACTAGCATCTTCAAGTGACGGCATGGAATCATCACTTTCACTTTCAGTCACCACTTCACGGTCCTTCATGATCATTACTCTCTTATTGGGGCATTGCGAAGCTATATGACCTGTTCCCAAACACTTGAAACATTTAATATCTCTATTTCTAGATGATTGGGAATCAGATTTACCTTTATTTTTAGATGAAGCTTCCTCTTTGCCTTTTGGGACTTCTCTTTGAACATCTTTTTCTTCCTTTTTCCATTTTGGTCTCATTGAAGAACTAGAGCCTGAAAGGTACCTTGCTGATCCTTTTTGTTTAAGTTGCCTTTCAACCTTCATTGCCATGTGCACCATGTCTTCTAACTCCACATAATGCTGCAACTCCACAATATTAGCGATTTCTTTATTCAACCCATTTAAGAATCGAGCCATTGTTGCTTCCCTATCCTCTTTCACATTTGCCCTAAGCATAGCCACTTCCATCTCTTTGTGATATTCCTCTACACTCTTAGAGCCTTGTGTAAGGGACTGCAACTTTTGAAAGAGGTCTCTATAGTAATGGCTGGGTATAAACCTCTTCCTCATGAGAGCCTTCATCTCCCTCCATGTTTCTAGGGGTCTCTCACCATTCCTCCTACTCTCTAGGACCAATTTATCCCACCAAATTAATGCATAATCTGTGAATTCAATGACTGCCAATTCACCTTTTTTGCTTCAGAATAATTATGGCACTCAAAAATGAACTCAATTTTCTTCTCCCACTCCAAATAAGCTTCAGGATCATTTCTACCTTGGAAGGAAGGTATCTTCATCTTAATATTTCCAAGGTTTCCATCCACCCTATTTCTACCCCTTGGAGCATTTTTACCGTGTCTCCTTTCATGCCTAACTCCCCTAGGCCTATTTCTACCTAAATCAAATTCAGATTCATAGTCTTCTTCACTACCACCTCCTACTTCATTTTCAGACTCAAAATCATCCATAGAATCATCTCTATGCCTCTCATATCTTCTAGGATTAGGACTTACAGTAGGTGGTCTTCTGTGCAAGTTTGCAATCATTGTGTCTTGCTTATCCATCCGGTCTCTTATCCCTCCAAGCACCACATTAAGACGTTCGAATTGCTGCTGCATGGCTTTCACAACGAGATCCAGGTTCTGTGCACTACCTCCTCCACTTGATATTTCCTCCCTATTAGACATTATAAGCTGCAAGAAAAATTGATTAGAGAAATAAAGATCCTTGCAAATTTTCCTCACGTGTTTACCCTCAAAGATGTCACTCTTCACTCGTGTTTCACACTTTAAAGGCTTTTTCAAATAATGGATTCACACTCTTGCCTTTTTCCACTCTCAGTGTCTCTATAGGCTCTTTAAAGAAACTAATCAGACTCAATACAAAGCTATCACAATTCTTGTGAGATTCAACCCAACACTTGGAGATAATGAGTAGTAAGCCGGATACTATAGTTGAGAAAATCAGGGAATGAAAGTTAAAGATGCAGAATGTTGTAAAAGCTTAGCTCAAACCAATACTACTTCCAGAACAGCACAATTTTTTTTTTTTGCCTTTTCTTTTCAGCAATTTTTTTTCTGGAATATGAAAGAACAAAAAACGAAATTTGGATAAACAGAACAGAAACAGTAAAATAAATCTGGAAAAATGCGTCTGAATTTAAAGGACAATATCTCGAGTTAGAGAACTCCAAATGAGATGATTTTAAAGCAATCTGAAAGAAGAGATTCTAGGATATAAGAAAGACCTACTATACGTCCAGAAACTCAACGGAAAACATGACAAACAGAGGATTAAAATTCAGCACGTCCAGAATAATGGAAGACAATTAGAATTTCAAAACGAAAGAGAAATGCAATCTGGAAAAGCACAAGACACACGGATATGACCTGATTTAGGGACCGAAGCTCTGATACCAAGATGGTGCGAACCCACAAGGAATTGAATCCCCTTGAACCCACAACCGATCTGAAATATACACACCCCAAGAAAGCTAAATCAACTCTGAACGATCCACTTGGAACCCTTGAACACGAAGAGACAAGGACCCCGAGTGTTGGAAGACGCCACAAGGTTGATCAAGCCTTGATAAGTCTACAAGTTCAATGAAGAACCCTAGAGAGCACTCCTCTCAATTCTGGGATTTCCAGAAAATATGATTTCTATTCATTCAAATCTGATTACAATGGGAGGCAGAATACAATTATATAGTATGCAAGTCAAATCTTCCTTCAATGCTCATAGAAAAGGAAAACTAGGGAAATTAATGACAAATTTCCTAATTAATGGCCTATGGAATCAGAATTATAAAAGTCAAATTCTCTTAAAAACTAAAAAGGAAATAAATCCCCATAAATAAGCTAATTTCGTCTAAATAATTAGGGTTCTAGAAATCAGCCTATTAAGCCCAAAATAGCATTATTTAGCCCTAAATGAGCCCACCAATGGATGATCCATGGTTCAAGCACTTCAATTTATGATGTTTTGGGCCAATCTAGCCTCAGCAGCTCCATCTTCAGCCCATATGATGTTGAGGATGCCCACATTGGAAATGTCCATATCTTGCTTGACTTTTGTTGCTCCAATTACTATTTGCTTAGTCCAGGTCTCTTGAACAAGTCCACTTAAGGCTTCCCTCATTCTTTTAGCTCGTGCTCTTGTCATCGGGCCACTTGGAATTTGCAGAGGATCATTCCAAGCATTTGAGACAGCTTGCTCCCTTTGATGGATCGCATCAAAGTGTCATCTTGTTGAAGGTTCCTAGGACAAGGTTCTTAGAGGGTCTCTCATCAACATCCTCAAACGGATGGACAAACCGAAGTGGTGAATCGAACACTTTCTTCCTTATTGCGTATTGTAATTCAAAAAAATTTAAAGAATTGGGAAAAGTGTTTGCCTCACATTGAGTTTGCATATAATCGTGCCTTACATTCTACAACTGAGTTTCCTCCTTTTGAGAGATTGTATATGGTTTTAATCCTTTGAATCCCTTGGATTTACTTCCTTTGCTAATGAGTTTGCTAACCTTGATGGTGCAAAGAAAGCTAAGTTTGTGCGGGATCTTCATGCTAAGGTTATGGCGAACATTGAGCGCAAGAATGAGCAATATGCTCAACATGCTAATAAAGGCTGAAGGAAGGCTATCTTTGAACCAGGAGATTGGGTATGGGTTCATTTGAGAAAAGAAAGGTTTCTTGAACAAAGGAAGTCCAAATTACACCCAAGAGGCAATTGTCCTTTCCAAGTGTTGGAAAGAATAAATGATAATGTATATAAAATTGATTTACCTAGTTCTTATTCATGTAAGTGCAACTTTCAATGTGGCTAACCTTTTTCTTTTTGATATTGCAGATTCGAGGACGAATCCTTTTCAAGAGGGAGGGAATGATGGAGGTGAGCTAAGAGACTTGAAAGAACTTGAACAAAATCAAGAATTTGGAAACAAAAGGGCTGGACATGACTTTAAAAGATGGCCTACTAAAGACCCATTGCAAGGTATGGGAAGCCCATGCACAAGATCAAGAGCCGACGCTATGAAGGAAGCCTTGAATGGAGTGATCCAAAAACTAATAGACTTGGAGCCCATAGTCTTAGCTAAATATGAAGCCCAAAAGGAACAAAATGGCATGAAGATTATTTCATATCTACAAGATGCTAGCCCAAGCCCAAAAGGAGCCTAATTGAAGGAGCCCTACCATTTTCCACAAAATTGTCTTAGCTTTACTTTGTTTTAATTTGATTATTTCTATTTCAGATTTTTAGCTTTATTAGGTGCCATTCTTGGTGAATTTGTCTAGACTTAAATTTCTTTTATTTTTCCCGCCATGTAAAAGGCACCGCCACCTAGGAGTTATTCTATGTTTAGAGTTTTATTTTTCAAATGCCTATATAAGGCCCACTTATACTCGAAGAATAGACAGATTGAATGAATTATTTTTTCAGAATCTTTTCTAATTTGTGAGGTTTCTCTTTTGGCCTTTGTGTGCTAGAGAAAATATTTGACTTATCAAAGGAGTGGTTTCCTTTATGGTGTCCCGGATTAGGGTTCTAAGAGATGGGTTCTCTTAGGGTTCAATTCCATTGACCAACATCTCTTCTTCTTCTTCTTTGTTCCTTTATTTGTTCTTTCTTGCTTGTTGTCCAGATCTGTCTATTTTCTTGTTCTTGCATTGCATGCCAAATTTTGATCACTGATCCGAGTCATTTGGGGTTCCTAGAATGGGTTTCTATGGGGTCTCACATAAAAAACTGTCATGCACAAACGGTTTGTCCCTAATTACTATTATAGGGAATTGCATAAGAGGCTCCAAAAGCTTAAACAAGGTTCTATGAGTATGGAAAATTACTATCAAGAAATGGAGATTGCCATGATTAAGGCAAATGTGGAGGAAGACTATAAAGCAACCATGGCCCGATTCATTAAGGGCTTAAATCCTGATATAGCTGCCCAAGTTGATTTATACAATTACCTGGATATGGAGGAGCTCTTGCATAGAGCTATCAAGGTGGAAAAGTAACTAAGGGCTCGACAAAAGCTAAAAGTGACATCTAGCTCGAGTTCTTGGAGGGATTCCAAAGTCTCCTTCAAGCCAAAGACTGATTTCAAGTCTAAGGAGGAAAGTAAGGTAAAACCCTTTCAAGTTAAGGGTAAAACTAATTTAAAACCTTTATCATTTTCTAACCCTACTGCTTCTTCCTTTAAGGTTAGATGTTTTAAATGTAATGGTTTTGGTCACATTGCTTCACAATGTCCTAACAAACGAACTATGATTATTCTTGAGAATGGTGATGTGACTAGTGCAAGTAATGAGTCTGAAGAGGATGAGATGCTACCCCTGATTGATGACTCAGATTTAGAATTAACTGAAGTTGTAAATGGTGAAGCCCTTGTGGCTAGGCATGCTCTCAACATTCAACCTAAAGAAGATCTCGAGGTAAAGCAGCATGAGCATATTTTCTATACTCATTGCTTCATCCATAAGAAGGTATGTAGTTTGATTATTGATGGTGGTAGCTACACAAATGTAGCTAGTACTTTACTTGTGGAAAAGCTGAACTTGCCTACTTTGAGGCACCTTACCCCTTATAAATTACAATGGCTTAATTATAGTGGGGAGGTAAAAGTAACAAAACAGGTTATCATCTCTTTTTCTATTGGTAATTATCATGATGAGATTCTTTGTGATGTAGCACCCATGTATGTTGGTCACTTATTACTTGGTAGGCTATGGCAGTTTGACAAAAAAGTAAAACATGATGGATATAAAAATTATTACTCCTTTGTTTTTAATGGTAAAACCATTGTGTTGACCCCTCTTCGTCTTGTTCAAGCATATGAGGATCAATTAAAAATTGAAAGAGAGTGTAAGAAGAGAGAGCAAGAAAAGAAAGGTAAAGTGAGTGTGAGTGTTGAGAATGAGAAGAAGCAAGAAAAAGGAGAGCTCAGTAGAAAGGAAGAGAAAATTAGAGAAAAATATGAAGAAAAGAAAGTGAGTTTATTTTCAAGTAAAAGTGATATCAAGAGAGCTCTTATTTGTGAAAATGCTTTCTTATTGCTTTATAAAGATATTTATCTTACTATCAACGGTCTTGATTACTCTCTGTCTGCTAGTGTTACGTCTTTATTGCAGGAATTCTGTGACTTGTTCCTAAAGGAAATACCTAATGGATTGCCCCCTTTAAGAGGCATTGAGCATCGTATAAACTTTATCCCATGAGCATCTATCCCCAATAGACCTACTTATCGAGCAAATCCAAACGAGACTAAGGAAATACAACATTAAGTGGAAGAGCTCATGAAGAAAGGCTTTGTTCGTGAAAGTTTGAGTCCATGTGCTATCCTAGTGATTCTGGTGCCTAAAAAGGATGGCAAGTAGAGGATGTGTGTGGATTGTCGTGCCATCAACAAAATAATGGTAAAATATTGCTATCCTATCCCTAAGTTGGATGATATAATTGATGAGTTGCATGGTGGATGTGTTTTCTCTAAAATTGATCTTAGAAGTGGTTACCATCAGATTAGAATAAAAGAAGGTGATGAATGGAAAACTACTTTTAAGACTAAGTTTGGGTTATATGAATGGTTAGTTCATCAATATTTGTGGTTGTTGATAGATTTTCAAAAATGGCACATTTTATTGCATGCCATAAAACTGATGATGCTACTTATATTACTAATTTGTTCTTTAAAGAAATTCTGAGGCTTTATGGTGTTCCTAAAAGTATTGTCTCAGATAGGGATACAAAATTTCTGAGTCATTTTTAGAGAGTTTTGTAAGGAAAGCTTGGAACTAAGTTATTATTTTCTACAGCTTGTCATCCACAAACTGATGGTTAAACTGAAGTTGTTAACAGATGATACAATATCAGTAGGCATACCTATTGGAGTACTACAAGTTTTAGAAGCCCTCATCCATCAAGAAACTCAAATCATTCAAAAGAGCATGATTCAGGTCCAAATGGCTTATGAAGGGATGGCATATGCTCAAGAGGCCTAAATTGTGCTAATATTTGTCCAAAAATTTCAAAAAGCTCAAGATAATATCTATGTTGGATGTCAGCCCAAGTTTAGAGCCCAAGATCTATATTTGATTAATTCAAAACATGTTAAATTGAACTTTAGACATGAGATCTCCTTAAAGATGCAAAAGTGGAAGTCTAAGTAAAAGCCCAATGTTTTAAGAAGGTCCATAGAGCAACTAGAGACAATATCCAATATGTTGAAAGCCTAATGTAGTTATATACATACAAGAGGAGTGTCAAAGCTTAATTGGAGTCTAATTGCACGAGATTAAGAATCATGTGTCAACCATGTGATTTTTAATAAAGCATGAGCATCCCATATGACTATTTAAAGGAGTTAATTAGTTTTGACTAAGATTCTTTTTTAATTTCATTTTTTATTATTTTATTATTTTTTGAACTTGGTCAAAGAGCTTATCTTGGATATTAAGTTAAAATTAGTATCCTAATCTAGTTCTTTGATTTTATGCACCATTTAAAATATTTCTAATCAGATTTTAGAGTTTAACTTTTATTAGGAATTTATAAAAGGCCTTTTATTATACTCTATTTGGAGGATAATGAATGAATGAATTTGAGTATTATTCAATTCTCTATGAAGCTTTTGCTTCTTTGTGTTCTCTGAGAGTTCACGTAACTTATCAAAGGATTAGTCTTCCTTTTGTGGCGTCTTGAGGTTAGGGTTTTAAGAGACAAGCTCTCTTAGGGTCTTTTCTTTGACCAACATTCTTATTTTCTAGCTGGTCCCGGGCAAAGTGTCATCTTGTTGAAGGTTCCTAAGACAAGGTTCTTAGAGGGTCTTGCATCATTTGGTATCAGAGCTTTGGTTCGTTAGTGCGAGGTATATCTTTGTGTTTCCCTTCCATTGTTCTTCATACTTTCTCTCTTTCCATTTGTGTCACCTTTTTCATCTTCGTCTTTGTCTTTTATCTTCTTCTGTCTTCCATTGTTGTGTGCCTCCACCCTCATTAAAAAAAAAAAAAAGAGTATGTAATACTCCAAAAAAAAAATCGAAAAAAAATTTTCAAAAAAAAAAATAAAAAAAAGGAAAAAAAAGAGTGAAAAAAAAAAGGTGAAAAAGAAAGAAAAAAAAATCAGATTGCAGAATTCAAAATTGCAAGTTGTGCAAATTCAAAGTTGAAAGCTTAAAGCTTGGAGTTAGTTTCCTAATTGGAGTTAATTTCTTAACTGGAGTTAGTTTCCTAATTTTCAGATATTCTTAAAGTTGGTCTCCTAATTTCCCTAGTTTCTTATTCTTAAAGTTTCCTATTTTCAGATTTTTCCTTTCCTTTTCCTTCCTTCCAAGCCATCCAAACCTCCCCTTCCTCCTTGTTTCCCTTTTTGTTACATACCCATTTTTCTCCTTTGTTTGATTCTTTGGGAATTTGCATTTTAGTATTCTAGTATTTTTGATTGCCACTAGTCTGATCTTTTCTTTTGATTTGCTTGTGACTTGCTTAGAACACTTGTAAGAAGCAAATTGTTAAGTGGTAAAAGGCAAGAGTGCAATTAACATTAGAGAAAAAGCCAAAAAGAGAGTTAAACACGACTAAACTTATCATCTTTTGAGTGTAAACACGTGAGAAGAGTGTGTGAGGTCCTATTCTTTCTTTATTTCTTTGACTAACTTTTCAGGTGATAAGATGTCCAATGAGTACAAATTCCTTGAAGAGGCTAACAAAGAGCGATTCAAGCAATCTTGTACAAGGTTGGATAAATTCCAATCTAATACCAAACAAGATAAGGAAAAGGCATCCCCTGATTTCCATCCTAGATGCCTTGTCAAAGAAAAAGTCTGCAATATGGCTATTAATAATAGTAGCTATGTAAATGTTGCTAGTACCTTACTTGTTAAGAAATTAAACTTGCTTACTATAAAGCATCCTAGGCCTTATACCTTGTTGAAGGGTAGTGTTGAATTTAGGGTTAATAAGCAAGTTTTGATTTTTTCTCCTTTGGTAAATATCATGATAAAGTGTTATGTGATGTAGCTCTTATGTCTGATGGACATATTATACTTGGTAAACCATGGAAACATGTGAGAAAAGCTAAATATGTTAAGCATAAGTACAAATATTGCTATTGCTATTCATTTGTATTCAATGAAAAATATCATGTATTGGTACCTCTTGATCCTATGGATGCTTATGAAGATCAAATGAGAATAGTACAAGCATACAAAATGAAAGAAAAAGAGAGAGAATATGAGTTAGAGAGAGAAAAAGATGAAATTGAAAAAGAAAAGAGTGTGAGTGAAAAGAAAGAGCAAGAAAGTTGTGAGAAAAGTGAGAAAAGCATGAGTGTGAGCTTGTTTGATGAAAAAAGAGAGGTTGAGAGCGTGTGTAAGGATGTTTATTTATCTACTAACAATCTTAACCCATCTTTGCTTTTTGTTGGTTCTAGTTCCTTGCAGGTATGTGGAGATTTGTTTTCAAAGAAGCCACCCAATGGACCCTCATCTTCAACTAGCATTGAAAAAAGTTGTGATTGCCTAGATTTGTTTTCTAAGAAACCACCTGATGGTTTCCAATCTTTAATGTGCTTTCAAAAGTGCTTTGATTGTATAGATTTTGTTATTCTTGATGAATTATTGCCTTTCAAAAGCATTAAGCACCACACATTGAGTTTTCATTGTTTTATGAATTTTGTGGCTGTTAAGAATTCATATTACATTAATTTTATGGTAAAAAGGTTATCGTGTTGCTTGGATTTTGTTATGACTATTGGATTTATCGCAGGTGCATGTAGGATCGAAATTATCATTTATATTTGGGTGCATGTGAGAAAGAAATACTTCCTAACTCAAAGCGGATTCAAAGAGTTTCCTAACTTGGAGTATTCTAATTTGCTTCAAAGAATTCATGATCTCTTTGAGAGGTGACCTTTAGTTTACAAGATTCTTCCACTTGATGAATATAGTGTTATCATTATTTTTGGAAAGTCTAATTTATTTCTATATGATACCGATAAAGATTTGAGGACGAATCTTTTCAAAGAGGAAGGGAATGATACAATATCAATAGGCATGCCTATTGGAGTACTACAAGTTTGAGAAGCTCTCATCCATCAAGAAACTCAAATCATTCAAAAGAGCATTCAGGTCCAAATGGCTCATAAAGGGATGGCCTATGCTCAAGAGGCCCAAATTGTGCTAGTATTTGTCCAAAAATTTCAAAGAGCTCAAGATTCATATTTGATCAATTCAAAACATGTTAAATTGGACTTTGGACATAAGATCTCCTTAAAGATGCAAAAGTGGAAGTCCAAGTGGAAGCCCAATATCTTAAGAAGGTCCATGGAGCAACTAGAGTCAATATCCAACATGTTGAAGGCCCAATGTAGTTATATAAATACAAAAGGAGTGCCAAAGCCTAATTGGAGTCCAATTGTAAGAGATTAAAAATCATGTGTCAACCAAATAATTTTTAATGATATAAGGCCCTCCAAGAACCTTGTCCGAAGAACCTTCAACAAGATGACACTTTACCCGAGACTAGCTAGAAAACAAGAATGTTAGTCAAAGGAAAGACCCTGAGAGAACTTGTCTCTTAGAACCCTAGCCTCAAGATGCCACAAAGGAAGACCAACTCTTTGATAAGTCACGTGAACTCTCAAAAAACACAAAGAAGCAAAAGCCTCATAAGGAATTCAATAATACTCAAATTCATTCATTTATGATCCTCCAAATAGAGTACAATAGAAGGTGATATGAGACTCCATCAAGGTCACTAAGGGGTTAGATAAACATCCTTATACAAGAGTACAAAAGATGTCTCAATACATAAAGTCCTATTAATCTCTCCTCTACTGGAAAATAGTGTTACTTTCTTTTCTTCACTCTCTTGACTTTTCTTTTCAGTAGCTCTCTTTCCTTTTCTCTCCATCTCACTTTCTTTTCTTTCTCTCTTAACTTGCATTCTTGAGTAATTCTCTTTTGATCTTCGTATGCCTGCAAGGGTCTGAGAGGGGTTAGCATAATGATTTTCTTATTAAACTCAAGAGAATACCTGTTAGTATAACCATCATACTTAACTTTCCTATCAAATTGCCAAGGTCTACCCAATAACAAGTGTCCAGCATACATAGGAGCTATATCACACAAAACCTTATCATGGTAACTTCCTATGGAAAATGCTACAACAACTTGTTTAGTAACTTTAACATCCCTATTATCATTGAACCATAACAAATTATAAGGAGTGGGGTGTTTTCTAGTAGGCAAACCTAGCTTTTCAACCAACAAGGTACTAGCAACATTAGTGCAGCTCCCATTATCAATGATAAGGCTACATACCTTGTTGTTAACAAAACACCTAGTGTGAAAGATATGCTCTCGTTGTTTTTTTTCAAGCTCCTCTTTCGGTTGAATGCTAAGAGCATGCCTTGACACTAGAGCCTCACCAATCACAGCTTCAGCTACCTCCACATCAGATTCATCACCTCCATTGGAGCTTAACTCAGCTTCCATATCTTCATCACCGCTGCTTTCACTAGTAACAACACTATTCTCAAGCAAAATCATAGTCCTTTTATTTGGACATTGTGAAGCAATATGACCAAAACCTTGACATTTAAAGCATTTAATTTTAGAAGAACTAGAAGAAGATTTAGGTTCAGATTTACCTTTAGAAGTAGGTGTTTGCATCTTCATCTTATTCTCCTCTTTAGGCTTGATCTCTCCCTCAAACTTGAAAGAGGACTTGAAGTTTTTGTTGGAACTAGCATGTGATTTCAATTTCTGTTTTGTCTTAAAATGCTTCTCCACCTTAATGGCTTTATGCAACAACTCCTCCATGTCAAGGTAATTTTGCAATTCAACTCCTGCAGCAATTTCAGGGTCTAAGCCACCAAGAAATCTTGCCATCGTAACTTTTGAATCTTCCTCAATGCCGACTTTGATCATGGCAATTTGCATTTGCTGAAAATATTCTTCCACACTCATAGATCCTTGTTTAATTTTGTGGAGCCTCTTGTGCACATCCCTATAGTAATGGGTAGGGACAAATCTCTTTCTCATGAGAGCCTTCATTTCTGGCCAAGACCGAATTGGACCCTCTCCAGAACGCCTCCTACTAGTGGTTAATTGATCCCACCATAGGCTTGCATAATCTGTGAACTCCAAAGTAGCTAATTTTATTTTACTTTCCTCTGAAAAAGATTGGCAGTCAAATAAAAACTCAACTTTTCTTTCTCATTCAAGATATACATCAGGATCAGCTTTCCCTTGAAAGAAAGGGATTTTCATCTTGATGTTACTAAAGGCATCTTTCTTTTAAGGAGGAGCTCTCCTAACTCTTTCATGTTGGCTTTCCTCCTCAAAATCAGATTCATCTCCTCCTAGAACAACATTTTTACCATGCCTTGCCTTGCTATTGGAAGAAGAAGAATCCATTTGATCCAACCTAGTATTTAGCCTCTTGAATTGTTCTTGAACACATTTGATGAACAATTTAAGGTCAACTTGGTTGTCCTCACTTTCAGACATGATTGGCACCTGAAATGTTAGTGAATAGCAAGAAAAAGGACTTGACTACTCCCTCACGTGTTTCACTCTAAATGATGCAAATTCACTCGTGTTTCACACTTGTAATGGCTTTTACAATGATGAAAACACTCTTGCCTTTTTCCTCTCAACTTGCTTCCTATAGTGTACTGAATTAAATCCAACAAATCAAAAGAAGCAGCAACTGAAGTGGCAATCTCAAATTAGAATCCAAGATGTAAAGTTCTCAAAGAGACAAAAGTCCAACATTTTTTTAAAAAAAAATTCATAGGTGTAGCCAATGGAAAATGTAGCAAGTGACTAGGAAAGAAAATGAAGACAATGAATTTATGGAAGAAATGGTGTGTGACAGTTTATGGGAGAACAAATGGTTAAATGATTAATTATCAAGGGTTATGGAAAGAAAATTGGAATTTGGAATCAGTATTGAAGCAATCAGAAATTTGAAATTTAGAACAAGGTGAATGAATGCAAATTTCCTTTTATGAATTGTGCACAATATGACTTTTAATGACCAGATCAACTCAAGGGATCAGAAATGGTAATTCCAAGAATTCAGAAATGACCAGATCTTTAGCAATTGCAATTCAAGTCAACAATTCAAAATTTTACAATTTCCAGCACCACTTTCCTTTTTCACAGATTCTGACTTCTTCTTTTTTTTGCAACTTTTCTTTCTTTTCTTTTCTTTTTCCTTTTTTTTTCACTGTAATATACTCTCTTTTTTTTTTTGAATCTCAAAGGTGCTGAAATTTGCAAACAGAACACAGGATTTCTGAAAGATCACAATGACATGCACGAAAGAAATAGCTATAACTTGCTCTAGAAAAATTGGATTGACATGATTCCAAAATAAGCAGAAAGAAGAGATCTTGGGACACAAGAAAGACCTATTAAACTTCCAAAAACACGAAGGAAAACACCAGAAACAAAGCAACAAAAATTAGGACGAACAGAAAAGAATCAGACGAAATAAGGGAAAAGAAATAGCTATAACTTGCGCTACAAAAATCAGATTGACATAATTTCAAAACGAGCAGAAAGAATAGATCTTGAAACACAAGAAAGACCTATTAAACGTCCAAAAACACGAAGGAAAACACCAGAAACAGCCGCATGAAAAAAAGGACGAACAGAAAAGAATCAAATGAAATAAGGGAAAAGAACAAGGAAAAAGTGGATGAAACTAACCTCAACCAATGCTTTGATACCAGATGATATGAGACTCCGTAGAAACCCATTCTAAAAACCCCAAATGATACGGATCAGTGATTGAAATTTGGCTACAACACAAAAACAAGCAAATAGACAAATCTGGACAACAAGCAACAAAGAACAAAGAAAAGAACAAAGAAGAAGAAGAAGAGATGTTGGTCAATGGAATTGAACCCTAAGAGAACCCGTCTCTTAGAACCCTAATCCGGGATGCCACAAAGGAAACCACTCCTTTGATAAGTCAAAGATTTTCTCTAGTATACAAAAGCCACAAGAGAAACCTCACAAGTCAGAAATGATTCTAAAAATAATTCATTCAATCTCCCATTCTTGGAGTACAAGTGGGCCTTATATAGGCATTTGAAAAATAAAACCCTAAACATAAAATAACTCATAGGTGGCACCTTTTACATGGCGGGAAAATAAAAGAAATTTAAGTCTAAACAAATTCACCAAGAATGGTGCCTAATAAAGCTAAAAAATCTGAAACAGAAACAATCAAATTAAAACAAAATAAAACTAAGAGAATTTTGTGGAAAATGGCTGGGCTCCTTTAATTAGGCTCCTTTCGAGCTTGGGTTAGCATCTTGTAGATATGAAATAATCTTCATGCCATTTTGTTCCTTTTGGGTTTCATATTCAGCTAAGACTATAGACTCTAAGTGCATTAGTTTTTGGATCACTCCATTCAAGGCCTCCTTAATAGCTTTGGCTCTTGATCTTGTGCATGGGCCTCCCATACCTTGCAATGGATCTTTAGTTGGCAATCTTTTAGAGTTACGTCTAGCCCTTTTGTTTTCAATTTCTTGATTTTGTTCAAGCTCTTTCAAGTCTCTTAGCTCACCTCCATCAGAAGGCCTTTTATAGGCAAAGTTTCTAAAAGTTTAAAATCCTAATAAAAGTTAAACTCTAAAATCTGATTAGAAATATTTTAAATGGTACCTAAAATCAAGGAACTATATTAGGATACTAATTTTAACTTAATATCCAAGATAAGCTCTTTGACCAAGTTCAAAAAAATAATAAAATAATAAAAAATGAAATTAAAAAAGAATCCTAATCAAAACTAATCAACTTCTTTAAATAGTCACATGGGATGCTCATACTTCATTAAAAATCACATGGTTGACACATGATTTTTAATCTCTTGCAATTGGACTCCAATTGGGCTTTGGCACTCCTTTTGTATGTATATAGTATTGGGCCTTCAACATGTTGGATATTGACTCTAGTTGCTCCATGGACCTTCTTAAGACATTGGGATTCCATTTGGACTTCTACTTTTGCATCTTTAAGGAGATCTCATGTCCAAAGTCTGATTTAACATGTTTTGAATTGATCAAATATGGATCTTGGGCCCTAAACTTGGGTCGACATCCAACATAGATATTATCTTAAGCTCTTTGAAATTTTTGGACAAATACTAGCACAATTTGAGCCTCTTGAGCATAGGCCATCCCTTCATGAGCCATTTGGACCTGAATCATACTCTTTTAAATGATTTGGGTTACTTGATGGATGAGGGCTTCTCAAACTTGTAGTGCTCCAATAGGCATGCCTACTGATATTATATTAACAGAACCTTAACTTAATTTGCTTAGGACTGTCATCTAAACAAATTTGAAAAATTGGGAGGATTGCTTGTCATTCATTGAATTTGCATATAATAGAAGTGTGCATTCATTTACTGATTATTCTCCTTTTGAAGTTGTTTATGGTTTTAAACCACTAACTCCTTTGGATTTGTTACCATTGCCCATTAATGAGAGAACAAGCCTTGATGGCAAAAAGAAAGCTGAGGTGGTTAAGCAACTTCATGAAAAGATAAAATTGCATATTGAAAAGAAGAATGAGCAATATGCATCCAAGGCAAACAAAGGGAAAAGGTGGGTCACTATTGAACTTGCCGATTGGGTATGGGTGCATATGAGAAAAGAGATGTTTCCGACACAAAGGAAATCTAAATTAGCCCCAAGAGGGGATGGATCATTTCAAGTCCTTGAGAAAATTAATGACAATGCTTATAAGATAGATATACCAGGTGAGTATAATGTTAGTGCTACTTTTAATGTTGCTGATTAATCTCCTTATGATGCAGGTGATGATTTGAGGATGAATCCTTTTGAAGAGAGAGGGGATGATGCGATCCATCAAAGGGAGCAAGCTGTCTCAAATGCTTAGAATGATCATTTGCAAATTCCAAGTGGCCCAATGACAAGAGCACAAGCTAAAAGAATAAGAGAAGCCTTAAGTGGATTTATTCAAGAGACCTGGACTAAGCAAATAGCAATTGAAGCAATAAAAGTCAAGCAAGATATAGACATTTCTAATGTGGACATCCTCAACATCATATGGGCTGAAGATGGAGCTGCTAAGGTTAAACTGGGCCAAGACATTATAAATTGAAGTGCTTGAACCATAGACCATCAATTGGTGGGCTCATTTAGGGCTTAATAAGCTGATTTCTAGAACCCTAATGTATCTGGACGAATTTAGCTTATTTAGGGGGATTTAATTCCTTTTTAGTTTTTAAGAGAATTTGACATTTATAATTCTAATTTCATAGGTCATTAATTAGGATATTTGCTATTAATTTCCTTAGATTTCCTTTTCTATGAGCATTGAAGACAGATTTGACTTGCATACTATATAATTGTACTCTGCCTCCTATTGTAACCAAATTTGAATGAATAAAAATTATATTTTCTGGAAATCCTAGACTTGAGAGGAGTACTCTCTAGGGTTTTTCATTGAACTTGTAGACTTATCAAGGCTTGATCAACCTTATGGCATCTTCCAATACTTAGAGTCCTTGTCTCTTCGTATTTAGGGGTTCCAAGATCGTTCATACTTGATTTAGCTTTCTTGGGATGCGTATATTTCAGATCGGTTGTGGGTTCAAGGAGACTCAATTCCTTGCAGGTTCCACCATTAAGAGACAAGTTCTCTTAGGATCTTTCCTTTGACCAACATTCTTATTTTCTAGCTAATCTCGGGCAAAGTGTCATTTTGTTGAAGGTTTCTAGGACAAGGTTCCTAGAGGATCTTGCATCATTTGGTATCAAAGCTTTGGTTTTCTAGTGACAGGTATATCTTTGTGTTTCCCTTCCATTGTTCTTCATACTCTCTCCTTCCATTTGTGTTACCTTTTTCATCTTTACCTTTGTCTTCCATCTTTTTCTTTCTTCCATTGTTGTGTGCCTCCATCCTCATTCAAAAAAAAAAAAAAGAGTGTGTGATACTCCCAAAAAAAAATTGAAAAAAAAATTGAAGAAAAAGTGATACAATACCAGTAGGCATGCCCATTAGAGCACTACAAGTTCGAGAAGCCCTCATCCATCAAGAAACTCAAATCATTCAAAAGGGTATGATTCAGGTCCAAATAGCTCATGAAGAGATGGCCCATGCTCAAGAGGCCCAAATTGTGCTAGTATATGTCCAAAAACTTCAAAGAGTTCAAAATAATCTCTATGTTGGACGTCGACCCAAGTTTATAGCCCAAGATCCATATTTGATCAAGATCTCCTTAAAGATGCAAAAGTGGAAGTCCAAGTGGAAGCCCACTGTCTTAAGAAGATCCATGGAGCAACTAAATTCAATATCCAACATGTTGGAGGCCCAATGAACTATACACATACAAGAGGAGTGCTAAGGCCCAATTGGAGTCCAATTGCAAGAGATTAAGAATCATGTGTCAACCATGTGATTTTTAATGAAGCATGAGCATTCCATGTGACAACTTAAAGAAGCTAATTAGTTTTGACTAGGATTTTTTTTTGAATTTCGTTTTTTATTATTTTATTATTTTTTGAACTTGGTCAAAGAGCTTATCTTGGAGATCAAGTTAAGATTAGTATCCTAATCTAATTAGGATATATATTAGGTATTATTTAAAATATTTTTAATCAGATTTTAGAGTTTTACTTTAATTAGGACTCTAGAAATTTTGCCTATAAAAGGCTTCCTATTGTACTCTATTTTGCACATGAATGAATGAATGAATTTGAATATTATTCAATACTTTGTGAGGCTTTTGCTTCTTTGTGTTCTCTGAGAGTTCACGTGACTTATCAAAGGATTGGTCTTCCTTTGTGGCGTCTTGAGGCTAGGGTTCTAAGAGACAAGTTCTCTTAGGGTCTTTCCTTTGACCAACATTCTTGTTTTCTAGCCGGTCTTGGGCAAAGTGTCATCTTGTTGAAGGTTCCTAGGACAAGGTTTCTAGAGGGTCTCTCATCATTTGGTATAAGAGCTTTGGTCGCTAGTACAAGGTATATCTTTTTGTTTTCCCTTTCATTGTTCTTCATACTTTCTCTCATTCCATTAAACCTTTTCATCTTCATCTTTTTCTTCTATCTTCTTCTGTCTTCCATTGTTGTGTTCCTCCATCCTCGAAAAAAAAAAAAAAAAAGAAGAGAGTGTGATACTCCAAAAAGAAAAAGAGAAGAGAGTGTGATACTCCCCAAAAAAAAAATTCAAAAAAAAAATTCGAAAAAAAAAAAGAAGAAAAAAAAAAGAGAAAAAAACAAGGGAGTGAAAAAAAAAAAATTCAGATTGCAGAATTCAAAATTGCAAGTTGTGCCAATTCAAAATTAAAAGCAAGATTGGAGTCAATTTTCTAATTGGAATTAATTTCCTAATTGGAGTCAATTTCCTAATTGGAGTTAGTTTCCTAATTAGAGTCAATTTCCTAATTGGAGTTTGTTTCCTAATTTAATTGCATTAAGTGGCTACCAAGTTTTCTACTTACCTATTTGCATTCAAGAAAGGATATTGTTTTCTAATTGTTCGAAACTTGAATTGCAAGTAGTTTTCTATTCTTAAGGTTTCTTATTTTTAGATTTTTTTTTTCTTTTCATCTCTTTCCTTCCAGACCTTCCCTTACTCCTTCTTTTTCCTTTTTGTTACACACCTCTTTTTCTCCTTTGCTTGATTCTTTGGGAATTTATATTTTAGGATTTTAGTTTTTTTGATTGCCACTAGTATGATCTTTTCATTTGATTTGCTTGTGACTTGCTTAGAACACTTGTAAGAAGCAAATTATTGAGTGGTAAAAGGCAAGAGTGCAATTAACATTAAAAAAAAAAGCTAAAAAGAGAGTAAAACACGAGTGAACTTATAATCTTTTGAGTGTAAACACGTGAGAAGAGTGTATGAGGTCCTATTCCTTCTATCTTTCTTTGACTAACTTTTCAGGTGATAAGATGTCCAATGAGTACAAATTCCTTGAAGAGGCTAACAAAGAGCGATTCAAGCAATCTTGTGCAAGGTTGGATGCATTCCAATCCAATATCAACTCTACAGGACAAGATAAGGAAAATGCATCCCCTGATTTCCATACTAGATGCCTTATAAAAGAGAAAGTTTGTAGCATGACCATTGATAATAGTAGCTATATAAATGTTGCTAGTACCTTACTTGTTGAGAAATTAAACTTGCTTATTATAAAGCATCTTAGGCCCCTATACCTTGTTAAAGGGTAGTACTGAATTTAAAGTTAATAAGCAAGTTTTGATTTCTTTCTCCATTGGTAAATATCATGATAAAGTGTTATGTGATGTAGCTCCAATGTATGATGGACATATTATGCTTGGTAAACCATGGAAACACGTGAGAAAAGCTAAATATGTCAAGCATAAGCACAAATATTGCTATTGCTATTCATTTGTATTCAATGAAAAAAATCATGTATTGGTACCTCTTGATCCTATGGATGCTTATAAGGATCAAATAAGAATAGTACAAGCATATAAAATGAAAGAAAAGGAGAGAACAAAAGAAAAAGAGAGAGAATATGAGTTAGAGAGAGAAAAAGATGAAATTGAAAAAGAAAAGAGTGTGAGTGAAAAGAAAGAGCAAGAGAATTGTGAGAAAAGTGAGAAAAGCACAAGTCTGAGCATGTTTGATGAAAAAAGAGAGGTTGAGAGCATATATAAGGATATTTGTTTATCTACTAACAATCTTAACCCATCTTTGCCTATTGTTAGTTCTAGCTCCTTGCAGGTATGTAGAGATTTGTTTCCTAAGAAACCACCTAATGGCGAAGATTCGAGGACGAATCTTTTCAAAGAGGGAGGGAATGATACAATACCAGTAGGCATGCCCATTGGAGCACTACAAGTTCGAGAAGCCCTCATCCATCAAGAAACTCAAATCATTCAAAAGGGTATGATTCAGGTCCAAATGGCTCATGAAGAGATGGCCCATGCTCAAGAGGCCCAAATTGTGCTAGTATATGTCCAAAAACTTCAAAGAGTTCAAAATAATCTCTATGTTGGACGTCGACCCAAGTTTATAGCCCACGATCCATATTTGATCAAGATCTCCTTAAAGATGCAAAAGTGGAAGTCCAAGTGGAAGCCCAATGTCTTAAGAAGATCCATGGAGCAACTAAATTCAATATCCAACATGTTGAAGGCCCAAGCCATGGAAACACGTGAGAAAAGCTAAATATGTCAAGCATAAGCACAAATATTGCTATTGCTATTCATTTGTATTCAATGAAAAAAATCATGTATTGGTACCTCTTGATCCTATGGATGCTTATAAGGATCAAATAAGAATAGTACAAGCATATAAAATGAAAGAAAAGGAGAGAACAAAAGAAAAAGAGAGAGAATATGAGTTAGAGAGAGAAAAAGATGAAATTGAAAAAGAAAAGAGTGTGAGTGAAAAGAAAGAGCAAGAGAGAATTGTGAGAAAAGTGAGAAAAGCACAAGTCTGAGCATGTTTGATGAAAAAAGAGAGGTTGAGAGCATATATAAGGATATTTGTTTATCTACTAACAATCTTAACCCATCTTTGCCTATTGTTAGTTCTAGCTCCTTGCAGGTATGTAGAGATTTGTTTCCTAAGAAACCACCTAATGGCGAAGATTCGAGGACGAATCTTTTCAAAGAGGGAGGGAATGATACAATACCAGTAGGCATGCCCATTGGAGCACTACAAGTTCGAGAAGCCCTCATCCATCAAGAAACTCAAATCATTCAAAAGGGTATGATTCAGGTCCAAATGGCTCATGAAGAGATGGCCCATGCTCAAGAGGCCCAAATTGTGCTAGTATATGTCCAAAAACTTCAAAGAGTTCAAAATAATCTCTATGTTGGACGTCGACCCAAGTTTATAGCCCACGATCCATATTTGATCAAGATCTCCTTAAAGATGCAAAAGTGGAAGTCCAAGTGGAAGCCCAATGTCTTAAGAAGATCCATGGAGCAACTAAATTCAATATCCAACATGTTGAAGGCCCAATGTAGTTACACATTCTACAAGAGGAGTGCCAAGGCCCAATTGGAGTCCAATTGCAAGAGATTAAGAATCATGTGACAATCATGTGATTTTTAATGAAGCATGAGCATCCTATGTGATAACTTAAGAAGCTGATTAGTTTTGACTAGGATTCCTTTTAAAATTTCGTCTTTTATTATTTTATTATTTTTTTGAACTTGGTCAAAGAGCTTATCTTGGAGATCAAATTAAGATTAGTATCCTAATCTAATTAGGATATATATTAGGTATTATTTAAAATATTTCTAATCAGATTTTAGAGTTTTACTTTAATTAGGACTCTAGAAATTTTGCCTATAAAAGGCTTCCTATTGTACTCTATTTTACACATGAATAAATTTGAGTATTATTCAATTATCTGTGAGGCTTTTGCTTCTTTGTGTTCTCTGAGAGTTTACGTGACTTATCAAAGGATTGGTCTTTCTTTGTGGCGTCTTGAGGCTAGGGTTCTAAGAGACAAGTTCTCTTAGGGTCTTTCCTTTGACCAACATTCTTGTATTCTAGCCGGTTTCGGGCAAAGTGTCATCTTATTGAAGGCTCCTAGGACAAGGTTCCTAGAGGGTCTCTCATCATTTGGTATCAGAGCTTTGGTCGCTAGTACAAGGTATATCTTTATGTTTTCCCTTTCATTATTCTTCATACTTTCTCTCCTTCCATTAACCCTTTTCATCTTCGTCTTTTTCTTCTATCTTCTTCTGTCTTCCATTGTTGTGTTCCTCCATCCTCAAAAAAAAAGAAGAAAAAAAAAAGAAGAGAGTGTGATACTCCAAAAAGAAAAAGAGAAGAGAGTGTGATACTTCCCAAAAAAAAAATTCGAAAAAAAAAATTCAAAAAAAAAGGGGTGAAAGAAAAAAGAGTGAAAAAAAAAAAAGAGTGAAAAAAAAAATTCAGATTGCAGAATTCAAAATTGCAAGTTGTGCCAAATCAAAATTAAAAGCAAGATTGGAGTCAATTTCCTAATTGGAATTAATTTCCTAATTGGAGTCAATTTCCTAGTTGGAGTTAGTTTCCTAATTAGAGTCAATTTCTTAATTGGAGTTAATTTCCTAATTGGATTCAATTTCCTAATTGGAGTTAGTTTCTTAATTTGAGTCAATTTCCTAATTGGAGTTAATTTCCTAATTGGAATTTGTTTCTTAATTTGATTGCATTAAGTAGCTACCAAATTATCTACTTTCCTATTTGCATTCAAGAAATAATATTCTTTCCTAATTATTCTAAACTTGAATTGCAAGTAGTTTCCTATTCTTAAATTTTCTTATTTTCAGAAATTTTTTTTTTCTTTCCTTCTCCTTCCTTCCAGGCCTCCCCTTCCTCCTTTTTTTCCCTTTTTGTTACACACCTCTTTTTCTCCTTTACTCTTTGGGAATTTACATTTTAAGATTCTAGTTTTTTTTATTGCCACTAGTTTGATCTTTTCATTTGATTTGCTTGTGACTTGTTTAGAACACTTGTAAGAAGCAATTTATTGAGTGGTAAAAGGCAAGAGTGTAATTAACATTAAAGAAAAAGCCAAAAAGAGAGTTAAACACGAGTGAACTTATCATCTTTTGAGTGTAAACACGTGAGAAGAGTGTGTGAGGTCCTATTCATTCTTTCCTTCTTTGACTAACTTTTCAGGTAATAAGATGTCCAATGAGTACAAATTCCTTGAAGAGGCTAACAAAGAGCGATTCAAGCAATCTTGTGCAAGATTGGATGCATTCCAATCCAATACCAACTCTACAGGACAAGATAAGGAAAAGGCATCCCCTGATTTCCATACTAGATGCCTTATAAAAGAGAAAGTCTACAGCATGGCTATTGATAATAGTAGCTACGTAAATGTTGCTAATACCTTACTTGTTGAGAAATTAAACTTGCTTACTATAAAGCATCCTAGGCCCTATACCTTATTGAAGGGTAGTGCTGAATTTAGGGTTAATAAGCAAGTTTTGATTTCTTTCTCCATTGGTAAATATCATGATAAAGTGTTATGTGATGTAGCTCCTATGTCTGATGGACATATTATGCTTGGTAAACCATGGAAACATGTGAGAAAAGCTAAATATGTTAAGCATAAGCACAAATATTACTATTGCTATTCATTTGTATTTAATGAAAAAAATTATGTATTGGTACCTCTTGATCCCATGGATGCTTACAAGGATCAAATAAGAATAGTACAAGCATACAAAATAAAAGAAAAGGAGAGAACAAAAGAAAAAGAGAGAGAACATGAGTTAGAGAGAGAAAAAGATGAGATGGAAAAAGAAAAGAGTGTGAGTGAAAAGAAAGAGCAAGAGAGTTGTGAGAAAAGTGAGAAAAACATGAGTATGAGCTTGTTTGATGGAAAAAGAGAGGCTGAGAGCATTTGTAAGGATGTTTGTTTATCTACTAACAATCTTAACCTATCTTTTCCTATTGTTAGTTCTAGCTCCTTGCAGGCATGTGGAGATTTGTTTTCAAAGAAGCCACCCAATGGACCCTCATCTTCAACTAGCATTGAAAAGAGTTGTGATTGCCTAAAATTGTTTCCTAAGAAACCACCTAATGGCGAAGATTCGAGGACGAATCTTTTCAAAGAGGGAGGGAATGATACAATACCAGTAGGCATGCCCATTGGAGCACTACAAGTTCGAGAAGCCCTCATCTATCAAGAAACTCAAATCATTCAAAAGGGTATGATTCAGGTCCAAATGGCTCATGAAGAGATGGCCCATGCTCAAGAGGCCCAAATTGTGCTAGTATATGTCCAAAAACTTCAAAAAGTTCAAAATAATCTCTATGTTGGACGTCGACCCAAGTTTATAGCCCACGATCCATATTTGATCAAGATCTCCTTAAAGATGCAAAAGTGGAAGTCCAAGTGGAAGCCCAAGTGGAAGCCCAATGTCTTAAGAAGATCTATGGAGCAACTAAATTCAATATCCAACATGTTGAAGGCCCAATGTAGTTACACATTCTACAAGAGGAGTGCCAAGGCCCAATTGGAGTCCAATTACAAGAGATTAAGAATCATGTGACAACCATGTGATTTTTAATGAAGCATGAGCATCCCATGTGACAAATTAAAGAAGCTGATTAGTTTTGACTAGGATTCCTTTTGAAATTTCGTTTTTTATTATTTTATTATTTTTTTGAACTTGGTCAAAGAGCTTATCTTGGAGATCAAGTTAAAATTAGTATCCTAATCTAATTAGGATATATTAGGTATCATTTAAAATATTTCTAATCAGGTTTTAGAGTTTTACTTTAATTAGGACTCTAGAAAATTTTGCCTATAAAAGGCTTCCTATTGTACTCTATTTTACACATGAATGAAATTGAGTCTTATTCAATTATTTGTGAGGCTTTTGCTTTTTTGTGTTCTCTGAGAGTTCACGTGACTTATCATTCAAAAAAGAATCCTAGTCAAAACTAATTAACTTCTTTAAGTTGTCACATGGAATGCTCATGCTTCATTAAAAATCACATGATTGACACATGATTCTTAATCTCTTGCAATTGGACTCCAATTGGGCCTTAGCACTCCTCTTGTATGTGTATAGTTCATTGGGCCTCCAACATGTTGGATATTGAATTTAGTTGCTCCATGGATCTTCTTAAGACAGTGGGCTTCCACTTGGACTTCCACTTTTGCATCTTTAAGGAGATCTTGATCAAATATGGATCTTGGGCTATAAACTTAGGTCGACGTCCAACATAGAGATTATTTTGAACTCTTTGAAGTTTTTGGACATATACTAGCACAATTTGGGCCTCTTGAGTATGGGCCATCTCTTCATGAGCTATTTAGACCTGAATCATACCTTTTTGAATGATTTGAGTTTCTTGATGGATGAGGGCTTCTCGAACTTGTAGTGCTCTAATGGGCATGCCTACTGGTATTGTATCAAAAAGGGTGAAGAAAAGAAAGATCCAGATTGCAGAATTCAAAATTGCAAGTTGTGCCAATTCAAAGTTGAAAGCAAGCTTGGAGTTAGCTTCCTAATTGGAGTTAATTTCATAATTAGAGTTAGTTTCCTAATTTGATTGCATTGAGTGGCTATCAAATTATCTACTTTCCTATTCACATTCAAGTAAGGATTTTCTTTCCTAATTGCTCTAAACTTCAATTGCAAATAGTTTCCTATTTTGATTAACTTGGTTCTCAAGTAGTTTCCTATTTTCAGATTTTCCCTTTCCTTCTTCTTCCTTCCAAGCCATCCAAACCTTTCCTCTTTGTTTCCCTTTTAGTTACACACCCCTTTTTCTCCTTTGTTCAATCTTTGGGAATTTGCATTTTAGGATTCTAGTCTTTTTAATTGCCACTAATATGATCCTTTCTTTTGAAATGCTTGTGACTTGCTTAGAACACTTGTAAGAAGCAAATTGTTGAGTGGTAAAAGGCTAGAGTATACCATCTTGATAAAAGCCAAATTTTGAGAGTAAACATGAGTGAATTACTATTCATGAGTGTAAACACATAAGCTAGTGAATTGCGAGGTCCTCTATCTTTCTTTGCTTGTTTTTGTACAAACTAATATTTCAAGATGTCTGGAGAATCTAAGTACATAACTTTGAAATGAAAGTTTGGGTTAGAGCCATTCAAAGTACTCTTGAGAAACTTAGTGCCAGATTAGATGATGTGGAGTCTTCTTCTAATAGGAGGACCCATAGAAGGCAAGCTCAAGTGGAGCTTGATAATGATGCTGAGTCCGACTTTGAGGAGTCCCATACTCAAAGAGGCAGACAATCATCATCCAATAAGGATGGTGGTATTGGAAATATCAAGATAAAGATTCCCTCATTCCCTGGGAAAAATGACTCGAACCAGTACTTAGATTGGGAAAGAAGAGTGGAGCATGTGTTCGAGTGCCACTTTTACATTGAGGTGAAGAAAGTAAACTTGCTACAATGGAGTTTACCGATGATGCTAGCATCTAGTGGGATCAACTCTTACTCACCAGAAGACATACCGATGAAGGTCCAATTCGTGATTGGCAGGAGATGAAAACTATCATGCACAAATGATTTGTCCCTAGTTACTATTATAGGGAATTATATAAGAGGCTCCAAAAGCTGAAACAAGGTTCTATGAGTGTGGAGATTACTATCAAGAAATGGAGATTGCCATGATTCAGGAAAATGTGGAGGAAGACTGTGAAGCAACCATGGCCCGATTCATTGATGGCTTAAATCCTGATATAGCTGCCCAAGTTGATTTATACAATTACCTGGATATGGAGGAGCTCTTGCATAGAGCTATCAAGGTGGAAAAGCAACTAAGGGCTTGACAAAAGCTGAAAGTGACATCTAGCTCAAGTTCTTGGAGGGATTCCAAAGTCTCCTTCAAGCTAAAGACTGATTTCAAGTTTAAGGAGGAAAGTAAGGTAAAACCCTTTCAAGTTAAGGGTAAAACTAATTCAAAACCTTTCTTGTCTTCTAACCTTACTGCTTCTTCCTCTAAGGTTAGATGTTTTAAATGTAATGGTTTTGGTCACATTGCTTCACAATGTCCTAACAAACGAACTATGATTATTCTTGAGAATGGTGATGTGACTAGTGTTAGTAGTGAGTCTAAGGAGGATGAGTTGCCACCCTTGACTGATGACTCAGACTTAGAGTTAACTGAAGCTGTAAATGGTGAAGCCCTTGTGGCTATGTGTGCTCTCAACATTCATCCTAAAGAAGATCTCGAGATAGAGCAGCGTGAGCATATTTTCCATACTCATTGTTTCATCCACAAGAAGGTATGTAGTTTGATTATTGATGGTAGTAGTTGCACAAATGTAGCTAGTACTTTACTTGTGGAAAAGGTGAACTTGCTTACTTTGAGGCACCCTACCCCTTATAAATTACAATGGCTTAATGATAGTGGGGAAAAAAAGTAACAACATAGGTTCTCATCTCTTTTTCTATGGGTAATTATCATGATGAGATTCTTTGTGATGTAGCACCTATATATGTTGGTCACTTGTTACTTGGTAGGGCATGGCAGTTTGACAGAAAGGTAAAACATGATGGATATAAAAATTATTACTCCTTTGTTTTTAATGGTAAAACCATTGTGTTGACCTCTCTTCGTCCTGTTCAAGCATATGAGGATCAATTAAAAATTGAAAGAGAGTGTAAGAAGAGAAAGCAAGAAAAGAAAGGTAAAGTGAGTGTGAGTGTTGAGAATGGGAAGAAGCAAGAGAAAGGAGAGCTCAGTAAAAAGGAAAAGAAAATTAGAGAAAAACATGAGGAAAAGAAAGTGAGTTTATTTTCAGGTAAAAGTGAGATCAAGAGAGCTCTTATTAGTGAAAATGCTTATTGCTTTATAAAGATGTTTATCTTACTATCAACGATCTTGATCACTCTTTGCCTGCTAGTGTTATATCTTTATTACAAGAATTTTGTGACTTATTCCTAAAGAAAATACCTAATGGATTGCCCTCTTTAAGAGGCATTGAGCATCGCATAGACTTTATCCCAGGAGCATCTATTCCCAATAGACCTGCTTATCGAGCAAATCCAAA
This sequence comes from Erythrophleum fordii, assembly GCA_032878935.1. Lineage (NCBI taxonomy): Eukaryota > Viridiplantae > Streptophyta > Magnoliopsida > Fabales > Fabaceae > Erythrophleum > Erythrophleum fordii. The sequence goes on along the minus strand of JAVQMF010000031.1, from coordinate 10,070,932 downwards.
TGAGACTAAGGAAATACAACATCAAGTGGAAGAGCTCATGAAGAAAGGCTTTGTTCGTGAAAGTCTAAGTCCGTGTGCTGTCCCGGTGATTCTTATGCCCAAAAAGGATGGCAAGTGGCGGATGTGTATAGATTGTCATGCCATCAACAAAATAACGGTAAAATATCGCTATCCTATCCCTAGGTTAAATGATATGCTTGATGAGTTGCATGGTGCATGTGTTTTCTCTAAAATTGATCTTAGAAGTGGTTACCATCAAATTAGAATGAAAGAAGGTGATGAATGGAAAATTACTTTTAAGACCAAGTTTGGGTTATATAAATGGTTAATTATGCCATTTGGCTTAACTAATGCACCTAGCACTTTCATGAGTTTAATGAACCATGTCTTTAGACCTTTCATTGGTAGATTTGTTGTGGTTTATTTTGATGACATTTGGATTTACTCTAAGAGTCTAGAAGAGCATATGAGTCATTTGCATGATGTGTTTGTTGTGCTTAGGGAGAATAAATTCTTTGCTAATTTAGAGAAGTGCTCTTTTTGTTTGGATTCTATGGTTTTTCTTGGATTTATTGTAGGATCTTGTGGCATACTAGTGGACGAGGAAAAGGTCAAAGCAATCCAAGAGTGGCCAACTCCAAAGAATGCGAGTGAAGTAAGGAGCTTCCATGGATTGGCGAGCTTTTATAGGTGATTCGTGAAGGACTTCTCTACTCTTGCTGCCCCTTTAAATGATTTGGTAAGAAAAAATATAGTATTCAAGTGGGGTGAAGCACAAGAGCATGCTTTTAACATACTGAAAGACAAACTAACTAATGCCCCTGTACTTGTGTTACTTGATTTTACTAAGGTTTTTGAAATTGAGTGTGACGCTTCTGGTATAGGCATAGGTGGTGTGTTGATGCAGGATTCTAAAGCTATTGCATATTTCAGTGAGAAATAAGTGGCCTTACTTTAAATTATTCCATATATGATAAAGAGTTGTATGCCTTGAAATGAACTTTAGAAACTTGGCAATATTATTTATGGCCTAAAGAATTTATTATCCATTCTGATCATAAAAGTCTTAAGTTTCTTAAGTCCTAGGGTAAATTGAACAAAAGGCATGCAAGTTGGCTTGAATTTATTGAAACCTTCCCTTATGTGATTAAGCATAAGCAAGGAAAGGAAAATGTTGTAGCAGATGCATTGTCTAGGCGTTACACTTTAATTACTTCCATGCATGCTAGATTGATGGGTTTTGAGATGTTAAAAGGCATGTATAAGTCTGATTCTAATTTCACTGATATTTGGAAATCTTGTGAATTGTATGATGCTAATGACTATTACAGGTTTGATGTGTTCCTTTTCAAAAAGAACAAGTTATGTATTCCTATGTGTTCCATTCGTGAGCTTCTTGTTAAGGAAACTCATGGCGGGGGATTGATGGGCCATTTTGGTGTAGAAAAGACTTTGGCTCTTTTGAATGAGCATTTTTATTAGCCTAGCATAAGAAAAGATGTGGTTGCTGTTTGTTCTAGATGTATTACTTGTAAGCGTGCTAAGTCTAGAATTCAATCACATGGCCTGTATTATCCTTTACCAATTCCTTCTCACCTATGGACTGATGTTTCTATGGACTTTATTTTGGGTTTACCTAAATCTTCCACTGGGAAAAATAGTGTCTTTATTGTTGTGGATAGGTTTAGTAAAATGGCACATTTTATTGCTTGTTCTAAAACTAATGATGCTATATATGTGGCAGAATTGCTTTTCAAGGAGATTTTTAGGTTGCATGGTGTACCAAGAACTATTATTAATGATAGAGATGTAAAATTCTTGAGTTATTTCTGAAAAACATTGCAGAATAAATTTGGCACTAAACTTTTATTTTCTACTACAGCACATCCACAAACTGATGGGCAAACTAAGGTTGTTAATAGAATCCTCTCTACTTTATTAAGAGCTATCATTCAAAAGAATCTTAAGAATTGGGAGAAGTGTTTGCTTCATGTCGAATTTGCTTATAATCATGTTGTTCATTCTGCTACAAAATTCTCTCCTTTTAAAATTGTTTATGGCTTTAATCCTTTAACTCTGTTAGATTTGCTTCCTTTACCTTCACATGAATTTACTAGCCTTGATAGTGCTAGGAAGGCTAAGTTTGTGCAGGATTTGCATGAAAAGGTGAAAGCCAACATTGAAGAAAAGGAATGAGCAAATTGCTAACCAAGTTAACAAGGGTAAAAGGCATGTGGTGTTTCAACCAAGTGATTGGGTGTGGGTTCACTTGCGAAAAGAATGATTCCCAGAGCAAAGGAAGTTAAACTCCAACCTAAAGGAGATGGCCCCTTTCAAGTTCTTAAAAGGATTAATGATAATGCTTATAGAATTGACTTGCCTAGTTCTTATGGAAATGTTAGTGCTACTTTTAATGTAGCTTATCTCTCTTCCTTTGATATTGCAGATTCGAGGACAAATCCTTTTCAAGAGGGGGGAATGATGCAATAGCACCAAAACACCTTGCTGACCATAGAAGTGGACCTGATGAAGGATATGGTGCAAAGTTTCAAGCCCAATGATGTAATTTGCAAATTAAAACTCAAGAGTTCAAGTCAAATGTGCCTAAAGATCCATTGCAAGGCATAGGAGGCCCAATAACAAGAGTTAGGGCCAAAGCAATGAAAGAAGCCTTCAATTATTTGATTCATAAGCTTCATAACTTAGAGCCCATTTATTTGAGTCAAGAGAAGGCCCAAGAAGATGTAAAAGGTGTAATAATGCTAACTATTCTGCAAGAGGAGTGTCAAGGCCCAATTGGAGTCCAATTACAAGAGATTAAGAATCATGTATCAACCATGTGATTTTTAATGAAGTACAAGCATCCCATGTGACAACTTAAAGAAGCTGATTAGTTTTGAGTAGGATTCTTTATTAATTTCGTTTTTTATCTATTTTACTATTTTTAGGACTTAGTCAAAGAGCTTATCTTAGAGATTAAGTTAAAATTAGTATCCTAATCTTGTTCCTTGATTTTAGAGTTTTACTCTTATTAGGATTTTAGCTTTTAGAAATTTTTGCCTATAAAAGGCTTCCTATTATACTATATTTTGGAGGATTATGAATGAATGAATTTGAGTATTATTCAATTCTCTGTGAGGCTTTTGCTTCTTTATGTTTCTGAGAGTTCACGTGACTTATCAAAGGATTGGTCTTCCTTTGTGGCGTCTTAAGGCTAGGGTTCTAAGAGACAAGTTCTCTTAGGGTCTTTTCTTTGACTAATATTCTTGTTTTCTAACTAGTCCCGGGCAAAGTGTCATCTTGTTGAAGGTTCCTAGGATAAGGTTCCTAGAGGGTCTTGCATCAAGCTCAGTGCTTGCCACATTGTAGCAACTTCTTCCATGTATGATGACACCACATATTTTCCCTTAGATTTGATAGCAAGTATAAAACAAGTCCTTTCTTTGTTCATTTTCTTCTGCCATCATCTGGGCACTAAGGGCTCTCCGAGTCACAAAGAGTTCTCCTTCTTCTGCATATTCTCCATCTTCATTCTCTATGAATAGATCTTCTTCTTCTTCAGTTGTTTCTCCTTCAGTTTCCCACTTACCAAGGTTGTTGATAGTCATGGTTCACGTGTTAGGACATTCACTAGAGATATGTCCTCTCCCTTGACACTTGAAGCATCGTATGTCTCAATTTTTGGAAGAACTTGGTCCACTTTGAACCTTCTTGGGTGGGGCACCATCTTGGGTGGGGCAGCTAACTTTTCTCCATTCTTAGTTTCATTCTCCTTAGAATTTGAAGAAGAGGTGATGAGAGACTCTCTAGGAACCTTATCCTAGGAACCTTCAACAAAATGACACTTTGCCTGAGACCGACTAGAAAACAAGAATGTTGGTCAAAGGAAAGACCCTAAGAGAACTTGTCTCTTAGAACCCTAGCCTCAAGACGCCACAAAGGAAGACCAATCCTTTGATAAGTCACCTGAACTCCCAGAGAACACAAAGAAGCAAAAACCTCACAGATAATTGAATAATACTCAAATTCATTCATGTGCAAAATAGAGTACAATAGGAAGCCTTTTATAGGAAAAATTTTTAGAGTCCTAATTAAAGTAAAACTCTAAAATCTGATTGAAAATATTTTAAATGATGCCTAATATTAAGGAATTAGATTAGGATACTAATTTTAACTTGATCTCCAAGATAAGCTCTTTGACCAAGTTCAAAAAAATACTAAAATAATAAAAAACGAAATTTCAAAATGAATCCTAGTCAAAACTAATTAACTTCTTTAAGTTGTCACATGGGATGCTCATGCTTCATTAAAAATCACATGGTTGTCACATGATTCTTAATCTCTTGCAATTGGACTCCAATTGGGCCTTGGTACTCCTCTTGTAGAATGGTTAGCATGATCACACCTTTTACATCTTCTTGGGCCTTCTCTTGACTTAAATGAATGGGCTCTAAGTTATGAAGCTTATAAATTAAACAATTGAAGGCTTCTTTCATTGCTTTGGCCCTAGCTCTTGTTATTGGGCCTCCTATGCCTTGCAATGGATCTTTAGGCACATTTGACTTGAACTCTTGGGCTTTAATTTGCAAATCATGTCCTTGGGCTTGAAACTTAGCACCATATCCTTCATTAGGTCCACTTCTATGCTCAACAAGGTTTCTTGGTTCTATTACATCATTCCCCCCTTCTTGAAAAGGATTCGTCCTCAAATCTGCAATATCAAAGGAAGAGAGATCAGCTATATTAAAAGTAGCACTAATATTTCCATAAGAACTAGGTAAGTCAATTTTATAAGCATTATCATTAATCCTTTCAAGAACTTGAAAGGGACCATCTCCTCTAGGTTGGAGTTTTGACTTTCTTTGTTCTGGGAAACGTTCTTTTCGCAAGTGAACCCACACCCAATCGCCGGGTTCAAACACCACACTCCTTCTACCCTTATTAACTTGGCTAGCAATTTGCTCATTCCTTCTTTCAATATTGGCTTTCACCTTCTTATGCAAATCCTGCACAAACTTAGCCTTCCTAGCACTATCAAGGTTAGTAAACTCATGTGAAGGTAAAGGAAGCAAATCTAACGGCGTTAAAGGATTAAAGCCATAAACAATTTCAAAAGGAGAGAATTTTGTAGCAGAATGAACAGCACGATTATAAGCAAATTCGACATAGGGCAAACACTTCTCCCAATTCTTAAGATTCTTTTGAATGATAGCTCTTAATAAAGTAGAGAGGGTTCTATTAACAACCTCGGTCTGCCCATCAGTTTGTGGGTGTGCTGTAGTAGAAAACAAAAGCTTAGTGCTAAGTTTATTCCACAACGTTTTCCAGAAATAACTCAAGAATTTTACATCTCTATCACTAACAATAGTTTTTGGCACACCATGCAACCTAATAATCTCCTTGAAAAATAACTCTGCCACATACATAGCATCATTAGTTTTGGAACAAGCAATAAAATGTGCCATTTTACTAAACCTATCCACAACAACAAAGACACTATCTTTCCCAGTGGAAGATTTAGGTAAACCTAAGACAAAGTCCATAGAAATATCAGTCCATGGGTGAGAGGGAACTGATAAGGGAGAATATAAGCCATGTGATTGAATTCTAGACTTAGCATGCTTACAAGTAATACATCTAGAACAAACAGCAACCACATCCTTTCTCATGCCAGGCCAATAAAAATGCTCATTCAAAAGAGCCAAAGTCTTTTCGACACCAAAATGACCCATCAATCCCCCACCATGAGTTTCCTTAACAAGAAGCTCACGAATGGAACACATAACTTGTTCTTTTTGAAAAGGAACCCATCAAACCTGTAATAATCATTAGCACCATACATTTCACAAGATTTCCAAATATCAGTGAAATCAAAATCAGACTCATACATGCCTTTTAACATTTCAAATCCTATCAATCTAGCATGCATGGAAGTAATCAAAGTGTAACGCCTAGACAATGCATCCGCTACAACATTTTCCTTTCCCTGCTTATGCTTAATCACATAAGGGAAGGTTTCAATAAATTCAAGCCAACTTGCATGCCTTTTGTTCAATTTACCCTGGGACTTAAGAAACTTAAGACTTTCATGATCAGAATGGATAATAAACTCTTTAGGCCACAAATAATGTTGCCAAGTTTCTAAAGTTCATTTCAAGGCATACAACTCTTTATCATATGTAGAATAATTTAAAGCAGGGCCACTTAATTTCTCACTGAAATATGCAATAGGTTTGGAATCCTACATCAACACACCACCTATGCCTATACCAGAAACGTCACACTCAATTTCAAAAACCTTAGTAAAATCAGGCAATATAAGTACAGGGGCATTAGTTAGTTTGTCTTTCAGTATGTTAAAAGCACGCTCTTGTGCTTCACCCCACTTGAATACCACATTCTTTCTTACCAAATCATTTAAAGGGGCAGCAAGAGTAGTGAAGTCCTTAACAAATCGCCTATAAAAGCTCGCTAATCCATGGAAGCTCCTTACTTCACTTGCATTCTTTGGAGTTGGCCACTCTCGGATTGCTTTGACCTTCTCCTCATCCACTTGTATGCCACGAGCTCCTACAACAAATCTAAGAAAAACCATAGAATCCAAACAAAAAGAGCACTTCTCTAAATTGGCAAAGAGTTTATTCTCTCTAAGCACAACACACACATCATGCAAATGATTCACATGCTCTTCTAGACTTTTAAAGTAAATCAAAATGTCATCAAAGTAAACCACAACAAATCTACCAATGAAAGATCTAAAGACATGATTCATTAAACTCATGAAAGTGCTAGGTGCGTTAGTCAAGCCAAATGGCATAACTAACCAGTCATATAACCCAAACTTGGTCTTAAAAGCAGTTTTCCATTCATCACCTTCTTTCATTCTAATTTGATGGTAACCACTTCTAAGATCAATTTTAGAGAAAACACATGCACCATGCAACTCATCAAGCATATCATCTAACCTAGGGATAGGATAGCGATATTTCACTGTTATTTTGTTGATGGCACGACAATCTACACACATCCACCACTTGCCATCCTTTTTGGGCACAAGAATCACCGGCACAACATATGGACTTAGACTTTCACGAACAAAGCCTTTCTTCATGAGCTCTTCCACTTGATGTTGTATTTCCTTAGTCTCATCTGGATTTGCTCGATAAGCAGGTCTATTGGGAATAGATGCTCCTGGGATAAAGTCTATGCGATGCTCAACGCCTCTTAAAGGGGGCAATCCATTAGGTATCTCCTCTGGGAATAAGTCACAGAATTCCTGCAATAAAGATGTAACACTAGCAGGCAAAGAGTGATCAAGATCGTTGATAGTAAGATAAACATCTTTATAAAGCAATAAGAAAGCATTTTCACTAAATAGAGCTCTCTTGATCTCACTTTTACTCTAAAATAAACTCACTTTCTTTTCTTCATATTTTTCTCTAATTTTCTTTCTACTCAGCTCTCCTTTTTGTTGCTTCTTCTCATTCTCAACACTCACATTCACTTTACCTTTCTTTTCTTGCTCTCTATTCTTGATGCAATCCATCAAAGGGAGCAAGCTATCCCAAATGCTTGGAATGATCCTCTGCAAATTCCAAGTGGCCCGATGACAAGAGCACAAGCTAAAAGAATGAGGGAAGCCTTAACTGGACTTGTTCAAGAGACCTGGACTAAGCAAATAGCAATTGGAGCAACAAAAGTTAAGCAAGATATGGACATTTCCAATGTGGGCATCCTCAACATCATATGGGCTGAAGATGGAGCTACTGAGGCTAGATTGGGCCAAAACATTACAAATTGAAGTGCTTGAACCATGGACCATCCATTGGTGGGCTCATTTAGGGCTAAATAATGTTATTTTAGGCTTAATAAGCTGATTTCTAGAACCCTAATGTATTTAGACGAAATTAGCTTATTTAGGGGGATTTATTTCCTTTTTAGTTTTTGAGAGAATTTGACTTTTATAATTCTGATTCCATAGGTCATTAATTAAGAAATTTGCCATTAATTTCCCTAGTTTTCCTTTTCTATGAGCATTGAAGGCAGATTTGACTTGCACACTATATAATTGTACTCTGCCTCCCATTGTAATCAGATTTGAATGAATAGAAATCATATATTCTGGAAATCCCAGAATTGAGAGGAGTGCTCTCTAGGGTTTTTCATTGAACTTGTAGACTTATCAAGGCTTGATCAACCTTGTGGCATCTTCCAACACTCGGGGTCCTTGTCTCTTCTTGTTCAAGGGTTCCAAGTGGATCATTCAGACTTGATTTAGCTTTCTTGGGGTGTGTATATTTCAGATCGGTTGTGGGTTCAAGGGGATTCAATTCCTTGTGGGTTCGCACCAATTCTTACACTCTCTTTCAATTTTTAACTGATCTTCATATGCTTGAACAGGACGCAGAGGGGTCAACGCAATAGTCTTACCATTAAAAACAAAGGAGTAATAATTTTTATATCCATCATGCTTTACCTTTCTGTCAAACTGCCATGGCCTACCAAGTAACAAGTGACCAGCATACGTAGGTGCTACATCACAAAGAATCTCTTCATGATAATTACCAATAGAAAAAGAGATGATCACCTGTTTTGTTACTTTTACCTCCCCACTATCATTAAGCCATTGTAATTTATAAGGGGTAGGGTGCCTCAAAGTAGGCAAGTTCAGCTTTTCCACAAGTAAAGTACTAGCTACATTTGTGCAGTTACCACCATCAATAATCAAACTACAGACCTTCTTGTGGATGAAGCAACGAGTATGGAAAATATGCTCACGCTGCTCTACCTCGAGATCTTCTTTTGGTTGAATGTTGAGAGCACGTCTAGCCACAAGGGCTTCACCATTTACAGCTTCAGTTAATTCTAAATCTGAGTCATCAGTCAGGGGTGGCATCTCATCCTCCTCAGACTCACTACTAGCACTAGTCACATCACCATTCTCAAGAATAATCATAGTTCGTTTGTTAGGACATTGTGAAGCAATGTGACCAAAACCATTACATTTAAAACATCTAACCTTAGAGGAAGAAGCAGTTGGGTTAAGAGATGATAAAGGTTTTGAATCAGTTTTACCCTTAACCTGAAAGGGTTTTACCTTACTTTCTTCCTTAGACTTGAAATCAGTCTTTGACTTGAAGGAGATTTTGGACTCCCTCCAAGAACTCGAGCTAGATGTCACTTTTAGCTTTTGTCAAGCCCTTAGTTGCTTTTCTACCTTGATAGCTCTATGTAAGAGCTCCTCCATATCCAGGTAATTGTATAAATCAACTTGAGCAGCTATTTCAGGATTTAAGCCCTCAATGAATCGGGCCATGGTTGCTTCACGGTCTTCCTCCACATTTGCCTTAATCATGGCAATCTCCATTTCTTGATAGTAATCTTCCACACTCATGGAACCTTATTTCAGTTTTTGGAGCCTCTTATTCAATTCCCTATAATAGTAACTAGGGACAAATCATTTGCGCATGATAATTTTCATCTCTTGCCAATCACGAATTGGACCTTCACCGGTACGTCTTTTGGTGAGTAAGAGCTGATCCCACCAGATGCTAGCATAGTTAGTAAACTCCACCACAGCAAGTTTTACTTTCTTTACCTCAGTGTAAGAGTGGCACTCAAACACATGCTCCACTCTTCTTTCCCAATCTAAGTACTGGTCCGGGTCATTTTTCCTGGGGAATGAGGGGATCTTCATCTTGATGTTTCCAATACCACCATCCTTATTGGATGATGATTGTCTGCCTCTCCGAGTATAGGACTCCTCAAAGTCAGACTCAGCATCATCATCAGGTTCCATATGAGCTTGCCTCCTATGGGTCCTCCTATTGGAAGAAAACTCCACATCATCTAATTTGGTACTAAGTTTCTCAAGAGTACTTTGAACGGCTCTAACCCAGATTTTCATATCAAAATCACTGTGCTCAGATTCTCCAGACATCCTGAAAGATTAGTTTGTACAAAAACAAGCAAAGAAAGATATAGGACCTCGCAACTCACTAGCTTACGTGTTTACACTCAAAAGATGATAATTTTACTCGTGTTTAACTCTCTTTTTGGCTTTTTCTTTAATGTTAACGCTCTTGCCTTTTACCACTCAATAATTTGCTTCTTACAAGTGTTCTAAGCAAGTCACAAGCAAATCAAATGAAAAGATCAGACTAATGGCAATAAAAAAACTAGAATCCTAAAATATAAATTCCCAAAGAATCAAACAAAGGAGAAAAATAGGTGTGTAACAAAAAGGGGAAAAAGAAAGGAGGAAGGGGAGGCCTGGAAGGGAGGAGAAGGAAAGAAAAAAAAATTCTGAAAATAAGAAAATTTAAGAATAGGAAACTACTTGCAATTCAAGTTTAGAACAATTAGGAAATAATATTCTTTCTTGAATGCAAATAGGAAAGTAGATAATTTGGTAGCTACTTAATGCAATCAAATTAAGAAACAAATTCCAATTAGGAAATTAACTCCAATTAGGAAATTGACTCCAATTAGAAAACTAACTCTAATTAGGAAATTGACTCCAATTAGGAAACTAACTCCAATTAGGAAATTAACTCCAAACTTGCTTTCAACTTTGAATTGGAACAACTTGCAATTTTGTATTTTACAATCTTAATTTTTTTTTTCACCCCCTTTTTTTTTTGAATTTTTTTTTTGAATTTTTTTTTGGGGAGTATCACACTTGCTTCTCTTTTTTTTTTTTTGGAGTATCACACTCTCTTCTTTTTTTTTTAAGGATGGAGGAATACAACAATGGAAGACAGAAGAAGATAGAAGAAAAAGACGAAGATGGAAAAGGTAATACTAATGGAAGAAGAGAAAGTATGAAGAATAATGAAAGAGAAAACACAAAGATATACCTTGTACTAGCGACCAAAGCTCTGATACCAAATGATGAGAGACCTTCTAAGAACCTTGTCCTAGGAACCTTCAACAAGATGACACTTTGCCTGAGACCGACTAGAAAACAAGAATGTTGGTCAAAGGAAAGACCCTAAAAGAACTTGTCTCTTAGAACCCTAGCCTCAAGACGCCACAAAGGAAGACCAATCCTTTGATAAGTCACGTGAACTCCCAGAGAACACAAAGAAGCAAAAACCTCACAGATAATTGAATAATACTCAAATTCATTCATGTGCAAAATAGAGTACAATAGGAAGCCTTTTATAGGCAAAATTTTTAGAGTCCTGATTAAAGTAAAACTCTAAAATCTGATTGGAAATATTTTAAATGATGCCTAATATTAAGGAATTAGATTAGGATACTAATTTTAACTTGATCTCCAAGATAAGCTCTTTGACCAAGTTCAAAAAAATACTAAAATAATAAAAAACGAAATTTCAAAATGAATCCTAGTCAAAACTAATTAACTTCTTTAAGTTGTCACATGGGATGCTCATGCTTCATTAAAAATCACATGGTTGTTACATGATTCTTAATCTCTTGCAATTGGACTCCAATTGGGCCTTGGCACTCCTCTTGTAGAATGGTTAGCATGATCACACCTTTTACATCTTCTTGGGCCTTCTCTTGACTTAAATGAATGGGCTCTAAGTTATGAAGTTTATAAATTAAACAATTGAAGGCTTCTTTCATTGCTTTGGCCCTAGCTCTTGTTATTGGGCCTCCTATGCTTTGCAATGGATCTTTAGGCACATTTGACTTGAACTCTTGGGCTTTAATTTGCAAATCATGTCCTTGGGCTTGAAACTTAGCACCATATCCTTCATTAGGTCCACTTCTATGCTCAACAAGGTTTCTTGGTTCTATTACATCATTCCCCCCTTCTTGAAAAGGATTCGTCCTCAAATCTGCAATATCAAAGGAAGAGAGATCAGCTATATTAAAAGTAGCACTAATATTTCCATAAGAACTAGGTAAGTCAATTTTATAAGCATTATCATTAATCTTTTCAAGAACTTGAAAGGGACCATCTCCTCTAGGTTGGAGTTTTGACTTTCTTTGTTCTAGGAAACGTTCTTTTCGCAAGTGAACCCACACCCAATCGCCGGGTTCAAACACCACACTCCTTCTACCCTTATTAACTTGGCTAGCAATTTGCTCATTCCTTCTTTCAATATTGGCTTTCACCTTCTTATGCAAATCCTGCACAAACTTAGCCTTCCTAGCACTATCAAGGTTAGTAAACTCATGTGAAGGTAAAGGAAGCAAATCTAACGGCGTTAAAGGATTAAAGCCATAAATAATTTCAAAAGGAGAGAATTTTGTAGCAAAATGAACAGCACAATTATAAGCAAATTCGACATAGGGCAATTAGGAAATTGACTCCAATTAGGAAACTAACTCCAATTAGGAAATTGACTCCAATTAGGAAACTAACTCCAATTCGGAAATTAACTCCAAAATTGCTTTCAACTTTGAATTGGCACAACTTGCAATTTTGTATTTTGCAATCTTAATTTTTTTTTTCACTTTTTTTTTTCGAATTTTTTTTTGAATTTTTTTTTTCGATTTTTTTTTGGGGAGTATCACACTCGCTTCTCTTTTTTTTTTCTTTTTGGAGTATCACACTCTCTTCTTTTTTCTTTTTTTTTTGAGGATGGAGGAACACAACAATGGAAGACAGAAGAAGATAGAAGAAAAAGACGAAGATGGAAAAGGTAATACTAATGGAAGGAGAGAAAGTATGAAGAATAATGAAAGGGAAAACACAAATATATACCTTATACTAGCGACCAAAGTTCTGATACCAAATGATGAGAGACCTTCTAGGAACCTTGTCCTAGGAACATTCAACAAGATGACACTTTGCCTGAGACCGGCTAGAAAACAAGAATGTTGGTCAAAGGAAAGACCCTAAGAGACTTGTCTCTTAGAACCCTAGCCTCAAGACGCCACAAAGGAAGACCAATCCTTTAATAAGTCACGTGAACTCCTAGAGAACACAAAGAAGCAAAAACCTCACAGATAATTGAATAATACTTAAATTCATTCATGTGCAAAATAGAGTACAATAGGAAGCCTTTTAAAGGTAAAAGTTTTAGAGTCTTAATGATACTATTAGTAGGCATGCTCATTGGAGCGCAACAAGTTCGAGAAAACCTCATCTATCAAGAACTTCAAAGAGCTCAAGTGGCCCAAATTGTGCACTATACTCAAAAATTTCAAAGAGCTCAAGATAATTCCTATGTTGGACGTCAACCCAAGTTTAGAGCCCAAAATCCATATTTGATCAATTTAGAACATGCTAGACGTCACTCAATTCTTAAAGATGTTGATCTTGGAGTTGAATTAAACTTTAGACATGAGATCTCCTTAAAGATGCAAAAGTGGAAGTCCAAGTGGAAGCCCAATGTCCTAAGAAGGTCTATGGAGCAACTAAAGTCAATATCTAATATATTGAAGGCCCAATAACAAGAGCTAAAGTTAAAGCAATGAAAGAAGCCTTCAATTCTTTAATTCATAAGCTTCATAACTTAGGGCCCATTCATTTAAGTCAAGAGAAGGCCCAAGAAGATGTAAAAGGTGTGATCATGCTAACCATTCTACAAGAGGAGTGCCAAGGCCCAATTGGAGTTCAATTGCAAGAGATTAAGAATCATGTGACAACCATGTAATTTTTAATGAAGCATGAGCATCCCATATGACAACTTAAAGAAGCTGATTAGTTTTGACTAGGATTCTTTTTGAAATTTCGTTTTTTATTATTTTATTATTTTTTGAACTTGGTCAAAGAGCTTATCTTGGAGATCAAGTTAAAATTAGTATCCTAATCTAATTTCTTAATATTAGGCATCATTTAAAATATTTCTAATCAGATTTTAGAGTTTTACTTTAATTAGGACTCTAGAAATTTTGCTTATAAAAGGCTTCCTATTGTACTCTATTTTGAATCACGAATGAATGAATAAATGAATTTAAGTATTATTCAATACTTTGTGAGGCTTTTGCTTCTTTGTGTTCTTTGAGAGTTCACGTGATTTATCAAAGGATTGGTCTTCCTTTGTGGCGTCTTGAGGCTAGGGTTCTAAGAGACAAGTTCTCTTAGGGTCTTTCCTTTGACCAACATTCTTGTTTTCTAGCCGGTCTCGAGCAAAGTGTCATCTTGTTGAAGGTTCTTAGGACAAGGTTCTTAGAGGGTAGCATCACCTAATTAAAGTAAAACTCTAAAATCTTATTAGAAATATTTTAAATGATGCCTAATATTAAGGAATTAGATTAGGATACTAATTTTAACTTGATCTCCAAGATAAGCTCTTTGACCAAGTTCAAAAAAATACTAAAATAATAAAAAACGAAATTTCAAAAAGAATCCTAGTCAAAACTAATTAACTTCTTTAAGTTGTCACATGGGATGCTCATACTTCATAAAAAATCACATGGTTGTCACATAATTCTTAATCTCTTGCAATTGGACTCCAATTGGGTCTTGGCACTCCTTTTGTAGAATGGTTAGCATGATCACACCTTTTACATCTTCTTGGGCCTTCTCTTGACTTAAATGAATGGGCTCTAACAAGAATGGTTAGCATGATCACACCTTTTACATCTTCTTGGGCCTTCTCTTGACTTAAATGAATGGGCTCTAAGTTATGAAGCTTATAAATTAAATAATTGAAGGCTTCTTTCATTGCTTTGGCCCTAGCTTTTGTTATTGCGCCTCCTATGCCTTGCAATGGATCTTTAGGCACATTTGACTTGAACTCTTGGGCTTTAATTTGCAAATCATGTCCTTGGGCTTGAAACTTAGCACCATATCCTTCATTAGATCCATTTCTATGCTTAACAAGGTCTCTTGGTTCTATTGCATCAGGATCACTCTTGCCTTGAAAGGCAGGAATTTTGACTTTAACTCTTCCAAGGCCTTCTTCTTCATCTCTAGGCCTCCTCGGTGGTCTTCCTTGTATGTTGAGTGGCCTTCTTCTCGGTTGAGTCTCCTCCCCTTCATAATCTTTATCATGGCTTTCCATCTCTTTCATATATTCAGAGTGTTGTAGGCGTGTAACATGAGCTTGTATTTGGTTGGCTTGAGTAGTCCTTTAGCTAGAGGTTCTACTCTCCACTCGATCTAAGCGTTCATGGAGTCCTTCCAACTTCTTATCAAGCATCCTCTCAAAATGACTCACTAGTGCTTTCTTTTGTAAAGGCGCTACTCCAAATGAATTGTGACCATCATTATCACTTTCATGTGCAACTCCTTTTTCTCAATTATCTACCATGTTAGTGAAAAAGAAACGAAAGAAACAAAAGTATATAGGACCTCACAAACACTTCCTCACGTGTTTCACTCAATTAAAATATAACAATCTCACTTGTGTTTACTTTCTCCCACTTTTTGGCTTCTTTTTTTTTTTTTTTTGGATAATAATCTTGCCTACTCTTGCCTTTTACCTCTCAGTATCAATCCTGTATTCTTATATCACCTAAGATCTCATCAGGTGATCCAATATTACAGATAGGTGGTTTGAAAAGTCGTGATTGGCACACATTGATAGGGTTCGATTAGGCTAGGGTTACAAAGAGAAGAGGGAAGATTTAACTATTTAATAATGCAAAATCAAGTTTAAAATCCCAAAGAGCCACAAATGTAATTCTGAAAATTTCAACTATGAGGAAAATGCAAGATCAAATTAAGAAAGTTCAAATAAAGGAAAGAAAAAAAGGAAACAAGGGCAAATCAAATAAGGAAGTGCATATTACAATATCAAAGGAAATAAGGTAAAATAGAAAAAAAAATTATTTGGTCTGCAATTCCTTTTTTTTTTTCTTTTGCTTTTTTTTTTCGTTTTTTTTGTTTTTTTGTTTTTGCCTTTTTTTTGCTTTTGATTTTTTTTAATTTTTTTTTTGCTTTTCTTTTTTTGTTTTTTGGCTTTTCTCTTCTAACTTGATCTAATGAAATAGCCCAAAACTTACAAAATTACAAAATAGGAAACAAACTAAACAAATTAGATTTGAGAGATTCAGATAATATTATCAACTAAAACCTAATATATCTCGACATAGAAAAGTCTAATTAGGATGATTCCAAAACAACATGAAAATTGAGATTCTGAACTTTCAGAAACACCCATCGAACATCTAAAACCTCAATCGAAAAGGGGTCGAACAGATGAGAAAGGAAATAGAATGTTCAGACAATAAAAATTTTCAAATTACAAAATTAATGGCTCTTATAGTATAAAAACCAAATTTTGCACACTAAGAATCAAATTTGGAAACAAGGTAGAAGGTTTTTTTTTTTGGTATTAAATGTGGCAAACAAAAGATATGGCAAAAAAAATTCTAGAGGTTAGAAGGAAAAGATATTAGATAATAAGGGGTAACCTACTATGTAAACCAATACTCTGATACCAAATGATGCAAAATCAAGTGATACAATATCAATAGGCATGTCTATTGGAGTACTACAAGTTCGAGAAACCCTCATTCATCAAGAAACCCAAATCACTCAAAAGAGCATGATTCAGATCCAAATGGCTCATAAAGGGATGGCCTATGCTCAAGAGGCCCAAATTGTGCTAGTATTTATTCAAAAATTTCAAAGAGCTCAAGATAATATCTATATTGGACGTCGGCCCAAGTTTAGAGCCCAAGATCCATATTTGATTAATTCAAAACATAGTAAATTAGACTTTGGACATGAAATCTCCTTAAAGATACAAAAGTGGAAGTCCAAGTGGAAGCCCAATATCCTAAGAAGGTCTATGAAACAACTAGAGTCAATATCTAACATGTTGAAGGCCCAATATAGTTACACACATATAAGAGGTGTGCCAAGGCCCAATGGAAGTCCAATTGCAAGAGATTAAGAATCATGTGTCAACCATGTGATTTTTAATGAAGTATGAGCATCCCATGTGACAACTTAAAGAAGTTGATTAGTTTTAACTAGGATTCTTTATGAATTTCGTTTTTTTTATTTTTTTATTTTTTTGAACTTGGTCAAAGAGTAGGAGATTAAGTTAAAATTAGTATCCTAATCTAATTCCTTGATTTTAGGCACTATTTAAAATATTTTTAATCAGATTTTAGAGTTTTACTTTCATTAAAATTTTTGACTTTTAGAAACTTTGCTTATAAAAGGCTTCTTATTGTACTCTATTTTAGAAGGATTATAAATGAATGAATTTGAGTATTATTCAATTGTTCATGAGACTTTTACTTCTTTGTGTTTTCTGAGAGTTCACGTGACTTATCAAAGGAGTGGTCTTCCTTTGTGGCATCTTGAGGCTAGGGTTCTAAGAGACGGGTTCTCTTAGAGTCTTTCCTTTGACTAACATTCATGTTTTCTAGCCGGTCCCGGGCAAAGTGTCATCTTATTGAAAGTTCCTAGGACAAGGTTCCTAAAGGGTCTCTCGTTATTTGGTATCAGAACTTTGGTCAAAGGATATTGATCATTACAAGGTACAAGTTACAAGCATGAAGGATCACCAATCACATCAACACATAGGCTATCCAATTCATATCACCCATTTTGATTCTACTAGTACCATGGTAAAGAGATTGACAAGCATGTAATATGTAATATTTGGTTCTTTGAAAACGAGAGAAAATGTGAAAAACATAATGTACGATTTCTCCGTAAACATACGAAATTCACCGGATATAAAAGGAAGTCTCCTAGATATAGTGATTTAAGGTCCCAAAAAAATTTGTGCAGTATTCTAGGCTCCTAAAAATGAGAATCGTAGGCTCAGATGGAAAGAAAAATAGAGCTAGCATGAAAAAACAAATTTGAATAAAAAGTTGACGAAATGTAATGGCATTTTTCGTAATTTTGAGCAAAATTTGGAATTATCATAAGAGGGCTTTTTAAATGAAAGTTTTAAGTTCTTCGGGATTCTTGACGCTCTAAAAATTATAGGAAGCCCTAGGACAATTACAACCCTCCAGTTGACATTTTCCAACATCAATTGACCCAAGCTTTGATTGATTCGTTCAAAAAGTTTTAGCTCCAAATTAAGTGATTCCAAAGGCATTTTTATAAGATTGAGGACCTAAATTTGTTAATGAAAAAGATGGTTCCCAAAAACGAGCTAAAACGAATTAGAAAAGAAAATGCCAAGAGCGAAGGGCAAAATTAGAATTTTTAAAAAATGAAAGCTTCTTGAACCCTCCTTATATTTTGCCCTTCTTCTTCCCTCTTCTAGACCAACCTAATTCTTTCCCAAAACCAGAAAAGAAAGCCAGCTCTTAGGCCTACCAAAGGAGAAGGTTTTGGAGGGAGAAAAGGCAAGGAAAAGGTAGGAAACTCCATGAAAATTTAAGCTCTTTCTTGGTGCAAACCCACAAGGAATTGAATCCCCTTGAACCCACAATCGATCTGAAATATACACACCCCAAGAAAGCTAAATCAAGTCTGAATGATCCACTTGGAACCCTTGAACATGAAGAGACAAGGACCTCGAGTGTTGGAAGATGCCACAAGGTTGATCAAGCCTTGATAAGTCTACAAGTTCAATGAAGAACCCTAGAGAGCACTCCTCTCAATTCTGGGATTTCCAGAATATATGATTTCTATTCATTCAAATCTGATTACAATGGGAGGCAGAGTACAATTATATAGTGTGCAAGTCAAATCTGCCTTCAATGCTCATAGAAAAGGAAAACTAGGGAAATTAATGGCAAATTTCCTAATTAATGACCTATGGAATCAGAATTATAAAAGTCAAATTCTCTCAAAAACCAAAAAGGAAATAAATCCCCCTAAATAAGCTAATTTCGTCTAAATACATTAGGGTTCTAGAAATCAGCTCATTAAGCCTAAAATAGCATTATTTAGCCCTAAATGAGCCTACCAATGGATGGTCCATGGTTCAAGCACTTCAATTTGTAATGTTTTGGCCCAATCTAGCCTCAGTAGCTCCATCTTCAGCCCATATGATGTTGAGGACGCCCACATTGGAAATGTCCATATCTTGCTTAACTTTTGTTGCTCCAATTGCTATTTGCTTAGTCCAGGTCTCTTGAACAAGTCCACTTAAGACTTCTCTCATTCTTTTAGCTTGTGCTCTTGTCATCGGGCCACTTGGAATTTGCAGAGGATCATTCCAAGCATTTGGGACAGCTTGCTCCCTTTGATTGATTGCATCATCCCCTCTCTCCTCACCTACATTATAAGGAGATAGATCAGCACCTACATTATAAGGAGATAGATCAGCAACATTAAAAGTAGTACTAACATTATACTCACCTGGTAGATCTATCTTATAAGCATTGTCATTGATTTTCTCAAGGACTTGAAATGGTCCATCCCCTCTTAGAGCTAATTTAGATTTCCTTTGTGCCGGAAACCTCTCTTTTCTCATATGCACCCATACCCAATCACCAGGTTCAAAAGTGACACGTCTTCTGCCTTTGTTTGCCTTGGATGCATATTGCTCATTCTTCCTTTCAATCTGCAATTTAATCTTTTCATGAAGTTGCTTAACCATCTCAGCTTTCTTTTGCCATCAAGGCTTATTCTCTCATTAATGGGCAATGGTAACAAATCCAAAGGAGTTAGTGGATTAAAACCATAAACAATTTCAAAAGGAGAATAATCAGTAGATGAATGCACACTCCTATTATATGCAAATTCAATGAATGACAAGCAATCCTCCCAATTTTTCAAATTCGTTTGGATGACGGTCTTAAGCAATTGAGTTAAGGTTCTGTTAACAACTTCAGTTTGACCATTAGTTTGTGGATGAAAGCTGTAGAAAATAATAACTTAGTTCCAAGCTTTCCCCACAAAACTATCCAAAAATGACTCAAAAATTTTGCATCCCTATCTGAGACAATACTTTTAGGAACACCATGAAGCCTCACAATTTCTTTAAAGAACAAATCAGCAATATAAGTAGCATCATCAGTTTTATGGCATGCAATAAAATGCGCCATTTTTGAAAATCTATCAACAACCACAAATATTGAATTGATCCCTCTTTTTGACCTAGGTAATCCCAAAATAAAATCCATTGAAATGTCTACCCAAAGTTCACTAGGTACAGGTAATGAAGTATACAGACCATGAGGTAAGACTCTAGACTTAGCCCTTTTACATGTTATGCATCTACCACAAATCCTTTCCACATCACGCTTCATTTTAGGCCAAAAGAAATGTTCATGCAAAACATCTAATGTCTTTTTCACACCAAAATGTCCCATTAGTCCTCCCCCATGTGCTTCCCTCACAAGCAATTCACGCATAGAACATTGAGGCACACATAATTTATTTTCTCTGAACAAAAATCCATCAAGCTTATAGAATTTTCCAAAAGCTCCTTTTTCACAAGCAACAATTATTTCAGCAAAATCACTATCATTGGCATACAAATCCTTAACATATTCAAAACCAAGCAATCTTGCATTCAGAGAAGTGAGAAGAATATACCTTCTAGATAATGCATCCGCAACCACATTCTCCTTACCTTTCTTGCATTTGATCACATATGGGAAAGGCTCGATGAACTCCATCCATCTAGCATGTCTTTTGTTCAGCTTACCTTGACCTTTAATGTACTTCAAAGATTGATGATCTATATGGATCACAAATTGTTTAGGCCAAAGGTAGTGTTGCCAGGTCTCCAATGCTCTCACAAGTGCATAAAGCTCCTTATCATAAGTTGGGCAATTCAAGGTGGGCACCATTCAGCTTTTCACTAAAATAAGCAATTGGGCACCCTTCCTGCATTAGAACAGCTCCTATCCCAACTCCTGATGCATCACACTCAATCCCAAAAGTTTTGTTAAAATCAGGAAAAGCTAAAATAGGTGCAGAACACAATTTTTCCTTAAGAACACTAAATGCATGATCTTGTGCCTTTTCCCATCTAAAGCCAACTGATTTCTTAATTATTTCAGTGAGTGGTGCAGCAATTGTGCTAAAATCTTTCACAAACCTCCTATAAAAGCTAGCCAACCCATGAAAACTTCTTACCTCAGTTACATTTGTAGGTGTTGGCCATTCTTTGATAGCCCTTACCTTCTCTTCATTGACTTGTATTCCCTCAGCACTCACTACAAATCCAAGGAAAACAACTTTTCCCATGCCAAAGCTACACTTTTTTAGGTTAGCATACAACTTTTCTTTTCTCAAAACATCAAGCACACAGCGTAAATGATTCAAATGCTCATCAAGACTCGTACTAAAGATCAGAATATCATCAAAATAAACCACAACAAATTTTCCAATATATGCATGCAAAATATGATTCATCAACCTCATAAAAGTACTAGGTGCATTTGTTAGCCCAAATGGCATGACTAACCATTCATACAGCCTATGCTTTGTTTTGAAAACAGTTTTCTACTCATCTCCTTCCCTCATCCTAATTTGATGATATCCATATTTTAAATCAATTTTTGAGAAAATAACAGACCCATGCAATTCATCAAGCATATCATCTATTCTAGGAATGGGATGACGATACTTTACAGTGATATTGTTGACAGCTCTGCAATCAATGCACATCCTCCAAGATCCATCTTTTTTGGTACTAAGAGGACTGGTACAGCACATGGACTCAACCTTTCTCGAACATACCCCTTTGCCATGAGCTCTTCAACTTGCTTTTGAAGCTCTTTTGTCTCCTCAGGGTTAGTTCTATAAGCTGGCTGGTTAGGAATTGTTGCTCCAGGGATGAAGTCAATTTGATGCTCAATGCCTCTTATGGGTGGCAATCCACTAGGGATATCTTCTGGAAATATATCTTCAAATTCCTGCAACAAAGAACTAACGACACTCGAAAATGAAGAGTCAAGGTCATTAGTGTTTAAAAAGGCCTCCTTGTAAACAAGTATAAGTAAAGGCTGTTCAGAAAGATATGCACTCCTCACCTCACTTTCTTTTGCATAAAAACTCACTTTTAAAACATAAAGGAGACAAGAAAACATAAAACGCACAAATAGAACCTTGAGTTCTAGCACTCAAGAAGACAAACAACTGATGTAAGACCCACTAGACGACATGCTCTAGGAACCCCAACCAACGTAGGTCATGCTTGAGATGTGAGACCCACTAGACGACTTGCTCTAGGAACCCCAACCAACATAGGTCACACACAAGGACCAGCTAGAAAACAAGAAGACAAGTAAGAACTTTTTAGATCTAGACAATAGAAAGGAAAAAAATGAAGAATACAAAAGAAAGACAAGAAAAGATCACACCTTGACTTGCAAACCTAGAGCTCTGATACCAAATGATGAGAGACCCCTTAGGAACTTTGTCCTATGAACCTCCTTTTTGACAACATTACCCGGATCGTGCAAGATTCAAGAGCACAATCACACAAATAGAAGACAAAAGAACTCATAAAGAATAAGAACACATATAAACAAAGATAGTTGGTCAAGTTGGTAAGACCCTAAGAGAACTTGTCCCTTAGAACCCTAGCTTTGAGATGCCACAAAGGAAGACCACTCCTTTGATAAGTCTGGCTTGAATTCACTCCATCGCACAAAAAGCAAGAGAAACCTCACATAGACAGAACATAAGTCCTAAAAAGAAAATTTTATTTATTCATCTTATTCCTCCCTTTCTAAGTACATATGATGCCTTTATATAGGCAATGAAAGACCTAAAAGTTTCTAAAAATAATTCCTTAAAAGATGGCACTATTTATTACAAGAATTTGGAAAGTTAATAATGGTGCCATAAAAAAAGGAAAGAAACTATAAAGAAGAAAAAGGAAAGAAACTAACTTATTCTTTAAATATAAGTTTTGACCACATGGTCTTATTCAAAAACTAAAATAGAAACTTTCTACATGGTCTGAAAATTGATGCTCACGTTCAGCAACTTGTCCAAGCCTTTCTTGATGGTTATGCCATGCACGGTCTCCTTGAAGGTGGTCATAAGAGCTCCATGGTACTCTATCAGTTTTCAAGTGATTAATGGGTCAATCTTGAATCTTAAATTCTTAGCTTTCATCACATTTTGGAATCATCCTTATTGGAGCTTCCAAACACAAGATAGAGCTAGTAAAAAGCAACATGTCAGGCATGTTGATCTTAGAGCTTAATTGGACTTTAGACATGAGATCTCCTTAAAGATGCAAAACTGGAAGTCCAAGGGTAAGCCCGATGTCCTAAGAAGGTTCATGAAGCAACTAGAGTTAATATCCAACATGTTGAAGGTCTAATGTAGTTATACACATACAAGAAGAGTACTAAGGTCTAATTGGACCCCAATTGCAAAAAATTAAGAATCATATGTCAACTATGTGATTTTTAATAAAGCATGAGCATCCCATGTGACTACTTAAAAAAGCTGATTGTTTTGGGCTAGGATTCTTTATGAATTTTATTATTTATTTTATTATTTTTAGGACTTGGTCAAAGAGCTTATCTTGGAGATTAAGTTAAAATTAATATCCTAATCTTGTTCTTTGATTTTAGGCATCATTTAAAATATTTCTAATTAGATTTTAGTGTTTTACTTTTATTAGGATTTTTAGTCTTTTAGAAACTTTGCCTATAAAAGACTTTCTATTGTACTCTATTTTGGGGAGATCATAAATGAATTTGAGTATTATTCTATTCTTTATGATATTTTTGCTTTTTTGTGTTCTCTAAAAGTTCACGTGACTTATCAAAGGATTGATCTTCCTTTGTGGTGTCTTGAGCCTAGGGTTTTAAGAGACAAGTTCTCTTAGGGTCTTTCTTTTGACTAACATTCTTGTTTTCTAGCCAGTCCTGGGCAAAATGTCATCTTGTTAAAGGTTCCTATGACTTATTCCTAGAGTAAGCTTACATTTTATGGTCATTTAGACTAACTTTTTGGTCCCATAGTGGTCCAATTAGACTCTAATATATCTTACCTTGAACAAAATTCAATCCATTCATACATCATTTCTATAAGGGTTGATACACAAAATATGCCTGGTTTCTAAAAATCACCATCTCAATTGTATCTTTGCACATACAACCAAGAATTTCTCATATACCAAAACATGTTCCATTTACATGTATCCACAACTTGTACCTGAAGTGCTATTATGTATCATAATTATATACATCATTTTTTGCTACTACTTTGTCTCTTAACATACATCAAATTAATAAATACATTGTAAATATTCTAACTACATTCTCTAAAGCTCTAATTCTTCTTTGGTTTTCTCTCCTTACTAGTTGCACCTGTCATGATTAGTGGGAGATAAAAGAGGTGAGATTCTTGGAAGAATCATAGTAGCAACACTCATTCTAAATCAATGCACACAATGGATGATCAAAGAGGAAATGCAAGCATATAGGTCATATGCATAAATGTAACTCAAACATGAATTGGTATGAAAATTTTATCCTTATCTAGCCATGGCATAAAAACATACTAGCTAGGCTTATCTCTAGGCCAGGGAAGAACTATTGCATTTAATTCCTTGCCACCTTATACTAGGGGCCAAGCCTTAAATCATATATGCACAAAAATTCATGCTAAAGAGCCAATTCAAAACATAACTCATATAATTATCAAACAACCAATATACACAGGCATCTCAACCTAAATGCATCCAAATGCATGTAAGAAAGGAAGAATAAGCATCCTTGTGAAGCTAGAAGCTTGATTAACTACTAATCAACTTGCTCTTTTCGTTTCCCTTGGTCTTTCTTGAGTTAGCACACACACAAAGGTAAGGTTGCACTAGCTTGGCCTAAATACATTAATTTAGATAAAAGCAACCAATTAGAACTTGTTCTATCTCATTCCATTACTACATATATCTATTAGAACTTAAAATATAAACTTAAGTTACTTTAAGCACTTTAAGTGGTAACTCTCATAACTAGCTTCATTTAACTTATTTATACCACTTATATGCATTAGCAACCAATTATACAACTATTACTATAATTTTAGCAGTGAATTTTATTTGTTTGCATACCAATTAGAGCTATAGGGATTTAAATGCTTTTTCTTCTTTACTTAAAATCACCATAAACAAATTTGTTTTGGTCCATTTTATCATAAGATACATCTTAATTGCCTAAAAGAGTCTTCAAAAATTTATAACTTTGGTTATGTAACTCCGATTTACTCAAATTAAATGTCTACAAAAAAATTATGATGTAAGAATTTCAACTAAAAATGAATTCATTGGCCCTTTAAAAACCATGAAAATAGAACCTACTATAGAATGAATAGTACAGGCCAATTTTGCATAATTTTTTTAATTTTGAAAATTCATAAAATATTACATATAGCTTTGAAAATTTCCATTTTTAGCTTGTTAAAAAGCTCTATAAATTATCTAATAGCTTGTCAAATTTCAATCATGAATTAGGTCATTTGGGCTTTCAAGGGTAGAAATTTATGTGATGCAATAGCACCAAGAAACCTTGCTGAGCATAGAAGTGGACCTGATGAAAGATATGAAGCTAAGTTTCAAGCCCAAGAACGTGATTTTCAAATTAAAGACCAGGAGTTCAAATCAAATGTGCCTAAAGATCCATTGCAAGACATAGTGATGAGAGACCCTCTAGGAACCTTGTCCTAGAAACCTTCAACAAGATGACACTTTACCCGAGATCGGCTAAAAAACAAGAATGTTAGTCAAAGGAAAGACCCTAAGACAACTTGTCTCTTAGAACCCTAGCCTCAAGACACCACAAAGGAAGACCAATCATTTGATAAGTCACGTGAACTTTCAGAGAACACAAAGAAGCAAAAGCCTCACAGATAATTGAATAATACTCAAATTCATTCATGATCCAAAATATAGTATAATAAGAAGCCTTTTATAGGCAAAATTTCTAAAGTCCTAATGAAAGTAAAACTCTAAAATCTGATTAGAAATATTTTAAATGATGCCTAAAATTAAGAAATTAGATTAGGATACTAATTTTAACTTGATCTCCAAGATAAGCTCTTTGACCAAGTTCAAAAAAATAATAAAATAATAAAAAACGAAATTTCAAAAAGAATCCTAGTCAAAACTAATCAGCTTCTTTAAGTTGTCACATGGGATGCTCATACTTCATTAAAAATTACATGGTTGTCACATGATTCTTAATCTCTTGCATTTGGACTCCAATTAGGCCTTGGCACTCCTCTTGTAGAATGGTTAGCATGATCACACTTTTTACATCTTTTTGGGCCTTCTCTTGACTTAAATGAATGGGCTTTAAGTTATAAAGCGTATGAATCAAACAATTGAAGGCTTCTTTCATTGCTTTGGCCCTAGCTCTTATTATTGGGCCCCTATGCCTTGCAATGGATCTTTAGGCACATTTGAATTGAACTCCTAGTCTTTAATTTGAAAATCACGTCCTTGGGCTTGAAACTTAGCACCATATCCTTCATCAGGTCCACTTCTATGCTCAGCAAGGTCTCTTGGTGCTATTGCATCACATAGGAGGCCCAATAACAAGAGCTAGGGCCAAAGCAATGAAAGAAGCCTTCAATTGTTTGATTCATAAGCTTCATAACTTAGAGCCCATTCATTTAAGTCAAGAGACGGCCCAAGAAGATGTAAAAGGTGTGATCATGCTAACCATTTTACAAAGGAGTGCCAAGGCCCAATTAGAATCCAATTGCAAGAGATTAAGAATCATGTGACAACCATGTGATTTTTAATGAAGTATGAGCATCCCATGTGACAACTTAAAGAAGCTGATTAGTTTTGACTAGGATTCATTTTGAAATTTCTTTTTTTATTATTTTATTATTTTTTTGAACTTGGTCAAAGAGCTTATCTCGGAGATCAAGGTAAAATTAGTATCCTAATCTAATTCCTTAATTTTAGGCATTATTTAAAATATTTCTAATCAGATTTTAGAGTTTTACTTTCATTATAACTTTAGAAATTTTGTCTATAAAAGGCTTCCTATTGTACTCTATTTTGGATCATGAATGAATTTGAGTATTATTCAATTATCTGTGAGGCTTTTGCTTCTTTGTGTTCTCTGTGAGTTCACGTGACTTATCAAAGGATTGGTCTGCCTTTGTGGCGTCTTGAGGCTAGGGTTCTAGGAGACAAGTTCTCTTAGGATCTTTCCTTTGATCAACATTCTTGTTTTCTAGCCGGTCTCGGGCAAAGTGTCATCTTGTTGAAGGTTCATAGGACAAGGTTCCTAGACCTGTGAACACCGTATTTTGTCCAGACAAATTAAAAAAAATGATAATAAAAGCAAATTAGCAAAAAAAAGAGATATGAAAAAGAAAAGTCATTAAAAAAATATTAGCCTTCTTTCCTCTTAAATTCCTAAAACCCAAATCATAAAAAAAAAGAAGAAGGTTAAAATATGAAAACAATAACAAAAAAATTAAATTAGAAAAAAAAAACCAAAGTTTTTAGAAAACAAACAAATTAAAAAGGAAGAATCAGAAATAATAAAAAAAGAGGAAGAATCAAAAATAAAAAAAAGGAGAAAGAAAAGAAGGCAAAGGCAAACAAAATTAAAAGTTAAGAAAATTCTAACCTTAACCCAACAACAATGAATGACCCGATGCAATAAAATAAAATAAAAATATTAACCCAAGGTGAACAAATAAAAAAAAAGATCTATTTATATTTGGCCCAAATTTTGAATTTAGTTGCCCCAAACGCATCAACTAAAATGATTTGGCCCGAATTTTGAATTAAGTTGCCAAAAGTCTATTTAAAAAAATGAAAAAATGAAAAAAAAGATAAAAAAGATAAAAAAAAAGATAAAAATCCCAATCATATAAAAAAATTAAAAAAAAACAAGGATAAAAAAAAAAAGAGAGAGCAATCAAAATAAAATGTAAGTCCAAGGCTCTAATCTAAAATCAATCCCTTTAGCCCAATATCTAAATATCAAAAGCCCAAATAAAAATAAAGGCTGAAAAGAGAAGGTCAAACAAATAAAAGCCCATTCCTTCAGCAGCTTTCGGACCTCTGTAACCCAACTTGAAGCCCAACCCAGATCCAAAAGAAACCCTACCCGCTTCTTTTTCTCGGACGCTTGAGGAGGCAGACAGAAAAGTAGGTAGCAGGGACCACACACAGAGGGGACGGACAGAGGTGTCAGAGTGAGACGGGGGATCACACCCAGCAGCAAGACGCGGAGAGGGAAATTAGAGTCGAGAGAGGGACGGAGTGTGAGGGAGGCCAGCAGAAAAAAGGGCAGAGGATCGAAAGACAAGAAGGGAATGAATCACAGAGAAAAGGAGGATGGCGAGGCAGAGTGAGGAAACTCAGAGAGAGAGGGTCACCGGAAAAATCGAGAAAAAGAGAGAGAGAGGGGGAGCGTGAGATCGAAAAATCAAGAACTTGAGAGAACCACCGAAGAAAACTAGGAGACAGCGAGAGATTGAGGGGAAGCTTGATCGAAGGAGTGGGTCGAAGAAACCAAGACGGGGAGGTCGAGCAAAGGAGCAAGGAGGAGGAGCGTTTGGGGTGAAAAAGGATTCAGAGGATAACATTCCTCTGCTGTGGCATCTGCAGGTAAGATTCGAACTCTTTTTCTCCTTTCTTTTGCTTGCCTGGGAATGAGATGCCCTGAATCTGCTGCTGATGAAATAGAAATGACGAAATGAGTGATATTTTTACATTGAATGGATCTGGATGATGATTGAACAGCCATGCTCTGTACCCCGCCGTTAGATTTGCATAGCTAGTGTTCGACGGAATGCTTGAGAGCAACCTGGATGAAATTTTAACATTCGATTATCATGTTATTGCTGAGTCTGTTAAGCCATAGGATGTTAATTAGGACTCCCCTGTTGCTATATTTTTTTTTTTTGATGAATGGGCGTCTGTTTTAGAGCGCAAATGCTTACATGAATGCCTTTAGTCCTCAACCTATTTAATCTGTATTTTGAGTTGATGGAAACAATGATCTTATTAGCGCAAATTCAAACGGGTGAAGTCTGCTGTTAATATGGCGTAGGCTATTTGTTGTGGTCTGAATCTAACTCCCCCTCAGGTGTCTTTGTTGTTCGATATGGATGCTCTTGTTTCAATTTTCATTTCTTGTTTGTTGGTGCTATAAATGGATTTAGCTCTGATTGCCATTGTTTGGTTTGTGGTGCTACTGAAATTCCGTGTCACAGAGTGTTTACTTTCCTGTCTCTTCCTCTTCGAAGCTAAGTTGCTTACTGCCTGGGTCATCGTGGTTTGGATTGAAGGTTGATAGATTGATTCGGTAACTATGCCTGGATTGTCCCTTATTCCGCTTGGTTAAGGATAGGAACTAATATTTTGATTCGGAAACTTGTCTAAGATTCTTGCTGGTCTGCATTTGTCTTGCATTTCCTTAGCTGACATTATTCTTTGTTGATTGCGTTTGGTTTGAACATGAGCTGATGGTTTGGTTTTATTGATTATCTCCAATGGCTGTTAAAATCTTGAATAAAACCATGCTAGTTATTTTATTAAGCTTGACACGATTGAACTGGGGGCTTGCTGACTTTATGTGACAATGTGTGGCTAGTATGCTGATTCATGTGAAATAACCTATCACTACAGAATTTAACGTGCATTTTGTTTTTTTGTATGACGCTCCCAACTTGGTGGTTCGTGATTTGCTGAATTGATATGCAAGGGAAGCTCTGCCGAGGGACTTAACTTGATTTGAGAATTTTAGTTCCAGACGTTCAATAACAAATACCGATATATGCTTGTACTCTGTCTCAACGGATGCAGCTCAGGGAGAATGTTCAACTGTTGAACCTGATTGTTTGGTGCCAATAACTCAACTCAAATCTGATATTCTCGAAACTGAACCTCTGACTCGACTGACTGAAGGCACAACCATGAAGACAAGCTGGTTTTGTGCATCATTTTATACATGTTTTGTTTATTTTATTTTTTATACTTGAAATGTATTTGAATATGATGTTTGATTGGCTACACAAGCACCCACAAAATTGTGAATATTGCATGCTTGTAAATAGTTTTTCTCAATTTTATTTCCCTTTTTTAGAATGGTCATGTGAGATCTTGTATCTCCTTGGACATATAGAAGTCATCTAAGGCTGTGTGTGACATAAGTCTCCTCAGTCATTCGATTGGGTCATCAAATGTTTTTGGACAAATTTTGGGATTTAATAATCAACCCATTAAAAATAAAAAATAAAAGGGTAAGTTTTCAAAAAAGAAGGTTTCGTAAAACAAAATAAATAGGGTTTTTTTAGAAAGCAAAGTGTGCTTTCTTTCGGATAAAAAAAGAAAAAAGAAAAAAAGAGAGTTCAAATGCTAGTTAAAATATATAGTTGATGGAAAATCAAATAAACTTTCTCTTTTCAATAAAAAAAACAGGAAAAAACAAATCAAAATGATTTTCTCAAATTTTTTTTTGGACAACAGTTAGAGATTAAAATATGCTTCATGGAAAAGAAAAAAGAACATAAAACAAAAATGAAAATATCATTCCTAAAGAAAATATAAAATACATAAAGTAGAAAAACAAAAAGACAAAAAAGTCTTAAAACATGCCAATCAATCACTAAAAAATTTTAAAAGACTAAAAGATCAAAGACTAAATAAAAAAAAAAAACATTAAAAAGAAGAGAAAAGAAAAAGAATAAAGAAGTAGGGTCAATTTAGTTTTTACAAATTAAGATATATAAATCAATCCTAAACTTGTTTTGCTTTGTAAAAATCTAAAATGATTTTTATTTTTATTTCTTTTCTTTCTCTTCTAAAATAATAATAAAAAATAAAAAATAAAAAAGAACCAAGCCAAAAAATTAAACAAAAAAAATATACCAAAAAATTAATTAAAAAAAAATTCAAAGACAAAACAAAAATAAAATAAAAACAAAGAATAAGAATAAAAACATAAAGAAAAAGAAAAAAGAGAAATAGAAAGAAAAACAAAAACAAAATAAGACAAAGAAAAACAAAAACAAAAACAAAATAAGGGGTAATAAAAAAACAAACAAAAAAAAATGAAATGAAAATAAAAAAATAAAAAAAATGAAATAAGAGAAAAAATTGAAAATGCAAGAAAAATTAAATTAAATTTTCCTTTAGCAAATCAAAACACATCAACCAATTTCAAAACTTGTTTTATTTGTCAAAGGAAAAAATAGTTTATTTTGTTTGTCTTTTCACAAAAACAAAACAAAAACAATACCTAAACCAAAAAAAATTAATTAAAAAATTAAAAAAATAAAGAACACAAAAAAAGAAAAAAATTAAAAAAAAGAGAAAAGACAAAAACAAAACATAAAACCAGAAAAAAACAATCAACCCACAAATATAATCACCAGTCGAACTACGTGGACTTTGATCCCTCATAAGGGTACGTAGGCCCTAGGCTCTCATTCTAGGTCAAGTCCGCCTTTGTAAATAATTATTTTCTCTTAATTTTATTTTTTTAATTTTATTTCCGTAATTTCTTTTATTTTATTCCCTTTTCTTTATTTTATTCTTTGAATTCCTTTTGTTTTGCTTTTAACTTTCTTTCTTCTCTTACATTTTATTTCCTTAAAATTTTTCCTTCTGTTCTTTTCATGTGATTGGTTAGGGAGAATTAAAATAGAATAGAGGCCATATTGATTTTGCGCAACTGACTTAGGGTAACCGTTCTTAGGAATGGGTGTAGTGGGGTGCCTAACACCTTCCCCACTCACAATCGACTCCCGAATCTGAATCTGGTTCGCAGACCATGTTTTTCAAATAAAAAAGGTTTTTCCAAAGTTTTGCCTTTTTAAAAATAAAATTTTGGTGGCGACTCCTGAACCCTATTTATTTATCTGATTCTTTTACCTTTAACTTTGATTCCTTTTTGAAAAGCGCCACGCGGTCGCATTTTCGGGTGTGACAGTTGTTCAACAAGATGACACTTTGCCCGAGACCGGCTAGAAAACAAGAATGTTGATCAAAGGAAAGATCCTAAGAGAACTTGTCTCCTAGAACCCTAGCCTCAAGACGCCACAAAGGCAGACCAATCCTTTGATAAGTCACGTGAACTCACAAAGAACACAAAGAAGCAAAAGTCTCACAAATAATTGAATAATACTCAATTTCATTCATGTGTAAAATAGAGTACAATAGGAAGCCTTTTATAGGCAAAATTTTCTAGAGTCCTAATTAAAGTAAAACTCTAAAACCTGATTAGAAATATTTTAAATGATACCTAATATATCCTAATTAGATTAGGATACTAATTTTAACTTGATCTCCAAGATAAGCTCTTTGACCAAGTTCAAAAAAATAATAAAATAATAAAAAACGAAATTTCAAAAGGAATTCAAGTCAAAACTAATCAGATTCTTTAATTTGTCACATGGGATGCTCATGCTTCATTAAAAATCACATGGTTGTCACATGATTCTTAATCTCTTGTAATTGGATTCTAATTGGGCTTTGGTACTCCTCTTGTAGAATAGTTAGCATGATCACACCTTTTACATCTTCTTGGGCCTTCTCTTGACTTAAATGAATGGGCTCTAAGTTATGAAGCTTATGAATTAAACAATTGAAGGCTTCTTTCATTGCTTTGGCCCTAGCTCTTGTTATTGGGCCTCCTATGCCTTACAATGGATCTTTAGACACATTTGACTTGAACTCTTGGGCTTTAATTTGCAAATCATGTCCTTGGGCTTGAAACTTTGCACCATATCCTTCATCAAGTCCACTTCTATGCTCAACAAGGTCTCTTGGTGCCATTGCATCAGGGTCTCTCATCATTTGGTATCAGCTTTGGTCACTAGTACAAGGTATATCTTTGTGTTTTTTTCCTTCCGTTGTTCTTCATACTTTCTTTCCTTCCATTTGTGTTATCTTTTTTCATCTTCATCTTTGTCTTCTATCTTCTTCTGTCTTCCATTGTTGTGTGCCTCAAAAAACAAAAAAAAAAAGAAGAGAGTGTGATACTCCAGAAATAAAAAATAAAAAATAAAAAATAAATTCGAAAAAAAAAGGGTGAAAAAAAGTGGGAAAAAAAATTCAGATTGCAGAATTCAAAATTGCAAGTTGTGCCAATTCAAAGTTGGAAGCAAGTTTGGAGTCAATTTCTTAATTGGAGTTAGTTTCCTAATTGGAGTCAATTTCCTAATTGGAGTTAATTTCCTAATTGGAATTTGTTTCTTAATTTGATTGCATTAAGTAGCTACCAAATTATCTACTTTCCTATTTGCATTCAAGAAAGAATATTCTTTCCTAATTGTTCTAAACTTGAATTGCAAGTAGTTTCCTATTCTTAAAGTTTCTTATTTTCAGATTTTTTTTTTCTCTCCTTCTCCTTCCTTCCAGGCCTCCCCTTCCTCCTTTTTTTTTTCTTTTTGTTACACACCTCTTTTTTCTCCTTTGTTTGATTTTTTGAGAATTTACATTTTAGGATTCTAGTTTTTTTGATTGCCACTAGTCTGATCTTTTCATTTGATTTGCTTGTGACTTGCTTAGAACACTTGTATGAAGTAAATTATTGAGTGGTAAAAGGCAAGAGCGTTAACATTAAAGAAAAAAGCCAAAAAGAGAGTTAAACACGTAAGCTAGTGAGTTGCGAGGTCCTATATCTTTCTTTGCTTGTTTTTGTACAAACTAATATTTCAGGATGTCTGGAGAATCTAAGCACAGTGATTTTGACATAAAAGTCTGGGTTAGAGCCATTCAAAGTACTCTTGAGAAACTTAGTGCCAGATCAGATGATGTGGAGTCTTCTTCCAATAGGAGGACCCATAGGAGGCAAGCTCATATGGAACTTGATGATGATGCTGAGTCCAACTTTGAGGAGTCCTATACTCGGAGAGGTAGACAATTATCATCCAATAAGGATGGTGGTATTGGAAACCGCAAGATGAAGATTCCCTCATTCCTCGGGAAAAATGTGGTGCGAACTGACAAGGAATTGAATCCCCTTGAACCCACTACCGATCTGAAACATACACACCCCAAGAAAGCTAAATCAAGTCTGAATGATCCACTTGGAACCCTTGAACACAAAGAGACAAGGACCCCGAGTGTTGGAAGATGCCACAAGGTTGATCAAGCCTTGATAAGTCTACAAGTTCAATGAAGAACCCTAGAGAGCACTCCTCTCAATTCTGGGATTTCCAGAATATATGATTTTTATTCATTCAAATCTGATTACAATGGGAGGCAGAGTACAATTATATAATGTGCAAGTCTATATAGTGTGCAAGTTAAATCTGCCTTCAATGCTCATAGAAAAGGAAAACTAGGGAAATTAATGGCAAATTTCCTAATTAATGACCTATGGAATCAGAATTATAAAAGTCAAATTCTCTCAAAAACTAAAAAGGAAATAAATCCCCTTAAATAAGCTAATTTCGTCTAAATACATTAGGGTTCTAGAAATCAGCTTATTAAGCCTAAAATAGCATTATTTAGCCCTAAATGAGCCTACCAATGGATGGTCCATGGTTCAAGCACTTCAATTTGTAATGTTTTGGCCCAATCTAGCCTCAGTAGCTTCATCTTCAGCCCATATGATGTTGAGGATGCCCACATTGAAAATGTCCATATCTTGCTTAACTTTTGTTGCTCCAATTGCTATTTGCTTAGTCCAGGTCTCTTGAACAAGTCCACTTAAGGCTTCTCTCATTCTTTTAGCTTGTACTCTTGTCATCGGGCCACTTGGAATTTGTAGAGAATCATTCCAAGCATTTGGGACAGCTTGCTCCCTTTGATAGATTACATCATCCCCTCTCTCCTCAAAAGGATTCGTCCTCAAATCATCACCTACATTATAAGGAGATAGATCAGCAACATTAAAAGTAGCACTAACATTATACTCACCTGGTAGATCTATCTTATAAGCATTGTCATTGATTTTCTCAAGGACTTGAAATGGTCCATCCCCTCTTGGAGCTAATTTAGATTTCCTTTGTGCTGGAAACCTCTCTTTTCTCATATGCACCCATACCCAATCACCAGGTTCAAAAGTGACACGCCTTCTGCCTTTGTTTGCCTTGGATGCATATTGCTCATTCTTCCTTTCAATCTGCAATTTAATCTTTTCATGAAGTTGCTTAACCACCTTAGCTTTCTTTTTGCCATCAAGGCTTATTCTCTCATTAATGGGCAATGGTAACAAATCCAAAGGAGTTAGTGGATTAAAACCATAAACAATTTCAAAAGGAGAATAATCAGTAGATGAATGCACACTCCTATTATATGCAAATTCAATGAATGACAAGCAATCCTCCCAATTTTTCAAATTCGTTTGGATGACGGTCCTCAGCAATTGAGTTAAGGTTCTGTTAACAACTTCAGTTTGACCATCAGTTTGTGGATGACAAGCTGTAGAAAATAATAACTTAGTTCCAAGCTTTCCCCATAAAACTCTCCAAAAATGACTCAAAAATTTTTCATCCCTATCTGAGACAATACTTTTAGGAACACCATGAAGCCTCACAATTTCTTTAAAGAACAAATCAGCAATATAAGTAGCATCATCAGTTTTATGGCATGCAATAAAATGCGCCATTTTTGAAAATCTATCAACAACCACAAATATTGAATCCATCCCTCTTTTTGACCTAGTAATCCCAAAATAAAATCCATTGAAATGTCTACCCAAGGTTCACTAGGTATAGGTAATGGAGTATACAGACCATGAGGTAAGACTCTAGACATAGCCCTTTTACATGTTATGCATCTACCACAAATCCTTTCCACATCACGCTTCATTTTAGGCCAAAAGAAATGTTCATGCAAAACATCTAATGTCTTTTTCACACCAAAATGTCCCATTAGTCCTCCTCCATGTGCTTCCCTCACAAGCAATTCACGCATAGAACATTGAGGCACACATAATTTATTTTCTCTGAACAAAAATCCATCAAGCTTATAGAATTTTCCAAAAGCTCCTTTTTCACAAGCAACAATTATTTCAGTAAAATCACTATCATTGGCATACAAATCCTTAACATATTCAAAACCAAGCAATCTTGCATTCAGAGAAGTGAGAAGAATATACCTTCTAGATAATGCATCCGCAACCACATTCTCCTTACCTTTCTTGTATTTGATCACATATGGGAAAGGCTCGATGAACTCCATCCATCTAGCATGTCTTTTGTTCAGCTTACCTTGACCTTTAATGTATTTCAAAGATTGATGATCTGTATGGATCACAAATTGTTTAGGCCAAAGGTAGTGCTGCCAGGTCTCCAATGCTCTCACAAGTGCATAAAGCTCCTTATCATAAGCTGGGTAATTCAAGGTGGCACCACTCAGCTTTTCACTAAAATAAGCAATTGGCCGCCCTTCTTGCATTAGAACAGCTCCTATCCCAACTCCTGATACATCATACTCAATCTCAAAAGTTTTGTTAAAATCAGGTAAAGCTAAAATAGGTGCAGAACACAATATTTCCTTAAGAACACTAAATGCATGATCTTGTGCCTTTTCCCATCTAAAGCCAACTGATTTCTTAATTATTTCAATGAGTGGTGCGGCAATTGTGCTAAAATCTTTCACAAACCTCCTATAAAAGCTAGCCAACCCATGAAAACTTCTTACCTCAGTTACATTTGTAGGTGTTGGCCATTCTTTAATAGCCCTTACATTCTCTTCATCGACTTGTATTCCCTCAGCACTCACTACAAATCCAAGGAAAACGACTTTTCCCATGCCAAAGCTACACTTTTTTAGGTTAGCATACAACTTTTCTTTTCTCAAAACATCAAGCACATAGCATAAATGATTCAAATGCTCATCAAGACTCGTACTAAAGATCAGAATATCATCAAAATAAACCACAACAAATTTTCCAATATATGCACGCAAAATATGATTCATCAACCTCATAAAAGTACTAGGTGCATTTGTTAGCCCAAATGGCATGACTAACCATTCATACAGTCCATGCTTTGTTTTGAAACTAGTTTTCCACTCATCTCCTTCCCTCATCCTAATTTGATGATATCCAGATTTTAAATCAATTTTTGAGAAAATAACAGACCCATGCAATTCATCAAGCATATCATCTAATCTAGGAATGGGATGACGATACTTTACAGTGATATTGTTGACAGCTCTGCAATCAATGTACATCCTCCAAGATCCATCTTTCTTTGGTACTAAGAGGACTGGTACAGCACATGGACTCAACCTTTCTCGAACATACCCCTTTGCCTTGAGCTCTTCAACTTGCTTTTGAAGCTCTTTTGTCTCCTCAGGGTTAGTTTTATAAGCTGGCCGGTTAGGAATTGTTGCTCTAGGGATGAAGTCAATTTGATGCTCAATGCCTCTTATGGATGGCAATCCACTAGGGATATCTTCTGGAAATATATCTTCAAATTCCTGCAACAAAGAATTAACAACACTCGGAAATGAAGAGTCAAGGTCATTAGTGTTTAAAAAGGCCTCCTTGTAAACAAGTACAAGTAAAGGCTGTTCAGAAAGATATGCACTCCTTACCTCACTTTCTTTTGCATAAAAACTCACTTTTTCTCTTTCTTTTCTCTCCACTTTCTTTTCTTTCTTCTGAATCTCTTTTTTTGAGCTCTCAGATTTTCTTTCTTTCTCACTCATTTCTTTTTGATCTCTCTTCTTAATTTTTCTTATCACCCTCTCTTTTATCTCTCTCTTGTTTCATTTTGAGTTGATCTTCATACACTTGCTTGGGTGTTAATGGTACAAGAGTAACGGGTCTGTCATCCTTCACAAATGAATATCTATTGGTAAACCCATCCTTTATCACCTTCCTATCAAATTCCCAAGGTCTACCCAAAAGTATATGTCCAGCATGCATAGGAACAACATCACATAAAATCTCATCACAATATCTTCCAATTGAGAATGAAACAAGAACTTGCCTGTCAACCTTAATCTCCCCACATTCATTCAGCCATTGCAACTTGTATGGTCTAGGGTGTTTAATGGTAGACAAATTTAATTTCTCAACTAGAGTGGTACTAGCAACATTGGTACAACTCCCACCATCAATAATCATATTGCATACCTTGTTGCTAATGAGACAGTGAGTATGGAAGATGTTTTCTCTTTGCTGCTCAATGTCATCTTCCTTAACTTGAGAATTCAAAGCTCTTCTAGTCACAAGTGCTTCTCCTTCTACAGCATACTCAAACCCATCATCACTAGCATCTTCAAGTGACGGCATGGAATCATCACTTTCACTTTCAGTCACCACTTCACGGTCCTTCATGATCATTACTCTCTTGTTGGGGCATTGCGAAGCTATATGACCTGTTCCCAAACACTTGAAACATTTAATATCTCTATTTCTAGATGATTGGGAATCAGATTTACCTTTGTTTTTTTAGATGAAGCTTCCTCTTTGCCCTTTGGGACTTCTCTTTGAACATCTTTTTCTTCCTTCTTCCATTTTGGTCTCATTGAAGAACTAGAGCCTGAAAGGTACCTTGCTGATCCTTTTTGTTTAAGTTTGCCTTTCAACCTTCATTGCCATGTGCACCATGTCTTCTAACTCCACATAATGCTGTAACTCCACAATATTAGCAATTTCTTTATTCAACCCATTTAAGAATCGAGCCATTGTTGCTTCCCTATCCTCTTTCACATTTGCCCTAAGCATAGCCACTTCCATCTCTTTGTGATATTCCTCTACACTCTTAGAGCCTTGTGTAAGGGACTGCAACTTTTGAAAAAAGTCTCTATAGTAATGGTTGGGTACAAACCTCTTCCTCATGAGAGCCTTCATCTCCCTCCATGTTTCTAGGGGTCTCTCACCATTCCTCCTCCTCTCTAGGACCAATTTATCCCACCAAATTAATGCATAATCCGTAAATTCAATGACTGCCAATTTCACCTTTTTTGCTTCAGAATAATTATGGCACTCAAAAATGAACTCAATTTTCTTCTCCCACTTCAAATAAGCTTTAGGATCATTTCTACCTTGGAAAGAAGGTATCTTCATCTTAATATTTTCAAGGTTTCCATCCACCCTATTTCTACCCCTTGGAGCATTTTTACCGTGTCTCCTTTCATGCCTAACTTTCCTAGGCCTATTTCTACCCAAATCAAATTCAGATTCATAGTCTTCTTCACTACCACCTCCTACTTCATTTTCAGACTCAAAATCATCCATAGAATCATCTCTATGTCTCTCATATCTTCTAGGATTAGGACTTACAGTAGGTGGTCTTCTCTGCAAGTTCGCAATCATTGTGTCTTGCTTATCCATCCGGTCTCTTATCCCTCCAAGCACCACATTAAGACGTTCGAATTGCTGCTGCATGGCTCTTACAACGAGATCCAGGTTCTGTGCACTACCTCCTCCACTTGATATTTCCTCCCTATTAGACATTATAAGCTGCAAGAAAAATTGATTAGAGAAATAAAGATCCTTGCAAATTTTCCTCACGTGTTTACCCTCAAAGATGTCACTCTTCACTCATGTTTCACACTTTAAAGGCTTTTTCAAATAATGGATTCACACTCTTGCCTTTTTCCACTCTCAGTCTCTCTATAGGCTCTTTAAAGAAACTAATCAGACTCAATACAAAGCTATCACAATTCTTGTGAGATTCAACCCAACACTTGGAGATAATGAGTAGTAAGTGGATACTATAGTTGAAAAAATCAGGGAATGAAAGTTAATGATGCAGAATGTTGTAAAAGCTTAGCTCAAACCAATAT
This sequence comes from Erythrophleum fordii, assembly GCA_032878935.1. Taxonomy (NCBI): domain Eukaryota; kingdom Viridiplantae; phylum Streptophyta; class Magnoliopsida; order Fabales; family Fabaceae; genus Erythrophleum; species Erythrophleum fordii. The sequence continues at coordinate 10,031,486 of JAVQMF010000031.1, read as the reverse complement.
TACTTCCAGAACAGCACAATTTTTTTTTTTCCTTTTCTTTTCAGCAATTCTTTTTTCTCTTTTTTTTTTTTGCCTTGCTTTTTTTTTTTTCTGGAATATGAAAGAACAAAAAACGAAATTTGAATAAACAGAACAGAAAGAGCAAAATAAATCTGGAAAAATGCGTCTGAATTTAAAGGACAATATCTCGAGTTAGAGAACTCCAAATGAGATGATTTTAAAGCAATCTGAAAGAAGAGATTCTAGGATATAAGAAAGACCTACTATACGTCCAGAAATTCAACGGAAAACATGATAAATAGAGGATTAAAATTCAGCACGTCCAGAATAATGGAAGACAAATAGAATTTCAAAATGAAAGAGAAACGCAGTCTGGAAAAGCACAAGACACACGGATATGACCTGATTTAGGGACCGAAGCTCTGATACCAAGATGGTGTGAACCCACAAGGAATTGAATCCCCTTGAACCCACAACCGATCTAAAATATACACACCCCAAGAAAGCTAAATCAAGTCTGAATGATCCACTTGGAACCCTTGAACACAAAGAGACAAGGACCCCGAGTGTTGGAAGACGCCACAAGGTTGATCAAGCCTTGATAAGTCTACAAGTTCAATGAAAAATCCTAGAGAGCACTCCTCTCAATTCTGGGATTTCCAGAATATATGATTTTATTCATTCAAATCTGATTACAATGGGAGGCAGAGTACAATTATATAGTGTGCAAGTTAAATCTGCCTTCAATGCTCATAGAAAAGGAAAACTAGGGAAATTAATGGCAAATTTCCTAATTAATGACCTATGGAATCAGAATTATAAAAGTCAAATTCTCTCAAAAACTAAAAAGGAAATAAATCCCTCTAAATAAGCTAATTTCGTCTAAATACATTAGGGTTCTAGAAATCAGCTTATTAAGCCTAAAATAGCATTATTTAGCCCTAAATGAGCCCACCAATGGATGGTCCATGGTTCAAGCACTTCAATTTGTAATGTTTTGGCCCAATCTAGCCTCAGTAGCTCCATCTTCAGCCCATATGATGTTGAGGATGCCCACATTGGAAATGTCCATATTTTGCTTAACTTTTGTTGCTCCAATTGCTATTTGCATAGTCCAGGTCTCTTGAACAAGTCCACTTAAGGCTTCTCTCATTCTTTTAGCTTGTGCTCTTGTCATTGGGCCACTTGGAATTTGCAGAGGATCATTCCAAGCATTTGGGACAACTTGCTCCCTTTGATAGATTGCATCAAAATGACCCGGACCAGTACTTAGATTGGGAAAGAAGAGCGGAGCATGTGTTCGAGTGCCACTCTTACACTGAGGTGAAGAAAGTAAAACTTGCTACAGTAGAGTTTACTGACTATGCTAGTATCTAGTGGGATCAACTCTTACTCACCAGAAGACGTATCGGTGAAGGTCCAATTCATAATTGGTAGAAGATGAAAACTATCATGCGCAAACGATTTGTCCCTAGTTACTATTATAGGGAATTGCATAAGAGGTTCCAAAAGCTGAAACAAGGTTCTATGAGTGTCGAAGATTACTATCAAGAAATGGAGATTGCCATGATTAAGGCAAATGTGGAAGAAGACCGTGAAGCAACCATGGCCCGATTCATTGAGGGCTTAAATCCTGAAATAGCTGCCCAAGTTGATTTATACAATTACCTGGATATGGAGGAGCTCTTACATAGGGCTATCGAGGTGGAAAAGCAACTAAGGGCTCGATAAAAGCTAAAAGTGACGTCTAGCTCTAGTTCTTGGAGGGATTCCAAAGTATCCTTCAAGCCAAAGACTGATTTCAAGTCTAAGGAGGAAAGTAAGGTAAAACCCTTTCAGATTAAGGGTAAAACTGATTCAAAACCTTTATCATCTTCTAATCCTACTACTTCTTCCTCTAAGGTTAGATGTTTTAAATGTAATGGTTTTCGTCACATCGCTTCACAATGTCCTAACAAACGAACTATGATTATTCTTGAGAATGATGATGTGACTAGTGCTAGTAGTGAGTCTGAGGAGGATGAGATGCCACCTCTGACTGATGAATCAGATTTAGAATTAACTGAAGCTGTAAATGGTGAAGCCCTGGTGGCTAGACATTCTCTCAACATTCAACCAAAAGAAGATCTCGAGGTAGAGCAACGTGAGCATATTTTCCATACTCGTTGCTTCATCCACAAGAAGGTCTGTAGTTTGATTATTGATGGTGGTAGCTGCACAAATGTAGCTAGTACTTTACTTATGGAAAAGCTGAATTTGCCTACTTTGAGGCACTCTGCCCCTTATAAATTACAATGGGTTAATGACAGTGGGGAGGTAAAGGTAACAAAATAGGTGCTCATCTCTTTTTCTATTGGTAATTATCATGATGAGATTCTTTGTGATGTAGCACCTATATATGCTGGTCACTTGTTACTTGGTAGGCCATGGCAATTTGACAGAAAGGTAAAGTGAGTGTGAGTGTTGAGAATGAGAAGAAGCAACAGAAAGGAGAGCTGAGTAGAAAGAAAATTAGAGAAAAACATGAGAAGAAGAAAGTGAGTTTATTTTCAAGTAAAAGTGAGATCAAGAGAGCTCTTATTCATGAAAATGCTTTCTTATTGCTTTATAAAGATGTTTATCTTACTATCAACAATCTTGATCACTCTTTGCCTGCTAGTGTTACATCTTTATTGCAAGAATTCTGTGACTTATTCCCAGAGGAAATACCTAATGGATTGCTCCCTTTAAGAGGCATTGAGTATTGCATAGACTTTATCCCAGGAGCATCTATTCCCAATAGACCTGCTTATCAAGAAAATCCAGATGAGACTAAGGAAATACAACATCAAATGGAAGAGCTCATGAAGAAAGGCTTTGTTCGTGAAAGTCTAAGTCCATGTGCTGTCCCAGTGATTCTTGTGCCCAAAAAGTCTAAGTCCATGTGTGTAGATTGTCATGCCATCAACAAAATAACAGTAAAATATCGCTATCCTATCCCTAGGTTAGATGATATGCTTGACGAGTTGCATGGTACATGTGTTTTCTCTAAAATTGATCTTAGAAGTGGTTACCATCAGATTAGAATGAAAGAAGGTGATGAATGGAAAACTGCTTTTAAGACCAAGTTTGGGTTATATGAATGGTTAGTTATGCCATTTGGCTTGACTAACGCACCTAGCACTTTCATGAGTTTAATGAACCATGTCTTTAGACCTTTCATTGGTAGATTTGTTGTGATTTACTTTGATGACATTTTGATTTACTCTAAAAGTCTAGAAGAGTATGTAAATCATTTGCATGATGTGTTTGTTGTGCTTCGAGAGAATAAACTCTTTGCCAATTTAAAGAAGTGCTCTTTTTGTTTGGATTCTGTGGTTTTTCTTGGATTTGTTGTAGGAGCTCGTGGCATACAAGTGGACGAGGAGAAGGTCAAAGCAATCCGAGAGTGGCCAACTCCAAAGAATGCGAGTGAAGTAAGGAGCTTCCATGGATTGGCGAGCTTTTATAAGCGATTTGTGAAAGACTTCTCTACTCTTGCTGCCCCTTTAAATGATTTGGTAAGAAAGAATGTAGTATTCATGTGGGGTGAAGCATAAGAGCATGCTTTTAACATACTAAAGGACAAACTAACTAATGCCCCTGTACTTGTGTTGCCTGATTTTACTAGGTTTTTTAAATTGAGTGTGACGCTTCTGGTATAGGCATAGGTGGTGTGTTGATGCAGGATTCCAAACCTATTGTATATTTCAGTGAGAAATTAAGTGGCCCTACTTTAAATTATTCTACATATGATAAAGAGTTGTATGCCTTGAAACGAACTTTAGAAACTTGGCAACATTATTTGTGGCCTAAAGAATTTATTATCTATTCTGATCATGAAAGTCTTAAGTTTCTTAAGTCCCAGGGTAAATTGAACAAAAGGTATACAAGTTGGCTTGAATTTATTGAAACCTTCCCTTATGTGATTAAGCATAAGCAGGGAAAGGAAAATATTGTAGCGGATGCATTGTCTAGGTGTTACACTTTGATTACTTCCATGTATGCTAGATTGATAGGATTTGAGATGTTAAAAGGCATGTATGAGTCTGATTCTGATTTTGCTTATATTTAAAAATCTTGTGAATTGTATGGTGCTAATGACTACTACAGGTTTGATGGGTTCCTTGTCAAAAAGAACAAGTTATGTGTTCCTATGTGTTCCATTCGTAAGCTTCTTGTTAAGGAAACTCATGGCGGGGGATTGATGGGTCATTTTGGTGTCGAAAAGAATTTGGCTCTTTTGAGTGAGCATTTTTATTGGCCTAGCATGAGAAAGGATGTGGTTGCTGTTTGTTCTAGATATATTACTTGTAAACATGCTAAGTCTAGAATTCAATCACATGGCTTATATTCCCCTTTACCAGTTCTTTCTTACCCATGGACTGATATTTCTATGGACTTTGTCTTGGGTTTACCTAAATTTTCCACTGGGAAAGATAGTGTCTTTGTTGTTGTGGATAGGTTTAGTAAAATGGCACATTTTATTGCTTGTTCCAAAACTAATGATGCTATGTATATGGCAGAATTGTTTTTCAAGGAGATTGTTAGGTTGCATGGTGTGCCAAAAACTATTGTTAGTGATAGAGATGTGAAATTCTTGAGTTATTTCTGGAAAACATTGTGGAATAAACTTGGCACTAAGCTTTTGTTTTCTACTACAGCACACCCACAAATTGATGGGCAGACTAAGGTTGTTAATAGAACCCTCTCTACTTTATTAAGAGCTATCATTCAAAAGAATCTTAAGAATTGGGAGAAGTGTTTGTCCCATGTCGAATTTGCTTATAATCGTGCTGTTCATTCTGCTACAAAATTCTCTCCTTTTGAAATTGTTTATGGCTTTAATCCTTTAACGCCGTTAGATTTGCTTCCTTTACCTTCACATGAGTTTACTAACCTTGATGGTGCTAGGAAGGCTAAGTTTGTGTAGGATTTGCACAAGAAGGTGAAAGCCAATATTGAAAGAAGGAATGAGCAAATTGCTAGCCAAGTTAATAAGGGTAGAAGGCGTGTGGTGTTTGAACCCGGCGATTGGGTGTGGGTTTACTTGCGAAAAGAACGTTTCCTAGAGCAAAGAAAGTCAAAACTTCAACCTAGAGGAGATGGTCCCTTTCAAATTCGAGGACAAATCTTTTTCAAGAGGGGGGAATGATGCAATAGCACCAAGAGACCTTGCTAAGCATAGAAGTGGACCTGATGAAGGATATGGTGCTAAGTTTCAAACCCAAGGACGTGATTTTCAAATTAAAGACTAGGAGTTCAAATCAAATGTGCCTAAAGATCCATTGCAAGGCATAGGAGGCCCAATAACAAGAGTTAGGGCCAAAGCAATGAAAGAAGCCTTCAATTATTTGATTCATAAGCTTCATAATTTAGAGCCCATTCATTTAAGTCAAGAGAAGGCCCAAGAAGATGTAAAAGGTGTGATCACGCTAACCATTCTACAAGATGAGTGCCAAGGCCCAATTGGAGTCTAATTGCAAGAGATTAAGAATCATGTGACAACCATGTAATTTTTAATGAAGCATGAGCATCCCATGTGACAACTTAAAGAAGCTGATTAGTTTTGACTAGGATTCTTTTTGAAATTTCTTTTTTTATTATCTTATTATTTTTTTGAACTTGGTCAAAGAGCTTATCTTGGAGATCAAGTTAAAATTAGTATCCTAATCTAATTCCTTAATTTTAGGCATCATTTAAAATATTTCTAATCAGATTTTAGAGTTTTACTTTCATTAGAACTTTAGAAATTTTGCCTATAAAAGGCTTCCTATTATACTCTATTTTGGATCATGAATGAATGAATGAATTTGAGTATTATTCAATTATCTGTGAGGCTTTTGCTTCTTTGTGTTCTCTGAGAGTTCACATGACTTATCAAAGGATTGGTCTTCCTTTGTGGCATCTTGAGGCTAGGGTTCTAGGAGACAAGTTCTCTTAGAGTCTTTCTTTTGACTAATATTCTTGTTTTCTAGCCAGTCTCGGGCAAAGTGTCATCTTGTTAAAAGTTCCTAGGACAAGGTTCCTAGAGGGTCTCTCATCATTATGACTCATTTGGATCCAATTTTGGTTTTAAAATGATCCAATTGGCTTCTAAAGTGCACTTTTCTACTTTGAACAAATTTTAATTATTCTAAACATCCATTATATATGGTCCAACACATAAAATAAAGCTTGCATCAAAATATGACCATCTAATGCTTAAAGTCACATATAGTCCATCTAGTATACCATATTCAAGATCATACACCATTAGCCATATTGCATCATAAATTAACATATATGCATATGCTAAAGCTTATATGTAAGTTTCCATTACAAAACCTTCTCATATCCATCATAAGTCTTCATAATTACATTATGCATACTTGCCATAAGGTTCCAATACATACATTAAGTTTAGGTACACACAAAATTCCTATTATATCATTTCTGGTGTCTAGCTTTTCTCAACTTCTTTGCCTTTACTTGGAGAACCTGAATGGTTAATGGGAATACATGGGTGGGATTCTAAGGAGAATCTAAATAGTAAATCTCAACCAAATTAATCCATACATGAATATCATGAAGAAATGTAATGCATGTGGTGTAAATATATAATTCATAGGTATCATGTAACTCAAACATAACTTTTAGCATCAAAACTTATTTCTCATCAAGTCATGGCATGAAAACAAACTAGATAGGCTCAACTAAACTCATTTCTAGGCCAAGGAAGAGTTACTGCGCTCAATTCCATGCTATAGGAAGTTAGGAGCCATAACATAGCCATTTCACATGCATAAGACTCATCATGGAAAACAAATCAAAGCATAGCTCATGAATATATCAAGAAACTATATATACAAGTATCTCAACTCATTCAAGCATTCAAATGCTTGCAAGATAGGAAGATAAAGCTACCTCATGGATTTGAAGACTTTAAACTACCACTAACCCACTTGTTGGTTCTCTTTTCCTTGGCTTTATTTGACTTGGCACCCACAAAAAGGTGAGTTTAGGCTAGCTTAGCCTATATATAGAAATTACAAGGAAAATTAATTCATTGGGATCCATTTTAAGTATTGTTATCATCACTTAATTCTATTATAGCCTATTGTGCAACTTGAAGCTTATTTAGGTCCTTTAAGAGGCAACTCTTTGTTTTCACTTTCTAGTGTTACACCATATATAGCTAGCCTTTAATTTGTATCCTAAGTAGCTAAAAATATCAATTTTTACAAAAGAATTACTTTAGCAACGGAATTTGCCATTATTAAAAGCCAAAATAATTTATCTTTAGCTAAATGGACCATGTGGATTTACCAAACTCATTTTCCATCTATAACACATTTGTTGTTCAATAAGAAATATCACAATTTGAACCATAAATTTTGGGTCCAAGGCATACATTATAAAATCACATCACAGTTGCCATTTTCCACATCCTCCATATTTTGATATAAATTTTGAAAATTTATAACTAATTATAGAAAAATCCAAACCATGCAAATTATAACTTTTGGAAAGCTCAGGACGTCCTCTAACTATCATAACAAATTTAGGTCAAAACAATCATGTTTGATGCTCAAAATAAAAATGTAACAGTAACTGGGTCACTGGTTCAAACAACAGTAGACCTAGAATTTCAAAAAATTCAATTCTCCCACTACAAAGCTCCAAATTGGCTGCTCTTAGTGGCTATGGAAATTTTATGATGTATATACTATATGCTTGTAAATTTTCATGAGCATTAGACTTCATTTACGCTCTGATAGACATCGAAAACCAAACAAACTATATGAACAATAACAGTGCTAGTTTCTGCATAATTTGGCTAACGCCAAAAAATCATAATAAATTATTTAGAGCTCAAAAAATAGTGTTCTTTGGCTCTATGAAAACTTTAGATGAAACTTATATGCTTGCCAAATTTCATGCAAAAATTTGTCCATTTGGTTAGACTTTTATTCCGGGTAAGAATATGGTCAATTTTGGGATCCACATAGCTTTAAATGGTACCAAATGGCCTTCTAACCATACCATGACCATTTGAGTATGTCTAAAAGCTTAAACACTACATATAGAAGCATTCCAATAAGTCCAAATTTGGTGCAAACCCGCGAGGAATTGAATCCCTTGAACCCACAATCGATCTGAAATATACACACCCCAAGAAAGCTAAATCAAGTCTAAACGATCCACTTAGAACCCCTGAATACGAAAAGACAAGGATCCCGAGTGTTGGAAGATGCCACAAGATTGATCAAGCCTTGATAAGTCTACAAGTTCAATGAAAAACCCTAGAGAGTACTCCTCTCAAGTCTGGGATTTCCAGAAAATATGATTTCTATTCATTCAAATCTGATTACAATAGGAGGCAGAGTACAATTATATAGTATGCAAATCAAATCTGCCATCAATGCTCATAGAAAAGGAAAACTAGGGAAATTAATAGCAAATTTCTTAATTAATGACCTATGAAATCAGAATTATAAAAGTCAAATTCTCTTAAAAACTAAAAAGGAAATAAATCCCCTAAATAAGTTGATTTCGTCTAAATATATTAGGGTGCTAAAAATCAGCTTATTAAGCCCAAAATGGCATTATTTAGCCCTAAATGAGCCCACCAATGGATGGTCCATGGTTCAAGCACTTCAATTTATAATGTTTTGGCCCAATCTAGCCTCAGCAGCTCCATCTTCAGCCCATATGATGTTGAGGATGTCCACATTAGAAATGTCCATATCTTGCTTGACTTTTTGTTGCTCCAATTGCTATTTGCTTAGTCCAGGTCTCTTGAACAAGTCCACTTAAGGCTTCCCTCATTCTTTTAGCTTGTGCTCTTGTCATCGGGCCACTTGGAATTTGCAGAGGGTCATTCCAAGCATTTGAGGCAGCTTGCTCCCTTTGATGGATCGCATCATCCCCTCTCTCCTCAAAATGATTCGTCATCAAATCATCACCTACATCATAAGGAGATAGATCAGCAACATTAAAAGTAGCACTAACATTATACTCACCTGGCATATCTATCTTATAAGCATTGTCATTAATTTTCTTAAGGACTTGAAATGGTCCATCCCCTCTTGGAGCTAATTTAGATTTCCTTTGTGTCAGAAACCTTTCTTTTCTCATATGCACCCATACCCAATCGCCAAGTTCAAAAGTGACCCGCCTTCTCCCTTTGTTTGCCTTGGATGCATATTGCTCATTCTTCTTTTCAATCTGCAATTTAATCTTTTCATGAAGTTGCTTAACCACCTCAGCTTTCTTTTTGCCATCAAGGCTTGCTCTCTCATTAATGGGCAATGGTAACAAATCCAAAGGAGTTAGTAGATTAAAACCATAAACAACTTCAAAAGGAGAATAATCAGTAGATGAATGCACACTTCTATTATATGCCAATTCAATGAATGACAAGCAATCCTCCTAATTTTTCAAATTCATTTGGATGACGGTCCTCAGCAATTGAGTTAAGGTTCTGTTAACAACTTCAGTTTGACCATCAGTTTGTGGATGACAAGCTGTAGAAAATAATAACTTAGTTCCAAGCTTTCCCCACAAAACTCTCCAAAAATGACTCAAAATTTTTGCATCCCTATCTGAGACAATACTTTTAGGAACACCATGAAGCCTCACAACTTCTTTAAAGAACAAATCAGCAATATAAGTAGCATCATCAGTTTTATGGTATGCAACAAAAATGCGCCATTTTTGAAAATCTATCAACAACCACAAATATTGAATCCATCCCTCTTTTTGACCTAGGTAATCCCAAAATAAAATCTATTGAAATGTCTACCCAAGGTTCACTAGGTACAGGTAATAGAGTATACAGACCATGAGGTAAGACTCTAGACTTAGCCCTTTTACATATTATGCATCTACCACAAATCCTTTCTGATACAATATCAGTAGCCATGCCCATTGGAGCGCAACAAGTTCGAGAAACCCTCATCCATCAGGAACTTCAAAGAGCTCAAGTGGGCCAAATTGTGCATTATGTCTAAAAATTTCAAAGAGCTCAAGATAATTCCTATGTTAGACGTCAGCCCAAGTTTAGAGCCCAAAATCCATATTTGATTAATTTAGAACATGTTAGACGTCACTCAATTCATAAAGATGTTGATCTTGGAGTTGAATTAAACTTTGGACATGAGATCTCCTTAAATATGCAAAAGTGGAAGTCCAAGTGGAAGCCCAATGTCTTAAGAAGATCCATGGAGCAACTAAATTCAATATCCAACATATTGAAGGCCCAATGTAGTTACACACATACAAGAGGAGTGCCAAGGCCCAATTAGAGTCCAATTGCAAGAGATTAAGAATCATGTGACAACCATGTGATTTTTAATGAAGCATGAGCATCCCATGTGACAACTTAAAGAAGCTAATTAGTTTTGACTAGGATTCTTTTTAAAATTTCATTTTTTTATTATTTTATTATTTTTTTGAACTTGGTCAAAGAGCTTATCTTGGAGATCAAGTTAAAATTAGTATCCTAATCTAATTAGGATATGTTAGGTATCATTTAAAATATTTCTAAATCAGATTTTAGAGTTTTACTTTAATTAGGACTCTAGAAAATTTTGCCTATAAAAGGCTCCCTATTGTACTCTATTTTGGAAGAACACGAATGAATAAAATTGAGTATTATTCAATTATTTGTGAGGCTTTTGCTTCTTTGTGTTCTCTGAGAGTTCACGTGACTTATCAAAGGATTGGTCTTCCTTTGTAGCATCTTGAGGCTAGGGTTCTAAGAGACAAGTTCTGTTAGGGTCTTTCCTTTGACCAACATTCTTGTTTTCTAGCCGGTCTTGGGCAAAGTGTCATCTTGTTGAAGGTTCCTAGGACAAGGTTCCTAGAGGGTCTCTCATCACTTTCCACATCACGCTTCATTTTAGGCCAAAAGAAATGTTCATGCAAAACATCTAATGTCTTTTTCACTCCAAAATGTCCCATTAGTCCTCCCCCATGTGCTGCCCTCCCAAGCAATTCACACATAGAACATTGAGGCACATATAATTTATTTTTTCTGAACAAAAATCCATCAAGCTTATAGAATTTTCCAAAAGCTCCTTTTTCACAAGCAACAATTATTTCAGCAAAATCACTATCATTGGCATACAAATCCTTAACATATTCAAAGCTAAGCAATCTTGCATTCAGAGAAGTGAGAAGAATATACCTTCTAGATAATGCATCTGCAACCACATTCTCTTTACCTTTTTTGTATTTGATCACATATGGAAAAGGCTCAATGAATGGAGATCCATCTAGCATGTCTTTTGTTCAGCTTACCTTGACCTTTAATGTATTTCAAAGATTGATGATCTGTATGGATCACAAATTGTTAAGGCCAAAGGTAGTGTTGCCAAGTCTCCAATGCTCTCACAAGGGCATAAAGCTCCTTGTCATAAGTTGGGTAATTCAAGGTGGCACCATTTAGCTTGTCACTGAAATAAACAATTGGCTGCCCTCCTGCATCAGAACAGCTCCTATCCCAACTCTTGATACATCACACTCAATCTCAAAAGTTTTGTTAAAATTAGGTAAAGCTAAAATTGGTGCAGAACACAATTTTTCTTTAAGAACACTAAATGCATGATCTTGTGGTTTTTCCCATCTAAAGCCAACTAATTTCTTAATTACTTCAATGAGTGGTGCAGCAATTGTGCTGAAATGTTTCACAAACCTCCTATAAAAGCTAGCCAACCCATGAAAACTTCTTACCTCAATTTCATTTGTAGGTGTTGGCCATTCTTTAATAGCCCTTACCTTCTCTTCATTAACTTGTATTCCCTCAGCACTCACCACAAATCCAAGGAAAACAACTTTTCCCATGCCAAAGCTACACTTTTTTAGGTTAGCATACAACTTTTCCTTTCTCAAAACATCAAGCACACAGCGCAAATGATTCAAATGCTCATCAAGACTCTTACTAAAAATCAGAATATCATCAAAATAAACCACAACAAATTTTCCAATATATGCACGCAAAATATGATTCATCAACCTCATAAAAGTACTAGGTGCATTTGTTAGCCCAAATGGCATGACTAACCATTCATAAGCCCATGCTTTGTTTTGAAAGCAATTTTCCACTCATCTCCTTCCCTCATCCTAATTTGATGATATCCAAATTTTAAATCAATTTTTGAGAAAATAACAGACCCATGCAATTCATCAAGCATATCATCTAATCTAGGAATGGGATGGTGATACTTTATAGTGATATTGTTGACAACTTTGTAATCAATGCACATCCTCCGAGATCCATATTTCTTTGGTACTAAGAGGACTGGTACAGCACATGGACTCAAGCTTTCTCAAACATACCCCTTTGCCATGAGCTCTTCAACTTGCTTTTGGAGTTCTTTTGTCTCCTCAGGGTTAGTTCTATAAGTTGGCCAATTAGGAATTGTTGCTCTAGGAATGAAGTCAATTTGATGCTCAATGCCTCTTATGGGTGGTAATCCACTAGGGATATCTTCTGGAAATATATCTTCAAATTCCTACAACAAAGAACTAACAATACTTGATAATGAAGAGTCAAGGTCATTAGTACTTAAAAAGGCCTCCTTGCTGTTCAGAAAGATATGCACTCCTCACCTCACTTTCTTTTGCATAGAAACTCACGTTTTCTTTTTCTTTTCTCTCCACTTTCTTTTTCTTTCTTCTGAATCTCTTTTTTTGAGCTCTCAGGTTTTCTTTCTTTCTCACTCTCATTTCTTTTTGATCTCTCTTCTTTATTTTTTTTATCACCCTCTCTTTTATCTCTCTCTTGTTTCATTTTGAGTTAATCTTCATACACTTGCTTGGGTGTTAATGGTACAAGAGTAATGGGTCTGTCATCCTTTACAAATGAATATCTATTGGTAAACCCATCCTTTGTCGCCTTCCTATCAAATTCCCAAGGCCTACCCAAAAGTATATGTCCAGCATGCATAGGAACATCATATAAAATATCATCACAATATCTTCCAATTGAGAACGAAATAAGAACTTGCCTATCAACCTTAATCTCCCCACATTCATTCAGCCATTGCAACTTGTATGGTCTAGGGTGTTTAATGGTAGATAAATTTAATTTCTCAGCTAAAATGGTACTAGCAACCTTGGTACAACTCCCACCATCAATAATCATATTGCATACCTTGTTGCTTATGAGACAGCGAGTATGGAAGATGTTTTCTCTTTGCTGCTCAATGTCATCTTCCTTAACTTGAGAATTCAAAGCTCTTCGAGTCACAAGTGCTTCTCCTTCTACAGCATACTCAAACCCATCATCACTAGCATCTTCAAGTGATGGCATGGAGTCATCACTTTCACTTTCAGTCAACACTTCGCAGTCCTTCATGATCATTACTCTCTTGTTGGGGCATTGCGAAGCTATATGACCTGTTCCCAAACACTTGAAACATTTAATATCTCTATTTCTAGATAATTGGGAATCAGATTTAGCTTTGTTCTTAGATGAAGCTTCCTCTTTGCCTTTTGAGACTTGTCTTTGAACATCTTTTTTCTTTCTTCTTCCATTTTGGTCTCAATGAAGAACTAGAGCCTGAAAGGTACCTTGCTGTTCCTTTTTGTTTAAGTTGCCTTTCAACCGTCATTACCATATGCACCATGTCTTCTAACTTCACATAATGCTGCAACTCCACAATATTAGCGATTTCTTTATTCGACCACCCTATTTCTAAGGTTTCCATCCACCTTATTTCTACCCCTTGGAGTATTTTTACCGCATCTCCTTTCACGCCTAACTTCCCTAGACCTATTTCTACCCAAATCAAATTCAGATTCATAGTCTTCTTCACTACCATCTCCTACTTCATTTTCAGACTCAAAATCATCCATAGAATCATCTCTATGCCTCTCATATCTTCTAGGATTAGGACTTATAGTAGGTGGTCTTCTTTGCAAGTTTGCAATCATTGTGTCTTGCTTATCCATCTAGTCTCTTATCCCTCCAAGCACCACATTAAGACGTTCGAATTGTTGCTACATGGCTTTTATAACGAGATCTAGGTTCTGTGCACTACCTCCTTCACTTGATATTTCCTCCCTATTAGACATTATAAGCTGCAAGAAAAATTGATTAGAGAAATAAAGATCCTCGCAAATTTTCCTCACGTGTTTACCCTCAAAGATGTCACTCTTCACTCATGTTTCACACTTTAAAGGCTTTTTCAAATAATGGATTCACACTCTCATCTTTTTCCACTCTTAGTCTCTTTATAGGCTCTTTAAAGAAACTAATCAGACTCAATACAAAGCTATCACAATTCTTGTGAGATTCAACCCAATACTTGGAGATAATCAGTGGATACTATAGTAGAGAAAATCAGGGAATGAAAGTTAAAGATGCAGAATTTTGTAAAAGCTTAGCTCAAACCAATACTACTTCCAGAACAGCACAATTTTTTTTTTTGCCTTTTCTTTTCAGCAATTTTTTTTGCCTCGATTTTTTTTTTCTGGAATACGAAGAACAAAAAACGAAATTTGAATAAACAGAACAGAAACAGCAAAATCAATCTAGAAAGCCCTGAAAATGTGATGAGAGACCCCGTAAGAATAAGTCCTAGGGACCTTCAACAAGATGATATGTTGCCCGAGATCGGCTAAGAACAAGAAATGTTGGTCAAATGGATAAGACCCTAAGAGAACTCGTCCCTTAGAACCCTAGCCTTGAGACGCCACAAAGGAGACCACTCCTTTGATAAGTCACTTGTATTCTATAGAAGAACACACAGAAGAAAGAATTCTCACAATGAGAAATAAAATTCTGAATTCATTCCAATCTCCCCAAAAGTACAATAGGTGGCCTATTAAATAGGCATAAAAGAAAACTCTAAACCTAACTTAATCTCTGAGCATCCTCCTTCAAGAAATAGGAAATAAGGGATCTGATTTTAATGGAGGAGATGATGCCATTTACTGCAAGAAATCCTAAAGAAAAGGAAAGAAAGTAATAAGTTTTCAGCAACTAATGAAAATGGAAATAAACAAAATCTGAAACTTGAATCCTATGTCTTGACTAAATGGTGATGAGAGACCCTCTAGGAACCTTGTCCTAGGAAACTTCAACAAGATGACACTTTGCCCGAGACCGGCTAGAAAACAAGAATGTTGGTCAAAGGAAGGACCCTAAGAGAACTTGTCTCTTAGAACCCTAGCCTTAAGACGCCACAAAGGAAGACCAATCCTTTGATAAGTCACGTGAACTTTCAGAGAACACAAAGAAGCAAAAGCCTCACAAAGTATTGAATAATACTCAAATTCATTCATGTTCCAAGATAAAGTATAATAGAAAGCCTTTTATAGGCAAAATTTCTAGAGTCCTAATTAAAGTAAAACTCTAAAATCTGATTAGAAATATTTTAAATGATGCCTAATATTAAGGAATTAGATTAGAATACTAATTTTAACTTGATCTCCAAGATAAACTCTTTGACCAAATTCAAAAAAATACTAAAATAATAAAAAACGAAATTTTAAAAAGAATCCTAGTCAAAACTAATTAACTTCTTTAAGTTGTCACATGAGATGCTCATGCTTCATTAAAAATCACATGGTTGTCACATGATTCTTAATCTCTTGCAATTGGACTCCAATTGGGCCTTGGCATCTCTTGTGTGTGTATAACTACATTGGGCCTTCAACACATTGGATATTGACTTTAGTTGCTCCATGACCCTTCTTAGAGCATTGGGCTTCCACTTGGACTTCCACTTTTGCATCTTTAAAGAAATCTCATGTCCAAAATCTAATTCAGCATGTTTTGAATTGATCATATATGGATCTTGGGCTCTAAACTTGGGCCAACGTCCAACATAGATATTATATTGAGTTCTTTAAAATTTTTGGACATAATGCATAATTTGGGCCTCTTGAACATAAGCCATCCCTTCATGAGCCATTTGGACTTGAATTATTGATGAGAGACCCCGTAGGAATAAGTCCTAGGAACCTTCAACAAGATGATACGTTGCCTGGGACCGGCTAAGAATAAGAAATGTTGGTCAAATGGATAAGACCCTAAGAGAACTCGTCCCTTAGAACCCTAGCCTTGAGACGCCACAAAGGGAGACCACTCCTTTGATAAGTCACTTGTATTCTATAGAAGAACACACAGAAACAAGAATTCTCACAATGAGAAATAAAATTCTGAATTCATTCCAATCCCCTGAAAAGTACATTAGGTGGCCTATTAAATAGGCATAAAAGAAAACCCTAAACCTAACTTAATCTCTAAGAATTCTCCTCCAAGAAATAGGAAACAAAGAATCTGATTTTAATGGGAGGAGATGATAAGGAAAGAAAGTAATAAGTTTTCAGCAACTAACGAAAATAGAAATAAACAAAATCTGAAACTTAAATCCTAAGTCTTGACTAAATAGCCTTGTTCAAACTAATGGAAATGGAAACTAATGAAAAGCAAATAAAAGACATCCTAATAAGATTTAAAACTAGTATTCACGTCACTTTTGTTGCCCATGTGATTTGCACATGCTCTTTAATAGATTTCTTCAAGTTGGACTCTATTTGGACCTTGTAGCATGTCTTGTTGGGCTTGGACAATGAGGATCAAGTCCCTTGGGCCTTGTAACTCTTCAAATTGATGCAAAAACATGGGTTCAAGCTCTTGAACTTTTTGGACAATGCAACTCAAAGCTTGCTTCATGGCTTTAGCTCTTCCTCTAGTCATTGGGCCTCCTATGCCTTGTAATGGGTCCATTTGCATGTTGGGCTCTCTTGCACACCCTCTATGCTCTTTTAGGTCATCACACCATGCTCCCTTGTCTACAAGCTCATGGGCCCCTTCATCATTCCCTCCCTCTTCAAAAGGATTCGTCCTCGAATCTGCATAATTAAAGGGAGATAAATCAGTAACATTGAATGTAGCACTAAAATTTCCATAAGAGCTAGGCAAATCAATTTTGTATGCATTGTCATTAATTCTTTCCAAAACTTGGAAAGGTCCATCCCCTCTAGAGTGTAATTTTGACTTTTGTTTCTCAGGGAATCTTTCCTTTCTCAAGTGCACCCAAACCCAATCTCCAGGTTCAAATACCACACGCCTTCTACCCTTATTAGCATGCTTGGCATATTGTTCATTCTTCCTCTCAATGTTAGCCTTAACTTTGGCATGTAATTCCTGCACAAACTTAGCTTTCTTCAAACCATCAAGATTAGCAAACTCATTAGAAGGTAAAGGAAGAATATCAAGAGGAGTTAAGGGATTAAAACCATAGACAACCTCAAATGGAGAAAATGAAGTAGAAGAGTGCACTGTTCTATTATATGCAAACTCAATGTGAGGCAAGCATTTTTCCCAATTCTTTAAATTTTTTTGAATGATAGAACGAAGCAAGGTAGTAAGAGTACGATTCACAACTTCAGTTTGCCCATCCGTTTGAGGATGTGCCACAGTAGAAAACAACAATTTAGTTCCTAGCTTAGACCACAAAGTTCTCCAAAAATGGCTAAGGAACTTTACATCTCTATCACTCACAATAGATTTAGGTAAACCATGTAACCTCACAATTTCTTTAAAGAACAAGCCAGCAATATGTATGGCATCATTACTTTTTGAACATGCAATAAAGTGTGCCATTTTGCTAAATCTATCAACCACAACAAAAATGCTATCTTTTCCACTTTGAGCTCTAGGTAAACCCAACACAAAATCCATAGAAATATCAATCCAAGGTTGGGAAGGCACGGGGAGGGGAGAATACAAACCATGAGATTGAACTTTAGATTTTGCATGCTTACATGTCACACATCTATCACAAACAGCAATTACATCTTTTCTCATGTTTGGCCAATAAAAATGTTCATGCAAAAGAGCTAAAGTTTTCTCCACACCAAAGTGTCCCATCAAAGCACCACCATGAGTCTCTTTAACAAGCAATTCACGCATAGAACAAGATGGAATACATAATTTATCTTTCTTAAACAAAAATCCATCAAATCTGTAAAAGTCATTAAAACCTCACACAATTTCCAGATTTCACCAAAGTCACAATCAGATTCATACATGCTTTTAAACATCTCAAAACCAAGTAATTTAGCATGCAATGATGTAAGAAGACTATATCTCCTAGATAATGCATCAGCCACAACATTCTCTTTACCCTTTTTATGCTTGATGACATAAGGAAAAGTTTCAATGAATTCAAGCCATCTAGCATGTCTCTTGTTCAATTTACCTTGAGACTTCAAAAATTTCAAGCTTTCATGATCAGAATGTATAATGAATTCTTTTGACCACAAATACTGTTGCCAAGTCTCTAAGGTTCTTTTTAAAGCATACAACTCTTTGTCATAAGTGGAATAATTCAAAGTAGCTCCACTTAATTTTTCACTAAAGAAAGCAATGGGCTTAGAATCTTGCATTAAAACAGCCCCAATTCCAATTCCAGATGCATCACATTCAATTTCAAATACTTTAGAAAAATCAGGTAAAACAAGTAAAGGAGCATTAGTTAATTTTTCTTTCAAAGTGCTAAATGCAACCTCTTGTATTTCACCCCACTTGAAAACTACATTTTTTTTTACCAAATCATTCAAAGGTGCAGCAATGGAGGAGAAGTCCCTCACAAAACGTCTATAGAAGCTAGCCAAGCCATGGAAACTCCTTACTTCATTTGCATTCGTTGGTGTAGGCCACTCACGGATAGCTTTCACCTTCTCTTCATCCACACGAATCCCTTGAGCACCTACAACAAATCCAAGAAACACAACAGAATCCAAACAAAAAGAACACTTTTCTAAATTTACATAAAGGCTATTCTTCCTAAGAATGCAAAAGACCTCACGCAAATGACCAAGATGATCATCTAAACTCTTGCTATAAATCAAAATATCATCAAAATAAATAACAACACATTTCCCAATGAGAGAACGAAAAACATGATTCATTAAGCTCATAAATGTACTAGGTGCATTAGTTAAACCAAATGGCATAACTAACCACTCATACAATCCAAACTTAGTTTTAAATGCAGTTTTCCATTCATCACCTTCTTTCATTCTAATTTGATGATATCCACTCCTAAGATCAATTTTAGAAAATAAAGATGCACCATGCAACTCATCAAGCATATCATCTAATCTAGGAATGAGATAACGATACTTAACTGTGATTTTATTGATGGCTCTACAATCTACACACATTCTCCACTTGCCATCCTTCTTAGGCACTAGGATCACTGGAACCGCACAAGGACTCAAGCTTTCTCTAACAAAGCCTTTCTTCATGAGCTCTTCAACTTGGCATTGGATTTCCTTAGTTTCTTCTGGATTGGCTCTATATGCTGGTCTATTAGGAATGGATGCTCCAGGGATGAAATCTATATGATGTTCAATGCCTCTCAAAGGGGGCAAACCATCGGGAATTTCCTTTGGAAACAAATCACCAAAATCTTGCAAAAGAGACACAACACTAGAGGGCAAAGAGGGATCAAGCTCATTAGTAGAAAAATAAATTTCCTTGTACAAGAGTACAAGCACTTGCTCATCAGCCAACATAGCTCTCTTAATCTCTCTTTTTCCAGAAAAGAAACTCACTTTCTTTTCATCAATTTTCTCACTTTCATGCCTTTTCTTTTCAATCACTCTCTTTTCTTTATCCTTCTCCTTTCTTTCTTTTCTCTCTTTCTCTCTCAATTTGCACTCATTTTCAATTCTAAGTTGATCCTTATAAGCTTGCATGGGTCTGAGAGGAGTAAGCACAACAGTTTTACCATTGAAAGGAAAAGAATAGCAATTTTTATATCCATCATGTTTAACACGTCTATCAAATTGCCATGGTCTACCAAGCAAAATATGTCCCGCATACATAGGAGCTATATCACACAAGACTTCATCATGATAATTACCAATAGAAAAAGAAATTAACACTTGCTTAGTAACTTTAACTTCACCACAATCATTAAGCCATTGCAACTTATAAGGACTAGGATGCTTTAAAGTAGGCAAATTCAGTTTATCAACAAGCAAGATACTAGCAACATTTGTACAACTACCACCATCAATAATCATGCTACATACCTTGTTCTGGACAAAACATCTAGTATGGAAAATGTGCTCACGTTGCTCTTTCTCATGATCTTCCTTAGGTTGAATATTTAGAGCACGCCTAGACACCAAAGCCTCTCCAAGCACGGGCTCACTAAGCTCCAACTCAGAATCCTCCACCAAAGATGGCATACTTCCATCCGAATCTTCATCACTAGTCTCCTCACTAACTACATCACCATTCTCAAGCAAAATCATAGTTCTCTTGTTTGGACATTGAGAAGAGATGTGACCAAAACCTTGACATTTAAAACACTTAATTTTTGAAGTAGAAGAAGAAGAAGAGTTAGTTATACTTACCTTTAGGGGGTGGATCTGAACTTTTGGGCTTTGCTTCCTCCTTTGGCTTGCTTTCTTTGGATTTGAAGGAGGATTTGGAATCCTTCAAACCTTGCTTCCAAGACCCAGAACCAGCAGCAAATCTGAATTTTTGTTGAGATTTAAGTTGTTTCTCCACTTTGATAGCTTTGTGTAATAGCTCTTCCATGTCAACATAATGTTGGAGATCAACAATTGCAGCAATTTCAGGGTTCAAACCATCTATGAATCTTGCCATGGTTGCCTCTTTGTCTTCCTCAAGATTGGCTCTAATCATAGCCATTTCCATCTCTTGATAATACTCCTCAACACTCATGGAACCTTGTCTCAATTTCTGCAATTTCTTGTGCAAATCCCTATAGTAATAACTAGGGACAAATCTCTTTCTCATAGTGATTTTCATCTCATGCCAAGTCTGAATTGGAGGCTCTCTATTTCGCCTTCTATTGATGAGAAGTTGATCCCACCAAATGTTAGCATAATCTGAAAATTCAACGGCTGCTAATTTCACTTTTTGCCCTTCAGAATAATGATGGCACTCAAAAACATGCTCAACCTTTCTTTCCCACTCCAAATAAAGCTCTGGATCATTCTTTCCTTGGAAGGAGGGAATTTTCATTTTGATGTTGCCTAGACCATGCTCCTTATGTGGGGGAGCTTGCTTGTGCCTCCTTGGAATGAAATCATCAAAGTCAGATTCTCCTTCATACTCCTCCTCGAGATCACGTCTTTTTGGAATTTTAGAGTTTGATGGAGATTCAAAGTCATCCAGTCTTGCATTGAGCCTTTTGAATTGCTCGTAGACACTTTTCATGAAAACTTTAAGATCAACATCATTAGGCTCATTTTCAGCCATTTTACAACCTGAAATGTTAGTGGACAGAATAAAAAATAATATGAAGTAGGACCTCACACACTCTTCTCACGTGTATCACTCAAAATATTACAAATCCACTCGTGTTTCACTCAAAATTTGGCTTTTATCTTTAATATGACACTCTTGCCTTTTACCACTCACTTGCTTCTTTTTAGTGCTCTTAGATAGAAACAAAAACAAATCAATAGGAGCAAAGAATAAAGTGGCAATCCCAAAACCAGAAAATTCCAAGTTAAAATCCTCAAAGAGCCAAAAGAAAAGAAAAAGAAAAGGCAAAAAATAACAATTTAAAAGGACAAGGATCAGAAACAAGCAGTTTGGAAAGAAAAGAAAAATAGGAAAGGATTAAAAAGAAGGAAAGTTAGGTTCAATTTAGGAAATTTGGAAACTTACCACCCAAGTTTATAGAATTAGGAAAGTGATTGCTACTTGTAATTTAAGTTCTTGACAAATGGGGAACTTGCTACAACTTGCAATTCAGATTAGTCAAAATAGGAACTTTGAAAATAGGAAACTAATGGGATGCTAAGCAATTGCAATCTGTTACAATGAAATAGGAAAGTTGTTATTTGAACACAAAAGGAAAGAACTTGATAGATACTCAACTCAAATTGGAAATTCTTCTTTCTTTCTTCTTCTTTTTTTTTTTTCACTCCCTTTTTTTTTCACCTTTTTTTTTTCGAATTTTTTTTTTTATTTTTTTCGAAATTTTTTTTTGTATCACACACTTTTTTTTTTAAGGAAAAAAAAACGAAAATCTGGAAAAGAGGACAAAACTCACACACAAGTTAGCAAATCACAAGAAAAAAAAAGAAAAACAAACTATGGATGGTATGAAAAGGAAGATGTATAATGCAAGAAGGAAGAAGATGGAAGACAAAGGCGAAGATGGAAAAGGTAACACAAATAGAAGGAGAGAAGGTATAAAGAATAGTGGAAGGAAAAAAAACACAAAGATATACCTTGCTTTAGCGAACCTATGCTCTGATACCAAATGATGAGAGACCCCGTAGGAATAAGTCCTAGGAACCTTCAATAAGATGATACGTTGCCCGGGACCGGCTAAGAACAAGAAATGTTGGTCAAATGGATAAGACCCTAAGAGAACTCGTCCCTTAGAACCCTAGCCTTGAGACGCCACAAAGGGAGACCACTCCTTTGATAAGTCACTTGTATTCTATAGAAGAACACACAGAAACAAGAATTCTCACAATGAGAAATAAAATTCTGAATTCATTCCAATCCCCTGAAAAGTACATTAGGTGGCCTATTAAATAGGCATAAAAGAAAACCCTAAACCTAACTTAATCTCTAAGAATTCTCCTCCAAGAAATAGGAAACAAAGAATCTGATTTTAATGGGAGGAGATGATAAGGAAAGAAAGTAATAAGTTTTCAGCAACTAACGAAAATAGAAATAAACAAAATCTGAAACTTAAATCCTAAGTCTTGACTAAATAGCCTTGTTCAAACTAATGGAAATGGAAACTAATGAAAAGCAAATAAAAGACATCCTAATAAGATTTAAAACTAGTATTCACGTCACTTTTGTTGCCCATGTGATTTGCACATGCTCTTTAATAGATTTCTTCAAGTTGGACTCTATTTGGACCTTGCAGCATGTCTTGTTGGGCTTGGACAATGAGGATCAAGTCCCTTGGGCCTTGTAACTCTTCAAATTGATGCAAAAACATGGGTTCAAGCTCTTGAACTTTTTGGACAATGCAACTCAAAGCTTGCTTCATGGCTTTAGCTCTTCCTCTAGTCATTGGGCCTCCTATGCCTTGTAATGGGTCCATTTGCATGTTGGGCTCTCTTGCACACCCTCTATGCTCTTTTAAGTCATCACACCATGCTCCCTTGTCTACAAGCTCATGGGCCCCTTCATCAATTATGCTCTTTTGCATGATTTGGGATTCTTGATAGATGAGGGCTTTTCGAACTTGTAGTGCTCCAATAGACATGCCTATTGATATTGTATCATTCCCTCCCTCTTTGAAAAGATTCATCCTCGAATCTTCGCCATTAGGTGGTTTCTTAGAAAACAATTCTGGGCAATCACAACTCTTTTCAATGCTAGTTGAAGATGAGGGTCCATTGGGTGGCTTCTTTGAAAACAAATCTCCACATGCCTGCAAGGAGCTAGAACTAACAGTAGGCAAAGATAGGTTAAGATTGTTAGTAGATAAACAAACATCCTTACAAATGCTCTCAGCCTCTCTTTTTCCATCAAACAAGCTCATACTCATGTTTTTCTCACTTTTCTCACAACTCTCTTGCTCTTTCTTTTCACTCACACTCTTTTCTTTTTCAATCTCATCTTTTTCTCTCTCTAACTCATATTCTTTCTCTTTTTCTTTTGCTCTCTCTTTTTCTTTCATTTTGTATGCTTGTATTATTCTCATTTGATCCTCATAAGCATCCATAGGATCAAGAGGTACCAGTACATGATTTTTTTCATTGAATACAAATGAATAGCAATAGCAATATTTGTACTTATGCTTAACATATTTAGCTTTTCTCACATGTTTCCATGGTTTACCAAGCATAATATGTCCATCAGATATAGGAGTGACATCACATAACACTTTATCATGATATTTGCCAATGAAAAAAGAAATCAAAACTTGCTTATTAACCCTAAATTCAGCACTACACTTCAACAAGGTATAGGGCCTAAGATGCTTTATAGTAGGCAAGTTTAATTTCTCAACAAGTAAGGTACTAGCAACATTTATATAGCTACTATTATCAATAGCCATACTGCAGACTTTCTCTTTGATAAGGCATCTAGTATGGAAATCAGGGGATGCCTTTTCCTTATCTTGTCCTGTGGAGTTGGTATTGAATTGGAATGCATCCCACCTTGCACAAGATTGCTTGAATCGCTCTTTGTTAGCCTCTTCAAGAATTTGTACTCATTGGATATCTTATCACCTGAAAAGTTAGTCGAGAAAGGAAAGAAAGAATAGGACCTCACATACTCTTTTCACGTGTTTACACTCAAAAGATGATAAGTTCACTCGTGTTTAACTCTCTTTTTGGCTTTTTCTCTAATGTTAATTGCACTCTTGCTTTTTACCACTCAACAATATGCTTCTTACAAGTGTTCTAAGCAAGTCACAAGCAAATCAAATGAAAAGATCAGACTAGTGGCAATAAAAAAAAACTAGAATCCTAAAATGTAAATTCTCAAAGAATCAAACAAAAGAGAAAAAGAGGTGTGTAACAAAAAGGGAAAGAAGGAGGAAGGGAAGGTCTAGAAAGAAAGAGAAGGAAAGAAAAAATCTGAAAATAAGAAACCTTAAGAATAGGAAACTACTTGCAATTCAAGTTTAAAATAATTAGGAAAGAATATCCTTTCTTGAATGCAAATAGGAAAGTAAATAACTTAGTAGCGACTTCATGCAATCAAATTAGGAAACAAACTTCAATTAGGAAATTAACTCAAATTAGGAAATTGACTCCAATTAGGAAACTAACTCCAATTCGGAAACTGATTTTGATTAGGAAATTAACTCCAAACTTGCTTTCAACTTTGAATTGGCACAACTTGTAATTTTGAATTCTGCAATCTGATTTTTTTTTTTCACCCTTTTTTTTTTTCGAATTTTTTTTTTTTTGGGAGTATCACACTCTCTTCTTTTTTTTTTTTTGAGGATGGAGGCACACAACAATGGAAGACAGAAGAAGATAGAAGACAAAGATAAAGATGAAAAAGGTAACACTAATGGAAGAAGAGAAAGTATGAAGAACAACAGAAGGAAAAAAAAAACACAAAGATATACCTTGTACTAGCGACCAAAGCTCTGATACCAATGATGAGAGACCCTCTAGGAACCTTGTCCTAGGAACCTTCAACAAGATGACACTTTGCCTGAAACCGGCTAGAAAATAAGAATGTTGGTCAAAGGAAGGACCTTAAGAGAACTTGTCTCTTAGAACCCTAGCCTTAAGACGCCACAAAGGAAGACCAATCCTTTGATAAGTCACGTGAACTTCCAGAGAACACAAAGAAGCAAAAGCCTCACAAAGTATTGAATAATACTCAAATTCATTCATGTTCCAAAATAGAGTACAACAGGAAGCCTTTTATTTGCAAAATTTCTAGAGTCCTAATTAAAGTAAAACTCTAAAATCTGATTAGAAAGATTTTAAATGATGCCTAATATTAAGGAATTAGATTAGGATACTAATTTTAACTTGATCTCCAAGATAAGCTCTTTAACCAAGTTCAAAAAAATACTAAAATAATAAAAAACGAAATTTCAAAAAGAATTCTAGTCAAAACTAATTAACTTCTTTAAGTTGTCACATGAGATGCTCATGCTTCATTAAAAATCACATGGTTGTCACATGATTCTTAATCTCTTGCAATTGGACTCCAATTGGGCCTTGGTATCTCTTGTGTGTGTATAACTACATTGGGCTTTCAACACATTGGATATTGACTTTAGTTGCTCCATGACCTTTCTTAGAGCATTGGGCTTCCACTTGGACTTCCACTTTTGCATCTTTAAAGAAATCTCATGTCCAAAATCTAATTCAGCATGTTTTGAATTGATCAAATATGGATCTTGGGCTCTAAACTTGGGAGAACGTCCAACATAGATATTATCTTGAGTTCTTTAAAATTTTTAGACATAATGCATAATTTGGGCCTCTTGAACATAAGCCATCCCTTCATGAGCCATTTGGACTTGAATTATGCTCTTTTGAATGATTTGGGATTCTTGATAGATGAGGGCTTTTCGAACTTATAGTACTCCAATAGACATGCCTATTGATATTGTATCAAATGGCCTCGTTCAAACTAATAGAAATGGAAACTAATGAAAAGCAAATAAAAGACATCTTAATAAGAATTAAAACTACTATTCACGTCACTTTTGTTGCCCATGTGATTTGCACATGCTTGTTAATTGATTTCTTTAAATTGGACTCTATTCGGACCTTGTAGCATGTCTTTTTAGGCTTGGACAATGAGGAACAAGTCCCTTGGGCCTTGTAACTCTTCAAATTGATGCAAAAATATGGGTTCAAGCTCTTGAACTTTTTGGACAATGCAACTCAAAGTTTGCTTCATGGCTTTAGCTCTTCCTCTAGTCATTGGGCCTCCTATGCCTTGTCATGGGTCAATTTGCATGTTGGGCTTTCTTGCAGACCCTCCATGCTCTTTTAAGTCATTACACCATGCTCCCTTGTCTACAAGCTCACAGGGCCCTTCATCATTCCCTCCCTCTTCAAAAGGATTTGTCCTCGAATCTGTATAAGTAAAAGTTCTTTTTGAACAGCCTTTACTATATCAATATAGTGCTCATGCCATGATTACTTGTATTATATTCAAACAGTGAACTGAATATATTGAATCATGGCATGAGCAAGGCATTATGTATGAATGACTACAGTTCTTAGTTTTATGTTAGAAACAATATCATAAGTTGAGTATCATATAATTTAGAGAAGTTATGTATAAGCAATGTAATCTAACAGTCATATGATGACAAATTCTAGTTTAAGATGATTACGGTATGACTTGAATGTATTCAATGGGCAATAGTCTAGATATTATGAGTGGTCATGAATTTTTGAAATTTTAAGACTATGAGAGGTACTACTATGTGACCTTTAGGTGGCTTGGATCCTCTAGTTATAAGGGTGAATTCTAGCAAAATTTCTCTAAAATTTATATGTTTTAGTTTTTAGTTATTTCCCAGAATTTGTGATAATAAGTAAATGAATGAGAAAAAGACCTAGAAAAATTAAGGCATATCACACGAAGGTGTAGAGAACAAAGAAGGAAGAAGAAACAAGGAAAAAGAGGAAGAAAGGGGTACAACAAAGATCCAAAAGCCACCACCAGGTTAGACTCTGTCTTATTAAGATTGTATAGCTATTTTCTCTCTTTCTTTCTTTCTTTCTTCTTATTATCTATTCTATTTTCTCTCCAGAATTCCTAAGCTCTTTAATATTGGAATCTTAGATCTGCCTTGTTGTTGATGTTTTATGCTTTAGACGATGTCTCTACCAAGTTGGTATGCTCATAACATGTTTGAAACACCTTAAAACCCTTATCTTCTCCATTTCTCCTACTTTCTCTCTTTTATGGGCATATAATGATATTTCAAATCTTTATGTTGAGGATGTTTTCCTATCTTAAATAAGACCCTTGCTGAGTCTAGATAATTATAAAATGGCTAGAACTAAATGAAGCTTTCATCGTTGTTGCACTTTCTCTATCTAAGATGAGTTTCATGGTAAAAAAGGCATATGATGTTTTTAATCCTTAAATCATGTTTTGGATGTTGTTTGTTTTCCTTAAGATGCTCATGAGATCTGTAAAAATGGTCATTGAAGTCGCTAAGGTCAAATGATGAAAAGCCATGACATGAATAGTAAAAATTTTCAAGGCGAGTTAGAGAAGATGAACCAGCGTCACAGCATCAGTAGTTCAGAGGGGGGGTTCAAATATAACCCAAGGCACTATAGCGTTAGTAAGTTGAGCCATAACACCACTATTCAAACTTATTATAAATAATATTTTTTCTTATTAAATCTTTTGATGATTATGCTTTGAGTCTTGCCTACACAAGAATTAAGGTTAATGCGTATTAGGGACACTTACAAGATGTCTATAACCTAAAATTCCTAGGCATAAATCAATTACATGGTTTGCATTCTAGTTGTTCATGTTGATTCATGTAGGGCCCTAAGTATAATCAAAAGCTTAAATTCTTAACAATAATCTCCTACGATAGATTGTATAATTGAACCCTATGAATAAACGTTTCACACCTGATTGTACCTATGCAAGGATAATTGTACTCATTCATATACCATGATTTCTATACATGAAATACTAAACTCTGAATGATACCCATGTATCGATGACTAGTGCTTGAAATATCGATGACCATGAAATGACAGACCTAGATAACATGCAATTATGACCATGAAAGGGTCTAATATGCATTAAGGACTTTAAAATATAAACAACATGAAAAAACTATAAGAGATGGCAATGTGATGCGAAAAGTTCCATTAGAATCTAATAAACTACTCTCTTTGATTTTGTTTGCTAGCTTCTTATGCAAGTATGTTATTAAATTACTATTAAAGTGCATGTGAACCTTCTAAGTTTGAAATTAAGCAGGTCTCTTATTTATGTAAGGGTCATAGAAATGGAGATGCTCTAATGCATCATTGACTCAGGAGATAAGGTGGATAACAGTCCCTGTAGGGAATGGTCTTCATAGATTCTCTAGTAGGATAAAAGTCCCTATAGGAGATGGTTTAGACAAGGTTTTTAGCTAAGATAAGAATCCCAATAAAGATAGTCGTTGATTGCTTCATATTATAGATCCACCCTAAAAGATGCCCTAACACGTAATCATTGTTAGATTTGATATGTGACAAGTAAAGTATGCACAAGGAGCTATATGATTTATGTTTCTGATTTAGCTATTAATGCTACATATCTAATATTAATACTTAGACCATATTAGCTTTAGCTCATGAATGTATTGTAACACTCTCTTTTAACTACCAAATTTTAGAAATTTTCTTTAATTTGCAACGTAAGTACTAATTAATTTATTTCTAAATACCTTAATCTTTTTAAGTGGACTTTTTGCAATATAAAATTATATTATGCACTAAATATGCCTGATGGAGGTGAGCTAGGAGACTTGAAAGAGCTTGAACAAAATCAAGAACTTGAAAACAAAAGAGCGGGACGTAACTCTAAAAGATGGCCAACTAAAGATTCATTGCAAGGTATGGGAGGCCCATGCACAAGATCAAGAGCCAAAGCTATGAAGGAGGCCTTGAATGGAGTAATCCAAAAACTAATGGACTTGAAGCCCATAGTCTTAGCTGAATATGAAACCCAAAAGGAACAAAATGGCATGAAGATTATTTCATATCTACAAGATGCTAGCCCAAGCTCAAAAGGAGCCTAATTGAAGGAGCCTAGCCATTTTCCACAAAATTCTCTCAGTTTTATTTTATTTTAATTTGATTATTTCTGTTTCAGATTTTTTAGCTTTATTAGGCGCCATTCTTGGTAAATTTGTCCAAAGTTAAATTTCTTTTATTTTCCTGCCATGTAAAAGGTGCCACTTGTACTCCAAGAATTGGCAGATTGAATGAATTGTTTTCAGAATCATTTCTGACTTGTGAGATTTCTCTTGTGGCTTTTGTGTACTGGAGAAAATCTTTGACTTATCAAAGGAGTGGTTTCTTTTGTGGCATCCTGGATTAGGGTTCTAAGAGATGGGTTCTCTTAGGGTTCAATTCCATGGACCAACATCTCTTCTTCTTCTTCTTCTTTGTTCCTTTCTTTGTTCTTTATTACTTGTTGTCCAGATTTGTCTATTTGCTTGTTTTTGTGTTGTAGCCAAATTTCGATCATTGATCCGTGTCATTTGAGGTTCCTAGAATGGGTTTCTATGGGGTCTCACATCAATGCCTATAGTGAAATTATAGATAGCATATTGTAATATCCAGTTCTCTGAAAATGAGAGAAAACGTGATAAATGTAACATATAGTTTCTTTGTAAATGAACGAAATTCACTGGATACAAAAGCAAGTCTTCTGAAATGACTTAGTTAAAGTCCTGAAAATTTAGAAAACATTCTAGACTCCTAAAAATGAAAATCCTAGGCTCAAATGGAAAGAAAAATAGAGCTAAAATGAAGAAACAAAATATAAAGAAAGGTAGACAAAACGTAATGGCATTTTCGTAATTTTGAGCAAATTTTGGGATTCATATAGAAAGGCTTTCTAAATGAAAGTTTTGAGCTTTTTGGGATTCTCAGAGGCCCTAAAAATCATAGAAAGCTCCAAGAGAGTTAAAACCCCTCTGGTAGACATTTTTCAATATCGATTGACTCAAATTTTGACTGATTTATTATTGAAAGTTTTAGCTCTAATTTGAGTGATTCCAAAGGCATTTTACTAAATTGGGAACCTAAATTTTATAATGGAAAAGACGGTTCTTAAAAAGGAGCTAAAACAAGTTAAAAATAAAAATGCCAAAAGTAAAGGGCAAAATTAGAATTTTTAAGAAAGTGGAAGTTTCTTGAACACTCTTTAAGTTTCTTATTTCTTCTCCCCTTTATTTGGATGACCTATTCTACCCAAAAACCAGAGAAAACACCAGCTCTCTTAGGCGCACCATAGAGGAGAAGAAAGGAGGAGAAAAAGCAAAGAAAAAGTAAGAAATTTCATGGATTTTCATGCTCCTTCTTCTTCCAAACTTGTTCCTCTCCTCTTAAGCTTTCTTCCTATGGTTTTATTAAAGTTTTTGGACTTATTTTGAGGGAAGAACAAAGGAAAAAATTCGGATTTGAAGAGAGCCGGCGAGGAAAGTGAGAATCAAGCAAGAAAATAAGGAAAAACAAGGTAAATCTTCCATCCCATGGTAGCTACTTCCTTCACCTTATTCTCCCAATTTCGCCCCATATATGTAGCTGTAGGAAGGCTTGAATTTTAGGCAGAACCAAGGGTGAATTTTAGTAATTTAAGGAAGGAGAATAAGAATATGTAGAGAAATTCAAGTAAAAGCTATAGATTTGCAATATAGGGAGGCTAGAGTTTTGATTGCACCTTGAAACTCTATCATGAACCCTAGTCATATTTTATGATGTTTAAGTGTTCATATGAGTTCCTAAGACACCAAAAGAGCTTCCTACATGTTTCTCTTATCGAAGGAAGCAAAGAAACTCCAAGGGTGCCAAGAAGAGTAGATGCTTCGACCAAGAAGAGTTCATGCACCTAGGGAGTGTTTTAATTCCTTCTAAGCTTATTTTTACATCATGTGTGATGGAAGAATATGAGAGTAAGCCTTGGAAAAATTTTAGAAATCATAGATAGTGAGATGGACTTATATGTTCCATAATATAGCTTAAAGAAGCAACACCTAGTTAGTGATGGAGGTGAGCTAAGAGACTTTAAAGAGCTTGAACAAAATCAAGAACTTGAAAACAAAAGGGCTTGACGTAACTCTAAAAGATGGCCAACTAAAGATCCATTGCAAGATATGGGAGACCCATGCACAAGATCAAGAGCCAAAGCTATGAAGGAGGCCTTGAATGGAGTGATCCAAAAACTAATGGACTTGGAGCCCAAAGTCTTAGCTGAATATGAAACCCAAAAGGAACAAAATGGCATGAACACTATTTCATATTTACAAGATACTAGCCCAAGCCCAAAAGGAGCCTAATTGAAGGAGCCCAGCCATTTTTCACAAAATTCTCTTAGTTTTAATTTGATTGTTTCTGTTTCAAATTTTTTAGCTTTATTAGGCGCCATTCTTGCTGAATTTGTCCAGACTTAAATTTCTTTTATTTTCCCGCCAAACCTAAGAGTTATTTTGTATTTAGGGTTTTATTTTTTCAAATGCCTATATAAGGCCCACTTGTACTCCAAGAAGAGGCAGATTGAATGAATTAGTTTCAGAATTATTTCTGACTTCTGAGGTTTCTCTTGTGGCCTTTGTGTACTCGAGAAAATCTTTGACTTATCAAAGGAGTGGTTTCCTTTGTGGCGTCCCGGATTAGGGTTCTAAGAGACGGGTTCTCTTAGGGTTCAATTCCATTGACCAACATCTCTTCTTCTTCTCCTTCTTTGTTTCTTTCTTTGTTCTTTGTTGTTTGTTGTCCAGATTTGTCTATTTGCTTGTTTTTGTGTTGTAGCCAAATTTCGATCACTGATCTGTGTCATTTGGGGTTCCTAGAATGGGTTTCTACGAAGTCTCATATCATCTGGTATCAGAGCATTGGTTGAGATTGGTTTCATCCACTTTTTCCTTGTTCTTTTCCCTTATTTCGTCTAATTCTTTTCTGTTCGTCCATATTTTTGTGCGGCTGTTTTTGGTGTTTTCCTTCGTGTTTTTGGACGTTTAATAGGTCTTTATTGTGTTTCAAGATCTCTTCTTTCTGCTCAATTTGGAATCACATCAATCCGATTTTTGTAGAGCAAGTTATAGCTATTTCTTTTCCCTTATTTCGTTTGATTCTTTTCTGCTCGTCCTTTTTTTCATGCGGCTGTTTCTGGTGTTTTCCTTTCGTGTTTTTGGACGGTTAATAGGTCTTTCTTGTGTCTCAAGATCTCTTCTTTCTGCTCGTTTCGTAATCACATCAATCCGATTTTTCTAGAGCAAGTTATAGCTATTTCTTTCGTGCATGTCATTCTGATCTTTCAGAAATCTTGTGTTCTGTTTGCAAATTTCAGCACCTTTGAGATTCGAAAAAAAAAAAAAAAGTATATTACAGTGAAAAAAAAAAAAGAAAAGAAAAGAAGGAAAAGTTGAAAAAAAAAAAAAAGAAGTCAGAATCTGTGAAAAGGGAAAGTTGTGCTGGAAATTGTAAAATTTTGAATTGTTGACTTGAATTGCAATTGCTGAAGATCTGGTCATTTCTAATTCATGGAATTACCATTTTTGATTCCTTGAGTTAATCTGATCATTAAAAGTCATATTGTGCACAATTCATAAAAGGAAATTTGCATTCATTCACCTTGTTCTAAATTTCAAATTTCTGATTGCTTCAATACTGATTCCAAATTCCAATTTTCTTTCCATAACTCTTGATAATTAATCATTTAACCATTTGTTCTCCCATAATCTGCCACATACCATTTCTTCCATAAATTCATTGTCTTCATTTCCTTTTCTAATCACTTTGCTGTATTTTCCATTGGCTGCACCTACGAATTTTTTTTTTTTTTAAATGTTGGACTTTTGTTGTCTCTTTGAGAACTTTACATCTTGGGTTCTAATTTGAGATTGCCACTTCAGGTGCTGCTTCTTTTGATTTGTTGGATTTAATTCAGTACACTATAGGAAGCAAGTTGAGAGGAGAAAGGCAAGAGTGTTTTCATCATTGTAAAAGCCATTACAAGTGTGAAACACGAGTGAATTTGCATCATTTAGAGTGAAATACGTGAGGGAGTAGTCAGGTCCTTTTTCTTGCTATTCACTACTAACATTTCAGGTACCAATCATGTCTGAAAGTGATGATAACCAAGTTGACCTTAAATTGTTCATCAAATCTGTTTAAGAACAATTCAAGAGGCTAAATACTAGGTTGGATCAAATGGATTCTTCTTCTTCCAACAGCAAGACAAGGCATGGTAAAAATGTTGTTCTAGGAGGAGATGAATCTGATTTTGAGGAGGAAAGCTAACATGAAAGAGTTAGGAGAGCTCCCCCTCGAAAGAAAGATGCCTTTAGTAACATCAAGATGAAAATCCCTTCCTTTCAAGGAAAAGCTTATCCTAATGTATATCTTGAATGGGAAAGAAAAGTTGAGTTTTTATTTGACTGTCAATCCTTTTCAGAAGAAAGTAAAATAAAATTAGCTGCTTTGGAGTTCACAGATTATGCAAGCCTATGGTGGGATCAATTAACTACTAGTAGGAGGCGTTCTGGAGAGGGTCCAATTTGGTCTTGGCCAGAAATGAAGGCTCTCATGAGAAAGAGATTTGTCCCTACCCATTACTATAGAGATGTGCACAAGAGGCTCCACAAAATCAAACAAGGATCTATGAGTGTGGAAGAATATTTTCAGTAAATGCAAATTGTCATGATCAAAGCTGACATTGAAGAAGATTCAGAAGTTATAATGGCAAGATTTCTTGGTGGCTTAGACCCTGAAATTGCTGCAGAAGTCGAATTACAAAACTACCTTGATATGGAGGAGTTGTTACATAAAGCCATTAAGGTGGAGAAGCATTTTAAGACAAAACAGAAATTGAAATCACATGCTAGTTCCAATAAAGACTTCAAGTCCTCTTTCAAGTTTAAGGGAGAGACCAAACCTAAAGAGGAGAATAAGTTGAAGATGCAAACACCTACTTCTAAAGGTAAATCTGAACCTAAATCTTCTTCTAGTTATTCTAAAATTAAATGCTTTAAATGTCAAGGTTTTGGTCACATTGCTTCACAATGTCCAAATAAAAGGACTATGATTTTGCTTGAGAATAGTGTTGTTACTAGTGAAAGCAGTAGTGATGAAGATGTGGAAGCTGAGTTAAGCTCCAATGGAGGTAATGAATCTGATGTGGAGGTAGCTGAAGCTGTGATTGGTGAGGCTCTAGTGTCAAGGCGTACTCTTAGCATTCAACCTAAAGAGGAGCTTGAAAAAGAACAACGAGAGCATATCTTTCACACTAGGTGTTTTGTTAACAACAAGGTTTGTAGCCTTATCATTGATAATGGGAGCTGCACTAATGTTGCTAGTACCTTGTTGGTTGAAAAGCTAAGTTTGCCAACTCGAAGACACCCCACTCCTTATAATTTGTTATGGTTCAATGATAATGGGGATGTTAAAGTTACTAAACAAGTTGTTGTAGCATTTTCCATAGGAAGTTACCATGATGAGGTTTTGTGTGATATAGCTCCTATGTATGCTGGACACTTGTTATTAGGTAGACCTTGGCAATTTGATAGGAAAGTTAAGTATGATAGTTATACCAACAGGTATTCTCTTGAGTTTAATAAGAAAACCATTATGCTAACCCCTCTCAGACCCTTGCAGGCATATGAAGATCAAAAGCAAATTACTCAAGAATGCAAGTTAAGAGAGAAAGAAAAGAAAGTGCGTGAGAAAGAAAGAAAAGAAAGTGAGATGGAGAGAAAAGAAAAGAGAACTATTGTGAGTGACCATGATGTTAAATTTGTTAGTCACTTTTGAAAAACTTTGTGGGCTAAGTTGGGTACAAAGCTTGTGTTTTCTACGGTTGCACATCCTCAAACGGATGGACAAACCGAAGTGGTGAATCGAACACTTTCTTCCTTATTGCGTGTTGTAATTCAAAAAAATTTAAAGAATTGGGAAAAGTGTTTGCCTCACATTGAGTTTGCATATAATCGTGCCTTGCATTCTACAACTGAGCTTTCTCCTTTTGAAATTGTATATGGTTTTAATCCTTTGACTCCCTTGGATTTACTTCCTTTGCCTTGTAATGAGTTTGCTAACCTTGATGGTGCAAAAAAAGCTAAGTTTGTGCAAGATCTTCATTCTAAGGTTAAGGCGAACATTGAGCGCAAGAATGAGCAATATGCTCATTATGCTAATAAAGGTTGAAGGAAAGTTATCTTTGAACTAGGAGATTGGGTGCGGGTTCATTTGAGGAAAGAAAGGTTTCCTGAACAAAGGAAGTCTAAATTACACCCAAGAGGCGATGGTCCTTTCCAAGTGTTGGAAAGAATAAATGATAATGCATATAAAATTGATTTGCCTAGTTCTTATGGGAATGTAAGCGCAACTTTCAATGTGGCTGACCGTTCTCTTTTTAATATTGCAGATTCGAGGAAGAATCCTTTTCAAGAGGGAGGGAATGATGGAGGTGAGCTAAGAGACTTTAAAGAGCTTGAACAAAATCAAGAACTTGAAAACAAAAGGGCTGGACGTAACTCTAAAAGATGGCTAACTAAAGATCCATTGCAAGATATGGGAGGCCCATGCACAAGATCAAGAACCAAAGCTATGAAGGAGGCCTTGAATGGAGTGATCCAAAAACTAATGGACTTGGAGCCCAAATTCTTAGCTGAATATGAAACCCAAAAGGAACAAAATGGCATGAACACTATTTCATATTTACAAGATACTAGCCCAAGCCCAAAAGGAGCCTAATTGAAGGAGCCCAGCCATTTTTCACAAAATTCTCTTAGTTTTAATTTGATTATTTCTGTTTCAAATTTTTTAGCTTTATTAGGCGCCATTCTTGGTGAATTTGTCCAGACTTAAATTTCTTTTATTTTCCTGCCAAACCTAAGAGTTATTTTGTATTTAGGGTTTTATTTTTTCAAATGCCTATATAAGGCCCACTTGTACTCCAAGAAGAGGCAGATTGAATGAATTAGTTTCAAAATTATTTCTGACTTCTGAGGTTTCTCTTGTGGCCTTTGTGTACTCGAGAAAATCTTTGACTTATCAAAGGAGTGGTTTCCTTTGTGGCGTCCCGGATTAGGGTTCTAAGAGACGGGTTCTCTTAGGGTTCAATTCCATTGACCAACATCTCTTCTTCTTCTCCTTCTTTGTTTCTTTCTTTGTTCTTTGTTGTTTGTTGTCCAGATTTGTCTATTTGCTTGTTTTTGTGTTGTAGCCAAATTTCGATCACTGATCCGTGTCATTTGGGGTTCCTAGAACGGGTTTCTACGAAGTCTCATATCAGTTAGGCTCCTAGAATTGATTGTGTAATGACTCTAAGAGGTTTAAATGGAGTCAAAAATCATAAATAGATAGAAACAATGGAGCCAAGATGATGTTTTCTTAAGGTTGCTTCATTAAGTGCATTATAGAACCATAAAAGAGCTTTATGAGTCACCTAGCTTTTCTCGTGATTGTGTAGCCTTAGAATTTGATTCAAGAGTATAATTAGCTTCCATATAATGTGTCTAGGCTAAGAGAAATGATCTTTACCTTCTTGAGTGTGTGAGGTCAAGGGAGAGGACTCAAGACTCAGGGAAAAAATATGTAAATATAAGTAAGGTAGCTCACTCCTCCTTCTCTCATGTATGAATGTATGCTTGGCTTGTCTTTGAATGTGTGTATGTGTATTTTAAGTTATGAAAAATGTTCTAACATGAGCTCTTATTTTATAGCATCATGATGATGCATTATGTTTCTAAATGAAGTTTATGATATTTGCTTAGGTTTGCTTGAGTGTGGTGAAGCCAATAACCCTTAGAATTAGTTGAGACAAAGTAAAGAGTCTCCTAAGAGTGAGGTTGACTCCTAAGAGTAAGGTTGAGTCAAAAACCTCTTAAAGAAATGGGTGAGGCAAGTCTAAAATCTACTTACTTGGCAAGCCTATGTATGTCATGTATAACTTGTTCAAATGCCAAAAATGCTTCTCGAATGATTACACACTCCATGATGCCCATGCATACATTTTTAAAACTTGTTTTGCATCTTTTATGTGTGATTGAAAGGGAGATGAGCTATTGGGATTTTTTGAATTTCATTTACTCCTCTCCAATATTTTAACATGCTAGGTGGATTAATAGAATAAAGAAATGGGAACCAAGCGCTTGAGAGATGAAAGTTTGACATTAAAGTGCATGAATTTGGTTACATTAAGGCCTTATGAATGGTAAATGTTGTAATCCATTGTTGTATATGTCCTATAATGTTATGAAAATGTATAATTATGTTAACGTATCATGTATAAATGAAGTTTAAGGTCACATGTATGGAAATGTGCATCTTGGACATGTAATGGCAAAACTAGCATTATAGAGATGTATGTGTAAAAGGAAGTGGAATTGTCAAAATAAGATGCATGAGGTTTGGGATCACTTGAGTGAATACAAGTCATAATTATGCTTTTAAACTTGCTTAAGAGGTTCTAAACACCAAGGAAAGTTATTTGGACACATTTGGTCTCTAATATAAACCAAAATTGATCATATTAAAAACCTATACCACTTTTTGTCCAAATGAATTCTTCTCTATTTGAGATTTGGTATGCATTTAGAGCTTATTGAGAGATTTTTTGGAAGTCAAAGTGCAGAATTTTTAGATGTTTATGAAATATTTGATAAATTTTCAAAGTTGAAAAAAATTCTGATTTTGGTTCATGATACTGTTTACATTGGTTCGAAAATAAATTCTTTCCCTCAGAGGGCAAATGATGTCCAATTGCTACAAAATTTTATAGGAAAAACTAGACATTCCCAGTGACTTTGTGACAACTATAAGCACCTCAATTGGATGTCTAGAGAGGGAGATATAAATTTTTAGAGTTCCTATCCAATATTAGGCATCCAAACTGACCCAAGTCACTATTTGATTAGATTTCGATGCCTGTACATACCTAAACTGATCTAAAGTTATTTTTTTCTCTTTAGTAACATCCGTAGCTTTCTAGATTGGTGTCATTTGTATAAACTGGATTTTTTTCAAATTAATTGGACATTTTTTAAATTTATAGCAGAAATTTGTATCAGTACTAGTAGCCAGCCAGACCTCTGCACCTTTTTGAGTGCCAAATGTCTTCTGTGTAATGTTTCATGATCTGGATATATTTTTATTATAAAGTAGACATCTGTAGCTTTCCAGAATATTAAAGAATGCATGATTTAGATTTTTTTAAAATTAGTTATGATTTTCCAAAATTTATAACAGAAAAGGAAAAATTCTGGCTAAGGCTAAATCATGAAATTTTGTGTATTTCCTTGCCTTGCACGAGTTGTAGCCCACTTTTGGTAATGAAAATGAGTTATATTCATATAATTAAATATGATAATGTGATACATGAATCTATATGTGATACAATGCCAATAGGCATGCCCATTAGAGCACAACAAGCTCAAGAAGGCCTCATTTATCAAGAAAGTCAAATCATTCAAAAGCACATGATTCAGGTCTGAATGACTCATAAAGGGATAGCCCATGCTCAAAAGGCCCAAATTGTGCTAATATATGTTCCAAAACTTCAAAGAGCTCAAGATAATCTCTATGTTAGACATCAGCCCAAGTTTAGAGCCTAAGATCCATATTTGATCAATTCAGAACATGTTAAACGCCACTCAATTCATAAAGATGCTGATCTTGGAGTTGAATTGAACTTTGGACATGAGATCTCTTTAAAGATGAAAAAGTAGAAGTCTAAGTGGAAGCCCAATGTCCTAAGAAGGTCCATGGAGTAACTAGAGTTAATATCCAACATGTTGAAGGCCCAATATAATACACATACAAGAGGAGTGCTAAGGCCCAATTGGAGTCCAATTGCAAGAGATTAAGAATTATGTGTCAACCATGTGATTTTTAATAAAGCATGAGCATCCCATGTGACTACTTAAAGAAGTTGATTAGTTTTGACTAGGATTCTTTTTTAATTTCTTTTTTTATTATTTTATTATTTTTTTGAACTTGGTTAAAGAGCTTATCTTGGAGATCAAGTTAAAATTAGTATCTTAATCTTGTTCCTTGATTTTAGGCACTATTTAAAATATTTCTAATCAGATTTTAGTGTTTTACTTTTATTAGGATTTTAGTCTTTTAGAAACTCTACCTATAAAAGACTTTTTATTATACTCTATTTTGGGAAGATCATGAATGAATTTGAGTATTATTCAATACTTTGTGAGGCTTTTGCTTCTTTGTGTTCTCTGAGAGTTCGGTGACTTATCAAAGGATTGGTCTTCCTTTATGGTATCTTGAGGCTAGGGTTCTAAGAGACAAGTTTTCTTAGGGTCTTTCCTTTGACTAACATTCTTATTTTCTAGCCGGTCTCGCACAAAGTGTCATCTTGTTGAAGGTTCCTAGAACAAAGTTTCTAGAGGGTTTCTCATCATTTGGTATTAGAGCTTTGGTTTGCTAGTGCAAGGTATATCTTTGTGTTTCCTTTCCGCTATTTTTCATACTTTCTCTCATTCTATTTGTTTTACCTTTTTTTAATCTTCACCTTTGTCTTCCATCTTCTTCTTTCCTCCATTATTGTGTGCCTCTATACTCATTCAAAAACAAAGCAGAGTGTGATACTCCAAAAATAAAAAAATAAAAAAAAATTCAAAGAAAAAAAAATAAAAAAAAATTCAAAGAAAGAAAATTTCAAAAAAAAAAGTAAAAAAAAAAAAGGAGAGTGAAAAAAAAAGGGAAAAGATTCAGATTGCAGAATTCAAAATTGCAAGTTGTTCAAATTCAAAGTTGAAAGCTTAAAGCTTGGAGTTAGTTTCTTGATTGGAGTTAATTTCCTAATTGAAGTTCGTTTCCTTGATGTGAGACTCTCTAGGAACCTTGTCCTAGGAACCTTCAACAAGATGATACTTTGCCTGGGACTGACTAGAAAACAAGAATGTTGGTCAAAGGAAAGACCCTAAGAGAACTCGTCTTTTAAAACCCTAGCCTCAAGATGCCACAAAGGAAGACCAATTCTTTGAAAAGTCATGTGAACTCTCAGAGAACACAAAGAAGCAAAGACCTCACAAAGTATTAAATAATACTCAAATTCAAATTCATTCATGTCTTCCTTTTATGAGCCATTCGAACCTGAATCATGTGCTTTTGAATGATTTGGGTTTCTTGACAAATAGGGCTTCTCGAGCTTGTTGTGCTCTAATGGGCATGCCTACTAGCATCGTATCATTCCCTCCCTCTTTGAAAAGATTCGTCCTTGAATCTCCACCTGTATCATATGGAAATGAATTAGACTTTCCAAAAATAATGATAACAATATATTCATTAAGTGGAAGAATCTTGTAAACTAAAGGACTCCTTTGAAAGAGATCATCAATTCCTTGAGACAACTTAGAATACTCCAAGTTAGGAAACTCTTTGAACTCGCTTTGAGTTAGAAAGTATTTCTTTCTCACATGCCCCTAAATATAAATGATTTATTTAATCCCACATGCACCTATAATAAATCCAAGGGCTATAACAAAATCTAAGCAATACGATAACCTTTTAACCATAAAATTAATGTAATATGAAGTCATAATAGCCACAAAATTCATCAAACAATTAAAACTCAATGTGTGGTGCTCAATGCTTTTGAAAGGCAATGATTCATTAGGATTAACAAAATCTATGCAATCAAAGCACTTTTGAAAGCACATTAAAGATTGGAAACCATCAAGTGGTTTCTTAGGAAACAAATCTAAGTAATCACAACTCTTTTCAATGTTAATTAAAGATGAGGGTCTATTGGATAGCTTCTTCAAAAATAAATCTCCACGTACCTGCAAGGAGCTAGAAAAAATAATAGGCAAAGATGGGTTAAGATTGTTAGTAGATAAACAAACATCCTTACACACGCTCTTAACCTCTCTTTTTTCATCAAATAAGGTCACACTCATGCTTTTCTCACTTTTCCTCACAACTCTCTTGCTCTTTTTTTTCACTCATACTCTTTTCTTTTTCAATCTCATCTTTTTTTTTCTCTAACTCATGTTCTCTCTTTTTTTCTTTCATTTTGTATGCTTATACTATTCTCATTTGATCCTTATAAGCATCCATAGGATCAAGAGGTACCAATACTGATGAAGGGGCCTATGAGCTTGTAGACAAGGGAGCATGGTGTAATGACCTAAAAGAGCATGGAGGGTGTGCAAGAGAGCCCAACATGCAAATGGACCCATTACAAGGCATAGGAGGCCCAATGACTAGAGGAAGAGCTAAAGCCATGAAGTAAGCTTTGAGTTGCATTGTCCAAAAAGTTCAAGAGCTTGAACCCATGTTTTTGCATCAATTTAAAGAGTTAAAAGGCCCAAGGGACTTGATCCTCATTGTCCAAGCCCAACAAGATATGCTGCAAGGTCCAAATAGAGTCCAACTTGAAGAAATCAATTAACAAGCATGTGCAAATCACATGAGCAACAAAAGTGACGTGAATAGGAGTTTTAAATCTTATTAGGATGTCTTTTATTTGCTTTTCATTAGTTTCCATTTCCATTAGTTTGAACAAGGCCATTTAGTCAAAACTTAGGATTTAAGTTTTAAATTTTGTTTATTTCCATTTTCATTAGTTACTGAAAACTTATTACGTTCTTTCCTTTTCTTTAGGATTTCTTGTAGTAAATGGCATCATCTCTTCCCATTAAAATCAAATTCTTTGTTTCCTATTTCTTAGAGGAGAATTCTTAGAGATTAAGTTAGGTTTAGGGTTTTCTTTTATGCCTATTTAATAGGCCACCTATTGTACTTTTGGAGATTGGAATGAATTCAGAATTTTATTTCTCATTGTGAGAATTCTTGCTTTTATGTGTTCTTCTATAGAATATAAGTGACTTATCAAAGGAGTGGTCTTTCTTTGTGGCGTCTTAAGGCTAGGGTTCTAAGGGACGAGTTCTCTTAGGGTCTTATCCACTTGACCAACATTTCTTGTTCTTAGCTGGTCCTGGGCAACGTATCATCTTGTTGAAAGTTCTTAAGACTTATTCCTACAGGGTCTCTCATCATTTGGTATCAGAACATAAGTTCGCTAGTGCAAGGTATATCTTTGTGTTTCCCTTCCATTGTTCTTCATTCCTTCTTTCCTTCCATTTGTATTACCTTTTACATCTTCGCCTTTGTCTTCCATCTTCTTCCTTCTTCCATTGTAGTGTGCCTCCATCTTCCTTTTCATACCATCCATAGTTTGTTATTTTTTTCTTGTAATTTGCTAACTTGTGTGGGAGTTTTGTCCTCTTTGCCATATTTTCGTTTTTTTTTTTCTTTCTTCAAAAAAAAAAAAAGTGTGTGATACTCCAAAAAAAAAATTCACAAAAAAAAATTCAAAAAAAAAAGTGAAAAAAAAATAAGAGATAAAAAAAAAAAGAAAGAAGAATTTGCAATTTAAGTTGAGTATCTATCAAGTTCTTTCCTTTTGTGTTCAAGTAACAACTTTCCTATTTCATTGTAACTAATTGCAATTGCTTGGCATCCCATTAGTTTCCTATTTTCAAAGTTCCTATTTTGACTAATCTGAATTGCAAGTTGTAGCAAGTTACCCATTTGTCAATAACTTACATTACAAGTAGCAATCACTTTTCTAATTCTGTAAACTTGGGTGGTAAGCTTCCAAATTTTCTAAATTGAATCTGACTTTCCTTTTTTTAATTCTTTCCTATTTTTATTTTCTTTCCAAATTGCTTGTTTCTGATCCTTGCCCTTTTAAATTCTTATCTACTTCCTAATTTGCGTCTTGCATTTTTTTTATTATTATTTCCTTTCTATTTCCAGATTTGCTGACTTTCTTTCTTTCCATTTTTTTGCTTTAGATCTCATTGTTTTCTTTCCAAATCCTTCAAGTTGTGCCTCTCTCCTTCCTTGATTAGGTCTAAAACGTGATTTAACCTCTCCCTCTCACATCCATTTTGTCAAATTTTGCTTTTCTTTTTTTTGCTGAATCTACTCTCTTTCCTCTATTGTTGTTTCATGTTCCTTTCTCTTGTTTCCTTCTTGTTTTGATTTCTTTCTTTTCCCCATATTGCTGCACGTTTTTCTTCTTTTCTTTTGCTTTATTATTACTACCCCTTGCCCCTTTTTCTTTTGGCTCTTTGAGGATTTTAACTTGGAATTTTCTGGTTGTGGGATTGCCACTTTATTCTTTGCTTCTATTGATTTGTTTTTATTTCTATCTAAGAGCACTAAAAAGAAGCAAGTGAGTGGTAAAAGGCAAGACAATATTAAAGATAAAAGCCAAATTTTGAGTGAAAAACGAGTGGATTTGCAATATTTTGAGTGATACACGTGAGAAGAGTATGTGAGGTCCTATTTATATTATTTTTTATTCTGTCCACTAACATTTCAGGTTGTAAAATGGCTGAAAATGAGCCTAATGATGCTGATCTTAAAGTTTTCATGAAAAGTGTCTATGAACAATTCAAAAGGCTCAATGCAAGACTGGATGACTTTGAATCTCCATCTAACTCTAAAATTCCAAAAAGGCATGATCTTGAAAAGGGGTATGAAGGAGAATCTGACTTTGATGATTTCATTCCAAGGAGGCACAAGCAAGCTCCCCCACATAAGGAGCATGGTCTAGGAAGCATCAAAATGAAAATTCTC
Organism: Erythrophleum fordii; assembly: GCA_032878935.1. Classification (NCBI taxonomy): domain Eukaryota; kingdom Viridiplantae; phylum Streptophyta; class Magnoliopsida; order Fabales; family Fabaceae; genus Erythrophleum; species Erythrophleum fordii. Next base: position 9,987,701 of record JAVQMF010000031.1, on the reverse strand, counting down.
TCCTTTCAAGGAAAGAATGATCCACTTTATTTGGAGTGGGAAAGAAAGGTTGAGCACGTTTTTGAGTGCCATCATTATTCTAAAGGGTAAAAAGTGAAATTAGCAGTCGTTGAATTTTCAGATTATGCTAACACTTGGTGGGATCAACTTCTCATCAATAGAAGGCAAAATAGAGAGCCTCCAATTCAGACTTGGCATGAGATGACAATCACTATGAGAAAGAGATTTATCCCTAGTTATTACTATAGAGATTTGCACAAGAAATTGTAGAAATTGAGGCAAGGCTCCATGAGTGTTGAGGAGTATTATCAAGAGATGGAAATGGCTATGATTAGAGCCAATCTTGAGGAAGACAAAGAGGCAACCATGGCAAGATTCATAGATGGTTTGAACCCTGAAATTGCTGCAATTGTTGATCTCCAACATTATGTTGACATAGAAGAGCTATTACACAAAGCTATTAAAGTGGAGAAACAACTTAAATCTAAAAAAAAATTCAGATTTGCTACTGATTCTGGGTCTTGGAAGAGAGGTTTGAAGGATTCCAAATCCTCCTTCAAATCCAAAGAAAGCAAGCCAAAGGAGGAAGCAAAGCCCAAAAGTTCAGATCCACCTCCTAAAGGTAAGTATAACTCTAACTCTTCTTCTTCTTCTACAAAAATTAAGTGTTTTAAATGTCAAGGTTTTGGTCACATCTCTTCTCAATGTTTGAACAAGAGAACTATGATTTTGCTTGAGAATGGTGATGTAGTTAGTGAGGAGACTAGTGATGAAGATTCGGATGGAAGTATGCCATCTTTGGCGGAGGATTCCGAGTTGGAGCTTAGTGAGCCCGTGCTTGGAGAGACTTTGGTGTCTAGGCGTGCTCTAAATATTCAACCCAAGGAAGATTATGAGAAAGAGCAACGTGAGCACATTTTCCATACTAGATGTTTTGTCTAGAACAAGGTATGTAGCATGATTATTGATGGTGGTAGTTGCACAAATGTTGCTAGTATCTTGCTTGTTGATAAACTGAATTTGCCTACGTTAAAGCATCCTAGTCCTTATAAGTTGCAATGGCTTAATGATTGTGGTAAAGTTAAAGTTACTAAGCAAGTGTTAATTTCTTTTTCTATTGGTAATTATCATGATGAAGTCTTGTGTGATATAGCTCCTATGTATGCTGGACATATTTTGCTTGCTAGACCATGGCAATTTGATATACGTGTTAAACATGATGGATATAAAAATTGCCATTCTTTTCCTTTCAACAGTAAAACTATTATGCTTACTCCTCTCAGACCCATGCAAGCTTATGAGGATCAACTTAGAATTGAAAATGAGTGCAAATTGAGAGAGAAAGAGAGAAAAGAAAGAAAGGAGAGGGAAAAAGAAAAGAAAGTGATTGAAAAGAAAAGGCATGAAAGTAAGAAAATTGATGAAAAAAAAGCGAGTTTCTTTTCTGGAAAAAGAGAGATTAAGAGAGCTATGTTGGCTGATAAGCAAGTACTTGTACTCTTGTACAAGGAAATTTATTTTTCTACTAATGAACTTGATCCCTCTTTACCCTCTAGTGTTGTGCCTCTTTTGCAAGATTTTGGTGATTTGTTTCCAAAGGAAATTCCCAATGGTTTGCCCCCTTTGAGAGGCATTGAACATCATATAGATTTCATTCCCGGAGCATCCATTCCTAATAGACCAGCATATAGAGCCAATCCGTAAGAAACTAAGGAAATCCAATGCCAAGTTGAAGAGCTCATGAAGAAAGGCTTTGTTAGAGAGAGCTTGAGTCCTTGTGCGGTTCCAATGATCCTAGTGCCTAAGAAGGATGGCAAGTGGAGAATGTGGGTGGATTGTAGAGCCATCAATAAAATCACAGTTAAGTATCGTTATCCCATTCCTAGATTAGATGATATGCTTGATGAGTTGCATGGTGCATCTTTATTTTCTAAAATTGATCTTAGGAGTGGATGTCATAAAATTAGAATGAAAGAAGGTAATAAATGGAAAATTGCATTTAAAACTAAGTTTGGATTGTATGAGTGGTTAGTTATGCCATTTGGATTAACTAATGCACCCAGTACATTTATGAGCTTAATGAATCATGTTTTTCGTTCTCTCATTGGGAATGTGTTGTTGTTTATTTTGATGATATTTTGATTTATAGCAAGAGTTTAAATGATCATCTTGGTCATTTGCATGAGGTCTTTTGCATTCTTAAGAAGAATAGCCTTTATGTAAATTTAGAAAAGTATTCTTTTTGTTTGGATTCTGTTGTGTTTCTTGGATTTGTTGTAGGTGCTCAAGGGATTCGTGTGGATGAAGAGAAGGTGAAAGCTATCCGTGAGTGGCCTACACCAAAGAATGCAAATGAAGTAAGGAGTTTCCATGGCTTGGCTAGCTTCTATAGATGTTTTGTGAGGGACTTCTCCTCCATTGCTGCACCTTTGAATGATTTGGTAAAGAAAAATGTAGTTTTCAAGTGGGGTGAAACACAAGAGGTTTCATTTAGCACTTTGAAAGAAAAATTAACTAATGCTCCTTTACTTGTTTTACCTGATTTTTCTAAAGTATTTGAAATTGAATGTGATGCATCTGAAATTGGAATTGGGGCTGTTTTAATGCAAGATTCTAAGCTCATTGCTTTCTTTAGTGAAAAATTAAGTGGAGCTACTTTGAATTATTCCACTTATGACAAAGAGTTGTATGCTTTAAAAAAAACCTTAGAGACTTGGCAACATTATTTGTGATCAAAAGAATTCATTATACATTCTGATCATGAAAGCTTGAAAATTTTAAAGTCTCAAGGTAAATTGAATAAGAGATATGCTAGATGGCTTAAATTCATTGAAACTTTTCCTTATATCATCAAGCACAAAAAGGATAAAGAGAATGTTGTGGCTGATGCATTATCTAGGAGATATAGTCTTCTTACATCATTGCATGCTAGATTACTTAGTTTTTAGATGTTAAAAAGCATGTATGAATCTGATTGTGACTTTGGTGAAATCTAAAAATTGTGTGAGAAATATAGTTTTAATGACTTTTACAAATTTGATGGATTTTTGTTTAAGAAAGATAAATTATGTATTCCATCTTGTTCTATGCATGAATTGCTTGTTAAAGAGACTCATGGTGGTGCTTTGATGGGGCACTTTGGTGTGGAGAAAACTTCAGCTCTTTTCCATGAACATTTTTATTGGCTAAGCATGAGGAAAGATGTAATTGCTGTTTGTGATAGATGTGTGACATGTAAGCATGCAAAATCTAAAGTTCAATCTCATGGTTTGTATTCTCCCCTCCCCGTGCCTTCCCAACCTTGGATTGATATTTCTAGGGATTTTGTGTTGGGTTTACCTAGAGCTCAAAGTGGAAAAGATAGCATTTTTGTTGTGGTTGATAGATTTAGCAAAATGGCACACTTTATTGCATGTTCAAAAACTAATGATGCCATACATATTGCTAACTTGTTCCTTAAAGAAATTGTGAGGTTGCATGGTTTACCTAAATCTATTGTGAGTGATAGAGATGTAAAGTTCCTTAGCCATTTTTGGAGAACTTTATGGTCTAAGCTAGGAACTAAATTGTTGTTTTCTACTATGGCACATCCTCAAATGGATGGGCAAACTGAAGTTGTGAATCGTACTCTTACTACCTTGCTTCGTTCTATCATTAAAAAAAATTTAAAGAATTGGAAAAAATGCTTGCCTCACATTGAGTTTGCATATAATAGAACAGTGCACTCTTCTACTTCATTTTCTCCATTTGAGGTTGTCTATGGTTTTAATCCCTTAACTCCTCTTGATATTCTTCCTTTACCTTCTAATGAGTTTGCTAATCTTGATGATTTAAAGAAAGCTAAGTTTGTGCAGGAATTACATGCCAAAGTTAAGGCTAACATTGAGAGGAAGAATGAACAATATGCCAAGCATATTAATAAGGGTAGAAGGCGTGTGGTATTTGAACCTGGACATTGGGTTTGGGTACACTTGAGAAAGGAAACATTCCCTAAGAAACGAAATTCCAAATTACACCTTAGAGGGGATGGACCTTTCCAAGTTTTGGAAAGAATTAATGACAATGCATACAAAATTGATTTGCCTAGCTCTTATGGAAATATTAGTGCTACATTCAATGTTACTGATTTATCTCCCTTTAATTATGCAGATTCGAGGACGAATCCTTTTGAAGAGGGAGGGAATGATGAAGGGGCCTATGAGCTTGTAGACAATGAAGTATAGTGTAATGACCTAAAAGAGCATGGAGGGTGTGCAAGAGAGCCCAACATGCAAATGGACCCATTACAAGGCATAGGAGGCCCAATGACTAGAGGAAGAGCTAAAGCCATGAAACAAGCTTTGAGTTGCATTGTCCAAAAAGTTCAAGAGCTTGAACCCATGTTTTTGCATCAATTTGAAGAGTTACAAGGCCCAAGGGACTTGATCCTCATTGTCCAAGCCCAACAAGACATTCTGCAAGGTCCAAATAGAATCTAACTTGAAGAAATCAATTAACAAGCATATACAAATCACATGGGCTACAAAGGTGACGTGAATAGGAGTTGTAAATCTTATTAGGATGTCTTTTATTTTCTTTTCATTAGTTTCCATTTCCATTAGTTTGAACAAGGCCATTTAGTCAAGACTTAGGATTTAAGTTTCAGATTTTGTTTATTTCCATTTTCATTAGTTGCTGAAAACTTATTACTTTCTTTCCTTTTCTTTAGCATTTCTTGTAGTAAATGGCATCATCTCCTCCCATTAAAATCGGATTCTTTGTTTCCTATTTCTTGGAGGAGAATTCTTAGAGATTAAGTTAGGTTTAGGGTTTTCTTTTATGCCTATTTAATAGGCCACCTATTGTACTTTTGGAGATGGGAATGAATTTAGAATTTTATTTCTCATTGTGAGAATTCTTGCTTCTCTGTGTTCTTCTATAGAATACAAGTGACTTATCAAAGGAGTGGTCTTCCTTTGTGGCGTCTCAAGGCTAGAATTCTAGGGGACGAGTTCTCTTAGGGTCTTATCCACTTGATTAACATTTCTTGTTTTTAGCCGGTCCCGGGCAATGTATCATCTTGTTGAAGGTACCTAGGACTTATTCCTACAGGGTCTCTCATCAAATATATGATGTTTTTCATTGAATATGAATGAATAGCAATAGTAATATCTGTGCTTATGCTTAACATATTTAGCTTTTCTAACATGTTTCCATGGTCAAACATAATATGTCCATCATATATAGGAGTCACATCACATAACACTTTATCATGATATTTACCAATGGAAAAAGAAATTAAAAACTTGCTTATTAACCCTAAATTTAGCACTACCCTTCAACAATGTATAGGGCCTAGGATGCTTTATAGTAGGCAAGTTTAATTTCTCAATAAGTAAGGTACTGGCAACATTTACATAGCTTCTATTATTAATAGCCACGCTGCAAACTTTCTCTTTGATAAGGCATCTAGTATGGAAATCAGGAGATAACTTTTCTTTATCTTGTCCTATAGAGTTGGAATTGGATTAGAATGCATCTAACCATGCACAAGTTTGCTTGAATCGTTCTTTGTTAGTCTCTTTAAGGAATTTGTACTCATTGGACATCTTGTGACCTAAAAAGTTAGTCAAAGAAAGAAAGAAGGAATAGGACCTTATACTCTTCTCACGTGTTTACACTCAAAAAATGATAAGTTCACTCGTGTTTAACTCTCTTTTTGGCTTTTTCTTTAATGTTAATTGCACTCTTACCTTTTACCACTCAAGCTTGCTTCTTACAAGTGTTCTAAGCAAGTCACAAGCAAATCAAAAGGAGCAATCAATAAAAGTGGCAATAAAAAAAACTACAATCCTAAAATGTAAATTTCCAAAGAGTCAAACAATGGAGAAAAAGAGGTGTGTAACAAAAAGGGAAGGAGGAAAGGAAAACAAGGAGGAAGGGGAGGTTGGAATGGCTTGGAAGGAAGGAAAAGAAAAGGAAAAATTTGAAAATAAGAAACTTTAAAAATAGAAAACTATTTGGGAACCAAGTTAATAGGAAACTACTTGCAATTCAAGTTCAAAACAATTAGGAAGAAAAATCCTTACTTGAATGCAAATAGAAAAGTACATAACTTGGTATACTCAATGCAATCAAATTAAGAAACTAACTCCAATTAGGAAATTGACTCCAAGCTAAAACTTTTAACTTTGAATTTGCACAATTTGCAATTTCCTTTTTTTTCACTCTTTCTTTTTTTTTTTCACTTTTTTTCGCTTTTTTTTATGAAATTTTTTTATTTTTTTTGGAGTATCACACTCTCTCTTTTTTTTTTTTTTAAATGAGGATGGAGGCACACAACAATCCAAGAAAGAAGAAGATGGAAGACAAAGGTGAAGATGAAAAAGGTAACACAAATGGAAGGAGAGAAAGTATGAAGAACAACAGTTGGGAAACACAAAGATATACCTTGTATTAGGGAAATAAAGTTTTGATACCAAATGATGCGAGACCCTTTAAGAACCTTATCCTAGGAACCTTCAACAAGATGATACTTTGCCTGGGACTGACTAGAAAACAATAATGTTAGTCAAAGGAAAGACCCTAAGAGAACCCGTCTCGTAGAACCCTAGCCTCAAAATACCACAAAGGAAGACCAATCCTTTGATAAGTCACGTGAACTCTCAGAGAATATAAAGAAGCAAAGACCTCACAAAGTATTGAATAATACTCAAATTCAAATTCATTCATGTCTTCCCTTTATGAGCCATTCGGACCTAAATTATGCGCTTTTTGAATGATTTGGGTTTCTTGATAAATGAGGGCTTCTCGAGCTTGTTGTGCTCCTATGGGCATGCCTATTGGCATTGTATCATTCTTAATTGGAGTTAGTTTCCTAATTTGATTACATTGAGTAGTTACCAAGTTATCTACTTTCCTATTTGTATTCAGGTAAGGATTTTTTTTTTTTCTAATTGTTCTAAACTTGAATTGCAAGTAGTTTCCTATTTTGATTAACTTGGTTCCCAGTAGTTTTCTAAAAGTTTCTTATTTTCAAATTTTTCCTATTCGCTCCTTCCTTCCAAGCCATCCAAACCTCCCCTTCCCCCTTGTTTTCCTTTCCTTTTTCCCTTTTAGTTACACACCCCTTTTTCTCCTTTGTTTGACTTTTTGGGAATTTACATTATAGGATTCTAGTTTTTTGATTGCCACTAATCTGATCTTTTTATTTGATTTGCTTGTGACTTGCTTAGAACACTTGTAAGAAGCAAATTATTGAGTGGTAGAAGGCTAGAGTCTACCATCTTGATAAAAGCCAAATTTTGAGAGTAAACACAAATGAATTACTATTCTTAAGTGTAAACACATAAGCTAGTGAGTTGCGAAATCCTATTCCTTCTTTCTTTCTTTGACTAACTTTTCAGGTGACAAGATTTTCAATGAGTACAAATTCCTTGAAGAGGCTAACAAAGAGCAATTCAACCAATCTTGTGCAAGGTTGGATACATTTCAATTCAATTCTAACTTTACAGGACAAGATAAGGAAAAGGCATCCCCAGATTTCCATACTAGATGCCTTATCAAAGAGAAAGTCTGCAGTAGGGCTATTAATAATAGTAGCTAAATAAATGTTGCTAGTACCTTACTTGTTGAGAAATTAAACTTGCCTACTTTAAAGCATCCTAGGCCCTATACATTGTTAAAGGGTAGTGCTAAATTTAAGGTTAATAAGTAAGTTTTGATTTCTTTCTCCATTAGTAAATATCATGATAAAGTATTATGTGATGTAGCTCCTATGTATGATGGACATATTAGGCTTGGTAAACCATGGAAACATATGAAAAAAGCTAAATATGTCAAGCATAAGCACAAATATTGCTATTGTTATTCATTTGTATACAATGAAAAAAATCATGTATGTACAGATCAAATGAGAATAGTTCAAGCATACAAAATGAAAAAGAAAGAGAGAGCAAAAGAAAAAGAAGAGAACATGAATTAGAGAGAGAAAAGGATGAGATTGAAAAAGAACAGAGTGTGAGTGAAAAGAAAGAGCAAGAGAAAGTGAGAAAAGTGAAAAAAGCATGAGTGTGAGCTTGTTTGATAAAAAAAGAGAAGTTGAGAGTGTGTGTAAGGATATTTGTTTATCTACTAATAATCTTAACCCATCTTTGGCTATTGTTGGTTCTACCCCCTTACAGGTATGTGGAGATTTATTTTCAAAGAAGCCACCCAATGGACCCTCATCTTCAACTAGCATTGAAAAGAGTTGTGATTACTTGAATTTGTTTCCTAAGAAACCACTTGATGGTTTCCAATCTTTACTGTGCTTTCAAAAGTGCTTTGATTGCATAGATTTTGTTATTCCTAATGAATCATTGCCTTTCAAAAGCATTGAGCACCACACATTGAGTTTTAATTGTTTCATAAATTTTATGGCCATTAGGAATTCATATTACATTAATTTTATGGTTAAAAGGTTATCGTGTTACTTAGATTTTGTTATGGCCCTTGGAATAATTGCAGGTGCATGTGGGATCAAAATTATCATTTATATTTGGGTGGATGTGAGAAAGAAATACTTCCTAACTCAAAGCAAGTTCAAAGAATTTCCCAACTTGGAGTATTCTAAGTGGTCTCAAAGAATTGATGATCTCTTTCAAAGGAGTCCTTTAGTTTACAAGATTCTTCCACTTAATGAATATAGTGTTATCATTATTTTTGGAAAGTCTAATTCATTTCCATATGATACAGGTGGAGATTTGAGGACGAATCTTTTCAAAGAGGGAAGGAATGATACGTTGCCAGTGGGCATGCCCATTGGAGCACAACAAGCTCAAGAAACCCTCATTTATCAAGAAAACTAAATAATTCAAAGGCACATGATTCAGGTCCGAATAGCTCATAAAGGGATAGCCCATGCTCAAAAGGCTCAAATTGTGCTAACATATGTTCCAAAACTTCAAAGAGTTCAAAATAATCTTTATGTTAGACGTCGACCTAAGTTTAAAGCCCAAGATCCATATTTGATCAATTCAGAACATGCTAAACGCCACTCAATTCATAAAGATACTGATCTTAGAGTTTAATTGAACTTTGGACGTGAGATCTCTTTAAAGATGCAAAAGTAGAAGTCCAAGTGGAAGCCCAATGTCCTAATAAGGTTCATGGAGCAACTATAGTCAATATCCAACATATTGAAGGCTCAATGTAGTTTTACACATACAAAAGGAGTGCTAAGGCCCAATTGGAGTCTAATTGTAAGAGATTAAGAATCATGTGTCAACCATATAATTTTTAATGAAACATGAATGAATTTGAGTATTATTCAATACTTTGTGAGGCTTTTGCTTCTTTGTATTCTCTAAGAGTTCACATGACTTATTAAAGTATTGGTCTTTCTTTGTAGCATCTTGAGGCTAGAGTTCTAAGAGACAAGTTCTCTTAGGGTCTTTCCTTTAACCAACATTCTTGTTTTCTAGTCGGTCCCAGGCAAAATGTCATCTTGTTGAAAGTTTCTAGGACATGGTTCCTAAAGGGTCTTGCATCAATATGGCCTACAGGACTCCAAAAGAAAAATTTATACATAGCTCAACGCAAGAACTCAATATTTTAAGCCATTTTTCTTGCTTCCTTATGTAATGCTTGGCATGAGATTTAAAATTAGTATGAGGCAAAGCTAGAAATATATGGTGTCACATGTATTATAATAGCAATTTTCATATTATTAATACATAATGTTTGTCTGTTGGCAATATAAGGGATGGGGTGAATATAAGTACAAACCATATAAAACTACTAGGGTTTAGTCTAAAGCTACACAAAAAGGAAACCCCAAATAACAACAAAAACTAGTAAAATCAATTCCCTATAGACAAAAGAAATTAATAAAGATTCACAGCTCCATTTTATGGAAACAAAGGAGGCATCCCTCCCATTGAAAATGGAGAAGACTCCTGCTCTCTCACTACCATAAAAATAACTAGAACGATATGAGCATTTTCGTCACATATCAGGATTTAGATGTTGTGAATCATAAACACCCATCCCCAAAAGTGAGAAGTGAATCCATTCTGCTTGAAGTTCGAGAGTCACAATATAAAATAGACATCTAAGAAAAAATATAAGCCACAATAGAGTGAGAAATATATTTCTCAATAATATAGATAAGATTAATACAATTTAATAATCATGAAGAGAACTCAAGCACATCAATTAATATACTAATTACATGATTTAATAAATAGAGAATAGTATATAATTTCAAAATATCCAACATGTAAATCCAATCAAGAATTAACTATACATAAATAAATAAAAATCATTAGATTTAGAAATCAAGTACCATGAACATATAGATATGTACATTGTAACATCCAAAAATCAATTAAAAGGAATTATAGAGAATTAAGGATTTAATTCAGGAAAGATAAGAAATTATTATGAGAAATCCAAAAAATGATTATCTTAACATTCTAAGACAAATAATTATTATTTGGTAATTTTTGGTGAAAAGTAAAATATTATTATATATTTAAATATAATTGGGTGAAAATTTAATTAGAGCTCTATATTTATGCCAAGAATAATTTGTATGAGTCCAATTTAAGTTTTAACAAAGACCCAACTCAATTTGGCCTATCTAATTGGGGCCCAACTAGTAGAGACAAGACTTACTTGGAAAAAAAATACCTAAAGTTAGCCACCCTTTCTCAAAACCCTAAAATATGAGCCAAGCACCTTATAACTCTAGCTAAAATACATTGGGTAGCTAAGGGAGAAAAGGAAATTCACATAGAGAGAGAGAATGATGAGAGACCCCGTAGGAATAAGTCCTAGGAACCTTTAACAAGATGATACGTTACCCAAGATCGGCTAAGAACAAGAAATGTTGGTCAAATGGATAAGATCCTAAGAGAACTCGTCCCTTAGAACCCTAGCATTGAGACGCCACGAAGGAAGATCACTCCTTTGATAAGTCACTTGTATTCTATAGAAAAACACATAAAAGCAAGAATTCTCATAATAAGAAATAAAATTCTGAATTCATTCCAATCTCCAAAAGTACAATAGGTGGCCTATTAAATAGGCATAAAAGAAAACCCTAAACCTAACTTAATCTCTAAGAATTCTCCTCCAAGAAATAGGAAACAAAGAATTCGATTTTAATGGGAGGAGATGATGCCATTTACTACAAGAAATCCTAAAGAAAAGGAAAGAAAGTAATAAGTTTTCAACAACTAATGAAATGGAAATAAACAAAATCTGAAACTTAAATCCTAAGTCTTGACTAAAATAGCCTTGTTCAAACTAATGGAAATGGAAACTAATGAAAAGCAAATAAAAGACATCCTAATAAGATTTAAAACTCCTATTCACGTCACTTTTGTTGCCCATGTGATTTGTGCATGCTTGTTAATTGATTTCTTCAAGTTGGACTCTATTTGGACCTTGCAGCATGTCTTGTTGGGCTTGAACAATGAGGATCAAGTCCCTTGGGCCTTGTAACTCTTCAAATTGATGCAAAAACATGGGTTCAAGCTCTTGAACATTTTGGACAACGCAACTCAAATCTTGCTTCATGGCTTTAGCTCTTCCTCTAGTCATTGGGCCTCCTATGCCTTGTAATGGGTCCATTTGAAAGTTGGGCTCTCTTGCACACCCTCCATGCTCTTTTAGGTCATTACACCATGCTCCCTTGTCTACAAGCTCACAGGCCCCTTCATCATTCCCTCCCTCTTCAAAAGGATTCGTCCTCGAATCTGCATAATTAAAGGGAGATAAATCAGTAACATTGAATGTAGCACTAATATTTCCATAAGAGCTAGGCAAATCAATTTTGTATGCATTGTCATTAATTCTTTCCAAAACTTGGAAAGGTCCATCCCCTCTAGGGTGTAATTTTGACTTTTGTTTCTCGGGGAATCTTTCCTTTCTCAAGTGCACCCAAACCCAATCTCCAGGTTCAAATACCACACGCCTTCTACCCTTATTAGCATGCTTGGCATATTGTTCATTCTTCCTCTCAATGTTAGCCTTAACTTTGGCATGTAATTCCTACACAAACTTAGCTTTCTTCAAACCATCAAGATTAGCAAACTCATTAGAAGGTAAAGGAAGAATATCAAAAGGAGTTGAGGGATTAAACCATAGACAATCTCAAATGGAGAAAATGAAGTAGAAGAGTGCACTGTTCTATTATATGCAAACTCAATGTGAGGCAAGCATTTTTCCCAATTCTTTAAGTTTTTTTTAATGATAGAACGAAGCAAGGTAGTAACAGTACAATTCACAACTTTAGTTTGCCCATCCGTTTGAGGATGTGCCACAGTAGAAAACAACAATTTAGTTCCTAGCTTAGACCACAAAGTTCTCCAAAAATGGCTAAGGAACTTTACATCTCTATCACTCACAATAGATTTAGGTAAACCATGCAACCTCACAATTTCTTTAAGGAACAAGTCAGCAACATGTATGGCATCATTAGTTTTTGAACATGCAATAAAGTGTGCCATTTTGCTAAATCTATCAACCACAACAAAAATGCTATCTTTTCCACTTTGAGCTCTAGGTAAACCTAACACAAAATCACCACAACAAAAATGCTATCTTTTCCACTTTGAGCTCTAGGTAAACCCAACACAAAGTCCATAGAAATATCAATCTAAGGTTGGGAAGGCACGGGGAGGGGAGAATACAAACCATGAGATTGAACTTTAGATTTTGCATGCTTACATTTCACTCATCTATCACAAACAGCAATTACATCTTTCCTCATGTTTGGCCAATAAAAATGTTCATGGAAAAGAGCTGAAGTTTTCTCCACACTAAAGTGTCCCATCAAAGCACCACCATGAGTCTCTTTAACACGCAATTCACACATAGAACAAGATGGAATACATAATTTATCTTTTTTAAACAAAAATCCATCAAATCTATAAAAGTCATTAAAACCATGTTTCTCACACAATTTCCAGATTTCACCAAAGTCACAATCAGATTCATACATGCTTTTTAACATCTGAAAACCAAGTAATCTAGCATGCAGTGATGTAAGAAGACTATATCACCTAGATAATGCATCAGCCACAACATTCTCTTTATCCTTTTTGTGCTTGATGATATAAGGAAAAGTTTCATTGAATTCAAGCCATCTAGCATGATAGAGTACCATGGAGCTCTTATGACCACCTTCAAGGAGACCATGCATGGCATAACCATCAAGGAAGGCTTGGACAAGTTGCTGAACGTGAGCATCAATTTTCAGACCATGTAAAAAGTTTCTATTTTAGTTTTTGAATAAGACCATGTGGTCAAAACTTATGTTTAAAGAATAAGTTAGTTTCTTTCCTTTTTCTTCTTTATAGTTTCTTTCCTTTTTTTATGGCACCATTAATAACTTTCTAAATCCTTGTAATAAATAGTGCCATCTTTTAAGGAATTATTTTTAGAAACTTTTAGGTCTTTCATTGCCTATATAAAGGCATCATATGTACTTAGAAAAGGAGGAATAAGATAAATAAATAAAATTTTCTTTTCAGGACTTATGTTCTATTTGTGTGAGGTTCCTCTTGCTTTTGAGCGATGGAGTGAATTCAAGCCAGACTTATCAAAGGAGTGATCTTCCTTTGTGGCGTCTCAAGGTTAGGGTTCTAAGGGACAAGTTCTTTTAGGGTCTTACCCACTTGACCAACTATCCTTGTTTATATGTGTTCTTATTCTTTATGAGTTCTTTTGTCTTCTATTGGTGTGATTGTGTTCTTGAATCTTGCACGATCTGGGTAATGTTGTCAAAAAGGAGGTTCATAGGACAAAGCTCTTAGGGGGTCTCTCGTCATAGCATGTCTCTTATTCAATTTACCTTGAGACTTTAAAATTTTCAAGCTTTCATGATCAGAATGTATAATGAATTCTTTTGACCACAAATAATGTTGTCAAGTCTCTAAGGTTCTTTTTAAAGCATATAACTCTTTGTCATAATAATTCAAAGTAGCTCAACTTAATTTTTCACTAAAGAAAGCAATGGGCTTAGAATCTCGCATTAAAACAGCCCCAATTCCAATTCCAGATGCATCACATTCAATTTCAAATACTTTAGAAAAATCAGGTAAAACAAGTAAAGGAGCATTAGTTAATTTTTCTTTCAAAGTGTGAAATGCAACCTCTTGTATTTCACTCCACTTGAAAACTACATTTTTCTTTACCAAATCATTCAAAGGTGCAGCAATGGAGGAGAAATCCCTCACAAAACATCTATAGAAGCTAGCCAAGCCATGGAAACTCCTTACTTCATTTGCATTCTTTGGTGTAGGCCACTCATGGATAGCTTTCACCTTCTCTTCATCCACACGAATCCCTTGAGCACCTACAATAAATGCAAGAAACACAACAAAATTCAAACAAAAAGAACACTTTTCTAAATTTACATAAAGGCTATTCTTCCTAAGAATGCAAAAGACCTCACGCAAATGACCAAGATAATCATCTAAACTCTTGCTATAAATCAAAATATCATCAAAATAAACAACAACATATTTCCCAATGAGAGAATGAAAAACATGATTCATTAAGCTCATAAATGTACGGGGTGCATTAGTTAATCCAAATGGCATAACTAACCACTCATACAATCCAAACTTAGTTTTAAATGCAGTTTTCCATTCATCACCTTCTTTCATTCTAATTTGATGATATCCACTCCTAAGATCAATTTTAGAAAATAAAGATGCACCATGCAACTCATCAAGCATATCATCTAATCTAGAAATGGGATAACGATACTTAACTGTGATTTTATTGATGGCTCTACAATCCACGCACATTCTCCACTTGCCATCCTTCTTAGGCACTAGGATCACTGGAACCGCACAAGGACTCAAGCTCTCTCTAACAAAGCCTTTCTTCATGAGCTCTTCAACTTGGCATACTTCCATCCGAATCTTCATCACTAGTCTCCTTACTAACTACATCACCATTCTCAAGCAAAATCATAGTTCTCTTATTTGGACATTGAGAAGAGATGTGACCAAAACCTTGACATTTAAAACACTTAATTTTTGAAGTAAAGAAGAAGAAGAAGAGTTAGAGTTATACTTACCTTTAGGAGGTGGATTTGAACTTTTGGGCTTTGCTTCCTCCTTTGGCTTGCTTTCGGATTTGAAGAAGGATTTGAAATCCTTCAAACCTCGCTTCCAAGACCTAAAATCAGTAGCAAATCTGAATTTTTGTTAATAGCTTTGTGTAATAGCTCTTCCATGTCAACATAATGTTAGAGATCAACAATTGCAGCAATTTCAGGGTTCAAACCATCTATGAATCTTGCCATGGTTGCCTCTTTTTCTTCCTCAAGATTGGCTCTAATCATAGCCATTTCCATCTCTTGATAATTTTCCTCAACACTCATGGAGCCTTGCCTCAATTTCTGCAATTTCTTGTGGAAATCCCTATAGTAATAACTAGGGACAAATCTCTTTCTCATAGTGATTTTCATCCCATGCCAAGTCTGAAATGGAGGCTCTCTATTTCACCTTCTATTGATGAGAAGTTGATCCCACCAAATGCTAGCATAAGTTGATCCCACCAAGCAATTGCAATCAGTTACAATGAAATAGGAAAGTTGTTACTTGAACACAAAAGGAAAGAACTTGATAGATACTCAACTCAAATTGGAAATTCTTCTTTCTTTTTTTTTCACTTTTTTTTTGAATTTTTTTTTTGCAAATTTTTTTTTGGAGTATCACACACCCTCTTTTTTTTTTTTTTAAATAAAGAAAAAAAAACGAAAATATGGCAAAGAGGACAAAACTCACACACAAGTTAGCAAATCACAAGTAAAAAAACAAACAAACTATGGATTATATGAAAAGGAAGATGGAGGCACACTAAGGAAGAAGATGGAAGACAAAGGCGAAGATGGAAAAGATAACACAAATGGAAGGAGAGAAGGTATGAAGAACAATGGAAGGGAAACACAAAGATATACCTTACATTAGTGAACCTATGCTCTGATACCAAATGATGAGAGACCCTGTAGGAATAAGTCCTAAGAACCTTCCACAAGATGATACGTTGCCCAAGACTGGCTAAGAATAAGAAATGTTGGTCAAGTGGATAAGACCCTAAGAGAACTCGTCCCTTATAACCCTAGCCTTGAGACGCCACAAAGGAAGACCACTCCTTTGATAAATCACTTGTATTCTATAGAAGAACACATAAAAGCAAGAATTCTCACAATGAGAAATAAAATTCTGAATTCATTCCAATCTCCAAAAGTACAATAGGTGGCCTATTAAATAGGTATAAAAGAAAACCCTAAACCTAACTTAATCTCTAAGAATTCTCCTCCAAGAAATAGGAAACAAAGAATCCAATTTTAATGGGAGGAGATGATGCCATTTACTACAAGAAATCCTAAAGAAAAGGAAAAAAAGTAAAAGTTTTCAACAACTAATGAAATGGAAATAAACAAAATCTGAAACTTAAATCCTAAGTCTTGACTAAATGGCCTTGTTCAAACTAATGGAAATGGGAACTAATGAAAAGTAAATAAAAGACATCCTAATAAGATTTAAAACTCCTATTCACGTCACTTTTGTTGCCCATGTGATTTGCACATGCTTGTTAATTGATTTCTTCAAGTTGGACTCTATTTGGACCTTGTAGCATGTCTTGTTGGGCTTGGACAATGAGGATCAAGTCCCTTGGGCCTTGTAACTCTTCAAATTGATGCAAAAACATGGGTTCAAGCTCTTGAACATTTTGGACAATGCAACTTAAAGCTTGCTTCATGGCTTTAGCTCTTCCTCTAGTCATTGGACCTCCTATGCCTTGTAATGGGTCCATTTGCATGTTGGGCTCTCTTGCACACCTTCCATGCTCTTTTAGGTCATTACACCATGCTCCTTTGTCTACAAGCTCACAGGCCCCTTCATCAGAGAGGCAAGGGTTTTCCATCATTTTGGCTCCAATTTGCACACCTAGAGGAAGATTTAGCTACGGTAAGTTATACCAAAGTTGATTTTCTCATATTCCTCTTCATTTTAGCCCAATTAGTTCTTTTTTTGGTGGATTTTCATCTAAAACCTAAATTTGAAAATAGGCATTTTGGTGTTTTTCTTACATGATTTTTACAGTTTGAGGTTAGAGGAATTATTGAGTATATATTTCCCCTTATTTTGATGCATGAATATGTTGAAACGTGGCTTCTATAGCTGATTGTTATATTGGGTTCTATTAATGTGTGAAATTGCAAGGATTTGATCTGACCTATTATAGTTTCTCATTTTAGAGGGCTTAAATCCATAGATTGAACTCATTGGAGGCTCGAGTAAGTGTTTTCTATATAGTTCTTAATGATTTGGAATGAACGAGTACATGATTCTTGTAGTGGATGATGAGTAAAAGCTATATTTCAATTGATTTAGGACACTTGCGGTGTTATGGCACTTGTTGATGGCTTTTGAGGAAATTGGCTATTAAGTGAGGTAATGAAGGGGTTTTAATTCTATGTATATGTTTATATTAATCTTATAATTGTTGCATATATATGTTTTCCATGATAAATGATTGATTTGGCTACTTGTTATTTTGGACCTTGTGTCCTTACATGGAGCTATGATCATGCACTGTGTCATGATCATGCTCAATAAGGAGTTAGTGTCTTGATTGTGCCCTTTCCCTTTGTTTTTGGCCATTAACATGTTATATGTGATTGTTAGTATAAGATAGTAGTCACTACTAGTTAACCTGGCTCATTATTTGATTTACTTGTCATGCTTCTAATATTTATCTATAAAGAAGGCATTTAAGTTGATTAAGTTGTACATATGACTAGAATTTTCTCTTAGTTACTAAGATTCATATCCCTTATATGGGCTAACAATTTTAAGTAAAGGTAAGAAAAGAGGAAGCTGGTGGATGACAACCCTAAGTCTAAGGTCTTGTGTGAGGATTCTGCACTTGGAAATTTGATTTATTATAGATGCTAACTTTTGTAATTTAACTTGTATAGCATCATGATGCATTCATATTGTTAAGTGTAAGTATTTTGATATTTTGTAACTTAGGATGAACCCTAGTAGGGCTAGGCTTTAATTTATGTTGAATCTGATGTAATTGCATATAACTAAGCAAATATGAATTGATATGTATGTATGAAAGATTGCTTTATCAATTAAAGGATATGGCTATGACATTAATTGTACTCTTAGCCTTGGTTTTGTCATGTGATTTCTAGTTGTCATATGTGCTAAATGTGTGATTTAGGGATGTGCCATAGTCATATTTTGTATCTAGCTTGTTTTATAGTTTTGAGGATGGGAACATGTTTAATTGGTTTAGGAAAACTTGATCAAAGTGGTCTGAGGCCAATAGGTAGTGAAATGTACATTTTAGTAGCCACTTAAGGTTGCATTTACCATTTTGTTGTCATAACGAGTGTTGTGCTAGTATAATTTAAGATTTGACTGGTCTAATTAGCCTTTAGATCTTTAAATAATGTAAGTTTATAAACTGAGGACTATAGGAGGTTATATGCTTTAAAAACCTTGTACTTTAGCCATAGAAAAGCCCTAGAATTCAATTTGAGGTTGCGGTAATTGGTTGGGATGCATAATTAACTTCAGGATCAGTAGGTAGTCAAGTTGTAGCCAAAATACCTTTAAGTCATAGCCAAATGAAGTTTAAAGAGTAGTAAAGGCTAAGTGCACTTCAGTGTAAGATTCTTGGCCACGGGGCAAACTTGGAATTTAAGGGAGATGGGCTCTTGGGGGCCATGTCAGTGAGCTCCCAAGAGTCATCTTGCCATAGCTTAGGTGGACCTGGTTGTAATGAGACACAAGCATGCATTGTTGATGGGGGACTCGAAGGCCACCTTGCTGTGGCACTAGCATGCTGAGTCATAGCGAGAATTGTGTTTTGTTAGGATTTCTACACCAAACCCAAGCTTAGCTACAGCATGAGTCTTCTGGATTGTAATACAAGTAGAAATTCTTTGTTTTTAAGCTTCTAAAGACTAACTTAGCCATGGCCTAACTACTCTAAGTGACGACATATATGGGTTTTCATACTTCTAGGAGGTATTATGAATAAGATAATTGGTATTAGTGAGAATTTTGGTTTCCTATGAATATAATTCCTCTTGTATACCTTGTTAGTGAGTATTGGTGATATAAAGGTTTAAATTTCCTCATATTTTCATCTACTACTAACTCATTACCTAATTAAATCTTAATTGCAATTGATTAGGAAAATAAATGTGCATAATTAGCTTAATTAGAAGTTAAGATTGTTACATACATAAAGAATGATATGTAATAAATAATTAATTCAAACATTATTTTCTCCATGTTTAATTGACCATTAGGCCTTAGAGACAACCAAGCTCAATAGCCACGTCATGTTGCACTGGCATCAACAAGCTTAACACCCAGATTATGTTGCATTGCCATAACTTAGCATGCTCATCCTTGCTTCCTTTACTGAGGCATCCCCCAATGGATATTTAAGGAAAGTCATATAAAAATATCACATTAATATGTCTTCTAAGCCATCACTTGATCAAGACATAATAGGTATATTTAGAAAACAACTGCATTACATAACTCTAAGTGTCATCAAATAATCTTGATAGCATATTAGTGTACTAAAGTCAAAAAAATTATATTTAAATAATTAGAATTATCTTTCCACTTTTTCAAGTCCGAATTTGTTCTAAGGCCTATCTAATGTCCAAAATAGTCCATTAGTCAAAGTCCAGTATGGCCTCGTTCTAGTGTAAGGAGGCTCAAAAAGCTCAATAAATCTAAATAGGTCCAAAATATCCAAATGGTCTTCACTGATCCTAATTGGTTATTTTAAATATTTTTAGTGCCTAAAATTAATTAAATCTAGCATAGCCATAGCTATCCAATGCTAACTTTAGCACATACAGAGCTTATTACCTAATTAACGCAATTATGCCACATCACATACAAGTCAATCATTTACCAAACAACCCGCAACAATATTATTCGTGAAATCAAGCAGTATATTGTCAGATCAAATATCTACCATTTGATCAATAAAATACTCATGAATTTTGACTTTTACAAATAAATTTCAAAAATTACAAAATAAATATTAACTTAATCCAACAATATATAGAATATATCATATCATACGAATCATCCAAAATATCTTAGATAACATTAATAAAAATTTAAACAACATCTGGTCAACACTTTTTACATATTAAGTTGACTTTTGATATAATTATCCAAAAATTCAACATAAGCTTTACTTTTTAGTATAGTTTAACCTAATTTCATTAGATTTTGAAAAGCTCTTCCTTACATATTTTAGGTGGCTTAGGTTGAGGCTATGGAGTTGTGTGCACATGTGTGTGAGATTTTCATATGTTTCCCTTTCCAAATGATCATTCTTGCATAATCAAGGTAGATATACAAAAACCTCAAATCAATTCCTAAAGATTCATTGAATTTTCTAAGTTTCCATCAAACTAAAATTTTAGGAACAACTTGTCATAACTTCATAAAAATCAAAATTATATTAACCAATTTTCTACTTTAAGCTTTCTTCAATCATTTTTCCACTTATTTTTTCTTCAATCTCTTTCATGGCTTCTTGAAAATCAAAGTTTCATAAATTAGGAAAAAGTCTCCAAAAAATTGGAAGTATTCTTGAGGTAAATAAATCCTTTGCCATATGTATCAATTTCTTTAACTTTTTCTAGACAAGGATTCATAAACCACCAAGAACACCTTTTCTTATGTTGAATTTAAAAGAAAAGAGAAAAGAAAATTTAATAGCAAAAAGTGAAAGAAAACCAAGAAAAAGAAAGGTAATATGTTACCTTAGTTCTTTGGTTTTTCTCTTTTCTTTTTCTTCCTTTCTTCTTCTCTTCCTCTCTTTCTCTCCTTAGTCGAAGTGTGTGTGTTGTGTAAGTGTGTGTGTGATGTGTGTATTTATATGTAAATGTATTTTTAATGGATAGTCAAGATTTAATCTTGTTTTCTTATGAAAGATCTTAACCATTGGATTAAATGAATGGCTAGGATTATATCTTGATATTAAGGAAGAAATTTGGACCATTGGACTAGATGAATGGTTAAGATTAAATTCCTAAAAGTAATAAAGAATTTGAACCATTAGATCATTTCAATGGTTAAAATTGCATCTTGAATTAAGGAGAAGTCTTTACTATTGGATCTTCTTTTTCTATCTATTTAGCTTTAATCTAACTATATTCTCTTTCTAGTTCAGTTAAAGTAACTAAATCAGTTACTTGTCAATAATTACTATTGATGTTAGTCATAATGTCAGTGATTAAGTCAATAAATTTTTCAATTAATGTGAGATCTCAACTTTTTACGTAGATTTTATTGATATCATCTAATGTCATTGCTCCAAAATACATGCATCTTCTAGAATTTTTCCTATTCATGGCACCACATTTGGTCTAGCTAGCCAAAAATTACAAAAATACCATTGTTAAGAAGGATTCACCAATGTGTTCTTCTATTGGTCCTCTGTCATATTGCATCCAGTTAGGTTATCACATTTTTCGCTATATTTTATTAATATTAAATGTAGACACATGGGTCCCACTCATGTTTTTATAATTATTTATTTTATTATTTTGTTATTTTATTATTTAAGATACAAATAACTATTTTGCCCTTCGGAGGCCTTACACAAAGAAGCACCTCTATTCATTTTTTGATTATATCTTTGTCTTGACCTCATTTCTTTGGATTCCTTTGCCACTAATAATACAAGTAATTATACATTTTGTACTTCTTATACTTAGTTTTATAATAATTTAGTAGGATTAATTTGATGACCTTAGGTTCATTTTATATTATTTGGGACAAATTGGGATTAATGTATTTTAATTGCATAATTAGTGGATTTAGACTTTAATTGTTATTGTTAAACTTTAATCAATAAAGGCCCAATTATTTGTATTTTTATTTTTGTAGATAAGTTAAGCCACACAGATAGATTTGGATGCTAGGCTTAATTATGGACCATTTGATGTAACATTGGCTAAATTAGGTCATTTTTAGTCAAAGATGTATTTTTCCTTTACGTCATCTCCTAGGCAGCCACAAACTATCATTCTTCTCTAAAGTGTTTTGCTTATGTAATGGTGTTTTGAATTTTTCTATAATTAATATGAGATTCTAAACCTAATGTCGAGACCAAAGTTTATGTTTTAATAGTACAAACTGGTTTGATTTTAATTACAAAATGAATTTCCTCTCTTCTTCTCTCTTTTTTCCATATTAATCTCGATTATACTGGTTGGATAATTTAGATTGCAAAATTACTAGTTCGTTTGCATGATCTAAGGGTTACATTTGATTTAATTAGCTTATTGATCAATTGAATTTTTCTTGTTTATCATGTTAGAGGTTTCTGCATGTTAATTTTGCTGCATTTCAAATAAGAATTGATTCTATGTTATAAATCTAGCATGGTTACAATAGGTTTAATAACAAAAATCGATCATAACTCTATATGGTAACTTAGAGACATTAGATATCAATAATCAAAAAATTAGAATTGAACCAAAAGAATCTTTAGATAACAATGAAGGTGAGATTCCAAAGGAGGAAACTTAGGATTGATTACATTTTGGTGAATTGATTAATTTCTTAATCCACTTCAGTAGCTAGTTTCCTGTTTTTATTAATTTTTTAGTTTTACATTAAACCCCCTTTTGAATTAATTCTAATTCTGTTATTTCTTGAAACTATTTAATCTGATTGGGTTGGCCAAAGCCTCCTTGAGAAATGACCTGATGAGCACTATATTGCAAATAAGTTATTTTACTAATCTTGATTGATTTGACAGCCATGAGTAACCCTAATTATCAACCATCATTCGACAGTTCTTTCTGTTTTAAACCTCCTGAAGCAATTAATTTGAACTTCAAATTTTAATTTGGTTCTCTATAGGCTTTTAACTACCCAGTATTATTTTTAATCTTAACAATCTCAAAAATTTATAAAATGAATTTTAAAATTTTTTACATATTATTTTCTAACTAATGATATATAAATCATGGCAGTTTTCAGTGCTTTACCCTTCTAAAAAATTTATAAAATCTTATCCGAATGAAAATGATAATTTTGTCCCTAGGCTCTATTTAACTTCAAAAATTCCTAGAGGTCATATTAGTCTCATATCCCTCATGTGTAAAGTTATTTCACTTTAATTCATTAATTTCAGGCAGAAATAAATTTATTTCATAAAGTACTAAATAATTAGAAAATCCTAAATTTTAGGCATATTATAGGTAAGATGCCTCTATTGATGGCTTGTATATCTGGCCCTTGATTTGTGATACTTTATGTTGTTGCCATCAAACGATTTGCTTATCTTCTATGTATATGGTAACAATTAATATGTTGAATTTTATATTAACCATGTTGTCATGAAAATTTTACTTATAGTTTATAAATACTGCCTGATGAATTATAAATTACTTAAAAGATAACTACAAATTATATATATATATATATATGTATAAAAGGTGATGGTTTTACCAACATGATGCTATGGTTTTCTTAGATAGACAAAGAAATAAATGAAAATTTTTTTTACACATGATAGCTAAACCATTGTCATATTTAAATTATTATTGTCTTATTAAGAATTTTGTATGATTCTCACATGTATGGTAATGTATTCAGATAGTCAAAATGCTCACGACACATTACATAGTGGAGATTGAGTTGATGATTATACTGGTTTAAGTCATAATTAGCATGAGAACCACTATGGTTACAAAAGAGAACCAACCATTACCTCCCCCTCAGGGCCCAGCTATCTAATTTAGCTTTATGGACACCATGGATTTTAGTTTTGTTGTCATATCTAACAACTTGATGCGATTGCCTTATGTAATAATGTTTTGTAAACATTGATGTATGATTAGATATTCGGATGAAGTGGGCTAATAAGTCCTACTTCTTAAAAATATTGTGAAGTTATCTTGATGAATGATCAGAACCACTTTATACGACTTCCTTTAATTTTACTTGCATAGATAGAATTTAGCTTCCATTCACTCTACAATATTAATCAATTAATGTTAGTAAATGGGTAAGTGGTTAAGTTAATAAAGGGGAGTTACAATTATAGTGATCCCACTAGCAAAAAAGTTAATGGAAACCCTTTACATGACACTTTTCAACATTAAGATGGGTGAGATCAGATGAAGATGATTTGATCTTCTTTGTGGTCTCCTTTAATAGTTATAGCAGAATAAAAGCTCGTCATCCAAAATATCTCCTCATGAAAGACATATAACACAATGAACTCTAACAAACTAGACTTTTAAACAAACAATGAACAAACTTTAAAGATTCCACCCATTTTCATCATAATAGGAAATTGCCCACTCTCGACATAATAGGAAATCCACCAAGTATTTGTAGTCACAGTCCTTAAGAATGTATCAAAAACTTATTACCTTGAAACAAACTAACTAGACAAAACACTTTATAGCACCACTAGGAGCATAGATTAGTATATGCCTAGAAAAACTCATAGAAAGAGTAACACAAGTAAAAATGTACAAGCCCAAGACAAGACAAGGGTCTTTACATCGAATACACCATCAAAATAGCACGTATCCTTTATACACAGCACACACATAAGATAATATTAGCTATTGTTGATCATGTTAAAAATAGGAAAAGATTTAACATAGGATACGAGTTCTTATATAAGGTGATTTAACATGATCAATTAAGAATTCTCAGTATAATCAATTAGAACAAGATAAGACTCTCATCACTTTAGTAAGTCAAGAGAAAATCTTAACGAAAGCCTATGGTATTGAGGATAAAAGAACAGTTGAAAAAGAGAAGTCAAGAATAAAATAAAAGAAACATAGGTTTGAATCTAGTATAAAATTTTAATATAACAACCTTCTAAGGATAAAGCCAAGTATGACAAGATGAGGAGAAGTCTAAAATTAGAGTTAAATGTGGTGAACACTTGAGGATAAGACAAAACATGAAGAAGCATCAAGAAAGCCAAGTTAAGGTGAACATAACTGGTGAAATCATAACAAGGTTATTCTTTATGACCACAACAAAGTTAGCATGTTGAAGATAGAGCTAAACACAATCATAGTGAAGTTAGTGAAATTAGAATTCATGGTAATATCGTATCAAAGTTAAAATTGAAAATATGGATTTATAATGAAGTTAGAGTTGAACATGATAATTGAAAACACAAATTTGAAGCAAAATTAGAGTTGAACATGATGGTTAAAAATGTGGATTTATAACAAAGTTAGAGTTGAACAAGATGATTGAAATGTGGATTTATAATGAAGTTATAGTTGAACATGATTGAAACATGATTGAAGTTATAGTTTGTTTACAAATCAACAAACCTTTCTTGTTTATGTTTAATATATAATCACATTATTAAAGAGAAAATAATTAAGAAATAAATATTTAACAAATGAATTTGAGGAAATTCCCTAGATCATTAAGGCCCTAAAAATATAAGAAAAATATTTAAGAAATAAAAATATTTAGATAAAATTTTGGGATCAAAATATAAGTATTAAAAGTTTAGGGTACATAAGCATAATGTAATCTAGGACTAAATTACAATCTTGGCTAGAATTAAACTGTAATTTTAGCTTAAGCCAAAATGTAATTCTTACTGATACAATACCAGTAGGCATGCCCATTGGAGCACAACAAATTTGAGAAGCCCTCATCCATCAAGAAATTCAAATCATTCAAAAGTGCATGATTTAGATCCGAATGGCTCATAAAAGGATGGCCCATGCTTAAGAGGCCCAAATTGTGCTAGTATATGTCCAAGAACTTAATAGAACTCAAGAGAATCTTTATGTTAGATGTCGGCTCAAGTTTAAAGCCCATCCATATTTGATCAATTAAGAACATGTTAGACGTCACTCAATTTTGAATAATCCTTGTCGGAGTTTCCAAACACGAGATAGAGCTAGTAAGAAGCAACACGTCAGGCATGTTGATCTTAGAGTTGAATTGGACTTTAGACATGAGATCTCCTTAAACATGCAAAAGTGGAAGTCCAAGTGGAAGCCCAATATCGTAAGAAGATCCGTAGAGCAACTAGAGTCAATATCCAACATGATGAAGGCCCACATGCAAGAGTGGCAAGGCCCAATTGGGGTCTAATTGCAAGATGATGAAGGGGCCCATGAGCTTGTAGACAAGGGAGCATGGTGTGATGACCTAAAAGAGCATAGAGGGTGTGCAAGAGAGCCCAACATGCAAATGGACCCATTACAAGGCATAGGAGGCCCAATGACTAGAGGAAGAGCTAAAGCCATGAAGCAAGCTTTGAGTTGCATTGTCCAAAAAGTTCAAGAGCTTGAACCCATGTTTTTGCATCAATTTGAAGAGTTACAAGGCCCAAGGGACTTGATCCTCATTGTCCAAGCCCAACAAGACATGCTGCAAGGTCCAAATAGAGTCCAACTTGAAGAAATTTATTAAAGAGCATGTGCAAATCACATGGGCAACTAAAGTGACGTGAATAGTAGTTTTAAATCTTATTAGGATGTCTTTTATTTGCTTTTCATTAGTTTCCATTTCCATTAGTTTGAACAAGGCTATTTAGTCCAGACTTAGGATTTAAGTTTCAGATTTTGTTTATTTCTATTTTCGTTAGTTGCTGAAAACTTATTACTTTCTTTCCTTATCATCTCCTCCCATTAAAATCAGATTCTTTGTTTCCTATTTCTTGGAGGAGAATTCTTAGAGATTAAGTTAGGTTTAGAGTTTTCTTTTATGCCTATTTAATAGGCCACCTAATGTACTTTTCAGGAGATTGGAATGAATTCAGAATTTTATTTCTCATTGTGAGAATTCTTGTTTCTGTGTGTTCTTCTATAGAATACAAGTGACTTATCAAAGGAGTGGTCTCCCTTTGTGGTGTCTCAAGGCTAAGGTTCTAAGGGACGAGTTCTCTTAGGGTCTTATCCATTTGACCAACATTTCTTGTTCTTAGCCGGTCCCGGGCAACGTATCATCTTGTTGAAGGTTCCTAGGACTTATTCCTATGGGGTCTCTCATCAAGAGATTAAGAATCATATGTTAACCATGTAATTTTTAATGAAGCATGAGTATTACATGTAACTACCTAAAGAAGTTGATTGTTTTGGGCTAGGATTCTTTATAAATTTTGTTTTTTATTTATTTTATTAGTTTTAAGACTTGGTCAAAGAGCTTATCTTAGATATTAAGTTAAAATTAGTATCCTAATCTTATTCCTTGATTTTAAGCACCATTTAAAATATTTAAATCAGATTTTAGTTTTTTATTTTTATTAAGATTTTAGACTTTTAGAAACTTTGCCTATAAAAGGCTTCCTATTGTACTCTATTTTAGAGATCATAAATAAATTTAAGTATTATTCAATACTTTGTGAGGCCTTTTTCTTCTTTGTGATCTATGAAAGTTTACATGACTTATCAAAAGATTGGCCTTCCTTTGTGACGTTTGAGGCTAGGGTTTTGAGAGATGAGTTCTCTTAGGGTCTTTCCTTTGACTAACATTCTTGTTTTCTAGCTGATCCCGGGCAAAGTGTCATCTTGTTGAAAGTTCCTAGGACTTATTCCTACAGAGTCTTGCATCATTTGGTATTAGAGCTTTGGTTTGCTAGTGCAAGGCATATCTTTGTGTTTCTCTTCCGTTGTTCTTCATACTTTCTCTCCTTCCATTTGTGTTACCTTTTGCATCTTCACATTTGTCTTCTATCTTCTTCCTTTTTCTATTGTTGTGTCTACATCCTCATTCAAAAAAAAAAAAAAAAAAGAGTGTGTGATACTTAAAAAAAAATTCAAAAAAAAAAATCAAAAAAATTAGAAAAAAAATAAAAAAAATCGAAAAAAAAAGTGAAAAAAAGAAAAGATTCATATTGCAGAATTCAAAATTGCAAGTTGTGCAAATTCAAAGTTGAAAGCTTAAAGCTTAGAGTTAATTTCTTAATTAGAGTTAGTTTCCTAATTGAAATTAATTTTCTAATTGGAGTTAGTTTCCTAATTGGAATTAATTTCTTAATTGGAGTTAATTTCCTTATTGGAGTTAATTTCCTAATTGGAGTTAATTTCCTAATTTGATTACATTGAGTAGCTACTAAGTTATCTACTTTTCTATTTTCATTCAAGTAAGGATCTTCTTTCTTAATTGTTCTAAACTTGAATTGCAAGTAATTTCCTATTTTAAATAACTTAGTTCCCAAGTAGTTTCCTATTCTTAAATTTTCCTATTTTCAAATTTTCCCTTTCGTTCTCCTTCCTTCCAAGCCATCCAAGCCTCCTCTTCTTCCTTGTTTTCCTTTCCTCTTTCCTTTTTAGTTACACACCACTTTTTCTCTTTTGTTTGATTCTTTGGGAATTTACATTTTAGGATTCTAGTCTTTTTGATTGCCACTTTTACTAATTACTCCTTTTGATTTGTCTTGATTTGATTAAGAGCACTATAGGAAGCAAGCTTGAGTGGTAAAAGGCAAGAGTGCAATTAACATTAAAGAAAAAGCTAAAAAGAGAGTTAAATAGGAGTGAACTTATCATCTTTTGAGTGTAAACACATGAGAAGAGTGTGTGAGGTCCTATCCCTTCTTTTCTTCTTTGACTAACTTTTCAGGTGATAAGATGTCCAATGAGTATAAATTCCTTGAAAAGGCTAACAAAGAGCAATTCAAGTAAACTTGTGCATGGTTAGATGAATTCCAATCCAACTCCAACTCCACAGGGCAAGATAAGGAAAAGTCATCCCTTGATTTCCATACTAGATGCCCTATCAAAGAGAAAGTTTATAGCATGGCTATTGATAATAGTAGCTGTGTAAATATTGTTAGTACCTTACTTGTTGAGAAATTAAACTTGCTTACTATGAAGCATCCTAGGCCCTATACATTATTGAAAGGTAGTGCTGAATTTAGGGTTAATAAGCAAGTTTTGATTTCTTTCTCCATCAGTAAATATCATGATAAAGTGTTATGTGATGTAGCTCCTATATATGATGGACATATTATGCTTGGCAAATCATGGAAATATGTTAGAAAAGCTAAATATGTTAAGCATAAACACAGATATTTCTGTTGCTATTCATTTGTATTTAATGAAAAAAATTATGTATTGATACCTCTTGATCTTATGGATGCTTATGAGGATCAAATGAAAATAGTACAAGCATACAAAATGGAAGAAAAATAGAGAGCAAAAGAAAAAGAGAGAGAACATGAGATTGAAAAAGAAAAGAGTGTGAGTGAAAAAAAAATAGCAAGAAAGTTATGAGAAAAGTGAGAAAAGCATGAGTGTATGCTTATTTGATGAAAAAAGAGAGGTTAAGAGAGTGTGTAAGGATGTTTGATTATCTACTAACAATCTTAACCCATCTTTGCCTATTGTTGGTTCTAGCTCCTTGTAGGTATGTGGAGATTTGTTTTCAAAGAAACCACCCAATGGACACTCATCTTCAACTAGTATTAAAAGAGTTGTGATTACCTAGATTTGTTTCCTAAGAAACTACCTGATGGTTCTCAATCTTTAATGTGCTTTCAAAAATGCTTTGATTGCATAGATTTTGTTATTCCTGATGAATATTGCCTTCCAAAAGCATTGAGCACCACACATTGAGTTTTAATTGTTTCATGAATTTTGTGGCTGTTAAAAATTCATATTACATTAATTTTATGGTTAAAAGATTATTATGTTACTTGGATTTTGTTATAGCCCTTGGATTTATTGCAGGTGCATGTGGGATCAAAATTATCATTTATATTTGGGTGCATGTGAGAAAGAAATACTTCCTAACTCGAAGCAAATTCAAAGAGTTTCTCAACTTGGAGTATTCTAAGTTGCCTTAAAGAATTGATGATCTCTTTGAAAGAAGTCCTTTAGTGTACAAGATTCTTCCACTTGATGAATATAGTGCTATCATTATTTTTGGAAAGTCTAATTTATTTCCATATGATACAGGTGGAGATTCGAGGATGAATCTTTTCAAAGAGAGAAGGAATGATATAATACCAATAGGCATGCCCATTGAAGCACAACAAGTTCGAGAAGCCCTCATGTGACGACCCTAATTTCTCATCATCATAATTAAGGTTAAACACGTGATTAATCGCTATAGGTAATGAAAATGTGGAAAATTTTAAACCTTAATGTGATTAGAGTCATCAATCATACGATTACATACACTTATGTTCATAAGTGAGTTAAACATCCATTTATAAGCCTTGGATCTATTACTCATCAGTTATAACCCATCCTAATGACTCTAGACCGCGGCCAACCTACATGGTGCCTCGGCGAAGAAGCCTCCTGGAACTTCCTCGCTCGCCTCTCGATATTCGCCGCAGTCAATTTCTCCTTTCGCCGTGACCAATTCCTCTCTGGAATGCCGGGAACATTTTCCTAAAAGTTCGCCGCGGCTAATTCCATAATTCGCCGTGGCGAATTTCTCTCTGAATGACTTCCAGTTTGACCTCTCACATTTCGCCGCGGCGAATTCCTCTCTGGCACTCTGCCTGGCAACTTCGCCTCTATTGGCCGCGGCTAACTCAATTTTAGCCGCGGCGAAGTACCTCCTGGTTCTACACTCCAAAAATCTGGACTCATACTCTCCTTTCTCCCTCCAATCTCACCCTAGGGTTCCTCTACCTTAGTTGTGGGGCTCAAATGGCTTTCATTAGCCTAATTCATCTGGCTAATCTCTCCTCTCTAATTCAAGATTCAAGGGTCAATTTCTTTTCTCTAATTACCCTATATTAGCAGGTCCAGAGAATAATAACAACACAAATCATGCACCATTGACATTTAACATTAGATACACTTTCCATTATTAGCCAATTACAATCATAATGTTCAATTCCATGATAATCAAATTACATATACAATCCCTATACTTGGCAACTCATGATGCAATGCAGCAATGATACAGAACTAACAATTTAGTTACAATACATTTTGTCAAAGCTTCCAAGCCTATGTGCTACCAACCCATTTAATGATCTTCTATTAATTTCTCTTTGCCACTAAGAGGTCCGATCCTTGAAAATGTTAGCCCACAACGGGGTGAGATATACAATCTCGGTAACAAAAAGGTAATTTCCATATATATGTACAAGTCAATCAATCCAATGCAATTTCATGTCATCAATACCAAAATCATTAATTCAATTCGCAAATGAACTAGATGAGCTACCAATGACTATTGTCCCATACCAGCAATCATACACAATATGTTAATGGCCAATAACACTGGGAGAGGCCCGTCCACGGCACCTACTCCATAATGAGCATAACCAGGGCTCAGTGCATCTGGGGTTTGATCATAACCCGGTGCTCGATCGTAGCACATGCACAGGTGGCAGTCGCACCACAGCTCCACCATGGACTCACAAGGTCTAATCATCATACAATCAAGTAGTCAACTAGTCATTTAATATTTCAAAATCAAGCATGTGTGACAAATAGCAGATTAACTTGAGCATATACATAGAATTAGGAAAATAACCCAGTTACCTCAATGAAGCCAATTACTCTTCTCCTTGCTACCATAATAATCCAAATGCACACCAAGCCTATAACAAGCATACTTACCATCATTTCTAATCACAATCAAATATTCAAAGAGTTGAACTACTAATGACAGACTAGAGGTTACTCACCTAATTACCAAGGGATTTAATTTCGGATTCCAACTTTCCCACACCAAAAATTGCCATAGTTCAATCCAATTTCTGGGTAATTTCACATGAAACCAAAGCCCATATCATAGGTCAACTATAGGGGTCTCAAACTAACAAAAAAAGCATCAAAATGGGGGTTTAAACTCACCTAATACCAGCCCTAATCTCAACCTACGAATTTCAGCAAGAAAATCACCAAACACCCACATTTCAGATTTTGGGTATGATGAAATTATTCCAAATGAAAAACTAAACAGACCAAATTAAAGAGAAAGATGAGGGGATTAAGTTGTATAACTATTATCTTGGCTGAATCTTGCTTTAAGTGTGTGAAAATGAAGAATTCTTGCCCCCAACCTTAGCCTCCTTCTCAACCTCCGAATTTTGCTTCTTGTGTTTCAGCAAATGAGAAAGTGACTGAAGCATTAGGGTTTTAGGTGGGTTTAAGTTGGGTCAAGGGATGGGTCATGGGTTGCTCCAAGTCCAACTCCACATGGGCTTCAGACTTTAGCTTGTTGGGCCAGTTTTAAAGTGTTGGGCTGCAGGATTTTATTGGGCCAGTACTTATGCATTGGGTTGCTGAAGTTTAATTGGGTTTGGGCCAAGTTTGAAGAGCTCAAGGTTTGGGTCTGCACAAGGGTTATTGGGCCACTTATAAGAGCCTATACAAGGTGGATCTTGGGCCTCTATCACATTAAATTAGGTTGGGTCTGCACCTAGCTCATTGGGCCTCCATTAGCCTGTTATCATGATCTATTAATTTGGGCCTAGGTGAAGTTTTTATCTCAATTAATTCTCAAGCCCATATTAATAATTTATCTATCTAAAATTCCTATTTACTTAACTTGCCCAATCATCCCATATTAATTATTCTTAATTAATCTTAATCCATGATTAACACCTTAATTAATTTTGGGGTGTTACACCTCATCCATCATGAAACCCAAATAATTCAAAAGCGCATGATTCAGGTCCAAATGGCTCATAAAAGGATGGCCCATGCTCAAGAGACCCAAATTGTGCTAGTATATGTCTAAGAACTTCAAAGAGTTCAAGATAATCTCTATGTTAGATGTTGGCCCAAATTTAGAGCCTAAGATCTATATTTGATTAATTTAGAACATGCTGGACGTCACTCAATTTTGAATAATCCTTATCGGAGCTTCCAAACGTGAGATAGAGCTAGTAAGAAGCAACACGTCAGGCATGCTAATCTTGGAGTTGAATTAGACTTTGGACATAAGATCTCCTTAAAGATGCAAAAGTGAAATTCCATGTGAAAGCCCAATGTCCTAAGAAGGTCCATAGAGCAACTATAGTCAATATCCAACATGTTGAAGGCTCAATGTAGTTATACACATACAAGAGGAGTGCCAAGGCCCAATTGAATACAAGATGAATGAGTCAAAGTGGTTGAAAATTTTGATATTTACCTCCTAATGATTGGGAACAATTTTTATATCTAGTATATGTATTATTTTCATCCAAAACAATACCTATCAAAAGGAATAGTACCTTCTTAAAGAAGTTAGTAACAAGGAGAAAGATGGCAAGATCACTGGAGATTTTGGGAAACTAAAATGCATCTATAAAGCACATCCTTTTTTCATTATTCTGCACCCCCATCAGACTAAAAGAATCATAGAGAGTGTAGAGAAGGAGCATTACGACATGAGAAATAGAGAGAATGAGAAAGTATAGAAAGGAGAAGAAGTAGGGAGGAACAAAAGGGAAGAGGAAAGTGAACAACCCTCAAGAAAGAATCAAAGTAAGACATTTTTTGTCTTATCATGAACCATCTATAGCTTCATCTTCATCCCCCCTCTATCATCATCCCTTCCCTTCTCTCTCTTTAGATTTAAACTCCTCTTTATGTGTTGATCTATGAATTAGATTGTGTTTTTGCTGAACTTTGATGATTATATGATATTTAAAATTGTTATTAAGGTCGCTAAGTTCAAAAAAATGGAATCCTTCTTACATACACAGAGAAATTAAGTTACAAAAACATGGAGTAAGGCGCGCACCATGCCATTAGTGGCACATTATGAAACCAATTACTTCAAAAAAATAAAGAAAGAAAGAAAGGAAACCCTTATAAACAAAGGCAAAGGGGCATCACCCCATCCATATCGCAATGCCTACTTTTAACATTCGGCGAAAGGAAATTTTTGAATTTTTCTAATATGCTCCTTATGTAATAACTGGTTTTTAGAAACTCTATTTAAACCGATAAATTGATGTGGGATCACCTTAAAGCAAAGAAAATTAAGGCAAATTGAGAATAGGATGTTAACTAGAACATCTAGAAATATGGTTAAGAGTCTAAGAATAATCTGGAATTAGAGCCAAAATGATCAAATAGAATGAGATGAAGGCCAGTGGCAAAATTGCAATTTCAAGCAACTTTTTGAAAACTCAAAGGAGAGAGATTTAAATGATAAAATTGAGCTCACTAGGGTTCTCAAAGACCTAGAAAACTATAGGAACTGTTAGAATGATTAAAACTCATCCGATAGATGATTTAGGTCATTAGTTTATTAAAACTTTAATTGGATAGTTTGGTAAGGTTTTTAATCCAATTAATGTGAAAACAAAGGCTTTTAATAAATTAGAGGACCTAGATTTTATGATAAAAAATACGGTTCTAAAAAAAGAGTTGAAATGAGCTCAAACGAAGAAATCAAAGTTCAAGGGACAAAAATGGAATTTGAAAATGTTGTAATTTACCCTCCCCTTCTCTTCAAATCACACCATCTCTTCTCCTCTCCTCTAAACCAACCTTAATCTATCCCAAAATAGAACCAAGGCCAGCTCTTTGTGGTGCATAAGAAGGAGGAGAAAGGAGGAAGAAACCAAGCAAAAAGGATAAGAAAATGTTCTCTTTTTATGCTCTTCCTTTAACAATTGTTCTTTTCCTCTTTCTCCTTTCTCTTCCCATAGTTTTGAAGTTCTGAATGGTGGTGTTTTATGGCTGATTCAGTAGAAGAAAGTTTGGAGGACACCTTAGCAACATAAGAAAGCTCACTTGATAAGGAAGCAAATAAGGTATGTTTCTTCATGTGAAATTGCTTTTCTTGATTCTTTAATGGTATCTCCTATTCAGCCAGACCAAGAGCACTATGGAGTGAGCTTGGTTTTGGCTGAAACTTAATAGAAAATGGGGTTTTGAAACATGCAAAATCATATGCAACCAACAAAAACAATAAAAAGAGTTATAGGTTGCAAGTTTCTATACCTAGGGTTTCACTTGCACCTTAGGAAATATGAAGCTTTTAAATGATAATTTAGCCCATGTAAGAGTATGATTGAGTTAAGAAGAGGCAAAGGAACTCATATAGGTGCTAAATTACCTAAAAGAATTAAAAAAACTCCATGAGTGGCATTCTATATACATGTCTCGGCCAAGGGATAGATATAATAGCTAAGGAGAGTTTTATTGATTTCAAGGATAGAAATGATCTAGATATGAATTATAAACACCAAAGGAACCATTAGTTTGAATTTAAAACCTTATTTTGGAAGGTGAAAGTTTAGGATTCTATTATACATGATGGAGATGAGCTAGGAGACTTTAAAGAACTTGAACAAAATCAAGAACTTAAAAACAAAAGGGCTGGACGTAACTCTAAAAGATGGCCAGCTAAAGATCCATTGCAAGGTATGGGAGGCCCATGCACAAGATCAAGAGCCAAAGCTATGAAGGAGGCCTTGAATGGAGTGATCCAAAAACTAATGGACTTGGAGCCCATAGTCTTAGCTGAATATGAAGCCCAAAAGGAACAAAATGGCATGAAAATTATTTCATATCTACAAGATGCTAGCCCAAGCCTGAAAGGAGCCTAATTGAAGAAGCCCAACCATTTTCCACAAAATCCTCTTAGTTTTAATTTGATTGTTTCTGTTTCAGATTTTTTAGCTTTATTAGGCACCATTCTTGGTGAATTTGTTCATTTTAAATTTCTTTTATTTTCCCGCCAAACCTAAGAGTTATTTTGTATTTAGGGTTTTATTTTTCAAATGCCTATATAAGGCCCACTTGTACTCCAAGAAGAAGCAGATTGAATGAATTAGTTTCAGAATTATTTCTGACTTGTGAGGTTTCTCTTGTGGCCTTTGTGTACTGGAGAAAATCTTTGACTTATCAAAGGAGTGGTTTCCTTTGTGGCGTCCCGGATTAGGGTTCTAAGAGACGGGTTCTCTTAGGGTTCAATTCCATTGACCAACATCTCTTCTTCTTCTTCTTCTTTGTTTCTTTCTTTATTCTTTCTTGCTTGTTGTCCAGATCTGCCTATTTTCTTGTTCTTGTGTCGTATGCCAAAATTCGATCACTGATCCGTGTAATTTGGGGTTCCTAGAATGGGTTTCTACGGAGTCTCACATCATCTGGTATCAGAGCATTGGTTGAGGTTGGTTTCATCCACTTTTTCCTTGTTCTTTTCCCTTATTTCGTCTGATTCTTTTCTGTTCGTCCATATTTTTGTGCGGCTGTTTCTGGTGTTTTTGTTTGTGTTTTTGGACGTTTAATAGGTCTTTCTTGTGTTTCAAGATCTCTTCTTTCTGCTCGATTTGGAATCACATCAATCCGATTTTTGTAGAGCAAGTTATAGTTATTTCTTTTCTGCTCGTCCTTTTTTTTTATGCGGCTGTTTCTGGTGTTTTCCTTCGTGTTTTCGGACGTTTAATAGGTCTTTATTGTGTGTTGAAATCTCTTCTTTCTGCTCGTTTTGGAATCACATCAATTCGATTTTTCTAGGGCAAGTTATAGCTATTTCTTTCGTGCATATCATTCTGATCTTTCAGAAATCTTGTGTTCAGAAATCTTGTGCTTTGTTTGCAAATTTCAGCACCTTCAAGATTCAAAAAAAAAAAAAAAGAGTATATTACAGTGAAAAAAAAAAAGAAAAGAAGGAAAAGTTGCAAAAAAAAAAAAAAAGGAAGTCAGAATCTGTGAAAAAGAAAGTTGTGCTGGAAATTGAAAAAAAAAAAAATTTTTGAATAGTTGACTTGAATTGCAATTGCTGAAGATCATTTATTCTTGGAATTACCACATCTGATTCCCTGAGTTGATCTGGTCATTAAATGTCATATTGTGCACAATTCATAAAAAGGAAATATGCATTCATTCACCTTATTCTAAATTTCAAATTTCTGATTGCTTCATTACTGATTTCAAATTCCAATTTTCTTTCCATCCTTTCCTCTTGATAATTAATCATTTAACCACTTGATCTCCCATAATCTGCCACACACCATTTGTTCTTTCAGTGTCTTGATTTTCCTTTCCTAGTCACTTGCTATATTGTCTATTGGCTGCACCTACGATTTTTCTTTAAAATATTGGACTTTTGTTGTCTCTTTGAGAACTTTATATCTTGGATTCTAATTTAAGATTGCCACTTCAGTTGCTGCTTCTTTTGATTTGTTGGATTTAATTCAGTATACTATAGGAAGCAAGTTGAGAGGAAAAAGGCAAGAGTGTTTTCATCATTGTAAAAGCCATTATAAGAGTGAAACACGAGTGAATTTGCATCATTTAGAGTGAAACACGTGAGGGAGTAGTCAGGTCCTTTTCTTGCTATTCACTAACATTTTCAGGTGCCAATCATGTCTGAAAGTGAAGATAACCAAGTTGACCTTAAATTGTTTATCAAATCTGTTCAAGAACAATTCAAGAGGCTAAATGCTAGGTTGGATCAAATGGATTCTTCTTCTTCTAACAACAAGGCAAGGCATGGTAAAAATGTTGTTCTAGGAGGAGATGAATCTGATTTTGAGGAGGAAAGCCAACATGAAAGAGTTAGGAGAGCTCCCCCTCAAAAGAAAGATGCCTTTAGTAACATCAAGATGAAAATCCCTTCCTTTCAAGGGAAAGCTGATCCTGATGTATATCTTGAATGGGAAAGAAAAGTTGAGTTTTTATTTGACTGTCAATCTTTTTCAAAAGAAAGTAAAATAAAATTAGCTGCTTTGGAGTTCACAGATTATGCAAGCCTATGGTGGGATCAATTAACCACTAGTAGGAGGCGTTCAGGAGAGGGTCCAATTCGGTCTTGGCCAGAAATGAAGGCTCTCATGAGAAAGAGATTTGACCCTACCCATTACTATAGGGATGTGCACAAGAGGGTCCACAAAATCAAACAAGGATCTATGAGTGTGGAAGAATATTTTCAGCAAATGCAAATTGCCATGATTAAAGCTGACATTGAGGAAGATTCAGAAGTTACAATGGCAAGATTTCTTGGTGGCTTAGACCCTGAAATTGCTGCAGAAGTTGAATTGCAAAACTACCTTGATATGGAGGAGTTGTTGCATAAAGCCATTAAGGTGGAGAAGCATTTTAAGACAAAACAGAAATTGAATTCACATGCTAGTTCCAACAAAGACTTCAAGTCCTCTTTCAAGTTTAAGGGAGAGACCAAGCCTAAAGAGGAGAATAAGATGAAGATGCAAACACCTACTTCTAAAGGTAAATCTGAACCTAAATCTTCTTCTAGTTCTTCTAAAATTAAATGCTTTAAATGTCAAGGTTTTGGTCACATTGCTTCACAATGTCCAAATAAAAGGACTATGATTTTGCTTGAGAATGGTGTTGTTACTAGTGAAAGCAGCAGTGATGAAGATGTGGAAGTTGAGTTAAGCTCCAATGGAGGTGATGAATCTGATGTGGAGGTCACTGAAGCTGTGATTTTCCTAATTGGAGTCAATTTCCTAGTTGGAGTTAGTTTCCTAATTAGAGTCAATTTCCTAATTGGAGTTAATTTCCTAATTGGAGTCAATTTCCTAGTTAGAGTTAGTTTCCTAATTGGAGTTAATTTCCTAATTGGAGTTTGTTTCCTAATTTAATTGCATTAAGTGGCTACCAAGTTTTCTACTTACCTATTTGCATTCAAGAAAGGATATTGTTTGCAAGTAGTTTTCTATTCTTAAGGTTTCTTATTTTCAGATTTTTTTTTCTTTTCATCTCTTTCCTTCCAGACCTTCCCTTACTCCTTCTTTTTCCT
Organism: Erythrophleum fordii; assembly: GCA_032878935.1. NCBI lineage: Eukaryota > Viridiplantae > Streptophyta > Magnoliopsida > Fabales > Fabaceae > Erythrophleum > Erythrophleum fordii. The sequence goes on along the minus strand of JAVQMF010000031.1, from coordinate 9,949,014 downwards.
TTTTTGTTACACACCTATTTTTCTCCTTTGTTTGATTCTTTGGGAATTTATATTTTAGGATTCTAGTTTTTAGATTGCCACTAGTTTGATCTTTTCATTTGATTTGCTTGTGACTTGCTTAGAACACTTGTAAGAAGCAAATTATTGAGTGGTAAAAGGCAAGAGGGTTAACATTAAAGAAAAAGCCAAAAATAGAGTTAAACATGAATGAAATTGAGTATTATTCAATTATCTGTGAGGCTTTTGCTTCTTTGTGTTCTCTGAGAGTTCACGTGACTTATCAAAGGATTGGTCTTCCTTTGTGGCGTCTTGAGGCTAGGGTTCTAAGAGACAAGTTCTCTTACGGTCTTTCCTTTGACCAACATTCTTGTTTTCTAGCCGGTCTCGGGCAAAGTGTCATCTTGTTGAAGGTTCCTAGGACAAGGTTCCTAGAGGGTCTCTCATCGATGAGAGACCCTCTAGGAACCTTGTCCTAGGAACCTTCAACAAGATGACACTTTGCCCGAGACCGGCTAGAAAACAAGAATGTTGGTCAAAGGAAAGACCGTAAGAGAACTTGTCTCTTAGAACCCTAGCCTCAAGACGCCACAAAGGAAGACCAATCCTTTGATAAGTCACGTGAACTCTCAGAGAACACAAAGAAGCAAAAGCCTCACAGATAATTGAATAATACTCAAATTTATTCATTCATTCATGTGTAAAATAGAGTACAATAGGAAGCCTTTTATAGGCAAAATTTTCTAGAGTCCTAATTAAAGTAAAACTCTAAAACCTGATTAGAAATATTTTAAATGATACCTAATATATCCTAATTGAATTAGGATATTAATTTTAACTTGATCTCCAAGATAAGCTCTTTGACCAAGTTCAAAACATACTAAAATAATAAAAAATGAAATTTCAAAAAGAATCCTAGTCAAAACTAATTAACTTCTTTAAGTTGTCACATGGAATGCTCATGCTTCATTAAAAATCACATGGTTGTCACATGATTCTTAATCTCTTGCAATTGGACTCTAATTGGGCCTTGGCACTCCTCTTGTATGTGTGTAACTACATTGGGCCTTCAACATGTTAGATATTGAATTTAGTTGCTCCATGGATCTTCTTAAGACATTGGGCTTCCACTTGGACTTCCACTTTTGCATCTTTAAGGAGATCTTGATCAAATATGGATCTTGGGCTATAAACTTGGGTCGACGTCCAACATAGAGATTATTTTGAACTCTTAGACCTGCTTATCGAGCAAATCCAGATGAGACTAAGGAAATACAACATCAAGTGGAAGAGCTCATGAAGAAAGGCTTTGTTCGTGAAAGTCTAAGTCCATGTGCTGTGCCAGTGATTCTTGTGCCCAAAAAGGATGGCAAGTGGCGGATGTGTGTAGATTGTCGTGCCATCAACAAAATAACGATTTGTTGTAGGAGCTCATGGCATACAAGTGGACGAGGAGAAGGTCAAAGCAATCCGAGAGTGGCCAACTCCAAAGAATGCGAGTGAAGTAAGGAGCTTCCATGGATTGGCGAGCTTTTATAGGAGATTTGTTAAGGACTTCTCTACTCTTGCTACCCCTTTAAATGATTTGGTAAGAAAGAATGTGGTATTCAAGTGGGGTGAAGCACAAGAGCGTGCTTTTAACATACTGAAGGACAAACTAACTAAAGCCCCTGTACTTGTATTGCCTGATTTTACTAAGGTTTTTGAAATTAAGTGTGACGCTTCTGGTATAGGCATAGGTGGTGTGTTGATGCAGGATTCCAAACCTATTGCATATTTCAGTGAGAAATTAAGTGGCCCTGCTTTAAATTATTCTACATATGATAAAGAGTTGTATGCCTTGAAACGAACTTTAGAAACTTGGCAACATTATTTGTGGCCTAAAGAATTTATTATCCATTCTGATCATGAAAGTCTTAAGTTTCTTAAGTCCCAGGGTAAATTGAACAAAAGGCATACAAGTTGGCTTGAATTTATTGAAACCTTCCCTTATGTGATTAAGCATAAGCAGGGAAAGGAAAATGTTGTAGCGGATGCATTGTCTAGGCGTTACACTTTGATTACTTCCATGCATGTTAGATTGATAGGATTTGAGATGTTAAAAGGCATGTATGAGTCTGATTCTGATTTCGCTGATATTTGGAAATCTTGTGAAATGTATGGTACTAATGACTATTATAGGTTTGACGGGTTCCTTTTCAAAAAGAACAAGTTATGTGTTCCTATGTGTTCCATTCGTGAGCTTCTTGTTAAGGAAACTCATGGCGGGGGATTGATGGGTCATTTTGGTGTCGAAAAGACTTTGGCTCTTTTGAATGAGCATTTTTATTGGCCTGGCATGAGAAAGGATGTGGTTACTGTTTGTTCTAGATGTATTACTTGTAAGCATGCTAAGTCTAGAATTCAATCACATGGCTTATATTCCCCCTTACCAGTTCCCTCTCACCCATGGACTGATATTTCTATGGACTTTGTCTTGAGTTTACCTAAATCTTCCACTGGGAAAGATAGTGTCTTTGTTGTTGTGGATAGGTTTAGTAAAATGGCACATTTTATTGCTTGTTCCAAAACTAATGATGCTATGTATGTGGCAGAATTGTTTTTCAAGGAGATTGTTAGGTTGCATGGTGTGCCAAAAACTATTGTTAGTGATAGAGATGTAAAATTCTTGAGTTATTTCTGGAAAATGTTATGGAATAAACTTGGCACTAAGCTTTTGTTTTCTACTACAGCACACCCACAAACTGATGGGCAGACCGAGGTTGTTAAGAGAACCCTCTCTACTGTATTAAGAGCTATCATTCAAAAGAATCTTAAGAATTGGGAGAAGTGTTTGCCCCATGTCGAATTTGCTTATAATCGTGCTGTTCATTCTGCTACAAAATTCTCTCCTTTTAAAATTGTTTATGGCTTTAATCCTTTAACGCCGTTAGATTTGCTTCCTTTACCTTCACATGAGTTTACTAACCTTGATGGTGCTAAGAAGGCTAAGTTTGTGCAGGATTTGCATAAGAAGGTGAAAGCCAATATTGAAAGAAGGAATGAGCAAATTGCTAGCCAAGTTAATAAGGGTAGAAAGCATGTGGTGTTTGAACCCGACGATTGAGTGTGGGTTCACTTGCGAAAAGAACGTTTCCCAGAACAAAGAAAGTCAAAACTCCAACCTAGAGGAGATGGTCCCTTTCAAGTTCTTGAAAGGATTAATGATAATGCTTATAAAATTGACTTACCTAGTTCTTATGGAAATGTTAGTGCTACTTTTAATGTAGCTGATCTCTCTTCCTTTGATATTGCAGATTCGAGGATGAATCCTTTTCAAGAGGGGGGAATGATGCAATAGCATCAAGAGACCTTGTTGAGCATAGAAGTGGACTTGATGAAGGATATGGTGCAAAGTTTCAAGCCCAAGGACATGATTTGCAAATTAAAGCCCAAGAGTTCAAGTCAAATGTGCCTAAAGATCCATTACAAGGTATAGGAGACCCAATAATAAGAGCTAGGGCCAAAGCAATGAAAGAAGCCTTCAATTGTTTAAGTCATAAGCTTCATAACGTAGAGCCCATTCATTTAAGTCAAGAGAAGGCCCAAGAAGATATAAAAGGTGTGATCATGCTAACCATTCTATAAGAGGAGTGCCAAGGCCCAATTGGAGTCTAATTGCAAGAGATTAAGAATCATGTGACAACCATGTGATTTTTAATGAAGCATGAGCATCCCATGTGACAACTTAAAGAAGTTAATTAGTTTTGACTAGGATTTTTTTTGAAAATTCGTTTTTTATTATTTTATTATTTTTTTGAACTTGGTCAAAGAGCTTATCTTGGAGATCAAGTTAAAATTAGTATCCTAATCTAATTAGGATATATTAGGCATCATTTAAAATATTTCTAATCAGGTTTTAGAGTTTTACTTTAATTAGGATTCTAGAAAATTTTGCCTATAAAAGGCTTCCTATTGTACTCTATTTTACACATGAATAAATTTGAGTATTATTCAAAAAAAAAATTTTTTTTTCTTTTTTTGAGGATGGAGGAACGCAACAATGGAAGACAGAAGAAGATAGAAGAAAAAGATAAAGATGAAAAAGATTAATGGAAAGAGAGAAAGTATGAAGAATAATGAAAGGGAAAACACAAAGATATACCTTGTACTAGCGACCAAAGCTCTGATACCAAATGATGAGAGACCTTCTAGGAACCTTGTCCTAGGAACCTTCAACAAGATAACACTTTGCCTGAGACCGGCTAGAATACAAGAATGTTGGTCAAAGGAAAGACCCTAAGAGAACTTGTCTCTTAGAACCCTAGCCTCAAGACGCCACAAAGGAAGACCAATCCTTTGATAAGTCACGTGAACTCTCAGAGAACACAAAGAAGTAAAAGCCTCATAGATAAATGAATAAATTTGAGTATTATTCAATTATCTGTGAGGCTTTTGCTTCTTTGTGTTCTCTGAGAGTTCACGTGACTTATCAAAGGATTGGTCTTCCTTTGTGGCGTCTTGAGGCTAAGGTTCGAAGAGACAAGTTCTCTTAGGGTCTTTCCTTTGACCAACATTCTTGTATTCTAGCCGGTCTCGGGCAAAGTGTCATCTTGTTGAAGGTTCCTAGGACAAGGTTCTTAGAGGGTCTCTCATCATTAATTCAAAACAAAATTCGAAAAAAAAAAGGGGTGAAAAAAAAAGTGAAAAAAAAAATTAAGATTGCAAAATACAAAATTGCAAGTTGTGCCAATTCAAAGTTGAAAGCAAGTTTGGACTTAGTTTCCTAATTGGAGTTAGTTTCTTAATTGGAGTCAATTTCCTAATTAGAGTTAGTTTCCTAATTAGAGTTAGTTTCTTAATTGGAGTCAATTTCCTAATTGGAGTTAATTTCTTAATTGGAATTTGTTTCTTAATTTGATTGCATTAAGTAGCTACCAAATTATCTACTTTCCTATTTGCATTCAAGAAATAATATTCTTTCCTAATTGTTCTAAACTTGAATTGCAAGTAGTTTTCTATTCTTAATGGCTTCTTATTTTCAGATTTTTTTTTTGTTTTCATCTCTTTCCTTTCAGACCTTCCCTTACTCCTTCTTTTTCCTTTTTGTTACACACCTTTTTTTTTCTCCTTTGTTTGATTCTTTGGGAATTTACATTTTAGGATTCTAGTTTTTTTTATTGCCACTAGTCTGATCTTTTCATTTGATTTGCTTGTGACTTGTTTAGAACACTTGTAAGAAGCAAATTATTGAGTGGTAAAAGGCAAGAGTGCAATTAACATTAAAGAAAAAGCCAAAAAGAGAGTTAAACACGAGTGAACTTATCATCTTTTGAGTGTAAACACGTGAGAAGAGTGCGTGAGGTCCTATTCCTTCTATCTTTATTTGACTAACTTTTCAGGTGATAAGATGTCCAATGAGTACAAATTCCTTGAAGAGGCTAACAAAGAACGATTCAAGCAATCTTGTGCAAGGTTGGATGCATTCCAATTCAATACCAACTCTACAGGACAAGATAAGAAAAAGGCATCCCCTGATTTCTATACTAGATGCCTTATCAAAGAGAAAGTCTGCAGCATGGCTATTGATAATAGTAACTATGTAAATGTTGCTAGTACCTTACTTGTTGAGAAATTAAACTTGCCTACTATAAAGCATCCTAGGCCATATACTTTGTTGAAGGGTAGTGCTGAATTTAAGGTTAATAAGCAAGTTTTGATTTCTTTCCCTATTGGAAAATATCATGATAAAGTGTTATGTGATATCGCTCCTATGTCTGATGGACATATTATGCTTGGTAAACCATGAAAACATGTGAGAAAAGCTAAATATGTTAAGCATAAGTACAAATATTGCTATTGCTATTCATTTGTATTCAATGAAAAAAATTATGTATTAGTACCTCTTGATCCTATGGATGCTTATGAGGATCAAATGAGAATAGTACAAGCATACAAAGCAAAAGAAAAAGAGAGAGAACATGAGTTAGAGAGAGAAAAAGAAGAGATTGAAAAAGAAACGAGTGTGAGTGAAAAGAAAGAGCAAGAGAGTTGTGAGAAAAGTGAGAAAAGCATGAGTGTGAGCTTGTTTGATGAAAAAAGAGAGGTTGAGAGCATGTGTAAGGATATTTGTTTATCTACTAACAATCTTAACCCATCTTTGCCTATTGTTAGTTCTAGCTCCTTGCAGGTATGTAGAGATTTGTTTTCAAAGAAGCCACCTAATGGACCCTCATCTTCAACTAGCATTGAAAAGAGTTGTGATTGCCTAGAATTGTTTCCTAAGAAACCACCTAATGGCGAAGATTCGAGGACGAATCTTTTCAAAGAGGGAGGGAATGATACAATACCAGTAGGCATGTCCATTGGAGCACTACAAGTTCGAGAAGCCCTTATCCATCAAGAAACTCAAATCATTCAAAAGGGTATGATTCAGGTCCAAATGACTCATGAAGAGATGGCCCATGCTCAAGAAGCCCAAATTGTGCTAGTATATGTCCAAAAATTTCAAAGAGTTCAAAATAATCTCTATGTTGGACGTCGACCCAAGTTTATAGCCCAAAATCCATATTTGATCAAGATCTCCTTAAAGATACAAAAGTGGAAGTCCAAGTGGAAGCCCAATGTCCTAAGAAGGTCTATGGAGCAACTAAAGTCAATATCCAATATGTTGAAGGCTCATTAACAAGAGCTAAAGTTAAAGCAATGAAAGAAGCCTTCAATTGTTTCATTTTTAAGCTTCATAACTTAGAGCCCATTCATTTAAGTCAAGAGAAGGCCCAAGAAGATGTAAAAGGTGTGATCATGCTAACCATTCTACAAGAGGAGTGCCAAGGCCCAATTGGAATCCAATTGCAAGAGATTAAGAATCATGTGACAACCATGTGATTTTTAATGAAGCATGAGCATCCCATGTGACAACTGATGAGAGACCCTCTAGGAATCTTGTCCTAGGAACCTTCAACAAGATGACACTTTGCCCGAGACCGGCTAGAAAATAAGAATGTTAGTCAAAGGAAAGACCCTAAGAGAACTTGTCTCTTAGAACCCTAGCCTCAAGACGCCACAAAGGAAGACCAATCCTTTGATAAGTCACGTGAACTCTCAGAGAACATAAAGAAGCAAAAGCCTCACAAATAATTGAATAATACTCAATTTCATTCAATCTACCTCTTCTTGGAGTACAAATGGGCCTTATATAGGCATTTGAAAAATAAAACCCTAAATACAAAATAACTCCTAGGTCTGGCGGGAAAATAAAAGAAATTAAAGTCTGGACAAATTCACCAAGAATGGCGCCTAATAAAGCTAAAAATCTGAAACAGAAACAATCAAATTAAAACAAAATAAAACCAAAAGAATTTTGTGGAAAATGGCTGGGCTCCTTCAATTAGGCTCCTTTCGGGCTTGGGCTAGCATCTTGTAGATATGAAATAATCTTCATGCCATTTTGTTCATTTTGGGCTTCATATTCAGCTAAGACTATGGGCTCCAAGTCCATTAGTTTTTGGATCACTCCATTCAAGGCCTCCTTCATAGCTTTGGCTCTTGATCTTGTTGGCCATCTTTGCAATGGATCTTTAGTTGGCCATCTTTTAGAGTTACGTCCAGCCCTTTTGTTTTCAAGTTCTTGATTTTGTTCAAGCTCTTTAAAGCCTTCTAGCTCACCTCCATCATTCCCTCCCTCTTGAAAAGGATTCGTCCTCGAATCCTATTTAAAGATAACATTTTTTTTTACCAGCTCATTTAAAAGTGCAGCAAGGGTTGAGAAGTCCTTTACAAATCGTCAGTAGAAACTTGCAAGTCCATGGAAACTCCTCACCTCACTAGCATTCTTAGGTGTTGGCCACTCTTGAATTGCCTTCACCTTTTCTTCATCCACTCGAAGGTCATCAGTACCTACAATAAAACCAAGAAAAACAACAGAATCCAAGCAGAAAGAGTATTTATCTAAATTTGCAAAGAGTTTATTTTCTCTTAAAATATCAAACACAGAATGCAAATACTTAGCATGTTCTTCTAGATTCTTAGAAAACACAAGAATGTCATCAAAATACACAACAACAAACTTTCCTATGTAAGGGTTCGACACATGATTCATTAAGCTCATGAATGTACTAGGAGCATTAGTTAAGCCAAAGGGCATAACAAGCTGATAGAGTACCATGGAGCGCTTATGATGACCTTCTAGGAGACCGTGCATGGCATAACCATCAAGGAAGGCTTGGACAAGTTGCTGAACATGAGCATCAATTTTCAGACTATGTAGAAAGTTTCTATTTTAGTTTTTGAATAAGACCATGTGGTCAAAACTTATGTTTAAAGAATAAGTTAGTTTCTTTCCTTTTTCTTCTTTATAGTTTCTTTCTTTTTTTATGGCACCATTATTAACTTTCCAAATTCTTGTAATAAATAGTGCCATCTTTTAAGGCATTATTTTTAGAAACTTTTAGGTCTTTCATTGCCTATATAAAGGCATCATATGTACTTAGAAAGGGAAGGAATAAGATGAATAAATAGAATTTTCTTTTCAGGACTTATGTTCTATTTGTGTGAGGTTCCTCTTGCTTTTTGAGCAATGGAGTGAATTCAAGCCAGACTTATCAAAGGAGTGGTCTTCCTTTGTGGCGTCTCAAGGCTAGGGTTCTAAGGGACAAGTTCTCTTAGGGTCTTATCCACTTGACCAACTATCCTTGTTTATATGTGTTCTTATTCTTTATGAGTTCTTTTGTTTTCTATTGGTGTGATTGTGTTCTTGAATCTTGCACGATCTGGGTAATGTTGTCAAAAAGGAGGTTCTTAGGACTTATTCCTACGGGGTCTCTCATCATTTGGTATCAGAGCTCTAGGTTTGCAAGTCAAGGTGTGATCTTTTCTTGTCTTTCTTTTGTATTCTTTATTTTTTCCTTTCTATTGTCTAGGTCTAAAAAGTTCTTACTTGTCTTCTTGTTTTCTAGCTGGTCCTCGTGTGTGACCTATGTTGGTTGGGGTTCCTAGAGCAAGTTGTCTAGTGGGTCTCACATCTCAAGCATGACCTATGTTGGTTGGGGGTCCTAGAGCATGTCGTCTAGTGGGTCTCACATCAATTGTTTGTCTTCTTGAGTGCTAACTCAAGGTTCTATTTGTGCGTTCTATGTTTTCTTGTCTCTTTTATGTTTCTTTTGGTCTCTTGCTAGTTGTCATACTTGTGTGTGAGTTTTGTCCTCTTTGCGTATTTTCATTTTTTTTTCTTAAAAAAAAATAGAGTGTGTGATACTCCAAAAAAAAAAAATTCGAAAAAAAATTCAAAAAAAAATTCGAAAAAAAAAGTGAAAAAAAAAAGAAAAAAAGAAATTGTCTAACTCCAAAAAAAAAAAAAAAAAGAAAAGAGCTTAAATTAGAAAAGAAAAAAAAAATTAGAAACTTTTGCATATTTTGATTTGTTTCTTATTTGGTTTGTAATTCAATTAAGTAACACCCAAGCAATATTTTCTTTCCTATTAACATTCAAGAGAGATTCAAGGACGAATCTTTTCGAAGAGGAAGGGAATGATAGAGTACCATGGAGTGCTTATGATGACCTTCTAGGAGACCGTGCATGGCATAACCATCAAGGAAGGCTTGGACAAGTTGCTGAACGTGAGCATCAATTTTCAGACTATGTAGAAAGTTTCTATTTTAGTTTTTGAATAAGACCATGTGGTCAAAACTTATGTTTAAAGAATAAGTTAGTTTCTTTCCTTTTTCTTCTTTATAGTTTCTTTCCTTTTTTATGGCACCATTATTAACTTTCCAAATTCTTGTAATAAATAGTGCCATCTTTTAAGGCATTATTTTTAGAAACTTTTAGGTCTTTCATTGCCTATATAAAGGCATCATATGTACTTAGAAAGGGAAGGAATAAGATGAATAAATAGAATTTTCTTTTCAGGACTTATGTTCTGTTTGTGTGAGGTTCCTCTTGCTTTTTGAGCAATGGAGTGAATTCAAGCCAGACTTATCAAAGGAGTGGTCTTCCTTTGTGGCGTCTCAAGGCTAGGGTTCTAAGGGACAAGTTCTCTTAGGGTCTTACCCACTTGACCAACTATCTTTGTTTATATGTGTTCTTATTCTTTATGAGTTCTTTTGTTTTCTATTGGTGTGATTGTGTTCTTGAATCTTGCACGATCCGGGTAATGTTGTCAAAAAGGAGGTTCTTAGGACTTATTCCTATGGGGTCTCTCATCACAAGCTATTCATACAAACCAAACTTAGTTTTAAATGCAGTCTTCCACTCATCACCCTCTTTCATCCTAATTTGATGATAACCACTCCTAAGATCTATTTTTGAAAACAAGCAAGCACCATGCAACTCATCCAGCATGTCATCAAGTCTAGGAATGGGATATCGATACTTAACAGTGATTTTGTTGATGGCTCGACACTCCACACACATCCTCCATTTGCCATCCTTCTTGGGCACAAGTATTACCGGAATAGCACATGCACTAAGGCTTTCTCTCACAAACCCCTTTTTCATGAGTTCCTCCACTTGCCTCTGAATTTCCTTAGTCCCTTTTGGATTTGCCCTATAAGCAGGTCGGTTAGGAAGAGACGCTCCAGGAATAAAGTCAATCATGTGTTCAACGCCTCTTATGGGAGGCAATCCATCCGGTACCTCTTCCAGAAATAAGTCTTTATATTCCTGCAACAAACTCAAAACACTAGAAGGAAGAGATTCATCAAGGTCACTAAGGGTTAGATAAACATCCTTATACAAGAGTATAAAAGATGTGTCACTACATAAAGCCCTCTTAATCTCTTATCTACTGGAAAATAGTGTTACTTTCTTTTCTTCACTCTCTTGACTTTTCTTTTCAATAGCTCTCTTTTCTTTTCTCTCCATCTCACTTTCTTTTCTTTCTTTCTCACGCACTTTCTTTTTTTTTTCTCTTAACTTGCATTCTTGAGTAATTCGCTTTTGATCTTCATATGCCTACAAGGGTCTGAGAGGCGTTAGCATAATGGTTTTCTCATTAAACTCAAAAGAATACCTGTTAGTATAACCATCGTACATAACTTTCCTATCAAATTGCCAAGGTCTACCCAATAACAAATGTCCAGCATACATAGGAGCTATATCACATAAAACCTCATCATGGTAACTTCCTATGGAAAATGCTACAACAACTTGTTTAGTAACTTTAACATCCCCATTATCATTGAACCACAACAAATTATAAGGAGTGGGGTGTTTTCTAGTTGGCAAACCTAGCTTTTCAACCAACAAGGTACTAGCAACATTAGTGCAGCTCCCATTATCAATGATAAGGCTACATACCTTGTTGTTAACAAAACACCTAGTGTAAAAGATATGCTCTCGTTGTTCTTTTTCAAGCTCCTCTTTCGGTTGAATGCTAAGAGCACGCCTTGACACTAGAGCCTCACCAATCACAGCTTCAGCTACCTCCACATCAGATTCATCACCTCCATTGGAGCTTAACTCAGCTTCCACATCTTCATCACCGCTGCTTTCACTAGTAACAACACCATTCTCAAGCAAAATCATAGTCCTTTTATTTGGACATTGTGAAGCGATGTGACCAAAACCTTGACATTTAAAGCATTTAATTTTAGAAGAACTAGAAGAAGATTTAGGTTCAGATTTACCTTTAGAAGTAGATGTTTGCAACTTCATCTTATTCTCCTCTTTAGGCTTGGTCTCTCCTGATACAATATCAGTAGGCATGCCCATTAAAGCACTACAAATTCGAAAAGCCCTTATCCATCAAGAACTTCAAAGAGCTCAAGTGGCCCAAATTGTGCACTATGTCCAAAAATTTCAAAGAACTCAAGATAATATCTATGTTGAACGTCGACCCAAGTTTAGAGCCCAAGATCCATATTTGATAAATTCAAAATATGCTGAATTGGACTTTGGACATGATATTTCCTTAAAGATGCAAAAGTGGAAGTCCAAGTGGAAGCCCAATACTCTAAGAAGGGCCATGGAGCAACTAAAGTCAATATCCAATGTGTTGAAGGCCCAATGTAGTTATACACACACAAGAGATGCCAAGGCCCAATTGGAGTCCAATTACAAGAGATTAAGAATCATGTGACAACCATGTGATTTTTAATGAAGCATGAGCATCCCATGTGACAAATTAAAGAAGCTGATTAGTTTTGACTAGGATTCCTTTTGAATTTCGTTTTTTATTATTTTATTATTTTTTTTGAACTTGGTTAAAGAGCTTATCTTGGAGATCAAGTTAAAATTAATATCCTAATCTAATTAGGATATATATTAGGTATTATTTAAAATATTTCTAATTAGGTATTAGAGTTTTACTTTAATTAGGACTCTAGAAAATTTTGCCTATAAAAGGCTTCCTATTGTATTCTATTTTACACATGAATGAAATTGAGTATTATTCAATTATTTGTGAGGCTTTTGCTTCTTTGTGTTCTCTAAGAGTTCACGTGACTTATCAAAGGATTGGTCTTCCTTTGTGGCGTCTTGAGGCTAGGGTTCTAAGAGGCAAGTTCTCTTAGGGTCTTACCTTTGACCAACAATCTTGTTTTCTAGCCGGTCTCGGGCAAAGTGTCATCTTGTTGAAGGTTCCTAGGACAAGGTTCCTAGAGGGTCTCTCATCATCTCCCTTAAACTTGAAAGAGGACTTGAAGTCTTTGTTAGAACCTGCATGTGATTTCAATTTCTGTTTTGTCTTAAAATGCTTCTCCACCTTAATGGCTTTATGCAACAACTCGTCCATATCAAGGTAGTTTTGCAATTCAACTTTTGCAGCAGTTTCAGGGTCTAAGCCACCAAGAAATCTTGCCATTGTAACTTCTGAATCTTCCTCAATGTCAGCTTTGATCATGGCAATTTGCATTTGCTGAAAATATTCTTCCACACTCATAGATCCTTGTTTGATTTTGTGGAGCCTCTTGTGCACATCCCTATAGTAATGGGTAGGGACAAATCTCTTTCTCATGAGAGCCTTCATTTCTGGCCAAGACCGAATTGGACTCTCTCCAGAACGCCTCCTACTAGTGGTTAATTGATCCCACCATAGGCTTGCATAATCTGTGAACTCCAAAGCAGCTAATTTTATTTTACTTTCTTCTGAAAAAGATTGACAGTCAAATAAAAACTCAACTTTTCTTTCCCATTCAAGATATACATCAGGATCAGCTTTCCCTTGAAAGGAAGGGATTTTCATCTTGATGTTACTAAAGGCATCTTTCTTTCGAGGGGGAGCTCTCCTAACTCTTTCATGTTGGCTTTCCTCCTCAAAATCAGATTCATCTCCTCCTAGAACAACATTTTTACCATGCCTTGCCTTGTTGTTGGAAGAAGAAGAATCCATTTGATCCAACCTAGTATTTAGCCTCTTGAATTGTTCTTGAACAGATTTGATGAACAATTTAAGGTCAACTTGGTTATCCTCACTTTTAGACATGATTGGTACCTGAAATGTTAGTAGTGAATAGCAAGAAAAAGGACCTGACTACTCCCTCACGTGTTTCACTCTAAATGATGCAAATTCACTCGTGTTTCACACTTGTAATGGCTTTTACAATGATGAAAACACTCTTGCCTTTTTCCTCTCAACTTGCTTCCTATAGTGTACTGAATTAAATCCAACAAATCAAAAGAAGCAGCACCTGAAGTGGCAATCTCAAATTAGAACCCAAGATGTAAAGTTCTCAAAGAGACAACAAAAGTCCAACATTTTAAAAAAAAATTCGTAGGTGCAGCCAATGGAAAATACAGCAAAGTGACTAGAAAAGGAAATGAAGACAATGAATTTATGGAAGAAATGGTATGTGGCAGATTATGGGAGAACAAATGGTTAAATGATTAATTATCAAGAGTTATGGAAAGAAAATTGGAATTTGGAATCAGTATTGAAGCAATCAGAAATTTGAAATTTAGAACAAGGTGAATGAATGCAAATTTCCTTTTATGAATTGTGCACAATATGACTTTTAATGATCAGATTAACTCAAGGAATCAAAAATGGTAATTCCAAGAATCAGAAATCACCAGATCTTCAGCAATTGCAATTCAAGTCAATAATTCAAAATTTTACAATTTCCAGCACAACTTTCCCTTTTCACAGATTCTGACTTCTTTTTTTTTTTTTTTTCAACTTTTCCTTCTTTTCTTTTCTTTTTTTTTTTCACTGTAATATACTTTTTTTTTTTTTTTCGAATCTCAAAGGTGCTGAAATTTGCAAACAGAACACAAGATTTCTGAAAGATCAGAATGACATGCACGAAAGAAATAGAACTTGCTCTAGAAATATCGGATTGATGTGATTCTGAAACGAGCAGAAAGAAGAGATCTTGAGACACAAGAAAGACCTATTAAACGTCCAAAAACACGAAGGAAAACACCAGAAACAGCCGCATGAAAAAAAGGACGAGCAGAAAAGAATCAAATGAAATAAGGGAAAAGAAATAGCTATAACTTGCTCTACAAAAATCGGATTGATGTGATTCCAAATCGAACAGAAAGAAGAGATCTTGAAACACAAGAAACACCTATTAAATGTCCAAAAACACGAAGGAAAACACCAGAAACAGCTGCACAAAAATATGGACGAACAGCAAAGAATTAGACGAAATAAGGGAAAAGAACAAGGAAAAAGTGGATGAAACCAACCTCAACCAATGCTCTGATACCAGATGATATGAGACCCTCTAGGAACCTTGTCCTAGGAACCTTCAACAAGATGACACTTTGCCCGAGACCGGCTAGAAAACAAGAATGTTGGTCAAAGGAAAGACCCTAAGAGAACTTGTCTCTTAGAACCCTAGTCTCAAGACGCTACAAAGGACGACCAATCCTTTGATAAGTCACGTGAACTCTCAGAGAACACAGAAGAAAAAGCCTCACAAATAATTGAATAATACTCAATTTTATTCAATCTGCCTCTTCTTAGAGTACAAATGGGCCTTATATAGGCATTTGAAAAATAAAACCCTAAATACAAAATAACTCCTAGGTCTGGCGGGAAAATAAAAGAAATTAAAGTCTGGACAAATTCACCAAGAATGGCGCCTAATAAAGCTAAAAATTTGAAACAGAAACAATCAAATTAAAACAAAATAAAACCAAAAGAATTTTGTGGAAAATGGCTGGGCTCCTTCAATTAGGCTCCTTTCGGGTTTGGGCTAGCATCTTGTAGATATGAAATAATCTTCATGCCATTTTGTTCCTTTTGGGCTTCATATTCAGCTAAAACTATGGGCTCCAAGTCCATTAGTTTTTGGATCACTCCATTCAAGGCCTCCTTCATAGCTTTGGCTCTTGATCTTGTTGGCCATCTTTGCAATGGATCTTTAGTTGGCCATCTTTTAGAGTTACATCCAGCCCTTTTGTTTTCAAGTTCTTGATTTTGTTCAAGCTCTTTAAAACCTCCTAGCTCACCTCCATCAACAACTTAAAGAAGTAGATTAGTTTTGACTAGGATTCTTTTTGAAATTTTGTTTTTTATTATTTTTTGAACTTGGTCAAAGAGCTTATCTTGGAGATCAAGTTAAAATTAGTATCCTAATCTAATTCCTTAATATTAGGCATCATTTAAAATATTTCTAATCAGATTTTAGAGTTTTACTTTAATTAGGACTCTAGAAATTTTGCCTATAAAAGGCTTCCTATTGTACTCTATTTTGGAAGATGAATGAAATTGAGTATTATTCAATTATTTGTGAGGCTTTTGCTTCTTTGTGTTCTCTGAGAGTTCACGTGACTTATCAAAGGATTGGTCTTCCTTTGTGGCGTCTTGAGGCTAGGGTTCTAAGAGACAAGTTCTCTTAGGGTCTTTCCTTTGACCAATATTCTTATTTTCTAGCCTGTCTCGGGCAAAGTGTCATCTTGTTGAAGGTTCCTAGGACAAGGTTCCTAGAGGGTCTCTTATCACTAATAGTATTTATCTATCTTATTCACCTAGCTATTCTTCCATTACCAATTCAAAACTTATGTGCCCATTTTTTTTCTCTAATTACCCTCTATCAGCAAATTTGTAAAGTAACAATAACAGAAATATATGAACTACCAGCAGCTATCCTTTAATACATAATCAATGGGGGTTCTGTACATTAAGGGTTCATATCAATATCTCAAGGGTTACATTTCCAATGATAAGCCATATTATAGGTCAACAAAGTTTACAGCAGATATCATGAATCCATACATTAAATACCAAATTAAGATGAGGTCTAACCTCTCAATACATACATCCTCAGTAATCAAAATATGAAAGCCTACACTTGGCAATACAGATACATGATGATGCTATACAAGACTTAACAAAAAATTAGTATCTACCCTATTACACTCAGACCAAGTGTAGCTTCCCACACTAGGCCTCAACTTATGGATGTTCATCTACTTGCTTGCCCTTATCCTTACCCGAGGAACCTTCACCTGAAATTGTAATCCCATAAAACGGGGTGAGATACAAATCTCAGTAACCAAGGCAATTGCATCATATAATCCAGTTTAATAAGCATATATACATGAATCAAAATCAACATCAAAATCATATCAGCTATACCAGTGAATGAAACAATTAGGCTATCATGATTACTATCCCATACTAGCAATCATAATTTCATATGTTAAAGGCCATTAACACCGGGAGAGGCCCGTTCACGGCACCCACTCCCCATTGAGCACAACCAGGGCTCAGTGCATCTGGGGTTTAATCATAACCCGGTGCTCGATCGAAGCACATGCACGGGTGGCAGCCGCACCACAGCTCCACCATAGACTCACAAGGTCCAATCATAATACAATGGATAGCCAACCAATTCATTCAACATTTCAAATCATTCATATACAGCAAATATAAAATTAAAATAGACATATGCATAGAATTAATGTAAACCTCGATTACCTCACTTGTAGACAATTTGCAACAGCCACCAATGGTACAAAAATCCCTATAACCATAACATCAGAAAATTACTACTCTAATTCATTATTAATAGTAGTAACAAGTACCCAAGGAATTTAAATGCTAATAACTACCTAAATAATACTTACCCAATCACCACAAATCTCTAAATTCGGATTGAGTATGTCCTCTACCAGAAACTTCAATATAACACTCAAATTCCTAAGCAAATTCGTACATAATTAACACCCATACTATATTTCACTAGAATGGATAGCTTACACTTACCTAATGCCAGCCCTAGCCTCAACCTACGAATTTCCTCTAGAAAAACACCAAACAACTCTATTTCAGAATTTGGGTATGGTGAAAATACTCAAAATGAAAAACTAATCGAACTAAATTAAAGAGAAAGATGAGGGGATTAAGTTGTATAATTATTACCTTGGCTGAATCTTTTACTCTAAATGTGAGAAAATGTGGAATTATGCCAAGAACCCTAGCCCCTCCTTCTCACCTCTGAATTTTCTTTGTGTCTTTGTGTTTTGCAGAATGGGGGAGGTGGCTGGTCAGTTTTTAGGGTTTTAGTTGGGTTAAGTTGGATCAAATATGGGTCATGGGTTGCTCCAAAGGTCTAACTCCAAATGGGCTTCAGTTTTGAGCTTGTTGGGCCAGTTTTAAGGTGTTGGGCTGCAGAATTTTATTGGATCAACTCTTATGCATTGGGTTGCTGAAGTTTAATTAGGTGTGGGCCAAGTTTGAAGAGCTCAAGGGTTTGGGTCTACACAAGGGTAATTGGGACACTTATAAGAGTCTATACAAGGTGGATCTTGGGCCTCTATCACATTAAATTAGATTGGGCTTGCACCTAACTCATTGGGCCTCCATTAGCCTCTTATCATGATTTATTAATTTGGGCCTAGATGAGGTTTCTATCCTGATTAATTCTCAAACCCATATTAATAATTTATCTCTCTAAAATTTCTATTCACTAACTTGCCCAATTATCCTCTATTAATTATTTTTAATTACTCTAAATCTATGATTAATACCTTAATTAATTTTGAGGTGTTACAGTGTCATGACCTAAAGACCTACGCCGCAGTGCAATCAGGTTCTATTACCCTACCTAAGCAAAATTTTTGTTTTGCATTGTGGCGAAGCACATTATTTAACAACCCTAATTTTTAATTATCGTAATTAGGCTTAATTATGTAGATAATTGTCACACTATATTAATTTGACATCAATTTTATGCCAACACTAGCTAAAAGTACCAATTTAAATCCATTTTGAAAAAATTCACACTTTTAACAGTGAAAATAAACTACATTAAAAGCTAAAATAGTGCATTCTTGGCTTAATAGACTATATGAACTTATCGAATTTATTTTTCATTTCTAACACATTTGTTCAACTAGAATTAATACAATTTAAAGCCCAAAAGTTGGATCCAATCCATAGAACATGAAATGCACATCACATTTGCATTTTCCATGAAACTCCATATTTTAATATGAAATTTGAAAAATCATAATTAATTCTAAAAAAAATCAAAATCATTCATGCTATAGCTTTCTAGAAAGTTCAGGATGTCTTCTAACTACCATAAAAAGTTTAGCTCCAAAGAACTAGGTTTGCCCCTCATGAAATTCAATGGAACAGTAACACTAGTCATTGATATATCTTGCAACTGAATCTAAATTTTAAGAATTTATATCTCCCTCTACAGAGCCCCAAATTGGATACTCTTAGTGGCTATGGAAAGCTTAAGATGAGACCTAATTTCTGTAAAATTTTCATAGGCATATGAGTTCATGTGATCCACAGAATCTATTACATATCAGAAATTGCTATAGTATTTGGGCACCAACAGACCTCTAACTTCAAAAAATCATAACTCTCTCTGTATAGCTCCTTTTCATGCAAATTTAGTGGCCCTAGAAAGCTTATAATGTCAGCTATATGTTTGTAAAATTTCATGAGTATTGGACTTTAATTGGCTCTTGAATAACATAGAAATGTAAACTGACCATATGAACAGTGATTGGGACAATTTTCCATAATTTGGCCAACTTTAAAAATTTATAATAAATTCGTTAAAGCTCCAAAAATAGTGTTTTTTAGCTCTGTGAAAAGCTATAGATGAGACCTATAATCCTGAAAAATTTCATGCCTCAAATTGTCCATTTGGTTAGTTTGTGGTTTATCTCAAGGTTATGTCACATTTTGTAACCATAATGGGGTCAAATAGTATCAAATGGCCTTCTAGCCATTTCACAACACTGGAGTATGTCCCAAAGCAGAAATGTAGCAAATAAAAGCTTCTCAAATGGTGCAAATCATCATGGAACTCAAAATCACCTTCCTAGTTGTCATTATACACATGTACCTCAAGGCATTAATATGTCAAGAATTCACATAAGCATACATTTGACTCTAAATCCCATTCATACATGATGTTTACATACTTTTATATGTGCTCAATAATTTACATCTCATAAACATTATATACATACATATTTTGACATTATATTATACAAAATCTTATTCTATTATCAAAGTCTTATGATTCAAGCTCCTTGGATTCCAATCCTTGTTCCTTGAAGTTTACCTAAACATGGTTAGACCTAATCCTTGCTCACTTAAAGAATCCTAATAGCTCTTTACCCTTTTAAACATATATATATGATGCATTTTCATATCAAAGAATGTAAGCATACCATTAAAGCTTCAAGTAACTATACATAAATATAATTTTATATGATATAAACTCATTCAAGTTAAACATAGGCTTTAAGGGTTTTGGTATAGCTTCACCTAATTTTTTTGGGACTTTTGGATTAGCCTCACCCATTATAAGGGACTTTTGGCTTTGTCTTACCCATTTTTAGGGACTTTTAGCTTTTTCTCACTCATTCCAAGAGACTTTTGGCATAACCATACCGATTCAAGCCATTTTGCATTCAAAATTCATTTCAAGAAGCATAATGGTACCAAGACATTCAATCAATGGCTATAAATATATCTCATGGTTCAATCATACACACAAGCATCCTATGACAATCAAACATCCAAGAAATGCATGCAAGAAAGGTTAGAGAGCTATCTTATGCCAAGAAACACAAACTTTTTCCTTTACTCTTCACTTCCCCTTCTCAGCCTTACACATACACCTAGGGGGATCTTGATTTGCTTGGCCTAGACACACCAAATAAGACATAAATGCATTGGAACCAATTGTAGCTTCACATAAATTCTATACAGGCTTACTTTGTGCATGTTTGGTTTAGCGTTGGAAAAGGTGAGAAAATCATGTTTGCAACCCACAAAATGCAAAAGCAATAAATGATTGCTTTGGCCAAACCACTTTTTGGGGGAAGAAAATGCTAATCCAAATGCTTTATTTATCTTAGGACATTAATATGGTTACAAATAAGGGCATAGTGAAGAAACTTATAGAATTCATGATCTTAGCTCTAATTTCTCATTCAATCTAAGTCTCATGACTTTATTTAAATATATTAGAGTTATCACAAACTCAATTCAAGGAGCTAAATACTAAATTACTTCTTTATGCCTAAAAAGGAAGCTAAACTTTCATCTTTCAAACCATGGTTTCTAAATTGAAGTTAATGTTTCCATTATTATTCTTATATCATTTTAAGACTATCTATAGTCCAAGAATCTATTGAACAACTTCCTAACCCTTAGAAATTGCTCTTGGCTGAATATAGAACCATAAAACTCTAACATGCACATTCCAAAGTTTCAATCAATCTTAAGCTTAAATTCTTATTCCTTGCATCAAATTACATCTAAATATACTAATTAGGAATGGAAAATAACATGGTTAGCCATTAAAGAAGTCCAGGCTGAATCATTACACAATCATAGTCTAGATTGCATCTTTTCATGATTCAAGGAAAATTAATGTTAGATATGGAATCCTTGCATGTTAAAACCCTTGGTTTTATTAAGAACATATGAAGAAAAGCTCTCCTCCTCACTTTCTCTCTAGGCCGAAGCTTAAATGGCTTGGAAACACAAGATTTTGCAAGTGTTTGAAGTAAAGTTTTACTTTAAAACAAAGCATTCTTCACGTAGATTATTTTCCACTGATTGATTTTTTTTGAAAAAGTTCCTTTTTGGCTTGGGTCAAACCTGAATTTTCAAGTTTTTTTTTTAAAAATCACCATTAGAGGGCTCTTAAAGAGAGAAACAATTTTCCTAATTGGTGTGAGATAAAACGAAGTTGTTTACTTACTTAAATAAGAGCTTAAACTTCTTCTCTCTCTCTTCCTTAATGTCATGCCATGGTTGCTCTAAAATTCTAAAATGGAAGCTTGGAGAATATGATGAGATGTAATCTTACTTCAAAAATTTTTCAAAATGACTATTTTGCTTCTACACGCTTGTTTCTTCCGTTTAAGCTCATTCAACTCTTTTTTGAGAACCGTCTTTTCTATCATAAAACTTAGGTCTTTTAATTCATAAAATACCCTTGATTTCACTCAAATTAGATTAAAAACCTTCTTGAATCTGTCAAAGTTTTAGTCAACTAATGCTCTAAATTGCAAACTGATGGGTTTAACTATTTTAGGGATTCCTATGGTTTTTAGGGCCTCTAAGAAACCCCGGAAGACTCAATTTTCCTATTTAAAAATTCTTCCTTTGAGTTTTCTAAAAGTTGTTTGAATTTACAAAAATGCCACTGCCTTTTTGCCAAATTTTAGTTAGCTATTCTGGTTCCAGTTTTCAGGCATCTTTGGTCTTTGTATTCTCATTTTTTAATGTTTAGATCATTACTCTAATTTTGTTTGGCCTCAATTCTTTCCATCTAAGAGACTTTCTTTTACAACTAATCAGCTTCAATCCTTTGTAGAATAACCAAGTATTACATTAATGATTATAAATCAAGGTCTAAAGTCATTACAATTAATTAAATTGGGAAAAAGTGAGAAAATTTGAACCATGATACTATTAGGGTCATTAGTCAAACAACCAATACTATTTGATCCCATAAGTAACTCTAATTATCAAGACATTTGATTCACATTACCATTGATTCCAAGCATTGTAAATCCTCTTACAAATGTTTCCAAGTAATATATCATATTCATAGTAAAATCCAAGGTTTTTAAGCAAAAATAAGAGTTTAGGGGACTTAGGCTGCAACTTAGACCTCGCCACGGCTAAATTGGTTACTGGAACTTAAAATCAACACTATGGACCTTGCGCTGCGACTTAGCCTTCCGTGCCTCGGCAAAAGTGCTTTTGGGAACCTATTATTCAACCTTTCACGATTTTGTGGCAAGTTGGAGCCTCACCGTAGCGAGCCTATGTGGCGTTGTAGTGAGAGAGCCTCTTGGAACTCTCCAAGTTTACCTCTTGATGCTTGCTGCGATGAGCTTCACTTGTGCTAAGGCGAGTTTGCTCTCTATTACTCTCTCTAGGTGAATTTCTCGCGTTGCTCTACAGTGAGGCATCTCATGCTGCTACTCTCCTAGCTTCTGGAACTCCCTTGGCCTTGACTTATATGGTTTTGGTTGCTACTCAACCCTTTTATGTACCTAAACTCTCTAAATTTTGTCTTACACATATCAGACCTTCCTCAAGCTACATCCTAAGGTCATTTTACCTTAATTTGTAAGGCTTTAATGGCAATGAACTAGCTAAATTGCTCATCATGCCCTCACATCCACTTAAAGACTAGAGTATTGATTTCCAATCTCTCTAACAATCATACAAAAGTAAATTTAAGAATTATTGGCAGCAACAAGATTCATAAACTACTAACATGATGATTCATGGTGATACTGATGTGCAAGACCCTCTAAGAACCTTGTCCTAAAACCCTTCAACAAGATGACACTTTGCCCGGGACTAGCTAGAAAATAAGAATGTTGGTCAAAGGAAAGACCCTAAGAGAACTTGTCTCTTAGAACCCTAGCCTCAAGACGCCATAAAGGAAGACCAATCATTTGATAAGTCATGTGAACTCTCAGAGAACACAAAAAAGCAAAAGCCTCACAGAGAATTGAATAATACTCAAATTCATTCATTCATAATCTTCCAAAATAGAGTACAATAGAAGGCCTTTTATAGGCAAATTTCTAAAAGTCTAAAGTCTTAATAAAAGTAAAACTCTAAAATCTGATTAGAAATATTTTAAATTGTGCCTAAAATCAAGGAATTAGATTAGGATACTAATTTTAAATTGATCTCCAAGATAAGCTCTTTGACCAAGTTCAAAAAAATAATAAAATAATAAAAAACGAAATTAAAAAAGAATCCTAGTCAAAACTAATCAGCTTCTTTAAGTTGTCACATGGGATGCTCATACTTCATTAAAAATCACATGGTTGACACATGATTCTTAATCTCTTGCAATTGGACTCCAATTGGACCTTGTCACTTGGACTTCAACATGTTGGATATTGAATCTAGTTGCTCTGTGGACCTTCTTAAGACAGTGGGCTTCCACTTGGACTTCCACTTTTGCATCTTTAAGGGGATCTCATGTCCAAAGTCTAATTTAGCATGTTTTGAATTGATCAAATATGGATCTTGGGCTCTAAACTTAGGCTGACGTCCAACATAGATATTATCTTAAGCTCTTTGAAATTTTTGGACATAGTGCACAATTTGGCCTACTTGAGCTCTTTGAAGTTCTTGATGATGAGAGTTTCTCAAACTTGTTGTGCTCCAATAGACATATCTACTGGTTTTATATCATTGAGTGTGTGAGGTCAAGGGAGAGGATTCAAAGCTTAAGGAAAAAGTGTACAAATGCTAGTAAGGTAGCTCTCTCCACCTTCTCTCATGCATGATTGCTTGCTTTACTCATCTTTGAATGTGTGTATGTGTATTTCAAGCCATAAAAAATGTTCTAGCATGAGCTCTTACTCCATGGTACCATGATGATGCATTATGTTTCTAAATGATGTCTTTGATGCTTGCGTCAGTTTGCTTGAGTATGGTGAAGCCAAGAACCCTCTAGCCATGGTGAGGATGAGCCAAGAACTCTTAAGATTGGTTGAGACAAAATAAAGAATCTCCAAAAAGTAAGATTGACTCCCAAGAGCAAGGTTGAGTCCAAGAACCTCTTAAAAAATGGATGAGGCAAGTCCAAAATCCACAAGTGAATGGGTGAGGCTAATCCACTTGCTTGGCAAGCCTTTGTATGCTATGTATGACTTGTTTAAATGTTAAAAATGCTTCTTGAATGCTTACACATGTTAATATGTCCATACATGCATTTGTAAGACTTATTTTGCATACTTTATGTATGATTGAATAAGAGATGAGCTATTGTGATTCTTTGAATCTCATCCCCTCCTCTTCAATATTCTAACATACTAGGTGGAGCAAGATAGCAAGGAGATGGGAGCCAATCACTTGAGAGATGAGAGCATGACATTGAAATGTATAGAATTGGCTACTTTAAGGACATCAAAGTGGCAAATGTGTAATCTATGGTTGTATATAACAAATTACTTTATGAGCATGTATAATTATGATAATATGTCATGTATAAATGAGAGATTATGTTATGTGACCCTTAGAATGTATATTGAGTATGTAATGGCAAATTTTACTTCTTGAAAGTTTGAAGCATTAGTGTATAAGTGGAAGTGAAATGGCCAAATTGAGAGGCATAGGTGATGCGATCCATCAACGGGAGCAAGCTGTCTCAAATGCTTGGAATGATCCTCTGCAAATTCCAAGTGGCCCGATGACAAGAGCACGAGCTAAAAGAATAAGAATGAGGGAAGCCTTAAGTGGACTTGTTCAAGAGACCTGGACTAAGCAAATAGCAATTGGAGCAACAAAAGTCAAGCAAGATATGGACATTTCCAATGTGGGCGTCCTCAACATCATATGGGCTGAAGATGGAGCTGCTGAGGCTAGATTGGCCCAAAACATCATAAATTGAAGTGCTTGAACCATGGACCATCCATTGGTGGGCTCATTTAGGGCTAAATAATGCTATTTTGGGCTTAATAGGCTGATTTCTAGAACCGTAATTATTTAGACGAAATTAGCTTATTTAGGGGGGTTTATTTCCTTTTTATTTTTTGAGAGAATTTGACTTTTATAATTCTGATTCCATAGGCCATTAATTAGGAAATTTGCCATTAATTTCCCTAGTTTTCCTTTTCTATGAGCATTGAAGGCAGATTTGACTTGCACACTATATAATTGTATTCTGCCTCCCATTGTAATCAGATTTGAATGAATAGAAATCATATTTTCTGGAAATCCCAGAATTGAGAGGAGTGCTCTCTAGGGTTCTTCATTGAACTTGTAGACTTATCAAGGCTTGATCAACCTTGTGGCGTCTTCCAACACTCGGGGTCCTTGTCTCTTCGTGTTCAAGGGTTCCAAGTGGATCGTTCAGACTTGATTTAGCTTTCTTGGGGTGTGTATATTTCAGATCGGTTGTGGGTTCAAGGGGATTCAATTCCTTGCGGGTTCGCACCATCTTGGTATCAGAGCTTCGGCCCCTAAATCAGGTCATATCCGTGTGTCTTGTGCTTTTCCAGATTGCGTTTCTCTTTTGTTTTGAAATTCTATTTGTCTTCCATTATTCTGGATGTGCTGAATTTTAATCCTCTGTTTGTCATGTTTTCCGTTGAGTTTCTGGACGTATAGTAGGTCTTTCTTATATCCCAGAATCTCTTCTTTCAGATTGCTTTAAAATCATCTCATTTGGAGTTCTCTAACTCGAGATATTGTCCTTTAAATTCAGACGCGTTTTTCCAGATTTATTTTGCTGTTTCTGTTCTGTTTATCCAAATTTCGTTTTTTTTCTTTCATATTCCAGAAAAAAAAAAAAGCAAGGCAAAAAAAAAATAAGAGAAAAAAAAAATTGCTGAAAAGAAAAGGCCAAAAAAAAAAAATTGTGCTGTTCTGGAAGTAGTATTGGTTTGAGCTAAGCTTTTACAACATTCTGCATCTTTAACTTTCATTCCCTGATTTTCTCAACTATAGTATCTGCTTACTACTCATTATCTCCAAGTGTTGGATTGAATCTCACAAGAATTGTGATAGCTTTGTATTGAGTCTGATTAGTTTCTTTAAAGAGCCTATAGAGACACTGAGAGTGGAAAAAGGCAAGAGTGTGAATCCATTATTAAGAGTGACATCTTTGAGGGTAAACACGTGAGGAAAATTTGCGAGGATCTTTATTTCTCTAATCAATTTTTCTTGCAGCTTATAATGTCTAATAGGGAGGAAATATCAAGTGGAGGAGGTAGTGCACAGAACCTGGATCTCGTTGTAAAAGCCATGCAGCAGCAATTCGAACGTCTTAATGTGGTGCTTGGAGGGATAAGAGACCGGATGGATAAGCAAGACACAATGATTGCAAACTTGCAGAGAAGACCACCTACTGTAAGTCCTAATCCTAAAAGATATGAGAGGCATAGAGATGATTCTATGGATGATTTTGAGTCTGAAAATGAAGTAGGAGGTGGTAGTGAAGAAGACTATGAATCTGAATTTGATTTGGGTAGAAATAGGCCTAGGGAAGTTAGGCATGAAAGGAGACACGGTAAAAATGCTCCAAGGGGTAGAAATAGGGTGGATGGAAACCTTGGAAATATTAAGATGAAGATACCTTCTTTCCAAGGTAGAAATGATCCTGAAGCTTATTTGGAGTGGGAGAAGAAAATTGAGTTCATTTTTGAGTGCCATAATTATTCTGAAGCAAAAAAGGTGAAATTGGCACTCATTGAATTCACGGATTATGCATTAATTTGGTAGGATAAATTGGTCCTAGAGAGGAGGAGGAATGGTGAGAGACCCCTAGAAACATGGAGGGAGATGAAGGCTCTCATGAGGAAGAGGTTTATACCCAGCCATTACTATAGAGACCTCTTTCAAAAGTTGCAGTCCCTTACTCAAGGCTCTAAGAGTGTAGAGGAATATCACAAAGAGATGGAAGTGGCTATGCTTAGGGCAAATGTGAAAGAGGATAGGGAAGCAACAATGGCTCGATTCTTAAATGGGTTGAATAAAGAAATCGCTAATATTGTGGAGTTGCAGCATTATGTGGAGTTAGAAGACATGGTGCACATGGCAATGAAGGTTGAAAGGCAACTTAAACAAAAAGGATCAGCAAGGTACCTTTCAGGCTCTAGTTCTTCAATGAGACCAAAATGGAAGAAGGAAGAAAAAAATGTTCAAAGAGAAGTCCCAAAAGGCAAAGAGGAAGCTTCATCTAAAAACAAAGGTAAATCTGATTCCCAATCATCTAGAAATAGAGATATTAAATGTTTCAAGTGTTTGGGAACAGGTCATATAGCTTCGCAATGCCCCAATAAGAGAGTAATGATCATGAAGGACCGTGAAGTGGTGACTGAAAGTGAAAGTGATGATTCCATGCCGTCACTTGAAGATGCTAATGATGATGGGTTCGAGTATGCTGTAGAAGGAGAAGCACTTGTGACTAGAAGAGCTTTGAATTCTCAAGTTAAGGAAGATGACATTGAGCAGCAAAGAGAAAACATCTTCCATACTCGCTGTCTCATAAGCAACAAGGTATGCAATATGATTATTGATGGTGGGAGTTGTACCAATGTTGCTAGTACCACTCTAGTTGAGAAATTAAATGATGAGAGACCCCGTAGGAATAAGTCCTAGGAACCTTCAACAAGATGATACGTTGCCCGGGACCGGCTAAGAACAATAAATGTTGGTCAAATGGATAAGACCCTAAGAGAACTCGTCCCTTAAAACCCTAGCCTTGAGACGCCACAAAGGAAGACCACTCCTTTGATAAGTCACTTGTATTCTATAGAAGAACACATAGAAACAAGAATTCTCACAATGAGAAATAAAATTCTGAATTCATTCCAATCTCCTGAAAAGTACATTAGGTGGCCTATTAAATAGGCATAAAAGAAAACCCTAAACCTAACTTAATCTCTAAGAATTCTCCTCCAAGAAATAGGAAACAAAGAATCTGATTTTAATGGGAGGAGATGATAAGGAAAGAAAGTAATAAGTTTTCAGCAACTAACGAAAATAGAAATAAACAAAATCTGAAACTTAAATCCTAAGTCTTGACTAAATAGCCTTGTTCAAACTAATGGAAATGGAAACTAATGAAAAGCAAATAAAAGACATCCTAATAAGATTTAAAACTACTATTCACGTCACTTTTGTTGCCCATGTGATTTGCACATGCTCTTTAATAGATTTCTTCAAGTTGGACCCTATTTGGACCTTGCAGCATGTCTTGTTGGGCTTGGACAATGAGGATCAAGTCCCTTGGGCCTTGTAACTCTTCAAATTGATGCAAAAACATGGGTTCAAGCTCTTGAACTTTTTGGACAATGCAACTCAAAGCTTGCTTCATGGCTTTAGCTCTTCCTCTAGTCATTGGGCCTCCTATGCCTTGTAATGGGTCCATTTGCATGTTGGGCTCTCTTGCACACCCTCTATGCTCTTTTAGGTCATCACATCATGCTCCCTTGTCTACAAGCTCATGGGCCCCTTCATCATTCCCTCCCTCTTCAAAAGGATTCGTCCTCGAATCTGCATAATTAAAGGGAGATAAATCAGTAACATTGAATGTAGCACTAATATTTCCATAAGAGCTAGGCAAATCAATTTTGTATGCATTGTCATTAATTCTTTCCAAAACTTGGAAAGGTCCATCCCCTCTAGAGTGTACTTTTGACTTTCATTTCTCAGGGAATCTTTCCTTTCTCAAGTGCACCCAAACCCAATCTCTAGGTTCAAATACCACACGCCTTCTACCCTTATTAGCATGCTTGGCATATTGTTCATTCTTCCTCTCAATGTTAGCCTTAACTTTGGCATGTAATTCCTGCACAAACTTAGCTTTCTTCAAACCATCAAGATTAGCAAACTCATTAGAAGGTAAAGGAAGAATATCAAGAGGAGTTAAGGGATTAAAACCATAGACAACCTCAAATGGAGAAAATGAAGTAGAAGAGTGCACTGTTCTATTATATGCAAACTCAATGTGAGGCAAGCATTTTTCCCAATTCTTTAAATTTTTTTGAATGATAGAACGAAGCAAGGTTTAGAGTACGATTCACAACTTCAGTTTGCCCATCCATTTGAGGATGTGCCACAGTAGAAAACAATAATTTAGTTCCTAGCTTAGACCACAAAGTTCTCCAAAAATGGCTAAGGAACTTTACATCTCTATCACTCACAATAGATTTAGGTAAACCATGCAACCTCACAATTTCTTTAAAGAACAAGTCAGCAATATGTATGGCATCATTACTTTTTGAACATGCAATAAAGTGTGCCATTTTGCTAAATCTATCAACCACAACAAAAATGCTATCTTTTCCACTTTGAGCTCTAGGTAAACCCAACACAAAATCCATAGAAATATCAATCCAAGGTTGGGAAGGCACGGGGAGGGGAGAATACAAACCATGAGATTGAACTTTAGATTTTGCATGCTTACATGTCACACATCTATCACAAACAGCAATTACTTCTTTTCTCATGTTTGGCCAATAAAAATGTTCATGCAAAAGAGCTAAAGTTTTCTCCACACCAAAGTGTCCCATCAAAGCACCACCATGAGTCTCTTTAACAAGCAATTCACGCATAGAACAAGATGGAATACATAATTTATCTTTCTTAAACAAAAATCCATCAAATCTGTAAAAGTCATTAAAACCATGTTTCTCACACAATTTCCAGATTTCACTAAAGTCACAATCAGATTCATACATGCTTTTTAACATCTCAAAACCAAGTAATCTAGCATGCAATGATGTAAGAAGACTATATCTCCTAGATAATGCATCGGCCACAACATTCTCTTTACCCTTTTTATACTTGATGACATAAGGAAAAGTTTCAATGAATTCAAGCCATCTAGCATGTCTCTTGTTCAATTTACCTTGAGACTTCAAAAATTTCAAGCTTTCATGATCAGAATGTATAATGAATTCTTTTGACCACAAATAATGTTGCCAAGTCTCTAAGGTTCTTTTTAAAGTATACAACTCTTTGTCATAAGTGGAATAATTCAAAGTAGCTCCACTTAATTTTTCACTAAAGAAAGCAATGGGCTTAGAATCTTGCATTAAAACAGCCCCAATTCCAATTCCAGATGCATCACATTCAATTTCAAATACTTTAGAAAAATCAGGTAAAACAAGTAAAGGAGCATTAGTTAATTTTTCTTTCAAAGTGCTAAATGCAACCTCTTGTATTTCACCCCACTTGAAAACTACATTTTTTTTTACCAAATCATTCAAAGGTGCAGCAATGGAGGAGAAGTCCCTCACAAAACGTCTATAGAAGCTAGCCAAGCCATGGAAACTCCTTACTTCATTTGCATTCTTTGGTGTAGGCTACTCACGGATAGCTTTCACCTTCTCTTCATCCACACGAATCCCTTGAGCACCTACAACAAATCCAAGAAACACAACAGAATCCAAACAAAAAGAACACTTTTCTAAATTTACATAAAGGCTATTCTTCCTAAGAATGCAAAAGACCTCACGCAAATGACCAAGATGATCATCTAAACTCTTGCTATAAATCAAAATATCATCAAAATAAATAACAACACATTTCCCAATGAGAGAACGAAAAACATGATTCATTAAGCTCATAAATATACTAGGTGCATTAGTTAAACCAAATGGCATAACTAACCACTCATACAATCCAAACTTAGTTTTAAATGCAGTTTTCCATTCATCACCTTCTTTCATTCTAATTTGATGATATCCACTTAAGATCAATTTTAGAAAATAAAGATGCACCATGCAACTCATCAAGCATATCATCTAATCTAGGAATGGGATAACGATACTTAACTGTGATTTTATTGATGGCTCTACAATCTACACACATTCTCCACTTGCCATCCTTCTTAGGCACTAGGATCACTGGAACCGCACAAGGACTCAAGCTTTCTCTAACAAAGCCTTTCTTCATGAGCTCTTCAACTTGGCATTGGATTTCCTTAGTTTCTTCTGGATTGGCTCTATATGCTGGTCTATTAGGAATGGATGCTCCAGGGATGAAATCTATACGATGTTCAATGCCTCTCAAAGGGGGCAAACCATCGGGAATTTCCTTTGGAAACAAATCACCAAAATCTTGCAAAAGAGACACAACACTAGAGGGCAAAGAGGGATCAAGCTCATTAGTAGAAAAATAAATTTCCTTGTACAAGAGTACAAGCATTTGCTCATCAGCCAACATAGCTCTCTTAATCTCTCTTTTTCCAGAAAAGAAACTCACTTTTTTTTCATCAATTTTCTCACTTTCATGCCTTTTCTTTTCAATCACTCTCTTTTCTTTATCCTTCTCCTTTCTTTCTTTTCTCTCTTTCTCTCTCAATTTGCACTCATTTTCAATTCTAAGTTGATCCTCATAAGCTTGCATGGGTCTGAGAGGAGTAAGCACAACAGTTTTACCATTGAAAGGAAAAGAATAGCAATTTTTATATCCATCATGTTTAACACGTCTATCAAATTGCCATGGTCTACCAAGCAAAATATGTCCCGCATACATAGGAGCTATATCACACAAGACTTCATCATGATAATTACCAACAGAAAAAGAAATTAACACTTGCTTAGTAACTTTAACTTCACCACAATCATTAAGCCATTGCAACTTATAAGGACTAGGATGCTTTAAAGTAGGCAAATTCAGTTTATCAACAAGCAAGATACTAGCAACATTTGTACAACTACCACCATCAATAATCATGCTACATACCTTGTTCTGGACAAAACATCTAGTATGGAAAATGTGCTCACGTTGCTCTTTCTCATGATCTTCCTTGGGTTGAATATTTAGAGCACACCTAGACACCAAAGCCTCTCCAAGCACGGGCTCACTAAGCTCCAACTCAGAATCCTCCACCAAAGATGGCATACTTCCATCCGAATCTTCATCACTAGTCTCCTCACTAGCTACATCACCATTCTCAAGCAAAATCATAGTTCTCTTGTTTGGACATTGAGAAGAGATGTGACCAAAACCTTGACATTTAAAACACTTAATTTTTGAAGTAGAAGAAGAAGAAGAGTTAGAGTTATACTTACCTTTAGGAGGTGGATCTGAACTTTTGGGCTTTGCTTCCTCCTTTGGCTTGCTTTCTTTGGATTTGAAGGAGGATTTGGAATCCTTCAAACCTTGCTTCCAAGACCCAGAACCAGCAGCAAATCTGAATTTTTGTTGAGATTTAAGTTGTTTCTCCACTTTGATAGCTTTGTGTAATAGCTCTTCCATGTCAACATAATGTTGGAGATCAACAATTGCAGCAATTTCAGGGTCCAAACCATCTATGAATCTTGCCATGGTTGCCTCTTTGTCTTCCTCAAGATTGGCTCTAATCATAGCCATTTCCATCTCTTGATAATACTCCTCGACACTCATGGAACCTTGTCTCAATTTCTGCAATTTCTTGTGCAAATCCCTATAGTAATAACTAGGGACAAATCTCTTTCTCATAGTGATTTTCATCTCATGCCAAGTCTGAATTGGAGGCTCTCTATTTCGCCTTCTATTGATGAGAAGTTGATCCCACCAAATGCTAGCATAATCTGAAAATTCAACGGCTGCTAATTTCACTTTTTGCCCTTCAGAATAATGATGGCACTCAAAAACGTGCTCAACCTTTCTTTCCCACTCCAAATAAAGCTCTGGATCATTCTTCCCTTGAAAGGAGGGAATTTTCATTTTGATATTGCCTAGACCATGCTCCTTATGTGGGGGAGCTTGCTTGTGCCTCCTTGGAATGAAATCATCAAAGTCAGATTCTCCTTCATACTCCTCCTCAAGATCATGTCTTTTTGGAATTTTAGAGTTTGATGGAGATTCAAAGTCATCCAGTCTTGCATTGAGCCTTTTGAATTGCTCGTAGACACTTTTCATGAAAACTTTAAGATCAACATCATTAGGTTCATTTTCAGCCATTTTTACAACCTGAAATGTTAGTGGACAGAATAAAAAATAATATGAAGTAGGACCTCACACACTCTTCTCACGTGTATCACTCAAAATATTACAAATCCACTCGTGTTTCACTCAAAATTTGGCTTTTATCTTTAATATGACACTCTTGCCTTTTACCACTCACTTGCTTCTTTTTAGTGCTCTTAGATAGAAACAAAAACAAATCAATAGGAGCAAAGAATAAAGTGGCAATCCCAAAACCAGAAAATTCCAAGTTAAAATCCTCAAAGAGCCAAAAGAAAAAAAAAAAGGCAAAAAAATAACAATTTAAAAGGACAAGGATCAGAAACAAGCAGTTTGGAAAGAAAAGAAAAATAGGAAAGGATTAAAAAGAAGGAAAGTTAGGTTCAATTTAGGAAATTTGGAAACTTACCACCCAAGTTTATAGAATTAGGAAAGTGATTGCTACTTGTAATTTAAGTTCTTGACAAATGGGTAACTTGCTACAACTTGCAATTCAGATTAGTCAAAATAGGAACTTTGAAAATAGGAAACTAATGGGATGCTAAGCAATTGCAATCTGTTACAATGAAATAGGAAAGTTGTTACTTGAACACAAAAGGAAAGAACTTGATAGATACTCAACTCAAATTGGAAATTCTTCTTTCTTTCTTCTTCTTTTTTTTTTCACCTTTTTTTTTCGAATTTTTTTTATTTTTATTTTTTTTTCGAAATTTTTTTTTTGTATCACACACTTTTTTTTTTTGGAAGGAAAAAAAACGAAAATCTGGAAAAGAGGACAAAACTCACACACAAGTTAGCAAATCACAAGAAAAAAAAAAAGAAAAACAAACTATGGATGGTATGAAAAGGAAGATGTATAATGGAAGAAGGAAGAAGATGGAAGACAAAGGCGAAGATGGAAAAGGTAACACAAATAGAAGGAGAGAAGGTATGAAGAATAGTGGAAGGAAAAAAACACAAAGATATACCTTGCTTTAGTGAACCTATGCTCTGATACCAAATGATGAGAGACCCCGTAGGAATAAGTCCTAGGAACCTTCAACAAGATGATACGTTGCCCAGGACCGGCTAAGAACAAGAAATGTTGGTCAAATGGATAAGACCCTAAGAGAACTCGTCCCTTAAAACCCTAGCCTTGAGACGCCACAAAGGAAGACCACTCCTTTGATAAGTCACTTGTATTCTATAGAAGAACACATAGAAACAAGAATTCTCACAATGAGAAATAAAATTCTGAATTCATTCCAATCTCCTGAAAAGTACATTAGGTGGCCTATTAAATAGGCATAAAAGAAAACCCTAAACCTAACTTAATCTCTAAGAATTCTCCTCCAAGAAATAAGAAACAAAGAATCTGATTTTAATGGGAGGAGATGATAAGGAAAGAAAGTAATAAGTTTTCAGCAACTAACGAAAATAGAAATAAACAAAATCTGAAACTTAAATCCTAAGTCTTGACTAAATAGCCTTGTTCAAACTAATGGAAATGGAAACTAATGAAAAGCAAATAAAAGACATCCTAATAAGATTTAAAACTACTATTCACGTCACTTTTGTTGCCCATGTGATTTGCACATGCTCTTTAATAGATTTCTTCAAGTTGGACTCTATTTGGACCTTGCAGCATGTCTTGTTGGGCTTGGACAATGAGGATCAAGTCCCTTGGGCCTTGTAACTCTTCAAATTGATGCAAAAACATGGGTTCAAGCTCTTGAACTTTTTGGACAATGCAACTCAAAGCTTGCTTCATGGCTTTAGCTCTTCCTCTAGTCATTGGGCCTCCTATGCCTTGTAATGGGTCCATTTGCATGTTGGGCTCTCTTGCACACCCTCTATGCTCTTTTAGGTCATCACACCATGCTCCCTTGTCTACAAGCTCATGGGCCCCTTCATCATTAAATTTGTCTACCATTAAACACCCTAGACCATATAAGTTGCAATGGCTGAATGAATGTGGGGAGATTAGGGTTGATAGGCAAGTTCTTGTTTCATTCTCAATTGGAAGATATTGTGATGAGATTTTATGTGATGTTGTTCCTATGCATGCTGGACATATACTTTTGGGTAGACCTTGGGAATTTGATAGGAAGGCGACAAAGGATGGGTTTACCAATAGATATTCATTTGTCAAGGATGACAGACCTGTTACTCTTGTACCATTAACACCCAAGCAAGTGTATGAAGATCAGCTCAAAATGAAACAAGAGAGAGATAAAAGAGAGAGTGATAAGAAAAATAAAGAAGAGAGATCAAAAAGAAATGAGAGTGAGAAAGAAAGAAAATCTGAGAGCTCAAAAAAAGAGATTCAGAAGAAAGAAAAGAAAGTGGAGAGAAAAGAAAGAGAAAAAGTGAGTTTTTATGCAAAAGAAAGTGAGGTGAGAAGTGCATATCTTTCTGAACAGCCTTTACTTGTACTTGTTTACAAGGAGGCCTTTTTAAACACTAATGACCTTAACTCTTCATTTCCGAGTGTTGTTAGTTCTTTGTTGCAGGAATTTGAAGATATATTTCCAGAAGATATCCCTAGTGGATTGCCACCCACAAGAGGCATTGAGCATCAAATTGACTTCATTCCTGGAGCAACAATTCCTAATCGGCCAGCTTATAGAACTAACCCTGAGGAGACAAAAGAGCTTCAAAAGCAAGTTGAAGAGCTCATGGCAAAGGGGTATGTTCGAGAAAGCTTGAGTCCATGTGCTGTACCAGTCCTCTTAGTACTAAAGAAAGATGGATCTTGGAGGATGTGCATTGATTGCAGACCTGTCAACAATATCACTGTAAAGTATCGCCATCCTATTCCTAGATTAGATGATATGCTTGATGAATTGCATGGGTCTGTTATTTTCTCAAAAATTGATTTAAAATTTGGATATCATCAAATTAGGATGAGGGAAGGAGATGAGTGGAAAACTGCTTTCAAAACAAAGTATGGGCTGTATGAATGGTTAGTCATGCCATTTGGGCTAACAAATGCACCTAGTACTTTTATGAGGTTGATGAATCATATTTTGCGTGCATATATTGGAAAATTTGTTGTGGTTTATTTTGATGATATTCTGATATTTAGTAAGAGTCTTGATGAGCATTTGAATCATTTGCATTGTGTGCTTGATGTTTTGAGAAAAGAAAAGTTGTATGCTAACTTAAAAAAGTGTAGTTTTGGCATGGGAAAAGTTATTTTTCTTGGATTTGTAGTGAGTGCTGAGGGAATACAAGTTGATGAAGAGAAGGTAAGGGCTATTAAAGAATGGCCAACACCTACAAATGTAACTGAGGTAAGAAGTTTTCATGGGTTGGCTAACTTTTATAGGAGGTTTGTGAAAGATTTTAGCACAATTGCTGCACCACTCACTGAAATAATTAAGAAATTAGTTGGCTTTAGATGGGAAAAGGCACAAGATCATGCATTTAGTGTTCTTAAAGAAAAATTGTGTTCTGCACCTATTTTAGCTTTACCTGATCTTAACAAAACTTTTGAGATTGAGTGTAATGCATTAGGAGTTGGGATAGGAGCTGTTCTAATGCAGGAAGGGCGGCCAATTGCTTATTTTAGTGAAAAGCTTAATGGCGCCACCTTGAATTACCCAACTTATGATAAGGAGCTTTATGTACTTGTGAGAGCATTGGAGACCTGGCAACACTACCTTTGGCCTAAACAATTTGTGATCCATACATATCATCAATCTTTGAAGTACATTAAAGGTCAAGGTAAGCTGAACAAAAGACATGCTAGATGGATGGAGTTCATCGAGCCTTTCCCATATGTGATCAAATACAAGAAAGGTAAGGAAAATGTGGTTGCCGATGCATTATCTAGAAGGTATATTCTTCTCACTTCTCTGAATGCAAGATTGCTTGGTTTTGAATATGTTAAGGATTTGTATGCCAATGATAGTGATTTTGCTGAAATAGTTGTTGCTTGTGAAAAAGGAGCTTTTGGAAAATTCTATAAGCTTGATGGATTTTTGTTCAGAGAAAATAAATTATGTGTGCCTCAATGTTCTATGCGTGAATTGCTTGTGAGGGAAGCACATGGGGGAGGACTAATGGGACATTTTGGTGTGAAAAAGACATTAGATGTTTTGCATGAACATTTCTTTTAGCCTAAAATGAAGCGTGATGTGGAAAGGATTTGTGGTAGATGCATAACATGTAAAAGGGCTAAGTCTAGAGTCTTACCTCATGGTCTGTATACTCCATTACCTGTACCTAGTGAACCTTGGGTAGACATTTCAATGGATTTTATTTTGGGATTACCTAGGTCAAAAAGAGGGATGGATTCAATATTTGTGGTTGTTGATAGATATTAAAAAATGGCGCATTTTATTGCATGCCATAAAACTGATGATGCTACTTATATTGCTGATTTGTTCTTTAAAGAAATAGTGAGGCTTCATGGTGTTCCTAAAAGTATTGTCTCAGATAGGGATGCAAAATTTTTGAGCCATTTTTTGAGAGTTTTGTGGGGAAAGCTTGGAACTAAGTTATTATTTTCTACAGCTTGTCATCCACAAACTGATGGTCAAACTGAAGTTGTTAACAGAACCTTAACTCAATTGCTGAGGACCGTCATCTAAACGAATTTGAAAAATTGGGAGGATTGCTTGTCTTTCATTGAATTTGCATATAATAGAAGTGTGCATTCATCTATTGATTATTCTCCTTTTGAAGTTGTTTATGGTTTTAATCCACTAACTCCTTTGGATTTGTTACCATTGCCCATTAATGAGAGAATAAGCCTTGATGGCAAAAAGAAAGCTGAGGTGGTTAAGCAACTTCATGAAAAGATTAAATTGCAAATTGAAAAGAAGAATGAGCAATATGCATCCAAGGCAAACAAAGGCAGAAGGCGTGTCATTTTTGAACCTGGCGATTGGGTATGGGTGCATATGAGAAAAGAGAGGTTTCCGGTACAAAGGAAATCTAAATTAGCTCCAAGAGGGGATGGACCATTTCAAGTCCTTGAGAAAATCAATGACAATGCTTATAAGATAGATCTACCAGGTGAGTATAATGTTAGTGGTACTTTTAATGTTGCTTATCTATCTCCTTATGATGTAGGTGATGATTCGAGGACGAATCCTTTTGAGGAGAGAGGGGATGATGCGATCCATCAACGGGAGCAAGCTGTCTCAAATGCTTGGAATGATCCTCTGCAAATTCCAAGTGGCCCGATGACAAGAGCACGAGCTAAAAGAATAAGAATGAGGGAAGCCTTAAGTGGACTTGTTCAAGAGACCTGGACTAAGCAAATAGCAATTGGAGCAACAAAAGTCAAGTAAGATATGGACATTTCCAATGTGGGCGTCCTCAACATCATATGGGCTGAAGATGGAGCTGCTGAGGCTAGATTGGCCCAAAACATCATAAATTGAAGTGCTTGAACCATGGACCATCC
Organism: Erythrophleum fordii; assembly: GCA_032878935.1. Lineage (NCBI taxonomy): Eukaryota > Viridiplantae > Streptophyta > Magnoliopsida > Fabales > Fabaceae > Erythrophleum > Erythrophleum fordii. The sequence goes on along the minus strand of JAVQMF010000031.1, from coordinate 9,910,818 downwards.
ATTGGTGGGCTCATTTAGGGCTAAATAATGCTATTTTGGACTTAATAGGCTGATTTCTAGAACCGTAATTATTTAGACGAAATTAGCTTATTTAGGGGGGTTTATTTCCTTTTTAGTTTTTGAGAGAATTTGACTTTTATAATTCTGATTCCATAGGCCATTAATTAGGAAATTTGCCATTAATTTCCCTAGTTTTCCTTTTCTATGAGCATTGAAGGCAGATTTGACTTGCACACTATATAATTGTATTCTGCCTCCCATTGTAATCAGATTTGAATGAATAGAAATCATATTTTCTGGAAATCCCAGAATTGAGAGGAGTGCTCTCTAGGGTTCTTCATTGAACTTGTAGACTTATCAAGGCTTGATCAACCTTGTGGCGTCTTCCAACACTCGGGGTCCTTGTCTCTTCGTGTTCAAGGGTTCCAAGTGGATCGTTCAGACTTGATTTAGCTTTCTTGGGGTGTGTATATTTCAGATCGGTTGTGTGTTCAAGGGGATTCAATTCCTTGTGAGTTCGCACCAATAGGGTTTGGAACCTTTTAGACAATTCATACAAGTCATAATCATACTTTTAGACTTGCCTAAGAGGTACCAAACACCAAGGAAAGTCATTTGGACTTTTTGGTACTTTATATTGAGTCAAAATTGACTATTATGGAACCCAATGTTACTTTTTGTCCAAATGAGCTCTTCTTGATTTGAGATTTATCATGAAAATAAAGCTTATTAAGAGCTTTTTGGGAAGCTAAATAACAGAATTTTTAGAGGTCTAGAGAATATTTGATGAATTTTTAAATTTGGCAAAAATTCTGATTTTGGTCTGATGTACTGTTCACTTGGTTTGAAAATGATTTCTGTCACACAGGGTTCAAATAATGTCCAATTGCCACAAACTTTTATATGGAAAAACTAGACATTCCTAGTGACTTGTGCCAATTAGAAGCACATCATTTAGAGGTCTAAAGAGGGAGATATGAAGTTTTGAAGATTTTACCTAGTATCAGGCGTCCCAACTGGCCTCAGGTACTATTTGATTAGATTTCAAGGTTTAGACGTGTCTGAGCTAGTCTGGAGTTATTTTTCCCCTCTAGGTAATATCACAACTTTCCAGATTGATATCATTTGTATGGATTTGATTTTTTTGAAATTAATTGGATATTTTTGAAGTTTGCTACAGAATTCTGTGGTAGTACTAGTGGACAGCCTGACCTCTGGACCTTTTTGAATGCCAAACACTTTCTGTGTGGTGTTTCATGGTTTGGACATATTTTTAGCATAAATTAGATATATGTATCTTTCTAGAATGGCTAAAAATGCATGATTTTGATTTTTTTAGAATTAGTTATAATTTTTCAAATTTTGTGACAGAATAGGAAAAATTATGGCCGAAAATGCATATATATATATATATATATTTTATGCTTCCCTTTGCTTTCCATGAGCTGTAGGCCACCTTTGATGATGTAAATGAATTGTATTTATATAATTAAATATGAGAATGTGATACTTAAGTCTATATGGCCCACGAGACTCCGAAGGAAAATTTTATACGCGACGTAACGTTAAGAAATGCATTATTTAATATTATTTTTCCTTATCTTTTTGTGAATTGCTTAATATGAGGCTTAAAGATAGCATGAAATGAGCTAAGAAATTATGGTGTTACAGTTACAGAGGAGGAGCTTGACCAAGCAAGGAAGGAGGAGGAGGGAGGAAGAAAAAAAGGGAAAAGAAGGAAGAATGGGGAAGATAGCTGCAGATTCAAGGTAACATAGATTATTTCTCTTCTCCTTTTTTTTAATTCTTTTTCACTATAGATTTTTCTCTTCTTCTTCCTCTAAGCTTAAGCTATGGCAAAGAGAAAAAAGAGTTCTTGTTGTTTTTCTTGTTGTTTCTTGAATCCTTGCCAAGAAAAGATGAAGAATTTATGCATACAGCAAATGGATTCATTTACTTCAAGAAAATTCCTAATTTTTGGAGACTTTTCTATAATTTATGAAACTTTAAATTTTATGAAGCTATAAGAGGAATTGAAGAGAAAAAAAATGGGAAATTGATGGAAGAAGGCCTAAAAGGAAGGTTGATTAATATAATTTTGATTTTCATAAAGATATGGGAAGTAGTTTCTTGAAATTTCATCTTGATGAAAGCTTGAAAATTCAAGAAATTCTTAGAAATTGGTTTGGGATTTTTGTATATCTATATTGATTATGCAAGAATTGCTATTTGGTAAAAAAAAAAAGTGGAAATCTCATACACACACAGACCCACTAATGGTCTTGGCCTAACACATATAGAGTAGCTAAGGAAAAAGCTTTTTAAAATCCAATTAAATTAGGTTAATTTACACTAAAAATAAGACTTATGGTAAAATTTTAGTGAATTTTAGATAACTATATAAGAAGTCAACTTTATGCGTGGAAGTGTTGACCATGAATTATGTAAATCTTTAATTGTGTTATTAGAGGAATTTTGGATAATCTGTATGGTCTGATGTTCTCTGTATGTGATGTGAGACTCCGTAGAAACCCGTTCTAGGAACCCCAAATTACACGGATCAGCGATCGAATTTTGGCATACGACACAAGAACAAGAAAATAGGCAGATCTGGACAACAAGCAAGAAAGAATAAAGAAAGAAACAAAGAAGAAGAAGAAGAAGAAGAGATGTTGGTCAATGGAATTGAACCCTAAGAGAACCCGTCTCTTAGAACCCTAATCCGGGACGCCACAAAGGAAACCACTCCTTTGATAAGTCAAAGATTTTCTCCAGTACACAAAGGCCACAAGAGAAACCTCACAAGTCAGAAATAATTCTGAAACTAATTCATTCAATCTGCTTCTTCTTGGAGTACAAGTGGGCCTTATATAGGTATTTGAAAAATAAAACCCTAAATACAAAATAACTCTTAGGTTTGGCGGGAAAATAAAAGAAATTTAAATCTGAACAAATTCACCAAGAATGGTGCCTAATAAAGCTAAAAAATCTGAAACAGAAACAATCAAATTAAAACTAAGAGGATTTTGTGGAAAATGGTTGGGCTTCTTCAATTAGGCTCCTTTCAGGCTTGGGCTAGCATCTTGTAGATATGAAATAATTTTCATGCCATTTTGTTCCTTTTGGGCTTCATATTCAGCTAAGACTATGGGCTCCAGGTCCATTAGTTTTTGGATCACTCCATTCAAGGCCTCCTTCATAGCTTTGGCTCTTGATCTTGTGCATGGGCCTCCCATACCTTGCAATGGATCTTTAGCTGGCCATCTTTTAGAGTTACGTCCAGCCCTTTTGTTTTCAAGTTCTTGATTTTGTTCAAGCTCTTTAAAGTCTCCTAGCTCATCTCCATCATTCCCTCCCTCTTGAAAAGGATTCGTCCTCGAATCTGCAATATCAAAAAGAGAAAGGTCAGCCACATTGAAAGTTGCGCTTACATTCCCATAAGAACTAGGCAAATCAATTTTATATGCATTATCATTTATTCTTTCCAACACTTGGAAAGGACCATCGCCTCTTGGGTGTAATTTGGACTTCCTTTGTTTAGGAAACCTTTCTTTCCTCAAATGAACCTACACCCAATCTCCTGGTTCAAAGATAACCTTCCTTCGACCTTTATTAGCATGTTGAGCATATTGCTCATTCTTGCGCTCAATGTTCGCCTTAACTTTAGCATGAAGATCCTGCACAAACTTAGCTTTTTTTGCACCATCAAGGTTAGCAAACTCATTACAAGGCAAAGGAAGTAAATCCAAAGGAGTCAAAGGGTTAAAATCATATACGATTTCAAAAGGAGAAAACTCAGTTGTAGAATGCAAGGCACGATTATATGCAAACTCAATGTGAGGCAAACACTTTTCCCAATTCTTTAAATTTTTTTGAGTTACAACACGCAATAAGGAAGAAAGTGTTCGATTCACTACTTCGGTTTGTCCATCCGTTTGAGGATGTGCCACCGTAGAAAACACAAGCTTTGTACCCAACTTAGCCCACAAAGTTTTCCAAAAGTGACTAACAAATTAACATCACGGTCACTCACAATAGATCGAGGCAAACCATGCAATCTAACAATCTCCTTGAAAAATAAATCTGAGATATGAACAGCATCATTTGTTTTTGAGCAAGCAATGAAATGAGCCATTTTACTAAATCGATCAACCACAACAAATATGCTATCCTTTCCACTAGATGTTCTAGGCAATCCAAGCACAAAATCCATTGAAATATCTACCCAAGGATGAAAAGGAACAGGTAAGGGAGTATACAAGCCATGTGGTTGCACTTTAGATTTAGCGTGCTCGCATACGATGCACCTTTTACACACAGCAATCACATCTCTATGCATATGAGGCCAATAAAAATGTTCTTTTAACATGGATAAAGTCTTTTCTATCCCAAAGTGCCCCATCAAACCACCCCCATGAGATTCTTTAACCAAAAGCTCACGCATAAAACAAACAGGCACACACAATTTATTTCCTTTAAATAAGAAACCATCAAATCTAAAGAAATCATGAGCACCATGTTTTTCACACAACTTCCAAGTTTCAGCAAAGTCAGCATCACATTCATACATGCTTTTGAAAGATTCAAAACCAATTAACCTAGCTTGCATAGATGTAATAAGACTATACCTCCTAGACAAAGCATCAGCCACAACATTTTCTTTCCCCTTTTTATGTTTAAGCACATAAGGAAATGACTCAATGAATTCAAGCCATACGGCATGCCTCTTATTCAACTTATCTTGGGTCTTTAGATATTGAAGACTCTTATGATCAGAATGCAAAACAAATTCCTTAGACCATAAATAATGTTGCCAATGTTCTAGAGTTCTTTTTAAAGCATACAATTCCTTGTCATAAGTTGAATAATTCAAACAAGCACCACTAAGCTTCTCACTAAAGTAAGCAATAGGCCTTGACTCTTGCATCAAAATAGCACCAATACCAATTCCAGAGGCATCACATTCAACTTCAAAAACTTTAGAGAAATCAGGAAGAATAAGTAGAGGGGCATTGGTCAATTTATCTTTCAAAGTATTAAAAGCCGCCTCTTGTGCCTCACCCCATTTAAAGATAACATTTTTCTTTACCAGCTCATTTAAAGGTGCAGCAAGGGTTGAGAAGTCCTTTACAAATCGTCGATAGAAACTTGCAAGTCCATGGAAACTCCTCACTTCACTAGCATTCTTAGGTGTTGGCCACTCTCGAATTGCCTTCACCTTCTCTTCATCCACTCGGACGCCATCAGTACCTACAACAAAACCAAGAAAAACCACAGAATCCAAGCAGAAAGAGCATTGCTCTAAATTTGCAAAGAGTTTATTTTCTCTTAAAATATCAAACACAGAATGCAAATGCTTAGCATGCTCTTCTAGATTCTTAGAAAACACAAGAATGTCATCAAAATACACAACAACAAACTTTCCTATGTAAGGGCGAAACACATGATTCATTAAGCTCATGAATGTACTAGGAGCATTAGTTAAGCCAAAGGGCATAACAAGCCATTCATACAAACCAGACTTAGTCTTAAATGCAGTCTTCCACTCATCACCCTCTTTCATCCTAATTTGATGATAACCACTTCTAAGATCTATTTTTGAAAACAAGCAAGCACCATGTAACTCATCCAGCATGTCATCAAGTCTAGGAATGGGATATCGATACTTAACAATGATTTTGTTGATGGCTCGATAGTCCACACACATCCTCCATTTGCCATCCTTCTTGGGCACAAGTATTACTGGAACAGCACATGGACTAAGGCTTTCTCTCACAAACCCCTTTTTCATGAGTTCCTCCACTTGTCTCTGAATTTCCTTAGTCTCTTCTGGATTTGCCCTATACGCAGGTCGGTTAGGAAGAGATGCTCCAGGAATAAAGTCAATCATGTGTTCAATGCCTCTTATGGGAGGCAATCCATCCGGTACCTCTTCCGGAAATAAGTCTTTATATTCCTGCAACAAACTCAAAACACTAGAAGGAAGAGATTCATCAAGGTCACTAAGGGTTAGATAAACATCCTTATACAAGAGGACAAAAGATGTCTCACTACATAAAGCCCTCTTAATCTCTCCTCTACTGGAAAATAGTGTTACTTTCTTCTCTTCACTCTCTTGACTTTTCAATTCAGTAGCTCTCTTTTCTTTTCTCTCCCTCTCACTTTCTTTTCTTTCTTTCTCACGCACTTTCTTTTCTTTCTCTCTTAACTTGCATTCTTGAGTAATTCGCTTTTGATCTTCATATGCCTACAAGAGTCTGAGAGGGGTTAGCATAATGGTTTTCTTATTAAACTCAAAAGAATACCTGTTAGTATAACCATCATACTTAACTTTCCTATCAAATTGCCAAGGTGTAGCCCAATAACAAGTGTCCAGCATACATAGGAGCTATATCACATAAAACCTCATCATGGTAACTTCCTATGGAAAATGCTACAACAACTTGCTTAGTAACTTTAACATCCCCATTATCATTGAACCACAACAAATTATAAGGGGTGGGGTGTTTTCTAGTTGGCAAACCTAGCTTTTCAACCAACAAGGTACTAGCAACATTGGTGCAGCTCCCATTATCAATGATAAGGCTACATACCTTGTTGTTAACAAAACACCTAGTGTGAAAGATATGCTCTCGTTGTTCTTTTTCAAGCTCCTCTTTCGGTTGAATGCTAAGAGCACGCCTTGACACTAGAGCCTCACCAATCACAGCTTCAGCGACCTCCACATCAGATTCATCACCTCCATTGGAGCTTAACTCAACTTCCACATCTTCATCACTGCTGCTTTCACTAGTAACAACACCATTCTCAAGCAAAATCATAGTCCTTTTATTTGGACATTGTGAAGCAATGTGACCAAAACCTTGACATTTAAAGCATTTAATTTTAGAAGAACTAGAAGAAGATTTAAGTTCAGATTTACCTTTAGAAGTAGGTGTTTGCATCTTCATCTTATTCTCCTCTTTAGGCTTGGTCTCTCCCTTAAACTTGAAAGAGGACTTGAAGTCTTTGTTGGAACTAGCATGTGAATTCAATTTCTGTTTTGTCTTAAAATGCTTCTCCACCTTAATGGCTTTATGCAACAACTCCTCCATATCAAGGTAGTTTTGCAATTCAACTTCTGCAGCAATTTCAGGGTCTAAGCCACCAAGAAATCTTGCCATTGTAACTTCTGAATCTTCCTCAATGTCAGCTTTAATCATGGCAATTTGCATTTGCTGAAAATATTCTTCCACACTCATAGATCCTTGTTTGATTTTGTGGAGCCTCTTGTGCACATCCCTATAGTAATGGGTAGGGACAAATCTCTTTCTCATGAGAGCCTTCATTTCTGGCCAAGACCGAATTGGACCCTCTCCTGAACACCTCCTACTAGTGGTTAATTGATCCCACCATAGGCTTGCATAATCTGTGAACTCCAAAGCAGCTAATTTTATTTTACTTTCTTTTGAAAAAGATTGACAGTCAAATAAAAACTCAACTTTTCTTTCCCATTCAAGATATACATCAGGATCAGCTTTCCCTTGAAAGGAAGGGATTTTCATCTTGATGTTACTAAAGGCATCTTTCTTTTGAGGGGGAGCTCTCCTAACTCTTTCATGTTGGCTTTCCTCCTCAAAATCAGATTCATCTCCTCCTAGAACAACATTTTTACCATGCCTTGCCTTGTTGTTAGAAGAAGAAGAATCCATTTGATCCAACCTAGCATTTAGCCTCTTGAATTGTTCTTGAACAGATTTGATAAACAATTTAAGGTCAACTTGGTTATCTTCACTTTCAGACATGATTGGCACCTGAAAATGTTAGTGAATAGCAAGAAAAGGACCTGACTACTCCCTCACGTGTTTCACTCTAAATGATGCAAATTCACTCGTGTTTCACTCTTATAATGGCTTTTACAATGATGAAAACACTCTTGCCTTTTTCCTCTCAACTTGCTTCCTATAGTATACTGAATTAAATCCAACAAATCAAAAGAAGCAGCAACTGAAGTGGCAATCTTAAATTAGAATCCAAGATATAAAGTTCTCAAAGAGACAACAAAAGTCCAATATTTTAAAGAAAAATCGTAGGTGCAGCCAATAGACAATATAGCAAGTGACTAGGAAAGGAAAATCAAGACACTGAAAGAACAAATGGTGTGTGGCAGATTATGGGAGATCAAGTGGTTAAATGATTAATTATCAAGAGGAAAGGATGGAAAGAAAATTGGAATTTGAAATCAGTAATGAAGCAATCAGAAATTTGAAATTTAGAATAAGGTGAATGAATGCATATTTCCTTTTTATGAATTGTGCACAATATGACATTTAATGACCAGATCAACTCAGGGAATCAGATGTGGTAATTCCAAGAATAAATGATCTTCAGCAATTGCAATTCAAGTCAACTATTCAAAATTTTTTTTTTTTTTTTCAATTTCCAGCACAACTTTCTTTTTCACAGATTCTGACTTCCTTTTTTTTTTTTTGCAACTTTTCCTTCTTTTCTTTTTTTTTTTTCACTGTAATATACTCTTTTTTTTTTTGAATCTTGAAGGTGCTGAAATTTGCAAACAAAACACAAGATTTCTGAAAGATCAGAATGATATGCACGAAAGAAATAGCTATAACTTGCCCTAGAAAAATCGGATTGATGTGATTCCAAAACGAGCAGAAAGAAGAGATTTCGACACACAATAAAGACCTATTAAACGTCCAAAAACACGAAGGAAAACACCAGAAACAGCCGCATAAAAAAAAGGACGAGCAGAAAAGAAATAGCTATAACTTGCTCTACAAAAATCGGATTGATGTGATTCCAAATCGAGCAGAAAGAAGAGATCTTGAAACACAAGAAAGACCTATTAAACGTCCAAAAACACGAACGAAAAACACCAGAAACAGCCGCACAAAAATATGGACGAACAGAAAAGAATCAGACGAAATAAGGGAAAAGAACAAGGAAAAAGTGGATGAAACCAACCTCAACCAATGCTCTGATACCAGATGATGTGAGACTGCGTAGAAACCCATTCTAGGAACCCCAAATTACACGGATCAGTGATTGAATTTTGGCATACGACACAAGAACAAGAAAATAGGCAGATCTGGACAACAAGCAAGAAAGAATAAAGAAAGAAACAAAGAAGAAGAAGAAGAAGAGATGTTGGTCAATGGAATTGAACCCTAAGAGAACCCGTCTCTTAGAACCCTAATCCGGGACGCCACAAAGGAAATCACTCCTTTGATAAGTCAAAGATTTTCTCCAGTACACAAAGGCCACAAGAGAAACCTCACAAGTCAGAAATAATTCTGAAACTAATTCATTCAATCTGCTTCTTCTTGGAGTACAAGTGGGCCTTATATAGGCATTTGAAAAATAAAACCCTAAATACAAAATAACTCTTAGGTTTGGCGGGAAAATAAAAGAAATTTAAATCTGAACAAATTCACCAAGAATGGTGCCTAATAAAGCTAAAAAATCTGAAACAGAAACAATCAAATTAAAACTAAGAGGATTTTGTGGAAAATGGTTGGGCTTATTCAATTAGGCTCCTTTCAGGCTTGGGCTAGCATCTTGTAGATATGAAATAATTTTCATGCCATTTTGTTCCTTTTGGGCTTCATATTCAGCTAAGACTATGGGCTCCAGGTCCATTAGTTTTTGGATCACTCCATTCAAGGCCTCCTTCATAGCTTTGGCTCTTGATCTTGTGCATGGGCCTCCCATACCTTGCAATGGATCTTTAGCTGGCCATCTTTTAGAGTTACGTCCAGCTCTTTTGTTTTCAAGTTCTAGATTTTGTTCAAGCTCTTTAAAGTCTCCTAGCTCATCTCCATCATGGTTGTCACATGATTCTTAATCTCTTGCAATTGGACTCTAATTGGGCCTTGGCACTCCTCTTGTATGTGTGTAACTACATTGGGCCTTCAACATGTTAGATATTGAATTTAGTTGCTCCATGGATCTTCTTAAGACATTGGGCTTCCACTTGGACTTCCACTTTTGCATCTTTAAGGAGATCTTGATCAAATATGGATCTTGGGCTATAAACTTGGGTCGACGTCCAACATAGAGATTATTTTGAACTCTTTGAAGTTTTTGGACATATACTAGCACAATTTGGGCCTCTTGAGCATGGGCCATCTCTTCATGAGCTATTTGGACCTGAATCATACCCTTTTGAATGATTTGAGTTTCTTGATGGATGAGGGTTTCTCGAACTTGTAGTGCTCTAATGGGCATGCCTACTGGTATTGTATCAGAAACCATAGATAGTGAGATGGTATTATAGGTTCCATATTATGGCTTAAAGAAGCAACACCTAGCTAGACTCTATGATTTGATTGTGTGATGACTCTAAGAGGCTTAAAAAGAGTCAAGAATCATAAATAAATTAAGAGAATGGAGCCAAGATGATATTTTATTAAGATTGCTTCATTAAGTGCATTATGGAACCATAAAAGAGCCTTATGAGTTACCTAGCTTTTTAATGAATGTGTAGCCTTAGAATATGATTCAAGAGAATAATTAACTTCCATATGATGTGTCTAGGCCAACAGAAATGATCTCCACCTCCTTGGGTGTGTGAGGTCAAAGGAGAGGACTCAAGGCTCAAGGAAAAAGTGTGTAAATGCAAGCAAGGTAGCTTACTCCTCCTTCTCTCATGGATGAATGTATGCTTGGCTTGTCTTTGAATGTGTGTATGTGTATTTTAAGCCATGAAAAATGTTCTAGCATAAGCTCTTATTCCATAGTACGATAATGATGCATTATATGTCTAAATGATATTTATAATGTTTGCTTGGGTTTGCTTGAGTGTGGTGAAGCCAAGAACCCTTAACCATGGTGAGGATGAGCCATAAACTCTTAGAATTGGTTGAGACAAAGTAAAGAGTCTCCCAAGGTAAGGTTGACTTCCAAGAGTAAGGTTGAGTCAAAAACCTCTTAAAGAAATGGGTAAGGCAAGTCCAAAATCCACAAGTGAATGGTTGAGGCTAATCCACTTACTTGGCAAGGCTATGTATGCCATGTATAACTTGTTCAAATGCCAAAATACTTCTTGAATGATTGCACACTCCATGATGCCCATCATGCATTTTCAAGACTTGTTTTGCATCTTTTTTGTGTGATTGAAAGGTATATGAGCTATTGGGATTCTTTGAATCTCATTCACTCCTCTCCAATGTTCTAGCATGCTAGGTGGATCAAGAGAACAAGGAAATGAGAGCTAACCACTTGAAAGATGAGAGTATGATATCAAAGTGCATATATTTTATATCTTTAAGGCCATATGAATGGCTAATGTTGTAATTCATTGTTGTAAATGTCCCATGATGTTATGAACATGTATAATTATGCTAATGTATCATGTATAAATGAGATTTAAAGTTATATGTATGGAAATATGCATTTTGGGCATGTAGTGGCAAGACTAGCGTTATGGAAATGTGTTTATGGCATGGGGTGAGAGTGTGAGTTTGCAAATTTTGGATTTGTGCACCTTTGAGACAAGTTTAAAATGTCATTTTGGTGTAATGCCACATGCTCAAGTGGCCACACAAGCTTGGGAAGTAAATTTCGACACCTTGGTGCTTGTAAAAACCATGAAAATGACCAAACCTCCCTCTGGCACAAACTGACCAAATGGATGAATCTTCCCATGAAATTGTGTAGACATATAGGGATCATTAAGAGATTTTTGGAAAACTAAAGTGCAGAAAAATTGGAGCTCTACAAAATTAATTATGGATTTTCAAAGTTGGGAAATTTTTTGGTTTTGGTTTAGTGCATTGTTCATATGGTTAGTTTTGTGTTCTATGTCATCTGATTGTCAAATGATGTCCAATAATTTTGAAGTTTTACAACCATAAACTAGAGGTTATGAGATTTCTGTGTCCATTAAGATCACTTCATTTGGAGGTCTGACCAGAGAGTTATGAATTTTTGAAGTTTCATGTTAGTACTAGTAATGCCACTAAACCTCCAGTACTGTTCCATCATAACTTGGTTCCTAAATGAACTTGGCATGATCTAGAGTTATTTTTCCCTTACCATTAACATCTGTAGCTTCTCAAATTGACAAAGTTTGAATGATTTGAATTTTTGAAGAATTAGTCATGAATTTCAAAAGTTTATGATAGTAAGTTGTCATAATAGCCTAGGCAACTGAGACCTTAGGTGCTTTTTGAATGTCAAACATCATCTACTTAGTGTTTCATGACCTGGAAATATTTTGAGCATAAAGTAGACATCTGTAGCTTTCCAGAATAGTAAAGAATGCATGACTTCTATTTTTCTAGAATTAGTTATGATTTTTCAAAATTTGTGACAGAAAGTATGAAATTCTGGCCGAGGCTACCTCATGAAATTTTATGTGTCTCTTGACTTGCACAAATCCTAAGCCACTTTTGGTGATGGATTTGAGTTGTATCTATGTAATTAAATATGAGAATGTAATACATCAGCTCATATAGCCTATGGGATACTGAACAAAAATTTTACCTCCTACGCAATGCAAAAATATTCACTTTTTATATGCCATTTTCTTGTGATTCTTGAGAAATGCATGGCATGAGGCATAGAATTTGCATGAGAAAGGCTAGAAAGTTATGGTGTTACATTTTAAGTTATGAAAAGTATTTTAACATGAGCTTTTATTCCATGGTACCATGATAATGTTTTATATACTTGCCTTGGTTTACTTGAGTGTGGAGAAGCCAAGAACTCTCTAGCCATGGTGAGGATGAGCCAAGAACCCTTAAACTTAGTTGAGATAAAGTAAAGAATCTCCCAAGAGTGAGGTTGATTCCCAACAGTAAGGTTGAGTTAAAACCTCTTAGAGAAAATGGGTGAGGCAAATTCAAAATCCATAAGTGAATGGGTGAGACTAGTCCACTCACTTGGCAAGCCCATGTATACTATGTATGATTTGTTCAAATGCCAAGAATGTTTCTTGAATGCTCACATGTTTCAATATGCTTATGCATGCATTTTCAAGACTTGTATTGCATACTTTATGTGTGATTAAAAGAGCGATGAGGTATTGGGATTCTTTGAATCTCATCCCTTCTTCTCCAGTATTCTAACATGCTAGGTGGACCAAGTAGACAAGGTAATGGGAGCCAACAACTTGGAAGCTAAGAAAATGACAACATATTATATAGATTTTGCTTATTGATGGCCATATGAATGGCAAAGTGGCTTTGTATATATTATTTTTTGAGATGTGAGCTCATGTATGAATGTCAAATGATGTATGACTCTTGTGTAGACTTTACGTAGTATGAAATTAATAGAAATAGAAACTTTAGCTTCTTGATGGCTCGGTGCATTAGTGTATTAATGGAAGTGGAATGACCAAATTAAGATACATGAGGTTTGGAACCATTTGGGCAGTTCTTATAAGTCATATTCATGCTTTTAAACTTGCCCAAGAGGTACCAAACATTAAAGGAGGTCATTTGGATACTTTTGGTACCTCATATGGAGTAAAATTAACCATATTGGTAACCTATATCATTTTATGTCCAAATGAGTTATTCTTGGTCAGAAATTTAGTATGCTCTTAGAGCTTGTTGAGAGATTTTTGGGAAGCTAATGTGTAGAATTTTTAGAGGTCTATAGAATATTTGATGAATTTTCAAAGTTAGAAAATTTACTGATTTTGGTTCAGTGCATTATTCATTCTGGTCTAAAATGAAATCCTATCATTCATGGGGCAAATGATGTCCAATTGCCACAAAATTTTATAAGAAGAAACTAGACCTTCCTAGTGACTTGTTCCAACTAAAATTACCTCATTTGGATGTCTAGAGAGGGAGATATAAATTTTTGAAGTTTCAATCTAGTATCAGGCATCCAATCAGACCTATGTTACTATTTAATTAGTTTTTGAGGCCTATACATGTCTAGATTGGTCTAAAGTTATATTTTCCCTCTAACTAATATCTGTAGCTTTCCAAATTGGTATCATTTACATGAATTGGATTTTTGTAGAATAAATTTGACATTTTTTAAATTCACAGTAGAAATCTGTATCAATACCAGTAACCAGTCAGACCTTTGCACATTTTCAAATGTCAAACATTTCTACTTGATGTTTCATGACCTGGACATATTTTTAACATAAAGTAGACATTTGTAGCCTCTAGAATGGTAAATAATACATGATTTTGAGTTTTATAGAATTAGTTATAATTTTTTAAAATTTATAATAGAAAGTGGGAAATTCTGGTTGAGGCTGCAACTACAAATTTTGTGTATTCCCTTCCCTTGCACGAGTTCTAGGCCACTTTTGGTGATGGAATTGAGTTTCATCTATGTAATTAAATATGAGAATGTGATATAAGAGCTCACATGGTCCACGAGACACTATATGAGAAATCTATACACTATACAACACTAAAATATTCACTTTTTATATGCCAATTTCCCTACCTCTTCATGAAATGCATGATGTAAGGCATGGACATAGCATGAAATAAGCTAGAAAGTTATGGTGTTACATTTATTAGTATCATTACTCCCACTTATAAGGCCCTAGCGTAGGTCCCTTCTTTCTGATGTGAGACTTTACAATCTACCCCCTTTGGGGCCAACCCGTCTTCGAATTGCATATATGGCTAGGCTGGCTCTAATACCAAAAACCTTACTAAAAGCTTATGCTCTACTAGGTACTTAAATCACTAATGTGCTTTAACCCTAAGTCATTCTCATATTAGGGAGCTCATCTAACTAGCTATCAAACCCTTATCTATTTATTTTTTTGAGCTCAGTTTACTCATTTAGTCATTACTAAAGCAAGGACATCTCTTCTGTTTTTAGTTTCACCTTACAGAGCACCGTGGGTATTGTCTCCAGTAGATGGCTTTTCCCATTAGCTCTAAGGTTTTGTTCTTCTTGGAAGATGGCTTCTCCCATTAGCTTTTAGGAAAATGCATCCACGTGGGGAGCGTACAACTGCCATTTATAAGCCCCTAGCCTAAGTCCTTGCTTTACGATGTGGGACTTTACAATCCACCCCCCTTTTGGGCCAACCCGTCCTGGGGTTACACACACACAGCTAGGCCAGCTCTAATACCAAAAACTTTACAGAGCCCCATGGATATTGTCCTTGGTAGATAGCTTTTCCCATTAGCTCTAGGGTTTTGTTCTTTCTGGAAGATGGCTTTTCCCATTAGCTCCCAGGAAAACACGTCCACGTAGGGAGAGTACTACTCCCACTTATAAGGCCCTAACCTAGGTTCCTCCTTTCCGATGTGGGACTTTACATCTAAAACCACATTCACAGCCTAAGGAGACATGTCATTTGGTTCAAAATATCATGGAGTTCATTTCTACTATGCTACATGCAATCATACACATTGGAAGCATAACATATCAAGGGCCTTTGATGGAAAAATCAATCATACTCATTCATATGAACCCAAAACCATTCCATACATTATGTCTACATATATTTGAGTGTGCTCAAGTGTCTACATCATATATACAATGCGTAATTACAATTCTTAACAACAAAAAGCTATCAAAAAGACTATTTCACTACTTCATTGCCAAGTTTTTGCTCTTTAAGGTTGTTGGCTCCCACTTCTTAGCCCACTTAGCTCACCTAGCCATGGTTAGATATTGGAGAGGGAAGAGTGAGATTCTAAGAATCCCAATAGCTTCTAACCATTTTCACTCCTACATAATAGCCATATTTTCAAGTCCAAGAATGCATATATGAATATTAAACTACTAGTAACCATACATAAATTCATTTTCATGTCCAAGAAGCTCATACATATCATACATTGGCTTTCAAGAGCATTGGTTTAACCTCACCCTCTTTCCTTAGGACTTTTGGACTTGTCTCACCTATTTTTAAGAGACTTTTGATTAAGCCTCACTCTTCTTGAGACTTTTGGCTTTGTCTCACCTAATCTTAGGGACATTTGTCTCATCCTCGCCTTTTTTAAGAAACTTTTGACTTCACCAAACTCATTCAAAGCATAACACATTCATAAAACACATTTTATGCACATAATGGTACCATGGCATGTAGAAAATAGCTAAAAACATTTCTCATAACATAAACATACATACACACATTTAAAGAAAAGAAAACAACTAAGAATACATGAAAGAAAGGCTAGATACCTTTAGAACAAAACACAAGTCTTTCCCTTGATTCCTTTTTACCTCTCAAGGCCACACAATTGCAAGTGGATAGAGTTTGATTCCTTTTGCCTAAACATATCAAATAGGATCCAATTACATTCTTGAAGCCAACTCTAGCATCATATACACACTAGATGAAGCTACTTCCTCTTATGGTTCAATTATGGCTCCATTCAAGACCTAAAGAAGTAACTATAATAATTCTTAATCTTGGCCCCATTTTCTCCTTCAACCTATGACTCTTAACTTCATTTAGACTTCATAGAGCCCTCACACATTCATTTTGAAAGACCTAGCTATATGTTGCTTCTTTATGTCATATTATAGAACTTATACCTCTATCTCTTAATCTATGGGTTCTAAATTTTTCCAAATTTTCTTTTGATGTTCTTCCATCATATTTAGTCCTAATCTAAGCTTGGAAAAATTTAAAACACTTCTTAGGTACTTACTCCAAGCTTGGCCGAGACATGCATAGTGTATAGGGACCCATGGAGTTTTCTTTGTTTCCTTGAAGGAAGAGGCACTTGGGAGGCTTCCTAGGAGTCTTAGGAACTCAAATAAACTTTCACATAAGCTTAACCATCCTTGGACACAGTCAGATTGTGGCATATGTCTTTGAATCCTTAGTTTTGCTATCTTGAATTTTAATGGTTTTCCTTTAGGTTTCTTTGCATTTTCTAGCTTCCCATAGTCTAAAACCTAGGTTTCTTGCTTACTCCTGGCCAGAATATACTCCCTCCTACATGTTCTCTTTAAGGCCAAAACTTACACCAAGGAAAGCAAGGAAGAAAAGCAACAAAACCAATGATATTTACCTTGATTCCAAACCTTCTCTAAGGGCTTTCTCCTTTGCTTTAGGCCTTTGAATTTCTACTCTTCTCCCTGTAAACTAGAACCAAAACATCCCCACGTGAGTCACCAAAGCCATGGAAAGAAAAGGGAGAAGAAAGAAGACAAAGTTACAAAAGGGAGAACTAAGAAAATCCTTCACTTTCCTTACCTTTTCTTAAAATTTTTCTTCCTTTTCTTCCTCCCTCTTGTGCATCTCTCCCTTCTACTCTCTCTCTCTATTTTGGGCAGAACAAAAGGTTGGTTAGATGAAGAAAGGATGGGACACCCCTATAAAAGGAAATGGAATGGAATTCGTTCTTTAAAAATGCCATTTGTGTCCCTTTACTTGGCTAATTCATTTTAGGCTCATTTTAGCTCCTTTTTTAGAATTTCTTTTGAAATCATAAAATTTAGATCCTTTAACTTATAAAATAGCTTTGGAATCACTCAAATTAGATTTAAAATCTTCCCAAATGAAAAGGTCAAATTTGGGTCAACCGACATTCAAAAATATACACCGGAGGGCGTTTGAACCAATTCAGGGGTTCATATAGTTTTTAGGGCTTTTGAGAATCCCGAGCAACTCAATTTTTCATTTAAAAAGCCCTCCTGTAAGTTTTTCAAAAAGTACTCATATTTACAAAAATGCCATTATGCTTTTGGTGATTTTATTGAACTATTCTGGCTCTAGTTTTCGAGCATGTTGACCTTAGATCCTCATGTTTCATTATTTGAAATTTTATTTGGCCTCAATTCATTCATTTTAGGGGGCTTGCTTTTCAAACTGACTCATTTTGGTATTTTTACCTAAAATCGTATGTTACATTTCTCCTCCTTTTAAATAAAATTTTGTCTTCAAAATTTAAATACATACCTTAAGGGAATAGCTTTGGATACTTCTTTCTCATCTCTTCCTCCAATTCTTAGGTGGCTTTTTCAAGAGATAGCCCCTTTTAAACCACTTTCACTAGTGGTATCGTCTTATTCCATAATTGTTTGAGTCTAACATCTACGATCTGATTTGGTGATACTATATAAGAGAGATTGATGGAGATGAGCTAGGAGACTTTAAAGAGCTTGAACAAAATCAAGAACTTGAAAACAAAAGGGCTAGACGTAACTCTAAAAGATGGCCAGCTAAAGATCCATTGCAAGGTATGGGAGGCCCATGCACAAGATCAAGAGCCAAAGCTATGAAGGAGGCCTTGAATGGAGTGATCCAAAAACTAATGGACCTGGAGCCCATAGTCTTAGCTGAATATGAAGCCCAAAAGGAACAAAATGGCATGAAAATTATTTCATATCTACAAGATGCTAGCCCAAGCCTGAAAGGAGCCTAATTGAAGAAGCCCAACCATTTTCCACAAAATCCTCTTAGTTTTAATTTGATTGTTTCTGTATCAGATTTTTTAGCTTTATTAGGCACCATTCTTGGTGAATTTGTTCAGATTTAAATTTCTTTTATTTTCCCGCCAAACCTAAGAGTTATTTGGTATTTAGGGTTTTATTTTTCCAATGCCTATATAAGGCCCACTTGTACTCCAAGAAGAGGCAGATTGAATGAATTAGTTTCAGAATTATTTCTGACTTGTGAGGTTTCTCTTGTGGCCTTTGTGTACTGGAGAAAATCTTTGACTTATCAAAGGAGTGGTTTCCTTTGTGGCATCCCGGATCAGGGTTCTAAGAGACGGGTTCTCTTAGGGTTCAATTCCATTGACCAACATCTCTTCTTCTTCTTCTTCTTTGTTTCTTTCTTTATTCTTTCTTGCTTGTTGTCCAGATCTGCCTATTTTCTTGTTCTTGTGTCGTATGCCAAAATTCGATCACTGATCCGTGTAATTTGGGGTTCCTAGAACGGGTTTCTACGGAGTCTCACATCATCTGGTATCGGAGCATTGGTTAAGGTTGGTTTCATCCACTTTTTCCTTGTTCTTTTCCCTTATTTCGTCTGATTCTTTTCTGTTCGTCCATATTTTTGTGCGGCTGTTTCTGGTGTTTTTCGTTCATGTTTTTGGACGTTTAATAGGTCTTTCTTGTGTTTCAAGATCTCTTCTTTCTGGTCGATTTGGAATCACATCAATCCGATTTTTGTAGAGCAAGTTATAGCTATTTCTTTTCTGCTCGTCCTTTTTTTTTATGCGGCTGTTTCTGGTGTTTTCCTTCGTGTTTTTGGACGTTTAATAGGTCTTTATTGTGTGTTGAAATCTCTTCTTTCTGCTCGTTTTGGAATCACATCAATCCAATTTTTCTAGGGCAAGTTATAGCTATTTCTTTCGTGCATATCATTCTGATCTTTCAGAAATCTTCTGTTTTGTTTGCAAATTTCAGCACCTTCAAGATTCAAAAAAAAAAAAAAAGGAGTATATTACAGTGAAAAAAAAAAAAGAAGGAAAAGTTGCAAAAAAAAAAAAAAAGGAAGTCAGAATCTGTGAAAAAGAAAGTTGTGCTGGAAATTGAAAAAAAAAAAAAAATTTATAGTTGACTTGAATTGCAATTGCTGAAGATCATTTATTCTTGGAATTACCACATCTGATTCCCTGAGTTGATCTGGTCATTAAATGTCATATTGTGCACAATTCATAAAAAGGAAATATGCATTCATTCACCTTATTCTAAATTTCAAATTTCTGATTGCTTCATTAATGATTTCAGATTCCAATTTTCTTTCCATCCTTTCCTCTTGATAATTAATCATTTAACCACTTGATCTCCCATAATCTGCCACACACCATTTGTTCTTTCAGTGTCTTGATTTTCCTTTCCTAGTCACTTGCTATATTGTCTATTGGCTGCACCTACGATTTTTCTTTAAAATATTGGACTTTTGTTGTCTCTTTGAGAACTTTATATCTTGGATTCTAATTTAAGATTGCCACTTCAGTTGCTGCTTCTTTCAATTTGTTGGATTTAATTCAGTATACTATAGGAAGCAAGTTGAGAGGAAAAAGGCAAGAGTGTTTTCATCATTGTAAAAGCCATTATAAGAGTGAAACACGAGTGAATTTGCATCATTTAGAGTGAAACACGTGAGGGAGTAGTCAGGTCCTTTTCTTGCTATTCACTAACATTTTCAGGTGCCAATCATGTCTGAAAGTGAAGATAACCAAGTTGACCTTAAATTGTTTATCAAATCTGTTCAAGAACAATTCAAGAGGCTAAATGCTAGGTTGGATCAAATGGATTCTTCTTCTTCTAACAACAAGGCAAGGCATGGTAAAAATGTCGTTCTAGGAGGAGATGAATCTGATTTTGAGGAGGAAAGCCAACATGAAAGAGTTAGGAGAGCTCCCCCTCAAAAGAAAGATGCCTTTAGTAACATCAAGATGAAAATCCCTTCATTTCAAGGGAAAGCTGATCCTGATGTATATCTTGAATGGGAAAGAAAAGTTGAGTTTTTATTTGACTGTCAATCTTTTTCAGAAGAAAGTAAAATAAAATTAGCTGCTTTGGAGTTCACAGATTATGCAAGCCTATGGTGGGATCAATTAACCACTAGTAGGAGGCGTTCAGGAGAGGGTCCAATTCGGTCTTGGCCAGAAATGAAGGCTCTCTCATGAGAAAGAGATTTGTCCCTACCCATTACTATAGGGATGTGCACAAGAGGCTCCACAAAATCAAACAAGGATCTATGAGTGTGGAAGAATATTTTCAGCAAATGCAAATTGCCATGATTAAAGCTGACATTGAGGAAGATTCAGAAGTTACAATGGCAAGATTTCTTGGTGGCTTAGACCCTGAAATTGCTGCAGAAGTTGAATTGCAAAACTACCTTGATATGGAGGAGTTGTTGCATAAAGCCATTAAGGTGGAGAAGCATTTTAAGACAAAACAGAAATTGAAATCACATGCTAGTTCCAACAAATACTTCAAGTCCTCTTTCAAGTTTAAGGGAGAGACCAAGCCTAAAGAAGAGAATAAGATGAAGATGCAAACACCTACTTCTAAAGGTAAATCTGAACCTAAATCTTCTTCTAGTTCTTCTAAAATTAAATGCTTTAAATGTCAAGGTTTTGGTCACATTGCTTCACAATGTCCAAATAAAAGGACTATGATTTTGCTTGAGAATGGTGTTGTTACTAGTGAAAGCAGCAGTGATGAAGATGTGGAAGTTGAGTTAAGCTCCAATGGAGGTGATGAATCTGATGTGGAGGTCGCTGAAGCTGTGATTGGTGAGGCTCTAGTGTCAAGGCGTGCTCTTAGCATTCAACCAAAAGAGGAGCTTGAAAAAGAACAACGAGAGCATATCTTTCACACTAGGTGTTTTGTTAACAACAAGGTATGTAGCCTTATCATTGATAATGGGAGCTGCACCAATGTTGCTAGTACCTTGTTAGTTGAAAAACTAGGTTTGCCAACTAGAAAATACCCCACCCCTTATAATTTGTTGTGGTTCAATGATAATGGGGATGTTAAAGTTACTAAGCAAGTTGTTGTAGCATTTTCCATAGGAAGTTACCATGATAAGGTTTTATGTGATATAGCTCCTATGTATGCTGGACACTTGTTATTGGGTAGACCTTGGCAATTTGATAGGAAAGTTAAGTATGATGGTTATACTAACAGGTATTCTTTTGAGTTTAATAAGAAAACCATTATGCTAACCCCTCTCAGACCCTTGCAGGCATATGAAGATCAAAAGCAAATTACTCAAGAATGCAAGTTAAGAGAGAAAGAAAAGAAAGTGCGTGAGAAAGAAAGAAAAGAAAGTGAGAGGGAGAGAAAAGAAAAGAGAGCTACTGAATTGAAAAGTCAAGAGAGTGAAGAGAAAAAAGTAACACTATTTTCCAGTAGAGGAGAGATTAAGAGGGCTTTATGTAGTGAGACATCTTTTGTCCTCTTGTATAAGGATGTTTATCCAACCCTTAGTGACCTTGATGAATCTCTTCCTTCTAGTATTTTGAGTTTGTTGCAGGAATATAAAGACTTATTTCCGGAAGAGGTACCGGATGGATTGCCTCCCATAAGAGGCATTGAACACATGATTGACTTTATTCCTGGAGCATCTCTTCCTAACCGACCTGCGTATAGGGCAAATCCAGAAGAGACTAAGGAAATTCAGAGGCAAGTGGAGGAACTCATGAAAAAGGGGTTTGTGAGAGAAAGCCTTAGTCCATGTGCTGTTCCGGTAATACTTGTGCCCAAGAAGGATGGCAAATGGAGGATGTGTGTGGACTGTCGAGCCATCAACAAAATCACTATTAAGTATCGATATCCCATTCCTAGACTTGATGACATGCTGGATGAGTTACATGGTGCTTGCTTGTTTTCAAAAATAGATCTTAGAAGTGGTTATCATCAAATTAGGATGAAAGAGGGTGATGAGTGGAAGACTGCATTTAAGACTAAGTTTGGTTTGTATGAATGGCTTGTTATGCCCTTTGGCTTAACTAATGCTCCTAGTACATTCATGAGCTTAATGAATCATGTGTTTCGCCCTTACATAGGAAAGTTTGTGATGGAGATGAGCTAGGAGACTTTAAAGAGCTTGAACAAAATCAAGAACTTGAAAACAAAAGGGCTGGACGTAACTCTAAAAGATGGCCAGCTAAAGATCCATTGCAAGGTATGGGAGGCCCATGCACAAGATCAGAGCCAAAGCTATGAAGGAGGACTTAAATGGAGTGATCCAAAAACTAATGGACCTGGAGCCCATAGTCTTAGCTGAATATGAAGCCCAAAAGGAACAAAATGGCATGAAAATCATTTCATATCTACAAGATGCTAGCCCAAGCCTGAAAGGAGCCTAATTGAAGAAGCCCAACCATTTTCCACAAAATCCTCTTAGTTTTAATTTGATTGTTTCTGTTTCAGATTTTTTAGCTTTATTAGGCACCATTCTTGGTGAATTTGTTCAGATTTAAATTTCTTTTATTTTCCCGCCAAACCTAAGAGTAATTTTGTATTTAGGGTTTTATTTTTCAAATGCCTATATAAGGCCCACTTGTACTCCAAGAAGAAGCAGATTGAATGAATTAGTTTCAGAATTATTTCTGACTTGTGAGGTTTCTCTTGTGGCCTTTGTGTACTGGAGAAAATCTTTGACTTATCAAAGGAGTGGTTTCCTTTGTGGTGTCCCGGATTAGGGTTCTAAGAGACGGGTTCTCTTAGGGTTCAATTCCATTGACCAACATCTCTTCTTCTTCTTCTTCTTCTTCTTTGTTTCTTTCTTTATTCTTTCTTGCTTGTTGTCCAGATCTGCCTATTTTCTTGTTCTTGTGTCATATGCCAAAATTCGATCACTGATCCGTGTAATTTGGGGTTCCTAGAACGGGTTTCTACGGAGTCTCACATCATCTGGTATCGGAGCATTGGTTGAGGTTGGTTTTATCCACTTTTTCCTTGTTCTTTTCCCTTATTTCGTCTGATTCTTTTCTGTTCGTCCATATTTTTGTGCGGCTGTTTCTGGTGTTTTTCGTTCGTGTTTTTGGACGTTTAATAGGTCTTTCTTGTGTTTCAAGATCTCTTCTTTCTGGTCGATTTGGAATCACATCAATCCGATTTTTGTAGAGCAAGTTATAGCTATTTCTTTTCTGCTCATCCTTTTTTTTTATGCGGCTGTTTCTGGTGTTTTCCTTCGTGTTTTTGGACGTTTAATAGGTCTTTATTGTGTGTTGAAATCTCTTCTTTCTGCTCGTTTTGGAATCACATCAATCCGATTTTTCTAGGGCAAGTTATAGCTATTTCTTTCGTGCATATCATTCTGATCTTTCAGAAATCTTCTGTTTTGTTTGCAAATTTCAGCACCTTCAAGATTCAAAAAAAAAAAAAAAGGAGTATATTACAGTGAAAAAAAAAAAGAAGGAAAAGTTGCAAAAAAAAAAAAAAAAGGAAGTCAGAATCTGTGAAAAAGAAAGTTGTGCTGGAAATTGAAAAAAAAAAAAAATTTTATAGTTGACTTGAATTGCAATTGCTGAAGATCATTTATTCTTGGAATTACCACATCTGATTCCCTGAGTTGATCTGGTCATTAAATGTCATATTGTGCACAATTCATAAAAAGGAAATATGCATTCATTCACCTTATTCTAAATTTCAAATTTCTGATTGCTTCATTACTGATTTCAGATTCCAATTTTCTTTCCATCCTTTCCTCTTGATAATTAATCATTTAACCACTTGATCTCCCATAATCTGCCACACACCATTTGTTCTTTTAGTGTCTTGATTTTCCTTTCCTAGTCACTTGCTATATTGTCTATTGGCTGCACCTACGATTTTTCTTTAAAATATTGGACTTTTGTTGTCTCTTTGAGAACTTTATATCTTGGATTCTAATTTAAGATTGCCACTTCAGTTGCTGCTTCTTTCAATTTGTTGGATTTAATTCAGTATACTATAGGAAGCAAGTTGAGAGGAAAAAGGCAAGAGTGTTTTCATCATTGTAAAAGCCATTATAAGAGTGAAACACGAGTGAATTTGCATCATTTAGAGTGAAACACGTGAGGGAGTAGTCAGGTCCTTTTCTTGCTATTCACTAACATTTTCAGGTGCCAATCATGTCTGAAAGTGAAGATAACCAAGTTGACCTTAAATTGTTTATCAAATTTGTTCAAGAACAATTCAAGAGGCTAAATGCTAGGTTGGATCAAATGGATTCTTCTTCTTCTAACAACAAGGCAAGGCATGGTAAAAATGTTGTTCTAGGAGGAGATGAATCTGATTTTGAGGAGGAAAGCCAACATGAAAGAGTTAGGAGAGCTCCCCCTCAAAAGAAAGATGCCTTTAGTAACATCAAGATGAAAATCCCTTCCTTTCAAGGGAAAGCTGATCCTGATGTATATCTTGAATGGGAAAGAAAAGTTGAGTTTTTATTTGACTGTCAATCTTTTTCAGAAGAAAGTAAAATAAAATTAGCTGCTTTGGAGTTCACAGATTATGCAAGCCTATGGTGGGATCAATTACCACTAGTAGGAGGCGTTCAGGAGAGGGTCCAATTCAGTCTTGGCCAGAAATGAAGGCTCTCATGAGAAAGAGATTTGTCCCTACCCATTACTATAGGGATGTGCACAAGAGGCTCCACAAAATCAAACAAGGATCTATGAGTGTGGAAGAATATTTTCAGCAAATGCAAATTGCCATGATTAAAGCTGACATTGAGGAAGATTCAGAAGTTACAATGGCAAGATTTCTTGGTGGCTTAGACCCTGAAATTGCTGCAGAAGTTGAATTGCAAAACTACCTTGATATGGAGGAGTTGTTGCATAAAGCCATTAAGGTGGAGAAGCATTTTAAGACAAAACAGAAATTGAAATCACATGCTAGTTCCAACAAAGACTTCAAGTCCTCTTTCAAGTTTAAGGGAGAGACCAAGCCTAAAGAGGAGAATAAGATGAAGATGCAAACACCTACTTCTAAAGGTAAATCTGAACCTAAATCTTCTTCTAGTTCTTCTAAAATTAAATGCTTTAAATGTCAAGGTTTTGGTCACATTGCTTCACAATGTCCAAATAAAAGGACTATGATTTTGCTTGAGAATGGTGTTGTTACTAGTGAAAGCAGCAGTGATGAAGATGTGGAAGTTGAGTTAAGCTCCAATGGAGGTGATGAATCTGATGTAGAGGTCGCTGAAGCTGTGATTGGTGAGGCTCTAGTGTCAAGGCGTGCTCTTAGCATTCAACCGAAAGAGGAGCTTGAAAAAGAACAACGAGAGCATATCTTTCACACTAGGTGTTTTGTTAACAACAAGGTATGTAGCCTTATCATTGATAATGGGAGCTGCACCAATGTTGCTAGTACCTTGTTAGTTGAAAAGCTAGGTTTGCCAACTAGAAAACACCCCACCCCTTATAATTTGTTGTGGTTCAATGATAATGGGGATGTTAAAGTTACTAAGCAAGTTGTTGTAGCATTTTCCATAGGAAGTTACCATGATGAGGTTTTATGTGATATAGCTCCTATGTATGCTGGACACTTGTTATTGGGTAGACCTTGGCAATTTGATAGGAAAGTTAAGTATGATGGTTATACTAACAGGTATTCTTTTGAGTTTAATAAGAAAACCATTATGCTAACCCCTCTCAGACCCTTGCAGGCATATGAAGATCAAAAGCGAATTACTCAAGAATGCAAGTTAAGAGAGAAAGAAAAGAAAGTGCGTGAGAAAGAAAGAAAAGAAAGTGAGAGGGAGAGAAAAGAAAAGAAAGCTACTGAATTGAAAAGTCAAGAGAGTGAAGAGAAGAAAGTAACACTATTTTCCAGTAGAGGAGAGATTAAGAGGGCTTTATGTAGTGAGACATCTTTTGTCCTCTTGTATAAGGATGTTTATCTAACCCTTAGTGACCTTGATGAATCTCTTCCTTCTAGTGTTTTGAGTTTGTTGCAGGAATATAAAGACTTATTTCCGGAAGAGGTACCGGATGGATTGCCTCCCATAAGAGGCATTGAACACATGATTGACTTTATTCCTGGAGCATCTCTTCCTAACCGACCTGCGTATAGGGCAAATCCAGAAGAGACTAAGGAAATTCAGAGGCAAGTGGAGGAACTCATGAAAAAGGGGTTTGTGAGAGAAAGCCTTAGTCCATATGCTGTTCCAGTAATACTTGTGCCCAAGAAGGATGGCAAATGGAGGATGTGTGTGGACTGTCGAGCCATCAACAAAATCACTGTTAAGTATCGATATCCCATTCCTAGACTTGATGACATGCTGGATGAGTTACATGGTGCTTGCTTGTTTTCAAAAATAGATCTTAGAAGTGGTTATCATCAAATTAGGATGAAAGAGGGTGATGAGTGGAAGACTGCATTTAAGACTAAGTTTGGTTTGTATGAATGGTTTGTTATGCCCTTTGGCTTAACTAATGCTCCTAGTACTTTCATGAGCTTAATGAATCATGTGTTTCGCCTTTACATAGGAAAGTTTGTTGTTGTATATTTTGATGACATTCTTGTGTTTTCTAAGAATCTAGAAGAGCATGCTAAGCATTTGCATTCTGTGTTTGATATTTTAAGAGAAAATAAACTCTTTGCAAAATTAGAGAAATGCTCTTTCTGCTTGGATTCTGTGGTTTTTCTTGGTTTTGTTGTAGGTACTGATGGCGTCCGAGTGGATGAAGAGAAGGTGAAGGCAATTCGAGAGTGGCCAACACCTAAGAATGCTAGTGAAGTGAGGAGTTTCCATGGACTTGCAAGTTTCTACCGACGATTTGTAAAGGACTTCTCAACCCTTGCTGCACCTTTAAATGAGCTGATTCGAGGACGGATCCTTTTCAAGAGGGAGGGAATGATGGAGATGAGCTAGGAGACTTGAAAGAGCTTGAACAAAATCAAGAACTTGAAAACAAAAGGGCTGGACGTAACTCTAAAAGATGGCCAGCTAAAGATCCATTGCAAGGTATGGGAGGCCCATGCACAAGATCAAGAGCCAAAGCTATGAAGGAGGCCTTGAATGGAGTGATCCAAAAACTAATGGACCTGGAGCCCATAGTCTTAGCTGAATATGAAGCCCAAAAGGAACAAAATGGCATGAAAATCATTTCATATCTACAAGATGCTAGCCCAAGCCTGAAAGGAGCCTAATTGAAGAAGCCCAACCATTTTCCACAAAATCCTCTTAGTTTTAATTTGATTGTTTCTGTTTCAGATTTTTTAGCTTTATTAGGCACCATTCTTGGTGAATTTGTTCAGATTTAAATTTCTTTTATTTTCCCGCCAAACCTAAAAGTTATTTTGTATTTAGGGTTTTATTTTTCAAATGCCTATATAAGGCCCACTTGTGCTCCAAGAAGAAGCAGATTGAATGAATTAGTTTCAGAATTATTTCTGACTTGTGAGGTTTCTCTTTGTGGCCTTTGTGTACTGGAGAAAATCTTTGACTTATCAAAGGAGTGGTTTCCTTTGTGGCGTCCCGGATTAGGGTTCTAAGAGACGGGTTCTCTTAGGATTCAATTCCATTGACCAACATCTCTTCTTCTTCTTCTTCTTTGTTTCTTTCTTTATTCTTTCTTGCTTGTTGTCCAGATCTGCCTATTTTCTTGTTCTTGTGTCGTATGCCAAAATTCGATCACTGATCTGTGTAATTTGGGGTTCCTAGAACGGGTTTCTACGGAGTCTCACATCAGTTTGTTGTTGTGTATTTTGATGACATTCTTGTGTTTTCTAAGAATCTAGAAGAGCATGCTAAGCATTTGCATTCTGTGTTTGATATTTTAAGAGAAAATAAACTCTTTGCAAATTTAGAGAAATGCTCTTTCTGCTTGGATTCTGTGGTTTTTCTTGGTTTTGTTGTAGGTACTGATGGCGTCCGAGTGGATGAAGAGAAGGTGAAGGCAATTCGAGAGTGGTCAACACCTAAGAATGCTAGTGAAGTGAGGAGTTTCCATGGACTTGCAAGTTTCCACCGACGATTTGTAAAGGACTTCTCAACCCTTGCTGCACCTTTAAATGAGCTGGTAAAGAAAAATGTTATCTTTAAATGGGGTGAGGCACAAAAGGCGGCTTTTAATACTTTGAAAGATAAATTGACCAATGCCCCTCTACTTATTCTTCCTGATTTCTCTAAAGTTTTTGAAGTTGAATGTGATGCCTCTGGAATTGGTATTGGTGCTGTTTTGATGCAAGAGTCAAGGCCTATTGCTTACTTTAGTGAGAAGCTTAGTGGTGCTTGTTTGAATTATTCAACTTATGACAAGGAATTGTATGCTTTAAAAAGAACTCTAGAACATTGGCAACATTATTTATGGTCTAAGGAATTTGTTTTGCATTCTGATCATAAGAGTCTTCAATATCTAAAGACCTAAGATAAGTTGAATAAGAGGCATGCCGTATGGCTTAAATTCATTGAGTCATTTCCTTATGTGCTTAAACATAAAAAGGGGAAAGAAAATGTTGTGGCTGATGCTTTGTCTAGGAGGTATAGTCTTATTACATCTATGCAAGCTAGGTTAATTGGTTTTGAATCTTTCAAAAGCATGTATGAATGTGATGCTGACTTTGCTGAAACTTGGAAGTTGTGTGAAAAACATGGTGCTCATGATTTCTTTAGATTTGATGGTTTCTTATTTAAAGGAAATAAATTGTGTGTGCCTGTTTGTTCTATGCGTGAGCTTTTGGTTAAAGAATCTCATGGGGGTGGTTTGATGGGGCACTTTGGCATAAAAAAGACTTTATCCATGTTGAAAGAACATTTTTATTGGCCTCATATGCGTAGGAATGTGATTGCTGTGTGTAAAAGGTGTATTGCATGCAAGCACGCTAAATCTAAGGTGCAACCACATGGCTTGTATACTCCCTTACCTGTCCCTTCTCATCCTTGGGTCGATATTTCAATGGATTTTGTGCTTGGATTGCCTAGAACATCTAGTGGAAAGGATAGCATATTTGTTGTGGTTGATCGATTTAGTAAAATGGCTCATTTCATTGCTTGCTCAAAAACAAATGATGCTGTCCATATCTCAAATTTATTTTTCAAGGAGATTGTTAGATTGCATGGTTTGCTTCGATCTATTGTGAGTGACCGTGATGTTAAATTTGTTAGTCACTTTTGGAAAACTTTGTGGGCTAAGTTGGGTACAAAACTTGTGTTTTCTACGGTGGCACATCCTCAAACGGATGGACAAACCGAAGTAGTGAATCGAACACTTTCTTCCTTATTGCGTGTTGTAATTCAAAAAAATTTAAAGAATTGGGAAAAGTGTTTGCCTCACATTGAGTTTGCATATAATCGTGCCTTGCATTCTACAACTGAGTTTTCTCCTTTTGAAATCGTATATGGTTTTAACCCTTTGACTCCTTTGGATTTACTTCCTTTGCCTTGTAATGAGTTTGCTAACCTTGATGGTGCAAAAAAAGCTAAGTTTGTGCAGGATCTTCATGCTAAAGTTAAGGCGAACATTGAGCGCAAGAATGAGCAATATGCTCAACATGCTAATAAAGGTCGAAGGAAGGTTATCTTTGAACCCGGAGATTGGGTGTGGGTTCATTTGAGGAAAGAAAGGTTTCCTGAACAAAGGAAGTCCAAATTACACCCAAGAGGCGGTGGTCCTTTCCAAGTGTTGGAAAGAATAAATGATAATGCATATAAAATTGATTTGCTTAGTTCTTATGGGAATGTAAGCGCAACTTTCAATGTGGCTGACCTTTCTCTTTTTGATATTGCAGATTCGAGGACGAATCCTTTTCAAGAGGGAGGGAATGATGGAGATGAGCTAGGAGACTTTAAAGAGCTTGAACAAAATCAAGAACTTGAAAACAAAAGGGCTGGACGTAACTCTAAAAGATGGCCAGCTAAAGATCCATTGCAAGGTATGGGAGGCCCATGCACAAGATCAAGAGCCAAAGCTATGAAGGAGGCCTTGAATGGAGTGATCCAAAAACTAATGGACCTGGAGCCCATAGTCTTAGCTGAATATAAAGCCCAAAAGGAACAAAATGGCATGAAAATTATTTCATATCTACAAGATGCTAGCCCAAGCCTGAAAGGAGCCTAATTGAAGAAGCCCAACCATTTTCCACAAAATCCTCTTAGTTTTAATTTGATTGTTTCTGTTTCAAATTTTTTAGCTTTATTAGGCACCATTCTTGGTGAATTTGTTCAGATTTAAATTTCTTTTATTTTCCCGCCAAACCTAAGAGTTATTTTGTATTTAGGGTTTTATTTTTCCAATGCCTATATAAGGCCCACTTGTACTCCAAGAAGAGGCAGATTGAATGAATTAGTTTCAGAATTATTTCTGACTTGTGAGGTTTCTCTTATGGCCTTTGTGTACTGGAGAAAATCTTTGACTTATCAAAGGAGTGGTTTCCTTTGTGGCGTCCCGGATTAGGGTTCTAAGAGACGGGTTCTCTTAGGGTTCAATTCCATTGACCAACATCTCTTCTTCTTCTTCTTCTTCTTTGTTTCTTTCTTTATTCTTTCTTGCTTGTTGTCCAGATCTGCCTATTTTCTTGTTCTTGTGTCGTATGCCAAAATTCGATCACTGATCTGTGTAATTTGGGGTTCCTAGAACGGGTTTCTACGGAGTCTCATATCAGAGATTGTCTTGTAACTGCACATTTTCATATTCTATGAGATGTGAGGGGTCAGGTTGATACTTTTTGAGCTGGGATACATGGAATACATCGAGTATTTAGCTTAGGTTTTGGGGAAGCGAAAGTCTGTAGGCCACAGGTCCAACTTTATCAAGAATTTGGAACAAACTTATGTACTTTGGACTTAGTTTTCTACTCTTAATGGATCTACCTATCCCTGTGATTGGAGACACTCTAGAAAAGACATGGTCTCCAACCTCAAACTCTAACGGCCTTATTCTCTTATCTGCATAACTCTTCTGTCTACTCTACACTATTAGAAGTTTCTTTCTTATGGTCTTTATCTGTCTAGAGGTTTGGTCCACTAAATCTGAGCCTATGAGGCTCCTCTCTCCAAGCTTAACCTAACAAACTGAGGACCTATACTTTCTCCCATATAATACCTCATACGGTGCCATCTGGATGCTAGCATGATAACTATTATTCTAGGTAAACTCTGCTACAAGTAAGTATGCATCCCAGTTATCCTTCAACTCTAAAACATAAGCCCTCAACATGTCTTCTAGGGTTTAGATGGTCCTTTCTATTTAACCATTTGCTTGAGGGTAATAGGTTATACTGAATCTTAATATGGTTCCTAGGGCATCTTGTAATGATCTCCAAAAATTTAAAGTGAATTTGGGATCTCAATCTAATAATATGCTCCTAAGTACATCATGTAGTCTCACTATCTCCTTGATGTACAGCTAGGCTAACTTATCTAGGGTGTAAGTGGCTTTCATTGCTAGGAAATATGCTGACTTCATTAATCTATCTACTATCACTTATATGGCATCATGCCCCGATGATGTCCTAGGTAAACCTATGACAAAATCTATAATTATGCTATCCCACTTCCACTCAGGGATATCTAAGGGCTGAAGTAACCTAGTTACTCTTTGATGCTCTATCTTAACTTTCTAACATACTAGACATTAGGAGACGTACTCAGTTATGTCTAATTTCATTATAGGCCACTAAAACATTTTCTTTAAATTATGATACATCTTGTTATTGCTTGGATGAATTGTATACTTACTCTTGTGTGCCTCTTCTAAAATTTTTCTCTTATCTCTGAATTCCTAAGCACATATAGCCTACTCCTATACCTCACTATCCCATCCTTAGATAGATTGATGTTGGGGGTGCTACCTTGGGACATCTGAGCTATAATCTTTCTTACTTATTTGTCCTCTTGCTGGGCATCTCTAATTTGGCTCCTCAAATCATTCTCTATTTGGGTTCCACTCATTAATAGTTTTCTTGAATGCACCTAACATGAGAGATTCATATCCTTGAACCTCTCAATAAGTTCCTATTCCCTAATTATCATGGAGGCCATGTGTATGAATTTCCTACTCAGTGTATCTGCTACCACATTAACCTTACCTGGTGGTATTTCAGGGTGAAATCATAATCTTTTAGAAACTCTAACCACCTCCTCTACCTCATATTCAACTCTTTCTGCTCGAATAGATACTTAAGGCTTTTATGGTTATTATAGATTTCTATGGCTAGTCTATACAGGTAGTGTCTCCATATCTTAAGTGCAAATACCACTGTTACTAGCTCTAAATTGTGTGTGGGATAGTTTTCCTCAACGGGTTTCAGCTATCTAAAAGCATAAACTACTACTCTGCCTCCTTGCATAAGTGTAACACTATAATTTTTAGCTCATCTCATGCCTTTAAATAGCTCAATATCATGAATCATGTAAGCTTTCAATGAAAAAACCAATGAAATAATGAATATTTTCACATTGCGTTGTGTATAAAAATTTTATTATGTGTCACGTGGACTGTGTGAGCTTATATAACACATTCTCATATTTAATTACCTAAATACCACTCATTTGCATTACCAAAAGTGACCCACACCTCAAGAAAACCAAAATGAAGCCTAAAATATAGACATTTATTTTTGGCCAGATTTGAATCTTTTTTATCAAATTTTGAAAATTCATAACTAATTCGAAAAAAATCAAAATTATATATTCTTGGCCATTTAGGAAAGCTCAACATGTCTAGTTTAGTTAAAAATATGTTCAGACTATAACATCTAACACAAAAGACGTTTGACATGTGAGATTGTCCAAAGGTTAGACTATCATCTGATGCTATCACAAAATTTTGTAGCAAATTTCAAAAATGTCCAATTAATTCTAAAAAAATATAATCTATGCAAATGATACCAATATTGAAAGAGGTGGATGTTAGTTAGAGGAAAAAAATAACTCTAGACCAGTTCAGGAAGCTCAGATCTCAAAATTCAATGGAATAGTAATTGAGGTCGGTTGGAATCCCTGATACTGGACAGAATTTTTAAAAATTCATATCTTTCTCTCTAGATATCCAAATGATATGCTTCTAGTGGCACAAGTCACTATGAATGTCTAGTTTTTCTGTATAAAATTTCACGGCAATTGGACATTATTTGAGCCCTGTGTGATAGATTTCATTTTCAGTCCAAGTGAATAGTGCAGTAGACCAAAACTAGAAAATTTGTCAACTTTGAAAATTTATCAAATATTCTATAGACCTACAAAAATTATGATCTTTAGCTTTATAAAAAACTTTCAACAAGCTCTAATTGCATGCCAAATCTCAGATCAAGAAAAGCTCATTTGGCTAAAAAGTGACATAGGGTTCCATTATGGTCAATTTTAGCTCCATATAGGGTACCAAATTGACCAAATGGCTTTCCTTGGGTTTTGGCACCTTTTGGATAAGTCTAAAAGTATAATTAGGACTTGTGTGAGCTGCCCAAATGGTCCCAAACCTCATGCATTTCATCCACACATATATGCACATTTACATCATGCCATTCATGAAGCTACATTATCTATACATACTCAATTTACATTCCATCATTCACATAAAACATCCTTTCATTTCTACATCATATAATATCATAGTTACATATGTTCTAAGGGCCATAGACCATTTACAACAATAATATACGTCATTAGGTATCATTATGGCTTTAAAAGGAAAAAGCTAGGCATATTGGTGTCAATCTCTTCTCTTCAAGGTGGTTGGCTTCCATTACCTTGTCCACTTGGTCCACCTAACATATTAGATCATTGGAGAGGAGGGAATGAGATTCAAAGAATCCCAATAGCTCATCTCCCATTCAATCACACATAATATATGCAAAGCAAGTCTTGAAAATGCATGCACAAGCATAATACAAATCATGAGCATTCAAGAAGCAAACTTAGCATGTAAAAAAGTCATACAAGGCATTCAAAAACTTGCCAAGTAGATGGATTGGTCTCACACTTTTCCTCATGGATTTTGGACTTGCCTCACCCATTCTTTAAGAGATTCTTGGACTCAACCATTCTCTTAGGAGCCCACCTTGCTTTTGGGATATTTTTTGCTTTGTCTCAACTAATCTCAAGGGTTCTTAGCTCATCCTCACCATGGTTAAGAGTTCTTGGCCTTTCCACACTCAAGCAAACTCATATAACCATCATAACATCATTTTAAAATATAATATGTCATCATAAAATCATGGCATATAAAATCATGCTAGCATATTTTTCATGGCTTGAAAATACACATACACACATTCTAAGAAAAGCTAAACACACATCCATGCATGAGAGAAGGTGGAGAGAGCTACCTTGCACACAATTACACACTTTTTCTCTTGAAATTCCCTCCCTTGCTTCAGCCACACACACAAAAACTTGTGGAGATGTGTTCTCTTGGCCTAGACACAATTTATGGAAGCCAATTAGGTTCATGAAACAATTTCTAAGCTCACACAACTTGCTTAGACACTAGGTTATTTTATAAACCCCATTATGGTCTATAAATGCACCTAATGAAGCAACACCCCTCAAATAAATTCTAGACTTCACTCTTTCCTTTCAAATATAATTCTTGACTCCTTTTAAGCCTCTTGGAGTCATCACATAATTAAAATGAAGTGCCTATCTACATGTTGCTTCCTTAGGTCATAATATGGAATCTAAAGCACCAACTCACTTCCTATGAGTTCTAAATTTTTCTCAAGGCCTCCCCTCATTTTCATTCATCATATATGACTCAAAAATGGCCTTAGAAAAATTTAAAACTCTCCCTAGCTACCCCAACCTTACTTGGTCAAGACTATGGAGCTTATTAGGCTTCATGGAATTTGCTTAGTTTTCTTGAAGGAGGAAGCATGTGGGGAGTATCTTAGGAATCTTTGAAACTCATTTAAACTCTTATTTAGGCCTAAGAATTATCACATAAGGTCAGATTTTACAAGGTACACACAAAACCCTAGAAATTGCATCTTGAAATCTAATGGTTTTTTGTTGATTTCCTTTGCATATTCTTAATCTCCACACCTTTTTGCCTTAGATTCATCCTTAGTTCTGCCTAAAAATCATCTCCTTCTAGGGTTCCATGGGTGTGTTGAATTGCAGAAGAAGAAGAACCAAGGATAGCAACCATATGAAGAGAAATTATATAGTTTTCTTGCTTATTCTTGCTTGAGTCTTGCTTTCTCCAAGCTCCTCTCTTCAAATCTGAAAATTCCCTTGAGTTTCTGCCTTGAATTAGATTTATAAATCCATTTTAATCAAAGAAAACAAAGGAGAAAGAAGAAGAAGTGGTGTGGATGGAGAAAAGCATGAAAAACTACTATAGAAACATACCTTTAAACTTGGATTTCTTCTCTTCTTCCTTTTCCCTTGGCGGTTTTTATTCTAATTTTGGGCAGAATACTATGAAGCTAAATGGAGGGGAAAGTGAGGCGCCACATATAGGGGTAGGAAAGTAGTTTTTTCAAAAAAATTTATTTTGCCCTTCGTTCTTTGCATTTTCATTTCTCCTTCGTTTTAGCTCCTTTTTTAGAACCATCTTTTCCATTATAAAAAATCATATTTTTCATTATAAAATTTATGTTCCCAATTTAATAAAATGCCTTTGGAATCACTCAAATCAGAGTTAAAACCTTCTCAAACGAATTCGTCAAAGTTTGGGCACACCAACGTTGGAAAACATCCACCTGAGGGGATTTAACTGTCTCAAGGCTTCTCATGGTTTTCAGGACGTCTGAGAACCCTGAAGAACTCAAAATTTTCATTTAAAAAGCCCTCCTATATGAATTCCAAAATTTGCTCAAAATTACGAAAATGCCATTATGTTTCATAAGGTTTCCGTCAAAATTGTTTCTTCATTCTAGCTCCATTTTTCCTTCCATCTGAGGCTAGAATTCTCATTTTTAGGAGTCTAGAATATTGCTCAAATTTTTTAGGACCTTAACTAATTCATTTCAGGGGACTTGCTTTGAAAACGTGTCTGTTTCCGTCGTTTAACGAAAATCGGACATTACAATAAGCACACATCCTAACCTCTTATTTGAAGCATCACTATAGACTACAAAAGTCTCTCTAGGCTCAGAAAGTACTGGTACTGGGGTTGTGGTTAACCTATGCTTCAACTTTTAGAAACTCTACTCACACTTCTCATCCCACACAAATGACATGTTCTTTCTAGTGAGCCTAGTCAGTGGCATTGCTATATGAGAAAAGCCCTGAATGAACCTCCTGAAGTACCCCACTAAACCTAGAAAGCTCTTGATCTCTGTCACTGTCCTAGGTCTCTCCCACTGTAACACTGCTGCTATTGTATGGGGATCTACTGCAACCCCTGCCTGGGAGATCACATGTGATACAATATCAGTAGGTATGTCTATTGGAGCACTACAAGTTCGAGAAGCCCTCATCTATCAAGAATCCCAAATCATTCAAAAGAGCATGATTCAGGTCCAAATGGATCATGAAGGAATGGCCTATGCTCAAGAGGCCCAAATTGTGCACTATGTCCAAAAATTTCAAAGAGTTCAAGATAATATCTATGTTGGACATCAGCCCAAGTTTAGAGTCCAAGATCCATATTTGATCAATTCAAAACATGTTGAATTGGACTTTGGACATGAGATTTCCTTAAAGATGCAAAAGTGGAAGTCCAAGTTGAAGCCCAATGTTCTAAGAAAGGCCATGGAGCAACTAAAGTTAATATCCAACATGTTGAAGGCCCAATGTAAATACACATACAAGAGGAGTGCCAAGGCCCAATTGGAGTCCAATTGCAAGAGATTAAGAATCATGTGACAATCATGTGATTTTTAATGAAGCATGAGCATCCCATGTGACAACTTAAGAAGCTGATTAGTTTTGACTAGGATTCCTTTTGAAATTTCATTTTTTTATTATACAATATCAGTAGGCATGCCCATTGGAATATAACAAGTTCGAGAAACCCTTATCCATCAAGAACTTCAAAGAGCTCAAGTGGCCCAAATTGTGCTAGTATTTGTCCAAAAATTTCAAAGAGCTCAAGATAATATCTATGTTGGACGTCGACCCAAGTTTAGAGCCCAAGATCCATGTTTGATCAATTCAAAACATGCTAAATTAGACTTTAGACATGAGATCTCCTTAAAGATGCAAAAGTGGAAGTCCAAGTGGAAGCCCAACATCCTAAGAAGATCCATGAAGCAACTAAATTCAATATCCAACATGTTGAAGGCCTAATGTAGTTACACACATACAAGAGGAGTGCCAAGGCCCAATTGGAGTCTAATTGCAAGAGATTAAGAATCATGTGACAACCATATGATTTTTAATGAAGCATGAGCATCCCATGTGACAACTTAAGAAGCTTATTAGTTTTGACTAGGATTCCTTTTGAAATTTTGTTTTTTTATTATTTTATTATTTTTTTAAACTTGGTCAAAGAGCTTATCTTGGAGATCAAGTTAGAATTAGTATCCTAATCTAATTAGGATATATTAGGTATCATTTAAAATATTTCTAATCAGGTTTTAGAGTTTTACTTTAATTAGGACTCTAGAAAATTTTGCCTATAAAAGGCTTCCTATTGTACTCTATTTTACACATGAATGAAATTGAGTATTATTCAATTATTTGTGAGGCTTTTGCTTCTTTGTGTTCTCTGAGAGTTCACGTGACTTATCAAAGGATTGGTCTTCCTTTGTGGCGTCTTGAGGCTAGGGTTCTAAGAGACAAGTTCTCTTAGGGTCTTTCCTTTGACCAACATTCTTGTTTTCTAGCCGGTCTCGGGCAAAGTGTCATCTTGTTGAAGGTTTCTAGGACAAGGTTCCTAGAGGGTCTCTCATCATTTGGTATCAGAGCTTTGGTCGCTAGTACAAGGTATATCTTTGTGTTTTTTTTTTTTCCTTCTGTTGTTCTTCATACTTTCTCTTCTTCCATTAGTGTTACCCTTTTCATCTTTGTCTTTGTCTTCTATCTTCTTCTGTCTTCCATTGTTGTGTGCCTCCATCCTAAAAAAAAAAAAAGAGAGTGTGATACTCCCAAAAAATAAAAATAAAAAAAAATTTTTGAAAAAAAAAAATTCAAAAAAATAAATAAATAAATAAAAAAGGGTGAAAAAAAAAATTCAGATTGCAGAATTCAGAATTGCAAGTTGTGCCAATTCAAATTTAAAAGCAAGCTTGGAGTTAATTTCCTAATTGGAGTTAGTTTCCTAATTGGAGTTAATTTCCTAATTGGAGTCAATTTCCTAATTGGAGTCAATTTTCTAATTGGAGTCAATTTCCTAATTGGAGTTAATTTCCTAATTGGAGTCAATTTCCTTTTATAAAAAGCCTGGAGGAACACCTCCTAGGTGATCAAGGGGTTCCTTGACTTCAATATTGATTTAGTCCCTCTCTATTAGTAATCGGCTTCTTTCTCTAATTGGAAAATGGCCATCACAGCCTTCGGCATAGATGTATACTCCATCACCTTGAAGATATTCTCCAACTACATAATCTAGGCTTCTGCTTGCTCTGTATTCAATTCACCATCAAAGGTAGGAGGCCTGAACTTCCTGAACTAAGTTATGACTTGTCTCATAAAAGGCTGCTCTGGGGTGGGAGATGTCTAAGCTAGTGAAGTCTATGAGGCATGTGGGTGCTAGCCTGAGGGGACTGCCATTGAATCCTCTAGACAATTTAAGTGCTGTGGTGAAGGAGGAGTAGGCCTCTCACTGTCTCTCTGTGCAACCTCTCTTGTAATTGTATTATCATGGCTTGTTGCTAATCCAAACGAATCATGATAGCATGCAAGGCTCCCATCATAGGATCATTAAGCTCTAGTCTAGCCTCTGGTCTAACTATTCTGGGAGGTCTACCTCTACTTCTCTAGGTGTTCACCATCTTTTCTAACACATTTCAAACTCAATCTAGTATAAAATGGGAACACACACCACCACTTCACACTCAAATCATCCATATGCAATGTATAAATATGTAACAAGTCACATCCTTAAGCCATAACCCACCTTAGAATGCCTGAACTGTAGCTCTGATACCAAAAAAGTAATACCTTAACCTTTAGCCTTGTCATCCCATTTATGGTGTTAAGCTTCAAACATATCTCATGGAAAATGAATATATTTAATGAATTATTTTGTATTGCGTAGGGTTTTAAAAATCTATCTCAAGGTCTGTGGACCCATCAAACTTCTCAATATCATCTTTTACTTATAGTCCATCTATACAAGTCATAAACAATATAAAATATCACACACAACTCAAGTGAGAAGAGACACACCAAAAAAAATTAAAGTTGGCCACGGGTTCCACTTTCCAACTTTCTAACATCAATTTTGGAAATTTATAATTAATTCTAGAAAAATCAAAATTAAGCAAATGATAGCTTTCTTGAAATCCATGAATGTCAAGCACAAGTTAAAAATCATTTCAAACTATAAAAACATCAACTGAACCATGATTGACAATAGAATAGAACTAAAGGTCCAACTGCCTAGGTTTGATGTCACAGGTTCTGATATAAACTTAAAAAATTCATAACTAATTCTAGAAAAGCAAAACCCAGTAAACCATATCAATCAAGAAATTTATGGATGTCTATGTTTGAAAAAAATAGTTCTAGATCAAGGAAATGGCATTTAACGCATGAAAATTAATGGAACAATACCAAAGGTCCTATTACGCTATTGGTACTATCATGAAATTTCAAAATTTTTGGTTCTCTCTTTATAGAGCCCTAAATGGGGTGATCTTAGTGGATGTGGAAGTTTTATGATGTCTAGTTTATGCATGTAAATTTTCATAACCATTGGATACCATTTGACTCATGAGTGACAGAAAAAAATCAGACCATATGAACAGTGTACCCTACTATTCAGCATATTTTTCCCAAATTTAAAAAATCATAATAAATTTTCTGAGTTCCAAATTGGGTGCTCTTTGGCTTTATAGAAAGCTATAGATGAGAGATAATCTTTGCATAAAATTCATGGAAAAACTCACTCATTTAGTTAGAGTTTGATTCA
This sequence comes from Erythrophleum fordii, assembly GCA_032878935.1. Classification (NCBI taxonomy): domain Eukaryota; kingdom Viridiplantae; phylum Streptophyta; class Magnoliopsida; order Fabales; family Fabaceae; genus Erythrophleum; species Erythrophleum fordii. The sequence continues at coordinate 9,870,508 of JAVQMF010000031.1, read as the reverse complement.
GCACACATAATGGTCCAATTTAAAATTCAAGATGCGTTAAGGGGTCAAATGGCTTTCTTAACCATCCATGGCTACTTGGGCATATCCAAAACCACATTCATAGCCTAAGGAGATATGTCATTTGGTTTAAAACATCATGGAGCTCATTTCCACTATGCTACATGTTATCATACACATTGGAAGTAAAACATATTAAGTGCCTTTGATGGCAAAATCAATCATACTCATTCATATGAAACCAAAACCATTCATACATCATGTCTGCATATATTTGAATGTGCTCAAGTGTCTACATCAAATATTCAACGTGTAATTACAATTCCTGACAACAAAAAGCTATCAAAAAGACTATTTCACTACTCCATTGCTAAGCTTTTGCTCTTTAAGGTTGTTGGCTTCCATTTCTTGGCCTACTTGGCTCACCTAGACATTGGAGAGGGAAGAGTGAGACTTTAAGAATCCCAATAGCTCTTAACCCTTTCAATCATACATAATAACCATATTTTCAAGTCCAAGAGTGCATATATGAACATTAAACTACTAGTAACCATACATAAATTCATTTTCATGTGCAAGAAACTCATACATATCATACATTGGCTTTTAAGAGCATTAGTTTAGCCTCACCCCCTTTCTTAGGACTTTTAGACTTGCCTCACCTATTTTCAAAGGACTTTTGACTAAGCTCTTAAGACTTTGGCTTTGTCTCACCCAATCCTAGGGACTTTTGGCTTCACCAAGCTCATTCAAGCCATAACACATTCATAAAACATATTTTATGCACATAATGGTACCATGGTATGTAGAAAATAGCTAGAAACATTTCTCATGGGATAAATGTAGCACCATATTCATTTAGGCTATCTCCTATCATTTCTAGGTTTCCTTCTATGAACAACATAAGATTTCCAAGGAAAGCCATTAAAAATATTATATTCAATTGCATTACATCATAGATAAATTTTTCTTTTCATGTCTCGTGGACCATATGAACTCATTCATATCATTATCATATTTAAATACACAATTAAAACTTATAACCATCTCAAGAAGTGGCCAAGAACTCAGGCTAATGGAGTATGTACATAAAAATAATACATGCGGCCTCGGGTTGATATTTCAATTTTTTGTCATGAATATTAAAAAATCATAACTAATTATAGAAAAATCAAAATCACACAAAATATACCATTATAGAAAGATAAGGATATCTACTTTATGTTAAAAATAAGTCCAAATCACAACAGAGACATTTAGCTACTGGAAGTCGATAGAACAGTAACCAAGGTTGCCTATCACTATTGGTACTGTCATTAAACTTCAAAAATTCATATGTCCCTATTTAGACATCCAATTAGAGTGATTTTGGTAGCCATAGAAGGCTTATCATGTCTAGTTTATTCTTATAAAATTTTATGAGTATTGGATACCATTTAGCCTTCAAATGACACAATACAAGAAACTGACCATATGAATAGTGCTTATACCAGAATAACAGAAAAATGATAACTTTGAAAAATCATAATTAATTCCACAAAGCTCCAAATAATTTGTTCTTTATCTTCCCAAAAATCTATTAATGAGATCTATATGCATGACAAATTTCATGGGTAAATGTCTTCATTTGGTCAGATCTTGATATTAGGTTCCAAAAATGCCCTTTTGGTGTCTTCTAAAGGTCTCAAATGGTCCACATTGGCTTCTAAGACAACCATGGCCACTTAAGCACGTGAAAAAGCACCAAAATGGTCTACTAAACATGTCTCAAAGGTTCACAAACCCAAATTTCAAAAACTCACTCTCTCATCCCAAGGTATACACAAGGATACATAAACTAGTTTTTGCCATTCAATGTCCAAATCATGTAATATCATCTATATGACATCAAATCTCATTCATACATCAAATATTCATGTAATTACATATGTTCATAAGCTCATACATGATATAAAATATTGGATTACATCATATGCCACTCATATGGCTACAAAATGGCAAAATTCCATACTTGGTTGTCAATCTCCTTCCCTTAGACTTAGTGGCTTTCATTCCTTGGCTTACTTGAACCAACTAGTCATGTTAGACAAATGGGGAGGAAGGGATGAGATTCAATGAATCCCAATAACTCTTCTCCCTTTCAATTATATATAAAGAATGCAAATCCAAGTCTAAAAATACATGCATGGCTATCATGGAATATGTAATTATTCATGAAATATTTCTAGCATTCAAGAAGTCATACAAAATATATATAAACTTGCCCATCAAGTGGTTTAGCCTCACCCATTCTTTTTAAGGATTTTGGACTTGTCTCACCCATTTTCTTAAAGGCCTTTCAACTAAGCCTTACTCTTGGGAGACTTTAACTTTGTCTCAACCATTCTTGAGGGTTCTTGGCTCATTCTCACTATGGTTAGGGGACTTTTGGCTTCACCACACTCAAGCAAATTAAGCAATTTCACAAAGTATCATTTGAATGCATAACATAACATCATGGTACCATGGCTTCTAGATACTTGCTAAACATTTTTTATGGCTCAAAATATTCATACACACATTTAAAGACAAGATAAACATCTACTCATGCATGAGAGAAAGAAGAGAAAGCTACATTTGTCACAAATACACACTTTCTTCCTTAAATTTAGTTCCTCTCCCACTGCCACACACTCACAAGAAGGTGGGACTTGTTTCCTTTGGTGTAGATACATAATATGGAAGCTAATTACACCCTTGGAACAAATTCTAAGGCTACATATTCATTTCAAGAGCTAGGTTATACTTATGTGTCATTTGTGATTCTATAATGCACTTAATGAAACGATCTTAGGAAAACATAATCTTGGATCCACTCTTTCCATCTATTTATGATTCTTGACTTTTTAAACCTCTTAAAGTTATCACACAATTAATTCATGGAGCTTAGCTAGATGTTGCTTCTTTAAGCCATAATATCACAAACAATATTTATTCACTTTTGACCATTAGGCCTTAGAGACTGCCAAGCCCAACACCTAGATCATGTCACATTGGCTTTGGTAGGCTCAAGCCCAACTCATGTTGCATTACCATGACATAACAGGCTCATTCTTGCTTCCTTTACTGAGGGATGCCCAAGGAAAGTCATATAAAAATCATAATAATATGTCATCCAAGCCATCATTTGATCAAGGCATAATAAGTATATTTGGGAAAGAACTGCCTTGCACAACTTTGTGCATAAATAAATAATCCTAATAACATAACAATGTACTGGAGTCTGGAAATTAGTGATTTAGATATTTTTAGGTATCTTTAAAATTGGACATCCAACACAATAGTAGCTACCCAATAGCCAACTCTGGCACACACAGGGCTCATCCCCTGGATAAAGCTATTCTGCCATAGCTACTTTGCCATATTGTATATATAATGCTAGTCCTTTATTGTAACACCATAATTATCTAGCCTCTCTTGCTCATTTCTTAGTGACACTCCATGAAAAGAGGAAGTTGGAAAAGAAATTCAATTAAAATATTCTACTATTTTTGTGTTACGTCAGACTTAAAATTTTCATTTCATATCCCGTGGACCCTTTGGACTTCCCTATGTCATTCTTTAATTTAATTACATGTATACAACTCAAAAACATCTTAAAATGTTGCTAAAAACCCGAGCTTATAACATATATACACAAAATAATGCAAGTCAGTCTCAGGTTCAACTTGATAAATTTCTGTTGCAACTTTGGAAAATATAACTAAATCTAGACAAATCAAAATCAAGCAACCTATAGTTTTCTAGAAAGCTCTAGTTTATACTAAAAATAACTTCAAGTCATGAAAATATCATTTGGACCATGTTTGACAATAGAAAAGTGACATAGGTCAGACTACCCAGCGTTTCTAATATAGTTGACTGATATAAACTTTAAAAATGTATAACTAATTACACAAAAATCCAATTCAAGTAAAATATACCAATTTAAAAAGCTACAGATCTTTAATTTAAGGGAAAAATACTTCTAGACCAATACAAACATGTTTAGCAACTAAAAATGGATGGAGTAGTACATGGACTCGGATGGCACTACTTATATTGAGATAGAACGTCAAAAATTCATAACTCTCTACTCATACTTCTAAATGAAGTGCTTCCAATTGCTACAAGTCACTGGCAATGTCTAGTTTATACTTTCACATTCATTGGACCTCGTTTGTCCCATAGATGACATAGAAACCTAAACTGACCATATGAACAGTGATGATATCATAATAGTAAAAAATTGGCAACTTTAAAAATTCATAATTAATTCCATAGAACTCCAAATAATCTGGTCTTTAACTTTCCAAAAAGATATAGATGAGCTTTACATGCATGCAAAATTTCATGAGAAAATTTGTCCATTTGATAAGTTTGTGATGTAGGGTTACATTTTGGTTCTTTTTGGGTCATCTAAGAGTTCAATTATGGTCCAATTTTGCTTCTACTATGTCCAAGATCACTTGACCATGTGGAAAAGAATAAAAATGGCATACTAAATATGTTCCAAAGATCTAGTTACCTAGATCTTGGAAAATCACTCTCCCACTCCAAGGTATACACAATAGACACATAAGCGTTGGAAATCATGGTAGGCATACAGCAGAAACATTTAAATTTTTTGATCCCGATTCCCACCAATGATCCATCAAAATCACTTAAACCGAATAGATTAAGAGAATTACCTTTTCTGTCGATTGAGTTTGCTATTTACTCTTCGTCTGGATCACAGGAAGTGACTACAGATTGGCTCCCTCTACTGGTATCCACACGAACGGGGTTCAGCAACTCGAACGGTGTGCTAGCACCTGTCTGTACGACACCCGTACAACTCCGTACAACGTCTGTACACTGTCTCTTTCTCTAGGGTTTTTAGAGGCAGCTCTAGAATTACTTTTTTAATATGGAAACCCTAATCAAATTTTTTTTTATAGACTAGGGTTTCAGATATATTTAATTAATCAAAATTAATTAAATATATCGTTAAATATATTTATTAGTTTAAATTCAAATCTATCCTATAGTTTAAATTTAAACTAACAATATCTAGAGCCTAATTTAAATTTAAATTATCTAATTAGTTTAAATTTAAATCTATCTAATAGAATCAAATTTAAACTAATTCATATATATATACATATATATATGATATCAAATATAATATATATATTTCGAATTTAATTATTCATATATATAAATAATTCCTCTATCCTCAATTTAAAAATTAAATTCATTGAATCTAGACACATTTTTTATTCAATAAATGTGGACATTTTAGCTAGAGTTAGTTCGTTCTTGTGTGCGACCCTGCAGGCCCATATGATGTTGGCAGTGGGCCAACTGCACTGTTTGACCCATAAGTCACAAGCGGCATCTAGCCAGACATTGTGACTATCCAAATCATACGGGATCAGTGATCTGATGCAACCTATCTTACAACCTTATCATATCCCTTTTGTCACACGACATCTAGATCGAGTATGAGGCATGGAAATGTCATCCTCAACTTGCTCGATCGTAACTTTCTCGATCTCTAAGTAGACTGATATAAGATGGAACCCTTTCCATCTGAGCATGGCCATGCATTTCTCAGTCACACTCATCGAAGGGCCTGGAGATATCTCTCTATTAATCAAAGGGACAAATTTCATCTTGACCACTCATCTTCCTCTGCATGGATTCTACTATACTTGATCATAGCCTTTATAATCACCCAGTTAAAGTTGACATTAGACTATGCCAAAGTACAATGTCCTTCATGTAGAAATCTATGGTGATCTTAGGTCCAAGGGATCAATGACACGGTTATATATGAGATAAACTTATGACCTAATATATGTAGCTTATCTCATGATGGGTCTATTTAGCGTCCTGTTCTTTAACACACACCTATGATTTTGATTCATATCATCATACATGATTAACACTTGATCAATCAAAATCATATTAGTCTTAATTCATCGTTGTTCCCACAAAGATGATTGACTAGAGACATTTTGGATAATCCATAAAATGATTTATCCATGGATATTATTATATATAAACATGCAAATAATATAATAATGTAATAAAAGAAAACTCTTATTTTTTAATAAAAATAATGTTCGCAATATAATGATTAGCCTAGGGAATAATCTCCAACAATAAGCACAATCTTGCCATTCATTGCCAAAAACTTGCTACATCATTCAAGTGATACCAAGTCCCATATATACATCAAGTATCCATATAATTACACATGTTTAAGAGGTCTTACATGGCATACATCATAAGGGTATATCATATACCATAAAAATGGTTACAAAGTGAACAAAAAACATATTTCCATGTCACACTTATTCCTTTAAGTTTGGTGGTCTCCATTTCTTTGCTCACTAGGTCCACCTAGACATGTTATGTAATGGGGAGGAAAGAATGAGATTCTAGAAATTTCAATAGCCCTTCTCCTTTTCAACCACACATAAATGGTGCAATTTCAAGTCTAAAAATGCATTTATGGCATTCATAAAATTCTCAATATACATAGAATATTTCCTTCATTCAAGAAGTCACATATAACATATATAGGCTTGTCAAGGCAATGGTTTAGCTTCACCTATTCTCTTTGGGATTTTTGGACTTGCCTCACCTATTTTCTTAAGGGACTTTTGACTAAGCCTCACTGTTTAGAAACTTTTAGCTTTGTCTAACCCATTCTTGAGGGCTTTTGGCTCATCTTCACCCTAGTCAAGAGACTTTTGGCTTCACCAAGCTCAAACAAGCCAAACATATTCATAAAAACATCTTTCAAGCATATCAACATAGCAACATAGTACCATGGCATGTGATCCTTTTCTAGAAAAATATTTTATAGCTTAAATATGCACACACACATTCAAAGACAAGAAAACACCCAAGCATGTATGAAAGAAAGGAAAGAGGGCTACCTTGCTTGTAAGAACACACTTTAACTCTTGGAAGTACTTCCTCTCCCTCAACCAAATGCTGACAAGATAGAGGAGCTAGATTCCTTTGGCCTAAAACATCATATGGAAGTCAATTATACTCTTAGAACAATTCATAAAGCTACACATGCATTTGGAAAACTAAATTGCTTCTAAGGTTCAATTATGGTTCCACATGGCACCTAATGAAGCAACACCAATAATTAATGATTTTGGCTACATTATTTTCTTCCATTTATAGTCCTTGACTCTATTTAAGCCTCTTGGAGTCATCACACAATTAATTTAAGGAGGCAAACTACATGTTGCTTCTTTAAGTCACAAGATGGAACCTATCCTACCATTTCACTTCCTAAGCTTCCTAAATTTTTTTCAAGGCTTCCTCTCATACTCTCCCATCATATATGATGCAAAACTAAGCTTGGAAGAAATTAAAACATCCCCTAAGCATTGGTTTTGTCCTAGGCTGAGACATGCTCTTCCTTGGCTACTAATGGAGTTATCTTGCTTCCTTTAATGGGAGGTGCATGTGGGAAGGTCTTTAGGGTCTTAAGAGCTCATGCAAGCATTTACATTAGCCTAGGGATGCGTGGATAAAATTAGAATTTTAGGTATGTTCACAATCCCTAGCTTTTCCTATCTTATATTGTCATGATTCTTTCTTGGATTTCTTTGCATATTCTTATTTCTCATGCTTGAATACCCTTGTCTCTACCTTGTTTTGGCTTGAATTCCTTCCCCTCTCTAGTTTCTCTCTCTATACCTAATATGGAAGCCATTGAAATTCAAAGAAAAACAAGTTTTTCTATTACATAACATACCTCATTTGAAAGCTTACTAAATGGTAATTCTCTTACTCTATTTGGTTTCTCCAAACCTCCACTTTTTCTTATGAGGTCGGCCACCAAAATCATCCTTTCATGAAAGTGAAACTTGTAACATCCGATTTTCGTTAAACGATGGAAACGGGTATATTTTCAAAACAAGTCTTCCGAAATGAATTAGTTAAGGTCCTGAAAAATTTGCATAACATTCTAGACTCTAAAAAATGAAAATCCTAGCCTTAGATGGAAAGAAAAATAGAGCTAGAATGAAGAAACAAATTTTGATGGAAATCTTATGAAACATAATGGTATTTTCGTAATTTTAAGCAAATTTTGGAATTCACACAGGAGGGCTTTTTAAATGAAATTTTTGAGTTTTTTGGGGTTCTCAGAGGACCTAAAAACCATGGGAAGCCCTAGAATAGTTAAATCCCCTCAGGTGGACATTTTCTAATGTCAATGTATCCGAGCTTTAATTGATCCCTTCAGGAATGTTTTAGCTCTGATTTGAGTGATTCCAAAGGAATTTTACTAAATTAGAAACCTAAATTTTACAATGGAAAAGACGGTTCTCAAAAGGGAGCTAAAACAAATGAGAAACAAAAATGCCAAAAATAAAAGGCAAAATGGGAATTTTTGAAAAGTGTTTCTTCCTCCCACCTATAAATAGGTGGCACCACCCCTCCTCACTCATTTAGACACAGTTGTTTTTGCCCAAATTCAAAGAAGAAAGTTAGGGTTTAGGCGTAGCAAGGGGAGAGAAGAAGAAGGAGAAATCAAAGGCTTAAGGTATGGTTTCTTGGTAGTTTTTCATGCTTTCTTCCATCCAAATCTCCTCTCCTCCATTCTCCTTTGTTTCCTTTGATTAAAATAAAGTTTACAAATCTATTTTAAGGGAGATATTAAGGGGAAATTTTGGATTGAAGAGAAGAGCTCAAAGAACACAAGATTAAAGTGAGAAAAAGTAAGAAAACAAAGTAATTTTTTCTCCCATTGTTGCTACCTTTTGTTCCTCTCCCTTTTCCATTTCGCCTCACCTAAGAAACCCTAGGAAGGTTTGATTTTTAGGTAGAAGCAAGGGTGATTCTTAGAAAAAAGAGTGTAGAGAATAAGAATATGCAATGAGAATTTACAAAAAACCATGGAATTTTAGGATGCAATTTCTAGGGTTTCAAATATTCCTTCCAAAATCTGATTTAATCTCTTAATTCCTATTCCTAAATAAGTATTTAAATGAGTTTCTAAGATCCCTAGAAGTTCTCCCATATGCATCTTCCCTTGAGGTCCATGGAACCTAAGACCTAGCATAGGTTCACCCAAAAGAGGTTCTTGTAGCTAGGAAGAGTTTTAAATTTTTCTAAATCCATTTTTGAGTCATGATGAATGAATATGAGGGGAAGCCTTGGGAGAAATTTAGAAACCATAGAAAGTGAGATGATGCTTTATGTTCCATAATATGACCTAAAGAAGCAACATGTAGTTAGGCTCTTTATTTTAATTGTGTGATGACTTCAAGAGGCTTAAAAGGAGTCAAGAATCATATTTAGAAGGAAAGAATGGAGCCTATAATTTATTTAAGGGGTGTTACTTCATTAGGTGCATTTATAGAACTATAATGAGGTTTATAGATCAAGCTAGTGTCTAACCAAGTTGTATGGCCTTAGAATTAATTCCATGGACCTAATTAGCTTTCATAAATTGTGTTTAGGCCAAGAGAAATCATCCCCACACCTTGGTGTGTGTATGGCCAAAGGAGGGAGCATTGATTCAAGAGAAAAAGCGTGTAATCACTTCCAAGATAGCTCACTCCTCCTTCTCTCATGCATGATTGTTTGTTTTACTTGTCTTTGAATGTGTGTATGTGTATTTTTAAGCTATGAAAAGTGTTATAGCATGACTTTGATTCCATGGTATCATGATGTTATAATATGCTCTTATATGATGTTTATGATGTGTGCTTGGGTTTGCTTGCGTGTGGTGAGGCCAAGGACCCCTAGCCATGGTGAGGATGAGCCAAGAATCCTTAAGATTAGTTGAGACAAAGTAAAGAGTCTCCAAAAAGTGAGGTTAACTACCAAGAGCATGATTGAGTTCAAGAACTTCTTAAAGAATGGGTGAGGGAAGTCCAAAATCTACAAGTAAATGGGTGAGGCCAATCCACTTGCTTAGCAAGCCTTTGTATGCTATGTATAACTTTCTTAAATGATGAAAACGCCTCTTGAATGTTTGCACATGTAAACATGACCATACATGCATTTATGAGACTTATTTGCATCCTTTATGTATGATTGAATGAGAGATGAGTTATTGGGATTCTTTGAATCTCATCCCCTCCTCTCCAATGTTCTAATATGCTAGGTGGACTAAGAGAGCAAGGTAATGGAAGCCAACCACCTTAAAGATGAGAGGATGACATTAAAGTGTTTGAATTTTGCGACTCTAAGGCTATGCAAATGGCAATTGATGTAACCAATGGTTGTACATGTACTATGATGTTATGAACATATGTAATTATGATAATATGTCATGTATAAATGGGACAATAGGTTATGTGACCATTAGAGTGTGATTTGAGTATGTTATGGCAATGTGGCTTCTTGAATGGTATTATGGAATTGTGCATATATGTGAGTGAAATAGCCAAAATGAGATGCATAAGGTTTGAAACCCTTTAGGCAGCTCATACAAGTCCTAATTATGCTTTTAGACTTGCCCAAAAAGTGTCAAACTTCAAGAAAAGCCATTTGGACATTTTGGTATCTCATCTAGGGCTAAAATTGACCATAATAGAACCCAATGTCATTTTTTATCTAAATGAGCTCTTCTTGATCTGAGATTTGGAATAAAATTAGGGCTTGTTGAGATCTTTTTGGAAAGTTAAAGAACAGAATTTTTGGAGGTTTAGAGAATATTTGATAAATTTTCAAAGTTGGCAAAAATTCTGGTTTTGGTCATATCACTGTTCACTCAGGTCCGAAAATGAAATCTGTCACACAGGGCTCAAATGATATCCAATTGCCATAAAATTTTATATAAGAAATTAGACATTCCCAGTGACTTGTGCCAACCAGAAGCAACTCATTTAGATGTCTAGAGAAGGAGATATAAATTTTCAAACAATCTATCCAGTACCAAGCGCTCCACCTGACCTTAGGTATTATTTGATCATATTTTCGAGGTTTGGGCGTGCCTAAGAGTTATTTTTTCCCTATAGCTAACATTCACATCTTTCTATATTGGTATCATTTGCATGGATTGGATTTTTGTGGAATTAATTGAAAATTTTTGAAATTTGCTACAGAATTTTGTGATAGTACCAGTGGACAGCCTAACATCTGGACCATTTCGAATGTCAAACATTTTCTGTGTTGGATGTTATGGTCAGAACATATTTTTAGTATAAAGTTGATGTGTATAGATTTCTAGAATAGCCAAGAATGCATGATTTATATTTTTTTAGAATTAGTTATGATTTTCCAAAGTTCATGACAGAAAAGAGGAAAATCTGGGCGAAAATATATGTAGTATTTTATGCTTCCCTTTGGTTTCCATGAAATGTAGGCCACTTTTGATGATTCAAATGAGTTGTAATCATGTAATTAAACATAAGAATGTGATGTATGAGTTCACATGGTCCACGTGATACCGAATAAAATTTTTATACACAGCACAACGTTAGAAAATACCTTATTTTAATTCCCTTTTTCTTGCTCCTCAATGGAATGTATGATGTAAAGTATGAAAATGTGATGGAGTAAGCTAGAAATATAAAGTGTTACAAGACCACCATTAGAAAGAGCATGAAAAGTAGAGCAAGATTACTAATTACCATAACATGAGATTTTGCATATATGCTTACCTATTTAGCTTTCTTTCCTTTCTTTCTCCTCCCTCCCTTCATCACGCCATAGCTATTGGTCTTAGGTAGGAAACAAGTTAGCAAAACCAAATGAAGAAGGCATGGATGACATAAAGAAAAGGAGGGAGGATATTTTTAACTTTTTCCATAATTACCATTCTTGCCACTACACTTTAACTATGCCGTTTGAACTCGTTTTGAGATCCTTTTTGAGAACTATCATTTCTATTATAAAATTTAGGCTTTCTAATTTATAAAATATCTTTGGAATCATTCAATTTAGATTTAAAACTTGACTAAACTATTTAGTCAAAGTTTTGGTAAACCAATGCCCGAAATTGCTCATCAGAGGGGTTTTAACTATTCTAGGGGTTCTTATAGTTTTTAGAGCCTCTGAGAACCTTGGGAAACTCATTTTTCCCATTTAAAAATCTCTCCTTTGAGTTTTCTAAAATGTGCCCAAAATTACTAAAATGCCATTATACTTTCAACAATTTTATTGAACCACTATGGCTTTGGTTTCTGAGTACCTTGGGCCTTGGATCCTCATTTTTTATTATTTAAAGTTTTATCCTAATTTTATTTGGCTTTAAATCCTTCATTTCAAGGGATTTTCTTTTATATCCGGTGCGTTTCACTCGTTTACATAGAAACCAAATATTACATTTCTTACGTTTATGGAGAAGCTGAAGGTTACATTTACCAATTAACTCGTACTTATAAAATCAAATAGTAAACAACATATTATCCATGTCAAAAAATTAGACAATGTATTAGCATAGCAAACAGTGCCAATCCATATCACATGTTATCACATATTCCATTCTTAACATAACGTTGTGTAATTTTCTAACTATCACAAATGGAATCCAAAATTCACAAAATAAATATCAGCATAATTTAGATAGCATGTAGAACATATTAGGCTATAAAAATTATCCAAAAAATATCAAATAACATAAGTAAAAATTCAAGAACTTCTTGATCAACACTTTTCCTCAAAAATTTGACTTTTTATGTAATGATCCATAAATCACCAAAATTTCACCATAGGCATTATTTTTTATGTAGATTAACCTAATTTAGTTGGATTTAAGAAAACTCTTCCCTAGGTATATGTATATGTGTTGGCCGAACCTATGCATCAAGCAAGATATGTGATTTTGCTTCATTTTTATGTCACCAAATAGCCACACATACATAGTCAAGGAAGATAAATAAAAGCCTTCAATCAATTTCTAGAGATTTCATATGGATTCTACAATTTTCTCAAGTTAAGATTCTAAGGTTTCTTGCCAATTTCTTCATGAAAATCAAAGTTGTATTAATCTTCCTTTTCCTTAGGCTTTCTTCCATTACTTCCCCATTTATTTTCTCTTCAATTTCTCCCATGGCATATTGAAATACAAAGCTTCTTGATTTGTAAAAAAATTGCCAAGAGTAGGACTTTTCTTGAATCACATGAATCCATAAGCCATATATATGATTTCTCCATCTTTTCTTGGCTTGAATCCATGGAAACAACAAAATTTTCCATCTTCTTTTGCCATGGCCAAAAATTAGAGAGGAAGAGAAGAGAAAAATTCTGGGAGAAAAATAGAAGAAAAACAAAAAAGAAGAAAGTCTATCTATGTTACCTTGATTTCGTGGTGTTGGATTTCCCCCGATAGTTTTTCTTTCTCTCTTTCTCCTCCCTTTTCTTCTTAGGCCAATCTTCTCCTCCTTCTTCTTCTGCTTATCTTGGTCAAATTTGTGTGTGTGAGTGGTGTGAAGGTGTAACATCCAGTCCCTCCATAAACATGAGAAACCCACTGTTCGGTCTCTCTGTAAACGTCAGAAATGGGCCAAATATAAAAAGAGGTCCTCGAAATAGAAGGAATTTGGGCCAACTAAAATTATGATAAAATTTTAAATATTAGAAAATGAGGATTTGAGGCTTAAGATGCCCAAAAATCAGAGCCAGAAGAACTCAAAAAAATTACCGAAGAAAGTAGGGGCATTTGTGTAATTTTTGAAAATTTTGGAAAACTCATAGGAAGGCTTTTTAAACAAAAAATTTGAGCTTTTCAAGGTTCTCAGAGGCCCTGAATACTATGAGAATCCCTAGAATAGTTGAAACTCCTCCGGTGAGCGATTTCGGTCGTCGGTTGACCGAAACTTTGATCGAATAGTTTGGAATGGTTTTAGATCCTTTTTGAGTGATCCAAAGGCAATTATTATGGTTAAGAGCCTAAGGAATATGATGGAAAAGACAAAGTTCAAAAAGGAGTTAAAACGATCCCAAACAAATAAAACTATAAAGAGGGACTAAATTGTAAATTCTAAAAGTTGCTTAAATGAATCCCTAGCTTATAAAAACGCCCCTCCCCTGCTCAGATCTCCTCACCCACTCTGTCACACATTAAAATAGAATTAGGAAGGGCTGAGAGTGGCGCACAAGAGAGGAGGCCAAGGAAGGAAGAAGAAGCTTTGAAAAGTGTAAGTTTTAGCCATTTTTTCCTACTCCTTGCCTTGTTAAACTTCTTCCCCTCTTTTCCTCCTCTCTTCCTATGGATTTAGTGAGATGTTTGGTTCTATTTTGAGCCCAGAACTGAGGGGAAATTTTCACATTCAAGGAGAGGGTTGAAGCAAGGAAGAGAGCTCTTGAGATAAGCTTGGAATCAAGGTGATTTTTCTATCTTGGTTGCTTCCTTTTTCTTGCCCTTTGTGTGTGGAGTTCTGCCAGAACAGAACCATCTTGGGGGCAAGCTTTTTGTCCAAAAATAAGAAGGAATTATGGGTTTTAGACCATGAGGTGTTAGTAGATGCAAGGAAATTGGAAGAAAAGCTAATGAAAATCAAGTTAGAAAAGTGTAGAGCTCTTGGACACTTTGTAAAAACTGATTTAATCCATGAATTTTCTTGCATGTGTAAATGTTTATTTGAGTTTCTAAGACCCCTAGGAAGCCTCCCAAGTGTCTCTCCCATCAAGGAAAAATCAAAAAACCCATGGACTCCTCCTCCCTTCATCAATTCAGCTAAGACAGAACCATTAGGCCAGGGGCTGTTTTAATTTGTTTTAGCCTTGGTTTGGGACTTCTCATGATGGTAGAAGGTGGGAGGAACCCTTAGAAAAAATTTAGAACTCTTAGAAATTGATTTGGTGCTTTAGGTTCCATATTATGACCTAAAGAAGCAACATGATGCTAGGCCCTTTGTTTTAATGATGTGATGACTCCAAGAGGTTTAAAAGGAGTCAAGAATCATATTTGAAAGGAAAGAATGAGGCCTAGAAGTCCCTTGAGGGGTGTTGCTTCATTAGGTGCCATTATGAACCATAATGAAGTCTATAGAGTAATCTAGTGGTTCATCAAGTTATGTAGCCTTAGAATGTGTTTCATGAACCTAATTGGCTCCCATAAATTGTATCTCGGCCAAGAGGAACCTTCCCCACACTTTTGTGGTTGTGTAGCCAAAAAGAGGAGCTTAAATTCAAAGGGGAAAGTGTGTGAATTGGTGCAAGGTAGCTCTCTCCACTTTCTCTCATGTATTGATGTGTGTTTAGCTTATTTTAGAATGTGTGTATGTGCATTTTCAAGTTATGAAAAGTTTGCTAGCATACTTTTATATTCCATGATCCTTGATGCCATGTTATGTTTCAAATGAGCACATGATGTTTGAATGAGTTTGTTTGAGTGTGGAAAGACCAAGAACTCTTCCCATTAGTGAGCATAAGCCAAGAACCCTTAAATTTGGTTGAGACAAAACAAAGAGTCTTCTAAAAGCAAAGTGGGCTCCCAAGAGTATCGTTGAGTCCAAAGTGCTCAGGAAATGGGTGAGGCAAGTCCAAAACCCATGAAGAGAAGTGTGAGGCCAACCCAAACACTTGGTAAGCTCTGGAATGATTTGTATGAGTTGTTCACATGCCAAGTTTGCTTTTAAAATGTCCATGGCTGTTATTTTCTCCATGCATGCATTTGTAAAGCTTGCTTGCACATATTATGTATGATTGAATGGGAGATAAGCTATTGGGATTCTTTGAATCTCATCCCCTTCTCTCCAATGATTTAATATGCTAGGTGGACTAAGTAATTATGGTGAAGGGAGCCAACAACCATCAAGAGCAAAGATTGACAAGCTTATGTCTTGTTTTGTCTATTTTGGAACCATAATGATGGTTCATAATGTATATGATGTTGTATATGTATTGTGAACCTTGAGACATGTATAAAGATACTACTATGTGATGTCTATATATATGATGTATGAGTTATAAAATACAATTTGAGTATCTAATAGCTAAATATGCAATGTGGAAGTATGAAGTAAATGTGCATAAGTGTAGGTGAGAAGGCCAAAATGAGATGCATGAGGTTTGGGACCATTTGGGCAACTTACACAAGTCTTAAATGTACTTTTGGACTTGCCCAAAAGGTGTCAAGACCAAGGGAAATCCATGTGGCAACTTTGGTACCCTATATGGAGCCAAAATTGACCATTATGGAACCTTATATCACTTATTAGCCAAATGAGTTAGTCTTGATCCGAGATTTGGCATGAAATTAGGTCTCATTGATAGCTTTTTGAGAAGCTAAAGAATATAATTTTTGGAGGTCTAGAGAATATTTGATGAATTTTTAAAGTTAGGATTTTCTATTAATTCTGTGTCATCCGATAAGAAAATGGTGTCCAATGCTTGTGAAATTTTATAAACATAAACAAGAGGTCATAAGCTTTATGTGGCTGCTAAGATCACCTCATCTGAGCAAAGATTTATGCATTTTTGAAGTTAGCTGTTAGTAGTAGTGGTGCCCCAGGAGTCCCGTCATTATTCCATAGATTTCCAATGGCTAAATGTATTTGTTTCATTCTGGACTTATTTTTAAAATATATTTAACATTTGTAGCTTTCCATAATGTCCAAATTTGTGTGATTTCAATTTTTATAGAATTAGTTATGAATTTTAGAAGTTTATATCAGTGAATTGTGATAGCATTAGGACCCAGTCTGACCTCCAGATCATTTTGCATGTCAAATGCTCTGTGTGTGGGATGTTATGACTTATTCATATTTTTAGCATAAATTAAACATCCCAAGATTTCCTAAATGATGAATATTGCATGATTTCAATTTTTCTAGATTTAGTTATGATTTTCCAAACTTTGCCCAGAAAGGAGGCTGATTTTAGCCGAGAATGAAACCTCCTTTTCCACCTTCCAATTTAGTTTCCATGAGTTGTAGGCATTTTTTTGTGATAAAAATGAGTTGTAATGATGTAATTAAATATGAGGATGTATAGTATAAGCTCACATAGTCCACGTGATATCGAATGTAATTCTTAGTCATGATGCGACGCAGAAAGTGTGTTATTTTCAATAAAATTCTCACTTCCTTCTTACTATATATCACATGAGCATGTAAATGATGATGGATGTGAGCTAGACATTATGGTGTTACATTTATTGGTATCAGAGCAATGTTCTAGACTCTTTTAGATTAGATTTGGCTTAAGGATGTAGTAATGGGGCTATGTAAAGGCTTGAATGGATAAGTAAGGTCTTATATGAGACATGTTAGGTGTATAAGTATAGTTTGTGGCTTTATTCATGATAAGTAAGTTGTATGATGGTTTTAGAGTAGCTAGTGTACACCGGGGAGGAGTGGCCTCTAGATTAGCTTGAGCAGAGCTAAGCCTAAGCAATTTTAAGGGATCTGATGGCTGGAGCTCCATGTTATATGATAGCTCGCCAGGATCAGTGGCAAGCCCTAGACATAAATGATGAGAAATGATCTTGTTGATAGGAAGAAGCTTGCTAGAGAGAGTATGTGAGGCCTAATTCTCCTTGGTAGTCATACTTAGGCCATTCCGAGATGTCTTGCTTGATGTAGAGACAAGTAATGATACAGCGCGGTATGAGATGAGACTGCGGCTGCACAAGACCAGTTTAGAGGGGAATGAGAAAGAGAATTATCCTCTAGCCACAACATCCAAATGTCTAGATAAGTTTTAGAGCCCAAAAGGCTAATTCCTTTAGGTTAGAGTTTGAGTTACAAGCTACACCCTAGAGTCTGGTTGCCCAGAGATGATAAGTAGTTATGCATGAATAAAGCGAGAGATAGAACCTTCTAGCTTGATGATAGATTGGATATAGAGGCAATGAGGCTCGAATTGGTAGCTAAAGATGAAGATCTAATCCCTAGAAAATAAGCCAATCAAAGCCCATTAGTGATGGGCTTGATGCGCAACCCTCAAAATAAAACTAAATTAACTAAAAATATAGCTAGTGGCATAACCTAGGTCATCTCCCTTGGAAATGGAGTTCAATGTTCAATTAGGTTTTCTAAATGTTAAAGGATCCTAAGAGCTAACTAATTTAGGGGTTTTGATTGAATTAAACTAACCTAAAACTAAATTGAAACAAATTTCCTAATTTCTACCTAATTGGATGAATTATGATTGATAATGGGCTTGTGACTAGCTTTGGAATCGTCCCATAATATCCACTATCCTTATCCTAATCCAATTGTGATTAATTCTGGCCTAAGAGTTTCTAATTGTGTTCAATACAAATGTATCTTGACTTACCACGCAAGAATCAAGAGATTAACAATCTAATGTTGAATTGAAACCTCAATCCTATACCAAATCATTAACTCTTGTTTTTAAGATCTTTGAACACTTGAATTGATTGATTAATTAGCCTCTGAATCACCATCCAAAAATGTTTAATTAACTAACTAAACATCAAGGAATCCTCAATTCAAACAATTAAACACTCAATTTCTCATATGCATTTCATCAAACACCTTGACTGCATACATGGATAATTGTAGGAAATTAGAAAATCCAGTACTAAATCAATCAAACAATATCCTAATTAGTGTCTAACCAGTCACTAATTAATTACACAAATTCTCAATCCAATATTCCTTAACCAAGCAAATACAAGAAAGAGAAAAAGTGCTGGAAAAATAAGAAAATCTTAGCCAAAAATGTTGCTCATCCATGGATTCAAGCTTCATCCAAGGTTCTTCCTCCTAGCTAGCCTCAAGATGGAGATTAAAGCGTCATCGTGATGGTGAGATGGAGATGGAAAAAAATGGAATGGCATGGTGAATAGTTCTATGTGTGGAAAAGACGGAGGGAATGGGTGAAGGGTGTGTATGACGTCGTGTATGGGTGAATGAGTGTGGATGGATGATGTGAATACGATGGATTGATCTGACGATGGAATGGTGTCAATGGATAGACGAAGATTGGATGCTCTTCTCACATGGATTTTAATGATTTCATGTGCTATTCATTTCCAGCCAAATTCACGTGTTCTCCCGATGAATTTTCTCATGTGCTCAGTTCCTCCTTTTTCTTTTATTTTTATTGAATTATTTCCCTGTGCTTTCCACATGTAGCTCTTCGTTTAAGTGCTACCTCATCATTCTTTCCTTCCCCGTAGCTAAATCCATGTCAATATCTTATTCTGATTATATGAATGTGGGCCCCATTCCTTCCCATGCAAGCTTTATTTTATTCCACGTTCTGCTTCAGTTTCTGTTCATATGTTTCTTCTCCTTTGTGTGTCTCAGCCCAGACGTCCTTGTGAACTTCATGCATGAATGACTCAATAATCTGCTACTCGAGATTGCTTTAATCTCTTCTCCTCTACTTCTGCTGCATATTCCTCGTGAGAAGCACATGCATCTTATTCTATACATGCAACCTGTAGCTTCATTCCTTTGTATTAGCTTCTCACTTCTTTCTCTTCTGCATAAAATCGTTGTTTGTTCTGTTCATATTTCAGCTCCTTTTCTCATGCTTAAAACCTAGTTCATGCTTCTTTCTTAGCTCACGTTGCTTCCATTAACTCGAGCTCATGGCTTTCCTTTGTTTCTGCTCAAAAGTTCTAACCTTCGTGTTGCCTCCATCCATGCTTTATTTTCAGCTCATCTTCCACGTTATTTCTGCCTCCCTACCATGCAAACCCAGTTCAGCGTTTTCTTCCTCTGCTTTAATTCTTCCAGCCCAAAGCTTCTTTCTTTGTTGCCTCTCTTTTGTTCTACTCAGCTTCTTCACGTGTTTTTCCACATCCCATGCGACTGCTGTACAGACTTCAACTTGTGTTGCTCTTCATTTTCTGCTCGCTGACGTTAAAACTATGGTTCTGCCTCCTTCGTGCAGCTCAATGTCTTCATGCATTTTGCTTGCTTCGTGTTTTCTTCATGCAGCTTCTGCCCATCATGACTTCTTCCCTACTGCTCCACGCAATGATCAACTCGTGCAACCCGTGGAAATCTTCTTGCTTATGGGCTGCTCTTTAATGAATCACAAGCTTTCTTTCCTTGCCACGAGTTTCCAACCAGAACCATGGCTAATTCCTTCTCAAACTAGAGCTCACATTCCATGTAACTTTCCTTTGCCTCAACCAAATCTTCCTTGTGAGCTTCTTCCTCTCTTCATAAATCATATTCTCTTTCAAAGCTCCAATTGCCCAACAAAAATCTGCACAAAAGAATGAAAATTATTAAGTAGAATTATCCACAAAATTATTTAAGGAAAATTATGCATTAAAATCATTCATTTTGCAGTTTAATTCCTAAAGTGCACAAATGGCTAATGAAATCAATTATCTACCTAAGTAAATTCCTAAAGCCATATTTAATCATTAAAATACCCAAGTTTAGGAGAATAAAATAGATAGAAATATGTGTTTATCAAATTCCCCCACACTTAAACATTTGCACTCCTGGGCAAAGCTCAAAATCAAAAGAAAAGCAAGTGGAATGTCAAGTGGAAAGTGGAAAAGAAAAAGAAAGGGAAAATGTAGAAAGTTACAAGATTGAGAATGATCAAAACTTATCAACACTTCAACAATCCAAGCTGACTTCAATTGCATCAAGAAATCAAATTCCATGGCAATTTATTTGAAAAGAATGAATTGAAATCCATAGCCTCTCACATGGTTAGTGTTTACTCTCAAATTTCCAGTGTTTAGGTAATGTGATTCACTCAAGTTTCACCTATCAAGGTTCACTACCATAAGCTTGTCAAGCTTCTAAGTCTCCACCACCCATGCCAAATGCAAAGCACAAATCAAAGGACTTTATTTAGGGTTGTAGCGGGGTTAAGGAAATGAAATGTATGTATAACAAGGGAAAAAACAAATAGATACCTTAGAATTTCAAGAGCAATAAAGTGGAGACCTAGGATAGGTAAGAATGTGTTTCAAGGCCCTTTTGTTTTCAACTAATAATAAGAATTGCAAAGAAAATTCAAGCACTTCTTTCTTTTGATTTTCAATGACTTTTTTTTTTCATTGCCTTTTCTTTTGTTTTCTTTTTACTTTTCTATCTTTTCTTCTCTTTGCATTTTTTTTTTCTTTTTAGAACATATTCCTCAACTTTGAATAACAATGGCCTAACTTGATGTAAGATATACATTCACCTATCCTAAACAAGTGTAATGCTCCTTAAAGTCCTTAAGGCATCTTAAAATAAGGTGGGAATATATTTAATGGCTATAGGCTAAACAAGAAAAGAAAACAAGGTCCAAAGTGGCTAAACAATGGATAAAATGTATGTAGGTTAGCTTTTTAGCTCACTAGTTATAAAAGAAATGAATGCCTTATCATTTTCATGCATGCAAATGCAAATGTGGTCTCAACAAAGAACCAGGAGAAGTTCTAGAGTGAAAGTAAAGATAGGTGAATACTAGAAATGAACAATTAAGGCTCAAATTCTCACCAGCTAATGGCTATCAAATAATTCATTGAAATCAAATTCATTGCCACTTCACTTGAATCAAAATACAAGATCCATTACTTATCATGTCTAAGTGAATCCAAGCTACAATCATCTCAACTTGCAACTTTTACAAAAAAACTGAAAAGAATCACGCTATTTTTCAAACATTTTCCTAAAAAAAAAAAATTTCAAAATTTTTTCTTTTCAAAACAAGGAAAAGATGGATGGAAAAGATGGAATGGAATGAAATGACTCATCCCCCCACACTTAAATATTGCATTGTCCTCAACGTCACCACACAATCCAGTAAATAGATAAACAACAAAATATAAAGAGTGAAAAGAGAGTGTACAATTGGATGAACTTGAAAATGGAAATCTCAAGGTAGGCTCAGATTCCTGTATAACTGGTTAGCAACCTTTTATTACCTATAATACAAAAACAAAATAAACTGTAATGTGAAAAAGAAAAGAAAACTAGATTCTAAACTAAAAAGCTTTATCAGAGACTAACTAATCATAAGTATCAAAAACCAAGATTAAAACTGCTTTATTCCTTCTTAGTTGGACAAATTTGAGTCTAACCACTTTAAAACATTTGGATTGATCATGCAGGGATGACCTATGGACTTCCTCAACCATCAGTAGTCTTAGAAAGTCAGATTCAGCAAATTCAGAACCAAAAAAAGAATAAAAATCAAATCCAGGACATTTAAAACCAAAGAAAGAAAATTTGAAATCAAATTTAAACTTTAAACTCCCTAAAAATTTATCAAAACCAATAAAATCTACTGAATTCCCATCAGAAAGAGTCATTGCATCAACAGAAGAATTAAATTGCAACTTCTCATAGCCTTTTAAGTTCAAGTCCTCTAAGGCATCTGGCAGTTGCTTTTTCTCAGCTGGGAGAGTCTATTGATTATTGGGAATTAGCTCACCAACTTCAAGAATTTATTTTGCACTCTCAACAAGAGAAACAGTATCTTTCCTGACCAAAGAGACATCAGTAGGCTTGCAAAATTCTAGACAATGATCAACAACAAAATCAAGTCTCCTACTAGCATCAACAGCAGCATAAGGATCAATAGGATTTTCAACATTAGCAGTATCACTATGCATACTCTCATCAATACTAGTATGATCAATAGAATCAATCTTATCAATAATTTCAGTGTAAGCAAAGGAATTCATGGATTCAACAGACTTATTAGACTTCAGAAACTCATTTATCTCAGCACACACAAGACATGTATGCATATCATCACATAAACATTTAAAAGTTAAGTTTGATTCATCAACAATAAGCTGCTCAGCAATTTCAATGTCTATATTCTTTTCACATGCTACATTTATTATTTCAGCAGTTATACCATCACAAGCTAGTGAGGAATCATGTTGATCAGTATATATGAAGAACTCACTAGTCTCAATGAAAGAATTAATCTGAGAGTATTCATCACATATAGCAGATTCAACACACACACAATCAAGAGATGCATCCAAATCAGCTATGTCACATAGCTCAGATAGCATGCTATCCTTAAACTCAGAAGATGCATCATCAATAAGCGTATCAACTAATTCCACACCAGGAATAGAATGATTAGAAAAGATGATGAGATGTTATGAGAAGCCATTCAGAGAGGATACAGGAGACATGAAATGAAATAAGTTACCTCCCGAGATGTGTAAATGAGTCCACTAAAAGAAACATCAATCCTAGAAACGGGTTAAGATTAACCTATCATGATTCATAAGCTCTCCCAAGATAGGCCTCCAGAATTTAAAATTTCTTTCCCTTATGAGAGAGAGAACTAGCTAGTATTTTATAGCAACAGAATCCTTATTAAGAGCTAGTGATAAGAGTTCCCTAGCTGAGAGAAAATTTGAAATAATGAAATCACTTAGAAAGCGTATAGAGCCAGAAAGAAGGGAAAGAAAAGAACAATTAGCCAGAAAAGAAAAGAGTAAGAGAAGTGTACCCCAAATTTCAAGGACAAAATTTATTTAAGGGGGGAGAAATGTAATATCTGGTTCTCTGAAAACGAGAGAAAATGTGAGAAACGTAACATACGATTTCTCCGTAAACGAACCAAACTCACTAGATACAAAAGGAAGACCCTCGGAATGAGATAGTTAAGGTCCCAAAAAATTTGGGAAGCATTCTAGACTCCTAAAAATGAGAATTTCAGGCTCAGATGAAAAAAAATGGAGCTAGAATGAAGAAACAATTTCTTATGAAAAGCCTATGAAATATAATGGCATTTTTGTAATTTTGAGCAAATTTTGGAATTCACACAGGAGGGCTTTTTAAATAAAATTTTTGAGTTTTCCAGGGTCCTCAAAGGCCCTAAAAACCATGGAAACCCTTGAGATAGTTAAAACTCCTTTGGTGGACATTTTTCAATGTCAGTGTACCTGATCTTTGACAGATTTGTTTGGAAAGGTTTTAGCCCCGATTTGAGTGATTCCAAAGGCATTTTTCTTAATTTGGAACATAAATTTTATAATGAAAAAGACGGTTCTCAAAAAGGAGCTAAAACAAAAGAGAAACAAAAATGCAAAGTATGAAGGGCAAAATTGGAATTTTTGAAAAAGTCACTTTTCCCTACCTATATATAGGTGGCGCCTCACACTTGCCCTCATTTCACTTCAGATTTTCCAGCCCCGAATCAGAAGCAAAACCCTAAGGGAGAGGTGCCCAAGAGAGGAAGAAGGAGGAGGAAGAAATCCAAGTGTAAGGTATGTTTCCATTGTGTTTTTCCTTGCTTTTCTTCATCCACACCTCCTCTCCTCCCTTCTCCTTTGATTTCTTGGATTAAAATGAGGTTTATAAATCTGATTTAAGGGAGATATTCAAGGGAAAGTTCGGATTTGAAGAGAGGAGCTTGGAGAAATCAAGATTCAAGCCAAACTAAGCAAGGAAACAAGGTAAAAATGCATCTTATGGTTGATATCTTCCATGGCCCTTCTTCTCCATTTTGACCTAGCCTAAGAACCCTAGGAAGATCTGATCTTCAAGCCCAACCAAGCATGATTCTTAGGTATTTAATAAAGAGGAATAAGAATATGCAAAGGAAACCATGAAATAGGCATTAGGATTCAAGATGCAAAACCTAGGGCTTCTAGTGCACTTTTCAAATTTTGAATTTATGTGATGCTTCCTAGGTCTAATTTAGAGTATAAATGAGTTCTTGAGATGCCAAAGATGCTCCCCACAAGCTTCTTCCTTTAAGAAAATAAAGAAATCTCCAAGAAGCCTAATTGATGCCATAGTCTCGGCCAAGCATGTTCCATATAGCTAGGGAGAGTTTTAAATTTTTCTAAGGCCATTCTTGAGTCATATTTGATGAATGAAAATGAAGGGAGGTCTTGGAAAAATTTTAGAACTCATAGAAAGTGATTTAGTATCTTAGATTCCATATTATGACTTAAAGAAGCAACATGGTGCTAGGCCTTTTGTTTTATTGATGCGATGACTCTAAGAGGCTTAAAATGAGTCAAGAATCATATTTGCAAGGAAGGAATGAGGCCTAGAAGTCATTTGTGAGGTGTTGCTTCATTAGGTCCTAATATGGACCGTAATAGAGCTTATAGAGCTATCTAGTGTTTTACCAAGTTATATACCCTTAGAATGTGTTTCATAAACGTAATTGGCTCCCATAAATTATATCTAGGCTAACAGAAACCATCTCCACCAATTTGTGGGTGTGTGGCCAAAAGAGGAGGCTTAAAAGCTAAGAAAAAAGTGTGTGAATATACACAAGGTAGCTCTCTCTACCTTCTCTCATGCATGGATGTGTGTTTAGCTTGTTTTAAAATGTGTGTAGGTATATCTTTAAGCTATGAAAATTATGCTAGCATGCCTTTACATATCATGTTTCTTGATGCTATGTTATGTTTTCAAATGATTCCATGATGTTTGTATGAGTTTGCTTAAGTGTGGAGAGGCCAAGAACTCTTCCCTTTGGTGAGGATGAACCAAGATCCCTTGACCTTAGTTAAGACAAAGTAAAAAGTCTTCCAAAAGCAAAGTGGACGCCCAAGAGTATGGTTGAGTCCAAAGCTTTTAAAGAATGGATAACGCAAGTCTAAAAAATCCATAAGAAGTGTGAGGCCAATCCAAGCACTTGGCTCTTGAATGTCTTGTATGATTGACTCACCTGCCAAGTTTGCTTTTAAAATGTCCATGACTTCTATTTTCTCTGATGAAGGGGCCTGTGAGCTTGTAGACAAGGGAGCATGGTGTAATGACTTAAAAGAGCATGGAAGGTGTGCAAGAAAGCCCAACATGCAAATGGACCCATTACAAGGCATAGGAGGCCCAATGACTAGAGGAAGAGCTAAAGCCATGAAGCAAACTTTGAGTTGCATTGTCCAAAAAGTTCAAGAGCTTGAACCCATGTTTTTGCATCAATTTGAAGAGTTACAAGGCCCAAGGGACTTGATCCTCATTGTCCAAGCCCAACAAGACATGCTGCAAGGTCAGAATAGAGTCCAATTTGAAGAAATCAATTAACAAGCATGTGCAAATCACATGGGCAACAAAAGTGACGTGAATAGTAGTTTTAATTCTTATTAAGATGTCTTTTATTTACTTTTCATTAGTTTCCATTTCTATTAGTTTGAACGAGGCCATTTAGTCAAGACTTAGGATTCAAGTTTTAGATTTTGTTTATTTCCATTTTCATTAGTTGCTGAAAACTTATTACTTTCTTTCCTTTTCTTTAGAATTTCTTGTAGTAAATGGCATCATCTCCTCCCATTAAAATCAGATCCCTTATTTCCTATTTCTTGAAGGAGAATTCTTAGAGATTAAGTTAGGTTTAGGGTTTTCTTTTATGCCTATTTAATAGGCCACCTATTGTACTTTTTGAGAGATTGGAATGAATTCAAAATTTTATTTCTCATTGTGAGAATTCTTGTTTCTGTGTGTTCTTCTATAGAATACAAGTGACTTATCAAAGGAGTGGTCTGATGCGATCCATCAAAGGGAGCAAGCTGTCTCAAATGCCTGGAATGATCCTTTGCGAATTCCAAGTGGTCTGGTGACAAGAGCACGAGCTAAAAGAATGAGGGAAGCCTTAAGTGGACTTGTTCAAGAGACCTGGACTAAGCAAATAGCAATTGGAGCAACAAAAGTCAAGCAAGATATGGACATTTCCAATGTGGGCGTCCTCAACATCATATGGGCTGAAGATGGAGCTGTTGAGGCTAGATTGGCCCAAAACATCATAAATTGAAGTGCTTGAACCATGGACCATCCATTGGTGGGCTCATTTAGGGCTAAATAATGCTATTTTGAGCTTAATAAGCTGATTTCTAGAACCCTAATTATTTAGACGAAATTAGCTTATTTAGGGAGATTTATTTCCTTTTTAGTTTTTGAGAGAATTTGGCTTTTATAATTCTGATTCCATAGGCCATTAATTAGGAAATTTGCCATTAATTTCCCTAGTTTTCCTTTTCTATGAGCATTGAAGGCAGATTTGACTTGCACACTATATAATTGTATTCTACCTCCCATTGTAATCAGATTTGAATGAATAAAAATCATATTTTCTGGAAATCCCAGAATTGAGAGGAGTGCTGATGAGAGACCCCGTAGGAATAAATCCTAGGAACCTTCAACAAGATGATACGTTGCCCGGGACCAGCTAAGAACAAGAAATTTTGGTCAAGAGGATAAGACCCTAAGAGAACTCGTCCCTTAGAACCCTAGCCTTGAGACGCCACAAAGGAAGACCACTCCTTTGATAAGTCACTTGTATTCTATAGAAGAACACACAGAAACAAGAATTCTCACAATGAGAAATAAAATTCTAAATTCATTCCAATCTCCTCAAAAGTACATTAGGTGGCCTATTAAATAGGCATAAAAGAAAACCCTAAACCTAACTTAATCTCTAAGAATTCTCCTCCAAGAAATAGGAAACAAAGAATCTGATTTTAATGGGAGGAGATGATAAGGGAAGAAAGTAATAAGTTTTCAGCAACTAACAAAAATAGAAATAAACAAAATCTGAAACTTAAATCCTAAGTCTTGACTAAATAGCCTTGTTCAAACTAATGGAAATGGAAACTAATGAAAAGCAAATAAAAGACATCCTAATAAGATTTAAAACTACTATTCACGTCACTTTAGTTGCCCATGTGATTTGCACATGCTCTTTAATAGATTTCTTCAAGTTGGACTCTATTTGGACCTTGCAGCATGTCTTGTTGGGCTTGGACAATGAGGATCAAGTCCCTTGGGCCTTGTAACTCTTCAAATTGATGCAAAAACATGGGTTCAAGCTCTTGAACTTTTTGGACAATGCAACTCAAAGCTTGCTTCATGGCTTTAGCTCTTCCTCTAGTCATTGGGCCTCCTATGCCTTGTAATGGGTCCATTTGCATGTTGGGCTCTCTTGCACACCCTCTATGCTCTTTTAG
Source organism: Erythrophleum fordii (assembly GCA_032878935.1). NCBI lineage: Eukaryota > Viridiplantae > Streptophyta > Magnoliopsida > Fabales > Fabaceae > Erythrophleum > Erythrophleum fordii. The sequence goes on along the minus strand of JAVQMF010000031.1, from coordinate 9,842,709 downwards.
GTCATCACACCATGCTCCCTTGTCTACAAGCTCATGGGCCCCTTCATCAAGTGCTCTCTAGGGTTCTTCATTGAACTTGTAGACATATCAAGGCTTTATCAACCTTGTGGCGTCTTCCAACACTCGGGGTCCTTGTCTCTTCGTGTTCAAGGGTTCCAAGTGGATCGTTCAGACTTGATTTAGCTTTCTTGGGGTGTGTATATTTCAGATCGGTTGTGGGTTCAAGGGGATTCAATTCCTTGGGGGTTCGCACCATCTTGGTATCAGAGCTTCGGTCCCTAAATCAGGTCATATCCGTGTGTCTTGTGCTTTTCCAGATTGCGGTTTCTCTTTCGTTTTGAAATTCTATTTGTCTTCCATTATTCTGGATGTGCTGAATTTTAATCCTCTATTTGTCATGTTTTCCGTTGAGTTTCTGGACGTATAGTAGGTCTTTCTTATATCCCAGAATCTCTTCTTTCAGATTGCTTTAAAATCATCTCATTTGGAGTTCTCTAACTCGAGATATTGTCCTTTAAATTCAGACGCGTTTTTCCAGATTTATTTTGCTGTTTCTGTTCTGTTTATTCAATTTCGTTTTTTGTTCTTTCATATTCCCAGAAAAAAAAAAAAGCAAGGCAAAAAAAATAAGAAAAAAAATTGCTGAAAAGAAAAGGCAAAAAAAAAAAAAATTGTGCTGTTCTGGAAGTAGTATTGGTTTGAGCTAAGCTTTTAGAACATTCTGCATCTTTAACTTTCATTCCCTGATTTTCTCAACTATAGTATCTGCTTACTACTCATTATCTCCAAGTGTTGGGTTGAATCTCACAAGAATTGTGATAGCTTTGTATTGAGTCTGATTAGTTTCTTTAAATAGCCTATAGAGAGACTGAGAGTGGAAAAACGCGAGAGTGTGAATCCATTATTTGAAAAACCCTTTAAAGTGTGAAACACGAGTGAAGAGATCTTTGAGGGTAAACACGTGAGGAAAATTTGCGAGGATCTTTATTTCTCTAATCAATTTTTCTTGCAGCTTATAATGTCTAATAGGGAGGAAATATCAAGTGGAGGAGGTAGTGCACAGAACCTGGATCTCATTGTAAAAGCCATGCAGCAGCAATTTGAACGTCTTAATGTGGTGCTTGGAGGGATAAGAGACCGGATGGATAAGCAAGACACAATGATTGCAAACTTGCACAGAAGACCACCTACTGTAAGTCCTAATCCTAGAAGATATGAGAGGCATAGAGATGATTCTATGGATGATTTTGAGTCTGAAAATGAAGTAGGAGGTGGTAGTCAAGAAGACTATGAATCTGAATTTGATTTGGGTAGAAATAGGCCTAGGGGAGTTAGGCATGAAAGGAGACACGGTAAAAATGCTCCAATGGGTAGAAATAGGGTGGATGGAAACCTTGGAAATATTAAGATGAAGATACCTTCTTTCCAAGGTAGAAATGATCCTGAAGCTTATTTGGAGTGGGAGAAGAAAATTGAGTTCATTTTTGAGTGCCATAATTATTCTGAAACAAAAAAGGTGAAATTGGCAGTCATTGAATTTACGGATTATGCACTAATTTGGTGGGATAAATTGGTCCTAGAGAGGAGGAGGAATGGTGAGAGATCCCTAGAAACATGGAGGGAGATGAAGGCTCTCATGAGGAAGAGGTTTATACCCAGCCATTACTATAGAGACCTCTTTCAAAAGTTGCAGTCCCTTACACAAGGCTCTAAGAGTGTAGAGGAATATCACAAAGAGATGGAAGTGGCTATGCTTAGGGCAAATGTGAAAGAGGATAGGGAAGCAACAATGGCTCGATTCTTAAATGGGTTGAATAAAGAAATCGGTAATATTGTGGAGTTGCAGCATTATGTGGAGTTAGAAGATATGGTGCACATGGCAATGAAGGTTGAAAGGCAACTTAAACAAAAAGGATCAGCAAGGTACCTTTCAGGCTCTAGTTCTTCAATGAGACCAAAATGGAAGAAGGAAGAAAAAGATGTTCAAATAGAAGTCCCAAAAGGCAAAGAGGAAGCTTCATCTAAAAACAAAGGTAAATCTGATTCCCAATCATCTAGAAATAGAGATATTAAATGTTTCAAGTGTTTGGGAACAGGTCATATAGCTTCGCAATGCCCCAATAAGAGAGTAATGATCATGAAGGACCGTGAAGTGGTGACTGAAAGTGAAAGTGATGATTCCATGCCGTCACTTGAAGATGCTAGTGATGATGGGTTTGAGTATGCTGTAGAAGGAGAAGCACTTGTGACTAGAAGAGCTTTGAATTCTCAAGTTAAGGAAGATGACATTGAGCAGCAAAGAGAAAACATCTTCCATACTCGCTGTCTCATAAGCAACAAGGTATGCAATATAATTATTGATGGTGGGAGTTGTACCAATGTTGCTAGTACCACTCTAGTTGAGAAATTAAATTTGTCTACCATTATACACCCTAGACCATACAAGCTGCAATGGCTGAATGAATGTGGGGAGATTAAGGTTGATAGGCAAGTTCTTGTTTCATTCTCAATTGGAAGATATTGTGATGAGATTTTATGTGATGTTGTTCCTATGCATGCTGGACATATACTTTTGGGTACACCTTGGGAATTTGATAGGAAGGCGACAAAGGATGGGTTTACCAATAGATATTCATTTGTAAAGGATGACAGACCCGTTACTCTTGTACCATTAACACCCAAGCAACTGTATGAAGATCAGCTCAAAATGAAACAAGAGAGAGATAAAAGAGAGGGTGATAAGAAAAATAAAGAAGAGAGATCAAAAAGAAATAAGAGTGAGAAAGAAAGAAAATCTGAGAGCTCAAAAAAAGAGATTCAGAAGAAAGAAAAGAAAGTAGAGAGAAAAGAAAGAGAAAAAGTGAGTTTTTATGCAAACGAAAGTGAGGTGAGGAGTGCATATCTTTCTGAACAGCCTTTACTTGTACTTGTTTATAAGGAAGCCTTTTTAAACACTAATGACCTTGACTCTTCATTTTCGAGTGTTGTTAGTTCTTTGTTGCAGGAATTTGAAGATATATTTTCAGAAGATATCCCTAGTGGATTACCACCCATAAGAGGCATTGAGCATCAAATTGACTTCATTCCTGGAGCAACAATTCCTAACCGACCAGCTTATAGAACTAACCCTGAGGAGACAAAAGAGCTTCAAAAGCAAGTTGAAGAGCTCATGGGAAAGGGGTATGTTCGAGAAAGCTTGAGTCCATGTGCTGTACCAGTCCTCTTAGTACCAAAGAAAGATGGATCTTGGAGGATGTGCATTGATTGCAGAGCTGTCAACAATATCACTGTAAAGTATCGCCATCCTATTCCTAGATTAGATGATATGCTTGATGAATTGCATGGGTCTGTTATTTTCTCAAAAATTGATTTAAAATCTGGATATCACCAAATTAGGATGAGGGAAGGAGATGAGTGGAAAACTGCTTTCAAAACAAAGCATGGGCTGTATGAATGGTTAGTCATGCCATTTGGGCTAACAAATGCACCTAGTACTTTTATGAGGTTGATGAATCATATTTTGCGTGCATATATTGGAAAATTTGTTATGGTTTATTTTGATGATATTCTGATATTTAGTAAGAGTCTTGATGAGCATTTGAATCATTTGCGTTGTGTGCTTGATGTTTTGAGAAAAGAAAAGTTGTATGCTAACCTAAAAAAGTGTAGTTTTGGCATGGGAAAGGTTATTTTTCTTGGATTTGTAGTGAGTGCTGAGGGAATACAAGTTGATGAAGAGAAGGTAAGGGCTATTAAAGAATGGCCAACACCTACAAATGTAACTGAGGTAAGAAGTTTTCATGGGTTGGCTAGCTTTTATAGGAGGTTTGTGAAAGATTTTAGCACAATTGCTGCACCACTCACTGAAATAATTAAGAAATCAGTTGGCTTTAGATGGGAAAAGGCACAAGATCATGCATTTAGTGTTCTTAAAGAAAAATTGTGTTCTGCACTTATTTTAGCTTTACCTGATTTTAACAAAACTTTTGAGATTGAGTGTGATGCATCAGGAGTTAGGATAGGAGCTGTTCTAATGCAGGAAGGGGGCCCAATTGCTTATTTTAGTGAAAAGCTTAATGGTGCCACCTTGAATTACCCAACTTATGATAAGGAGCTTTATGCACTTGTGAGAGCATTGGAGACCTGGCAACACTACCTTTGGCCTAAACAATTTGTGATCCATACAGATCATCAATCTTTGAAGTACATTAAAGGTCAAGGTAAGCTTAACAAAAGACATGCTAGATGGATGGAGTTCATCGAGCCTTTCCCATATGTGATCAAATACAAAAAAGGTAAGGAGAACGTGGTTGCGGATGCATTATCTAGAAGGTATATTCTTCTCACTTCTTTGAATGCAAGATTGCTTGGTTTTGAATATGTTAAGGATTTGTATGCCAATGATAGTGATTTTGCTGAAATAGTTGTTGCTTGTGAAAAAGGAGCTTTTGGAAAATTCTATAAGCTTGATGGATTTTTGTTCAGAGAAAATAAATTATGTGTGCCTCAATGTTCTATGTGTGAATTGCTTGTGAGGGAAGCACATGGGGGAGGACTAATGGGACATTTTGGTGTGAAAAAGACATTAGATGCTTTGCATGAACATTTCTTTTGGCCTAAAATGAAGCGTGATGTGGAAAGGATTTGTGGTAAATGCATAACATGTAAAAGGGCTAAGTCTAGAGTCTTACCTCATGGTCTGTATACTCCATTACCTGTACCTAGTGAACCTTGGGTAGACATTTCAATGGATTTTATTTTGGGATTACCTAGGTCAAAAAGAGGGATGGATTCAATATTTGTGGTTGTTGATAGATTTTCAAAAATGGCGCATTTTATTGCATGTCATAAAACTGATTATGCTACTTATATTGCTGATTTGTTCTTTAAAGAAATTGTAAGGCTTCATGGTGTTCCTAAAAGTATTGTCTCAGATAGGGATGCAAAATTTTTGAGTCATTTTTGGAGAGTTTTGTGGGGAAAACTTGGAACTAAGTTATTATTTTCTACAGCTTGTCATCCACAAACTGATGGTCAAATTGAAGTTGTTAACAGAACCTTAACTCAATTGCTTAGGATCATCATCCAAATGAATTTGAAAAATTGGGAGGACTGCTTGTCTTTCATTGAATTTGCATATAATAGAAGTGTGCATTCATCTACTGATTATTCTCCTTTTGAAGTTGTTTATGGTTTTAATCCACTAACTCCTTTGGATTTGTTACCATTGCCCATTAGTGAGAGAATAAGCCTTGATGGCAAAAAGAAAGCTGAGGTGGTTAAGGAACTTCATGAAAAGATTAAATTGCAGATTGAAAGGAAGAATGAGCAATATGCATCCAAGGCAAACAAAGGCAGAAGGCGTGTCACTTTTGAACCTGGCGATTGGGTATGGGTGCATATGAGAAAAGAGAGGTTTCCAGTACAAAGGAAATCTAAATTAGCTCCAAGAGGGGATGGACCATTTCAAGTCCTTGAGAAAATCAATGACAATGCTTATAAGATAGATCTACCAGGTGAGTATAATGTTAGTGCTACTTTTAATGTTGCTGATCTATCTCCTTATGATGTAGGTGATGATTCGAGGACAAATCCTTTTGAGGAGAGAGGGGATGATGCGATCCATCAAAGGGAGCAAGCTGTCTCAAATGCCTGGAATGATCCTCTGCAAATTCCAAGTGGTCTGATGATAAGAGCATGAGCTAAAAGAATGAGGGAAGCCTTAAGTGGACTTGTTCAAGAGACCTGGACTAAGCAAATAGCAATTGGAGCAACAAAAGTCAAGCAAGATATGGACATTTCCAATGTGAGCGTCCTCAACATCATATGGGCTGAAGATGGAGCTGCTGAGGCTAGATTGGCCCAAAACATCATAAATTGAAGTGCTTGAACCATGGACCATCCATTGGTGGGCTCATTTAGGGCTAAATAATTCTATTTTGGGCTTAATAGGCTGATTTCTAGAACCCTAATTATTTAGACGAAATTAGCTTATTTAGGGGGATTTATTTCCTTTTTAGTTTTTGAGAGAATTTGGCTTTTATAATTCTGATTCCATAGGCCATTAATTAGGAAATTTGCCATTAATTTCCCTAGTTTTCCTTTTCTATGAGCATTGAAGTCAGATTTGACTTGCACACTATATAATTGTATTCTACCTCCCATTGTAATCAGATTTGAATGAATAAAAATCATATTTTCTGGAAATCCCAGAATTGAGAGGAGTGCTCTCTAGGGTTCTTCATTGAACTTGTAGACTTATCAAGGCTTGATCAACCTTGTGGCGTCTTCCAACACTCGGGGTCCTTGTCTCTTCGTGTTCAAGGGTTCCAAGTGGATCGTTTAGACTTGATTTAGCTTTCTTGGGGTGTGTATATTTCAGATCGGTTGTGGGTTCAAGGGGATTCAATTCCTTGCGGGTTCGCACCATGGTCTCCCTTTGTGGCGTCTCAAGGCTAGGGTTCTAAGGGACAAGTTCTCTTAGGGTCTTATCCATTTGACCAACATTTTTTGTTCTTAGCCGATCCCGGGCAACGTATCATCTTGTTGAAGGTTCCTAGGACTTATTCCTACGGGGTCTCTCATCATTCTCTATACATGCATTTGAAAAGCTTACTTTGCACATATTATGTATGATTGAATGGGAGATGAGCTATTGGGATTCTTTGAATCTCATCCCCTTCTCTTCAATGATCTAACATGCTAGGTGGACCAAGTGGATATGCCAATGAGAGCCAACAACCATGAAGAAGGGAAATTGACAAGCATATGTCTAGTTTTAGCTATTTTGGAACCATACTTATGTACCTTGATGTATATGATGATGTAGATAGTCTATGAACCTTGAGACATGTATAAATATACTATTATGTAATGTTTATCACTATGGATATGATGTATTAGCTTTAGAATACCATTTGAGTTTGTAATGTCCAAATGTGTAATGTGAAAGTATGATGCAAATATGCATAAGTGTGGGTTGAAGGAAAAAAATGAGATGTATGAGATTTAGGACCATTTGGATAGCTCATACAAGTCTTAAATATGCTTTTAGACTTGCCCAAAAGGTGCCAACACCAAGGGGAGGCCATTTGGCAAGTTTGGTACCTTATATGGAGTTAAATTTGACCATAATGGAACCCTATATTACTTTTTGGCCAAATGAGCTAGTTTTCATTTGAAATTTGGTATATAAGTAGATTTCATTGAGAGCTTTTTGGGAAGCTAAAGAACATAATTTTCAAACGTTTACAGAATATTTGATAAATTTTTGAAGTTGGGATTTTCTATTGATTATGGTATGTGCACTGTTTATATTGGCAGATTTGTGTTTTGTATCACCTGTTGGCCAAATAATGTCCAATGCTTGTGAAATTTTATATGCATAAACTAGAGTTCATAAGATTTCTGCCAGAAAGATCACCTATTTGGAGGTCTGAGCTAAAAGTTATACATTTTTTAAGTTGGCTGTCAGTAGCAGTGGTGCCCCAGGAGTTTAGTCACTGTTCTATAGGATTCTAATGGCTGAACGTATCTGTTTCATTTTGGAATTATTTTTAGTATCAAGGTAACATTTTTAGGTTTCCAAAATGACTAAATGTGTATGATTTTGATTTTTATAGAATTAGTTATGATGTTTAGAATTTTGTATCAATAATCTAAACAGGCAGCTGGCAACCTCAGTAGCTTTTCGGATGTCAAACGTCCTCCATGATGTGTATTATGATCTGGAAATATTTGTGGTATGAAGTAGACATCCTAAGCTTTCTATAATGATTAAGATTGTATTATTTCATTTTTTCTAGATTTAGTTATGATTTTTCAAAGTTTGCTCAGAAAAGAGGCCAATTCTGGCCGAGAATAAGTTCCCATTTTCCATGCTTCATTTCAGTTTTCATGGGTTGTAGGCATGTTTTTGGGATGTAAATGAGTTGTAATAATTTAATTAAATATGAGGATGCATAGTATGAGCTCACACGGTCCACCTGACACCGAAATAATTTTTTAGATATGACGCAACGCAAAAATAATCATTATTCCTTTGGCTTTTCCACGAAAAAGTAATATGATTCATGATGTTATGCCATTTAAAAGTATGAGATGAGCTAGAATTTATGGTGTTACAATAAGCACATGGAGAGACTTCTAGGGATCTTAGGAACTCATTTAAACTCTTATTTAGGCCTAGGAATCATCATACAAAATCAAATTTTACAAGATACATATGAAACCCTAGAAATTGCATCTTGAAATCTAATGGTTTTTGTTAATTCCCTTTGCATATTCTTAATCTCCACACCCTATTTTCTTAGATTCATCCTTGGTTCTACTTAAAAATTAACTCCTCCTAGGTTCTTTAGGTGTGGCGAAATGGAGAAGAAAAGGGAATCAAAGATAGCAACCATGGAAGGAGAAATTACCTTGTTTCCTTACTTTTTCTCACTTGAATCTTGCTTTCTCCAAGCTCCTCTCAAAATTTCCCCTAAGTTTCTCCCTTAAATTAGTTTGTAAACTTCATTTTAATCAAAGGAAATAAAAGAGAATGAAGGAGAGGAGGTTTAAATGGAAGAAAGCATGAAAAACTACTAAGAAACCATACCTTAAAGCTTGATTTTCTTCTCCTCTTCTTCCTCCCTTGGTGTGCCTAAAACCCTAGCTCTCTCCTTTGAAATTTGGCAGAAACACTTATGTCTAAATGAGTGAGGAAGGGTGGCGCCACCTATTTATAGGTGGAGAAAAATAGTTTTTTCAAAAATTCCTATTTTTCCTTTCATTCTTTGTATTTTCGTTTCTCCTTCGTTTTCGCTCCTTTTTTAGAACTGTCTTTTCCATTATAAAATTTAGGTTCCAATTTAGTAAAATTCCTTTAGAATCACTCAAATTAGAGCTGAAACCTTCTTGAACGAATCTATCAAAGTTCGGGTACACTATCATTGGAAAACGTCCACCAGAGGAGACTTAACTGTCCCAGGGCTTCCCATGGTTTTCAGGGCCTCTGAGAATCTTGGAGAACTCAAAACTTTCATTTAAAAAGCCCTCATTTGTGAATTTCAAAATTTGCTCAAGATTACGAAAATATCATTATGTTTCGTAAGATTTTCATCAAAATTTGTTTGTTTATTGTAGCTCTATTTTTCTTTCCATATGAGGCTAGGATTCTTATTTTTAGGAGTCTAGAATGTTACTCAAACATTTTGGGACCTTAACTAACTCGTTTTAGGGGACTTGCTTTGAAAATGCACCCATTTCCGTCGTTTAACGAAAATCAGACATTATACCAAGAATGCACCTAATGAAGTAACACCCATCAAATGAGTTACAGGCTCTGTTATTTCCTTTCATATATGATTCTTAAATTCCTTTAAGCCTCTTGGAGTCATCACACAATTAAAACAAAGAGTCTAGCTACATGTTGCTTCTTTAGGTCATATTATGGAATCTAAGGCACCAATTCATTCTCTAGGCCTTCTAAATTTTTCCCAAGGTTTTCCCTCATTTTCATTCATCATATATGACTCAAAAGTAGGTTTGAAAAAATTTAAAACTCTCCCTAGGTGTCCCATCCCCTTTAGGCTAAGACTCAGTAGTATTTGGCTTCCATGGATGTTTGCTTTGTTTTCTTGATAAAGGATGTATATGGGGAGACTTCTAGGGATCTTAGGAACTTATTTAAACATTCATTTAGGCCTAGGAATAATTACATCAAATTAGATTTTCAAGGGAACCCATAAAACCCTAGGTTTGCCACCTTGAAAATTAATGGCCTTTTCTTGAATTTCTTTGCATATTCTTACTTTCCTCCCTTAAATTCATAGAATCCACCATTGGTTTTGCCCAAAATTCAAGCCTCTTATATCTACAAACATGGGGCGAAATAGAGAGAAGAAGGGAGGAGGGGTAGCTACCATTGGATAGAAATTTTACCTTGTTCCCATAGCTTTTCTTGCTTGTTTGCCACTTTTCTTGGCCTCCTCTCTTGAAATCCAAATTTTCCCCTTTGTTATTCCCTTAAAAAATATCCAAAAACTCCAATAAAACCATAGGAAAGAAAACTTAAGAGGAGAGGAACAAGTTTGGAAGAAGGAGCATGAAAATCCATGAAATTCTTTACTTTTTCTTGCTTTTTCTCCTCCTTTCTTCCCCTCCACAGTGCATCTAAGATGTGACGATCCTAACTTCTAATATCGGTAACTATAGTTAAATACTTAATAATTAAAGATCAAGGTTTGGAGTCATTACAATCAATTACATTAACAAAATATAGGAAAATTTGAACCATGATGTTATTAGGGCCATCAATTAAACAACCATAAATGGGAACATGTAGAAAAAAGGTTTGTACCATTATTAAAGGTTTGTGATTCATCTATGTATCGATTTCTACACACAAGAACCTCCCATAAGTGTTCCTATATCATTTCCTAGCATTAGCATTAAAGAAATTAGGGTTTCTAGGTCAAAGGTGAGAGTTTGGGGACCTTCGCCACGACCTGGAACCTTTCTGCCTCGGCTAAGTTAAGTCCTGGAGCTCAAAAACTAAGTTTTTAACCTTGCGCCACCGACCAGACCTTTTGCGCCGTGGCTAAGTTGCTCTCTGGAATCACTGGGTAACTTTCTTGAGCCGCGGCGAGTAGGATCTGCGCCGCGGCCAACCTACGTAGTGCCGCGGCGAGTTTTGCTATTGTACCCCCTTAATTAATTTCCTTAACTCGCGCCACGGCAAGACTTATTGAGCCGCAGCTAGGTTTCATTCTGTCACCCTCCTGGGTGATTGTTTTTGCTCTGCGCCGCGGCGCCTCTCGCCACTATCACTATTCATGCCGCGGCGAGGCCTTCCTAGCCACGGCGTGACTCCCTCCTGTAGCTATATCTCCTACATTTCGTCCCCTACATTCTAATTCTCTTCCTAGGGACACCCTAGGACCACTTTCCCTCATTGTATATGGCTCTAATGGTATTTATCTACATTATTTGCCTAATTATTCCACCATTATCAACTCAACACTCAAGTACTAATTCTCACTCACCTAACCACCACATGTCACCCTTTTCATGGGTTAATGACAGCAAGGATTCATATACTATCACCAATTAACATCTCATACACATTTTGCTAGAGGTTGCATGCATCAATAATCCACCTCAATATCTCAAGGGTTACATTTCAAACGATAAGCCATATTATAGTTCAACAGAGTTTACAGCAGATATCATAAATCTATACATCAAATACCAAATTAAGGGGAGGTCTAACCCCTCAATACATACATTCTCAGTGATCAAAATATGAAAGCCTACACTTGGCAATACAGATACATGATGATGCTATACAAGACTTAATAAAAATTAGCATCTATCCTATTACACCCAGACCAAGTGTAGCTTCCTATACTAGGCCTCAGCTCATGCATGTTCATCCACTTGCTTGCCCTTATCCTTACCCGAGGAACCTTCACCTGAAATATTAATCCCATGAAACAGGGTGAGATACAAATCTTAGTAACCAAGGAAATTCCATCATATAATCCAATTTAATAAGCATATATGCATGAATTAAAATCAACATCAGAATCATATCAATCATATCCGTAAATGAAACAATTGGGCTATCATGATTATTATCCCATACTAGCAATCATATTATCACATGTTAAAAGCCATTAACACCGGGAGAGGCCCGTCCACGGCACCTACTCCCCATTGAGCACAACCAAGGCTCAGTGCATCTGGGGTTTGATCATAACCTGGTGCTCGATCGAAGCATATGCACGGGTGGCAGCCACACCACAGCTCCACCATGGACTCACAAGGTCCAATTATAATACAATAGATAGCCAACCAATTCATTCAGCATTTCAAATCATTCATATACAGCAAATATGAAATTAAAATAGATACATGCATGGAATTAATGTAAACCCCAGTTACCTCACTTGTGGACAACTTGCAACAGCCACCAATGGTACAAAAATCCCTATAACCATAGCATCAGAAAATTACCACTCTAATTCATCATTAACAGTAGCAATAAGTATCTAAGGAATTTAAATGCTAATAACTATCTAAATAACACTTACCCAATCACCACAAATCCCCAAATTCGGATTGAGTTGTTCTTTACTAGAATTTCGCTATATCACTCAAATTCCTAAGCAAATTCGTACATAATTAATACCCATTTTATAAATCGACTATGGGGGTCTCAAATTAACAAAGAAAGCATCAAAATGGAGGGTTTATGCTTACCTAATGTCAGCCCTAACCTCAACCTACGAATTTCACCAAGAAAATCCCAAATAACCACATTTCAGATTTTGGGTAGGGTGAAAATTCTCCAAATGAAAAACTAATCAGACCAAATTAAAGAGAAAGATGAGGGGATTAAGTTATATAACTATTACCTTGGCTGAATTTTGCTCTAAATATGAGAAAATGCAGAATCCTTGCCCCAACCCTAGCCTCCTTCTCAACCTCCGAATTTTGCTTCTTGAGTTTCAGCAAATGAGAAAGTGGCTAAAGCATTAGGGTTTTAGGTGGGTTTAAGTTAGGTCAAAGATGGGTCATGGGTTGCTCCAAGGTCTAACTCCAAATGGGCTTCAGACTTTAGCTTGTTGGGCCAGTTTTAAAGTGTTGGGTTGCAGAATTTTATTGGGCCAGTTCTTATACACTGGGTTGCTGAAGTTTAATTAGGTTTGGGCCAAGTTTGAAGGGCTTAAGGGTTTGGGTCTGCACAGGGGTAATTGGGCCACTTATAAGAGTCTATACAAGGTGGATCTTGGGCTTCTATCCCATTAAATTGGATTAGGTCTGCACCTAACTCATTGGGCCTCTATTAGCCTCTTATCATGATTTATTAAATTGGGCCTAGATGAGGTTTCTATCCTAATTAATCCTCAAACCCATATTAATAATTTATCTCTCTAAAATTTCTATTCACTAACTTGCCCAATTATCCTCTATTAATTATTCTTAATTACTCTAAATCCATGATTAATACCTTAATTAATTTTGGGGTGTTACATAAGAGAGCTAGTATTTTCTCTAGTTTTTGGGTAGAATGGGTCATGGAAATGAAGGGGAGAAGAAATAAGAAACTTAAAGAGTGTTCAAGAAGCTTCCAGTTTCTTGAAAATTCTAATTTTACCCTTTGTTTTTTACATTTTCATTACTAGTTCGTTTTAACTCTTTTTAGAACCGTCTTTTCCATTATGACATTTAGGTTCCCACTTTAGTAAAATGTCTTTGAAATCACTCAAATTAAAGCTAAAACCTTCTCGAATGAATCAGTCAAAATTTGGGTCAATTGACATTAGAAAACGTTCACCGGATGGGTTTTAACTGTCCTAGGGCTTCTTATGGTTTTCAGGGCTTCTGAGAACCCTGGAGAACTCAAAAATTTTATTTTAAAAAACCCTCCTGTATGAATTCTAAAATTTTCTCAAAATTATGAAAGTGCCATTACATTTTGTCAACCTTTTGTTCAAATTTGTTTCTTCATTCTAGCTTCATTTTTCTTTCCATCTAAGCCTAGGATTCTCATGTTTAGGAGTCTAGAATACTTCCCAAATTTTTCAAGACCTTAACTAATTCACTGTGGGTGACCTTCTTTTTGTATCTAGTGAATTTCGTTCATTTACGGAGAAACCATGCGTTATGTTTCTCATATTTTCTCTCATTTTTAGAGAACCAGATATTACAAAATCTATTGGACTCTCATCAATAAGAGTCACTGCATCTAAAGAAAAGTTAAATTGTAACTTCTCATTTTCCTTTAAATGAAATTCCTCCAAGGCATCTGGTAGTTGCTTAATCTCAGTTGGGAGAGTCTGTGACTTGTTGGGAACTACTTCACCAACGTCAGGGATCTGGTTAGGACTCTCAGCAAAAGAAACAATATCTTCCTTAACCAAAGAGACATTAGTAGGCTCACAATATTCTAAACAATGATTAATAGCAAAATCTAGTTTCTCACTAGTATCAACAATAGCATAAGGATCAATAGGATTTTCAATATCAGCACTATCTTTATGCATGCTCTCATCAATACTAGTATGATAAGTAAAATCAGTCTTATTAACAATTTAAGTGTAAACAAAGCAATTCATGGATTCACCAGACTTATCAAACCTCAAGAACTCATCTATCTCAGTACACACAGGACATATATGCAAATCATCACTTAAGCATCTCAAATTAGAGTCTGATTCATCAACAACAAGCTGTTCAACAATTGTAATATCCATGTCATTATCACATGCTACAGCTACTATTTCATTAGTCTTGTCATGACATACCAAGTCACCCCCACACTTATCTACTACCCTAGACTCAATAAAATCATCATTAACAGGCTCAGAAATGAATTCATCATTATGGTCACAGCTAGGGGTAGAAAAACCTAGTGCATCGGTATGCAAGGGTTCATGAACATTAACAAATGTATCAATTTTGCTCAATGAATTACCATAATCAATCAAATCAGAAAATTCAACAACAATTTCCTTATCTACATCATCATCATGCAATTGAGAATCAACACAATCATATACATTAGTAGTCACAGTGCTATCAAGTAAATGAGAATCAGTTCCAACAAATTGCAAAGCATTAGAAGATAGAAGGATATTACCCAATGAATAAGACTTTTCCTCCTTTATACATTCTCTTCTAATTTGTTCTTCTATCAATTTAGTAGCACTTCAAGGGGTTGGTTCATGAGGTTGTCAATCATCTGTTGATTTTAAAGATACAACCATTCATTTTCCTATTAGAGTTGCCTCATTCTTTCTTCCCAACTCGGTACCCAGTTAGGCTCTTGTTAAATATATTCCTCATGATAGTTTTAAGAATGATATTCTGGTTCTTGCACATTGTAATTGTGGTATGGCTCCATGTAATTGGGGTGAACCTCATAGGAGTGGTGATAAGGTTGGTAGCATGGCTATTGGACTTGTTGATATTGCTGTGCTTGTCTTTGTCACTTAAGAATGCCATGAAGCATTGATATAGCTTCATCCATCTTCCATACAATCCTATCATTTGTACAAGAATCATAGACACCTTGATTAGATAAATAATATGGATCCATTTAATGCAAAGAGTATGAGAAGTACAATTGATTTCAGCATAAGAGAAATTAGGAACAAACTATAACTAAAATCAATTCTAAAATGAAGCTAACTACTTTCTAATAACAAAAAACACTCTAAAATAGAGGTTAATCACACAAAATAAACTCACAAAAATTAAATCCAAAAAAATTGAAAAATTCTTTAAAAAATTCGAGAAAATACTAAAAAATTAGAAAAAGTGCAATAAACGTTGAAATTTGAATGATGCACTTAATAGCTATGCTATTAGTTTTGCTTAAAACACCCAAAAACATTAGATAACAATGTTTGAGAATTTTCTAGGCATATTAAACAAAAATTCCAGTAAGTAGACTCTTGTCATGCAACACTAAAATGTCCAAATTCCAAGCTTAAAACAGGGGAAAAACTAAACAAAAATAGAGTTAAAATAGAGTAAAAACACTTAAAAAACTTTTTCAAACAATTGAGAATCCAATTCTCCCTCAATGACACCAAAGCTTGACACAACTATTGTGTCGCGCAACCTTTAAAATAAAACTAGGTTAGATTAAATTTTATAATTAGTGGCACAACTTAGGTCATCTCCCTTAGAAATAGAATTCAATATTTAATTGGATTTTCTAAGTGTAAAAAGATTCTAAATATTACCTAACTAAAGGGGGGTTTGATCTAATTAAACTAAGTAAAATGAAATTGAAGTAAAATTCCTAATTTCTACCTAATTGCATGAACTAAGGAGTGAATGATAGACATGTGACAACCCTTAGATTCATCCCATGGTATCCACTATCTTTATCTTAATCCAATTGTAATTACTTTCAGTCTAAGAGTTCCTAGTCATGTTCAAAAAATTAAGAAATTAATGTTGAATTGAAACCTCAATCCTACATAAAATCACTAATTTTTGTCATTAAGATCAATAAACATTAAAATTTGATTGACTAATGATTAATTAGCCTTTGAATTATCATCATAAGATGTTTAATTAACCAATCAAACTCTAAGGAATCCTCAAATTAAACAATCAAGCACACAATCTTACTTATACATTTCATCAAACACCTTGATTGCATACATGGGAAATTAGAGGATAATGAAAAATTCAGTACCTAATCAACCAATTAATCATCCAAATAATCTCCAAATCAATGTCTAACTAGCCATCAATCTCAATCACTTACAAGGTTAACCAAGTAAATAAATTAACAAAAATTAATGTAGAAAGAGAAAATAAAAATAGGAAGCTTAGCCAAAATTTTGTTTATAATCCATGGATTCAAGTTTCTCTAAGAGTCTTTTTCCAAGCTAGTCACAAGAGAATTAAAGCTTCATTGGAGATGGAGGTTGATGGAGGAGAATGGATGGAATAAAGCTACTGCATGGATGGAGTGTATGACGATGGAATGGAGTCTGAATGTGATGGTGTGTACTCAAATTAATGAATTGCATTCTGCCCAGTGTGGTTTATTAAATCACATGCCCCTCTCATGCCTTACTCTCATATGCTACTTAATTTTATTTCCTTCTGTAGCTAGATCCTTCCTCACGCTTCCATTGCATCATTTCCACGTGAGCCATCACAATAACATGCTCTACACACGTAAGCTCCACATTAGATTTAGTGAACCGTAGCTTCTTTTCCCTCGTTCTGCTCCTCGTGCTTCTTTATCTTACTTTGCTCATGTGGTCTACAGCTGATGGGTGTAATGTTGAGCTAAACCATGGCTATTTCTAGCTTCTTTCTTCATTCCTATGTTCTACACGTCTATTTGCCCAGGCCGTGTTCTTCATTTGATCCTATCAAACTCATAGCTTGTTATGTTCTCTTCTCCTCCTTCCAAACTAGAATGTTTTTGTGCCTAAGCTTTTTCTCTATTTCAGCCATGTTAGCTTCTCTTTTGTTCTTGCTCTATACCCATGGCTATATGCTTCTTCTTTCCATTTGTTCTGCTCGTGCAGCTTCTTCTTCAACTTAGCTCCTTCTTCTTCCTCTCAAAGTACCAGAACTCGTGGCTAGTTCCTTCGTGTTTTCTCCATGCAGCTCCTTTGTTTATTTCTTCTCTTCACACAAGTTGCCCCATGGTTAGTTCTTCCTATGTAGTTAATTATATGTTTTGTGGTGCATTGCAACGTGTTGTGAATGTGTGCTGCCCTATTCCTCAAACAAAACCCATGAGTGCCATTTGTATCTCCTTCACAAGAATTGGTGAGAGAGCTTGTGAGTGTGTTGTGTTTAATGTGAGCTAAACCTGTGGCTTTGTGTGAGTGTTTTACATGGGTGAATAAAGCTAAGAGTGTTAAACATTAGAGCTCATGAAGACGTGGCTACATGTGTGTGTAAATATGAAAATAAAGCTTGGTGTCTTCATATGTATTATATTTAGCAGTTGCATGTAGCTACATGTCAGTGTGTGCATGTATTTATATGGGGAAATGTGGATGAGTGAATGTGTAAGTGGTTTTCAACTCCCTTGTGTGTGCTTGTGCAATAGATGAGGTGAAGCTATGCGTGAGTGTAAAGCTGTTGTAGCAACATGAAACTAAAGAAATAGGAGCTGCTAATCTAGACTCCACCAAGAATGCTTCTTATTGATGTATATCTTACTTCCACAAGGAGAGCCAACTGCCATTGTTTTTCCATGAACCAAAACCAAGAGATGTTCAAATGTTTCCAATTAAATTTCCATCTGGGTTCCATTTACCAATAAACTTCTGCAGAAATAATAGGAAGAAATTTACAAAATTATTTAAAGAAATTTATGCATTAAAATCGATAATTCTATAAATTAATTCCTAAAATATAAAGAATGTCCAATTAAATCAAATATTATTTAATTAAATTTCTAAAGCCATAATTCATTATTAAAATACCTAAATTAAGAAGATTAAAATATATAAAAGTCATGTTTATCAAAATGCCATATAATTATAAGCTTATACTTATACACATATCAAAATTTCATTTGCTTGTTGTAACACCATGAATTCTAGCTCATTCTAACTCATCAAGTACCTTTACATAACTTAATATCATGAATCATGTGAGTTTTGAGGCAAAGAAATAATGCTCATTTTAGCATTGCACTAGGTCTCAAAATTCCATTCAGTGTCACGTGGACCGTGTGAGCTCATACTATACTTCCTCATATTTAATTTCATCATTACAACTCATTCTCATCGCACAAACATGCTTACAACCCATGGAAACCGGGCATGGAAACTTCAAGATCATTCTCAGCTAGAATTGGTCATTTTTCTGGGCAAACTTTGGAAAATCATAACTAAATCTAGAAAAATCAAAACTATGCAATCTTGGTCATTCTGGAAAGCTTGGGATATCTATTTCAGAGTAAAAATACGTCCATGTCACAATATTTATCACCCAGGACGTTTGACATCCAAAAAGCTACAGAGGTCCGACTGAAATCTGGAACTGTCACAGAATTCTGCAGAAAACTTTGAAAATGTCCAATCAATTCCACAAAATTCCAATCCATGCAATACCAATATAGAAAGCTGTGAATGTTAACTAGAGAGGAAAAATATCTCTAGATCAGTTCATCAAGCCCAGACTCCGGAATTCAATAGAACAGTACTTCTGGTCGGGCAATTTCACTGATACTGGACAGAAACTTCAAAGATTTATATCTCCCTCTCTAGACCTCCAAATGAGGTGCTTCTAGTTGGCATGAGTCACTGTGATTTCCTAGTTTCTGTGTATAAAATTTTGTGACAATTGAACATCATTTGGGCCTTGTGTGATAGAAAATAATTTTAGACCAAATGAATAGTGTAGCAGACCAAATCCATAAAATTTTTCAATTTCGAAAAATCATCAAATATTCTGTAAACCTCCAAAAATTATGATCTTTAGCTTCTCAAAAAGATCTCAATGAGATCTAATTGTATGCCAAATTTCAAATCAAGACTAGCTCATTTGGCTAAAAAGTGACATAGGGTTCCATTATGGTCAAATATGGCTCCATATGAGGTACCAAATTTGCCAAATGGTCTTTCCTTGGTATTGACACCTTTAGGCAAGTCTAAAAGCATATTTGAGACTTGTGTGAGCTGTCCAAATGGTTCCAAACCTCATGGATCTCATTTTGGCCATTCAACCCACATTTATACATTCATCAAACTTTAAACTTGCATACTATGGCATTACATACTCAAAATATGTGCTAGTGGTCATATATCACTTCCATACATCCAAACATCACATAATAGTATCTTTAGATATGTCTCAATGTTCATAGTACATATACAACATCATATACATGATAAACCATCATTATGGTTCCAAAGTGGCTAAAATCAAGGCATAAGTTTATCAATCTTTGCTCTTCATGGTTGTTGGCTCCCTTCACCATAATTATTTGGTTCACCTAGCATGTTAGATCATTGGAAAGGAGGGAATGAGATTCAAAGAATCCCAATAGCTCATCTCCCATTCAATCATACATAATATATGCAAGGCAAGTTTCACAAATGCATGCATGGAAAAATTAGAAATCATAGACATTTAAAAAGCAACTTTGGCATGTGAATCAATCATACAAGACATTCAAGAGCTCACTAAGTGTTTGGATTGGCCTCACACTTCTCTTCATGGATTTTGGACTTGTTTCACCCATTCTTTGAGCACTTTAGACTCAACCATACTCTTGGGAGCTCACGTTGCTTTTGGGAGACTCTTTACTTTGTCTCAACCAAGCTCAAGGGTTCTTGGCTCATCCTCACCTAAGGGAAGAGTTCTTAGCCTCTCCACACTCAAGCAAACTCATACAAACATCATGGATTCATTTAAAAACATAACATTGCATCAAGCATCATGGCATATAAAGGCATGCTAGCATACTTTTCAAAGCTTGAAAATACACATATACACATTTTAAAACAAGCTAAACACACATCCATGCATGAGAGAAGGTGGAGAGAGCTACCTTGCACACAATTACACACTTTTTCCTTTGGACTCAAGCCTCCTCTTTTGGCCACACACCCAAAAATTGGTGGAGATAGTTTCTCTTGGCCTAGATACAAATTATGGGTGCCAATTAAGTTCATGAACCACACTTTAAGGCTACACAACTTGATGAAACACTAGATTGCTCTATAGGTTCCATTATGGTCCATATTGGCACCTAATGAAGCAACACCCCTCAAATGATTTCTAGGCCTCATTCTTTCTTTTTAAATATGATTCTTGACTCCTTTTAATCCTCTTGGAGTCATCACATCATCAAAACAAAAGGCCTAGCACCATGTTACTTCTTTAGGTCATAATATGGAACCTAAGACACCAAATCACTTTCTATGAATTCTAAATTTTTTCCAAGGCCTCCCCTTACTTTCATTCATCAAATATGACTCAAGAATGGCTTTAGAAAAATTTAAAACTCTCCCTAGTTAGGAGAACCCATCTAGGCCGAGGCTATGAAGCACATTGGGTTCCATGGAGCTTTCTTTGTTTTTTCAAGGGAAG
The DNA here is from genome assembly GCA_032878935.1 of Erythrophleum fordii. Lineage (NCBI taxonomy): Eukaryota > Viridiplantae > Streptophyta > Magnoliopsida > Fabales > Fabaceae > Erythrophleum > Erythrophleum fordii. The sequence goes on along the minus strand of JAVQMF010000031.1, from coordinate 9,822,129 downwards.
AAGCATATAGGGAGCCTCTTAGGGATCTTGGGAGCTCATTTAAACTCTTACTTAGGCCTTGGAATCATCATACAAAGTCAGATTTTACAAAGTGCAATTGAAACCTTAGAACTTGCATCTTGAAATCTAATAGTTTTTTGTTAATTCCCTTTGCATATTCTTAATCTCCACACCCTTTTTCCTTAGATTCATGATTGGTTCTGCCTAAAAAATCATCTCCTCCTAGGGTTTTCTCAAGTGGGGCGAAATGGTGGAGAAGGGAACCAAAAATGACAACCATAGGAAGAGAAATTACCATGTTTTCTTACTTTTTCTCACTTGAATCTTGTGTTCTTTAAGCTCCTCTCTTCAAATCTGAACTTTCCCCTCAATTTCTCCCTTAAATCAGATTTATAAACCTCATTTTAATCATAGGAAACAAAGGAGAATGGAGGAGAAGAGGTTTGGAAGAGAAAGAGCATGAAAAACTACTAATTTCCATACCTTAAGCCTTTGATTTCTCCTTCTTTTCTTCCCCTTCTTGTGAGCCTTATCCCCCAGGGTTTTCTTCTAGTTTTAGGCAGAAGATGGTCGTGCATAATGAAGGGAAGAGAAGCGTGCATCATATATATAGGTGGGAATAAGTTACACTTTTAAAAAATTCCCATTTTGCCCTTCATACTTTGCATTTTCGTTTCTCCTTCGTTGTAGCTCCTTTTTGAGAACTGTCTTTTCCATTATAAAATTTAGGTTCCCAATCAAGTAAAACGTCTTTGGAATCACTCAAATTAGAGCTAAAACCTTTCTGAACGAATCCGTCAAAGTTCGGACACACCGAAGTTAGAAAACATCCACTGGAGGGGCTTTAACTATCCTGGGGCTTTCCATGATTTTTAGGGCCTCTGAGAACCCTGGAGAACTCAAAAATTTCATTTAAAAAGCCCTCCTGTGTGTTTTTCAAAAAGTGCCCATATTTACAAAAATGCCACTGGCCTTTTGACAAATTTTTCGAATCACTCTAGCCTTGATTTTTGGGCAACTTAAGGCTTAAATCCTCATTTTCTAATATTTAAAATTTTATCATAATTTTAGTTGGCCCCAATTCCTTCTATTTTAGGGACTTCCTTTTGTATCTGGCCTATTTCTGCCATTTATGGAGAAATCGAACATTACGTTTCTCATATTTATGGAAAGGCCGGGTGTTACACTTGTCATATACAAGAAAGATATTTCATCATTAATATGCCATATGCTTTTTCAAATTCATAGTTATATACAAGGCTTCTAATACATGACTTATAACCTCTACAACTTCTCATTTTTCTTCTCCATGGTTGAAGATTCTGAAATGGTTAATCTTAGGGACATAGGTGAGATTTTGAGGAAAGTCTTAGTGGCTAATCACAACCAAATCAATGTATACATGAATGCCATGAGGAAATGCAATGCATGTGTTGCAAGCATATGATTCTTATGCATCATGGAACTCAAATGCAACTTTTAGCATGAAAACAGATTTCTCAACAAGCCATGGCATATCAACATATTAATTGGGCTCAACTAAGCTCAATTCTAGATTAAAGAAGAGCTACTGCACTTAATTCCCTATCATGAGGAGCTAGGAGCCAAAAACATATCAAACTCAAGCATAAAGCTTATAATGGAAGACATATCAGAGCATAGCTTATAATTACATCAAGCAACCACAAATACAAGTATCCTAACTCATTTAAACGTTCAAATACATGCAAGACAGGGAGATAAAGCTACCTTATAGAGCTAGGAGCCTCAAGCTACCACTAACTCCCACAAACTTTTCTTTTCTTTGGTCTTTCTCTTCTTCCCTTTGGTTCACACCTCCATCAAGTGAGCTTGCATTTGTTTGGCCTACCTATAGCAATAAGCAATGCCAGATAATTCATTATGATCCATTTCAAGTCTTATTATTAATACTTAGCTTCCTTAGATCCTAATATGCAACTTTAAGCCATTTATGTTCCTTAAGAGGCCATTCTTAGATTTCCCTTTCTAGGCTCAACAATCTCATTTGATATGAGCCATATGACTCTAATAGAACTTATTTGGACCTTCATTTACATGATTACACAAGCCTATGGCTAATTTGCTTCTTTAGGCCCTTTATGTGCTTGAAAAATTCATCTTTCAAATCTAAATTCAATATAATAGTTCCATTAGTGTTTATAATTTATATTTAGACCATTTATAGCCTTTAAATCAAAGAAAACTCTTCCTAGCTACTTTAGGTGTGCTTCGCCTAGCCTATGCTTCATGGAAGGCTAATGAAGTTTTGTTACTTCCCTTGGGAAATTGGTACATGTGAAGGTTCCTTGATTCCTTACTAGTTTGAATATGATCTTATATGGCTTGAAACATCTTCTTAGGGCTTTAAAATTCTCATGGTGCAATGCAAACCCTAAGTAGTCTATCTTACATTCTATAGCTTTTCATGGCATTCCAATTGCATAAGCTTGATCTACACCCTTCAAAACCCTTGTCACTCTTAAGTTTTCATTAAACAAATACTTGCTTCCTTCCCTCTTTCTCTAGGCTAAAGAGCGAAGGGTCTTAGAACCTAAAGAAGAGCAAGTTTCCAAGCTTAATACATACTTATTTGGAAACTTTCTTCTTGTAGTTTCTTCTAGTACAATTGACTTTTTCAAATCTCCTTATTTTCTCATGAGGTTAGCCATAAACTTCATCCTTTCAAGAAGCCAAAACCATCATTAGAAAGGGCATGAAAAGTAGAGCAAGGTTACTGACTACCATAAAATGACATTTGGTATATTTTTTTTACCTTTTTAGCACCATTTTCCTCTCTCTCTCTCTCTCTCTTTCTCTCTTCCCTTTTCTTGGATGCCATAGCTACTGAATTCAAAGGTCTCCAAGTCAGTTTGAAGAAGAAAGAAAGGTGGCATAGTCATAATAAAAGGTGTGGAGAGGATATTTTAAATTTTTCCCATAATTATACTTTTACCACTATACTTTGACTGCTCCATTTGAATTTGTTTTAAATCTTTTTTGAGAATTGTCCCTTTCATATGAAAATTTAGGCTTTCTACTTTATTAAAAGCATTTAGTTTGAAATTTTTGGGATTTAAAACCACCATGAATAGTCTGATTAAAGTTACAATCAACTGACATCCTAAATCATGCACGGGAAGAGTTTTAACCATTTTGAAAGATCTTATGATTTTCAGGGCTTTTGAAAACTCTAATGAACTTATTTTTTATATTCAAAACCATTTTCTTTATGCAAAATTATGATTTTGCCACTGGTACGTCGGTTCCTTCGTTTAGGCATTCAAGCTTCGGTTTCGGGCCATTTAAAGCTTTATGACCTCATTTCTAGATGCTCTAATTAATATTTAACCTTTACTTATCCTTAATTCATCTTGCTTTAGGGTTATCTCTATCACAACATGCCTATATGCACATATTAATATCAATCCAAACCTACAATAACAAAAATTCTTCCATTAGTTTTTGGTCCATTCAACACATCAACTTGCCTTACAGGGGTCAAATTTTTAATTCCTTTCCTTTTTTGCTCAATCTTACCATAGACAAGTTTGCTTAGATCCATAAAACCAGGATACAAAAGCCATTTACCTATGAAAGCCACATTCTTGACTTTTTGACACAATAAAACCCCAAACTTCAAAAATTCATAACTTGGGGTTTTGTAACTCTAATTTACACAAACTCAATGGCTATGATAAGCTTGTAATATGAACTTTATGTTGTAAAAATTTTAATTACTGACCCTTAAAACATGCAGGAATAGTAGCTACATCAAAGTGAACAATACTAGCCATTTCTACATAATCTTCCCAATTTTGAAAATTCATAAAATATTTTATATAGCTCCAAAAATTCTCATTCTTAGCTTGTTAGAAAGCTCTATAAATTGTTCAATCACATGCTAAATTTCCACCCCAAAACTAGGTCATTTGGACCTTCAAGGGTAGAGGTGCAATTTATAACACCATAATCTGATGACTTATCTCATACCATATCTATATTCATTTCCTTGAATTTTACAAAGTTCATAAGAAAAGCTATTAAAATATTCCATTCAATCACGTTATGTCATGGATAAAACTTTTATTTCATGTGCCGTGGGCCATATGGACTCATCCATTACATTCTCATATTTAAATACATAAATACAACTCAAAAACATCTCAAAAAGTGGCCTAGTGTAACTCCATAACTTCTAGCTCATCTCATCATATACACATGCCTCACATCATCATATTTATGAAAGTACAAGGAAAAAGGGGAATAAAATAATGAATATTTTTGTATTGCGTCGTACTTAAAAATTTCATTTGGTGTCACGTGGACCGTTTGAGTTCATACTATACCTTCTTATATTTAATTACATCAATACAACTCTTTTACATCACAAAATCATGCCCACAACTCATGAAAACCAAAATGAAGTATGAAATGGGGTTGTTTAATTTCGGCCAGATTTGCTCCTTTTTCTGACCAAACTTTGGAAAATCATAACTAAATCTAGAAAAATCAAAATCACACATTCTTGGCCATTCTGAAAAGCTACAGATGTCTAAGTCACACTAAAAATATGCCCAAACCATAACATTCATCACAGAGGGCGTTTGACATCCAAAAATGTCCAGAGGTCAGACTACATGATGGAACTGTCACAGAATTTTACAGAAAAATTTGAAAATATTTAATTAATTCCACAAAAATCCAATCCATGCAAATATGGAAAGCTGTGGATGTTAGCTCGAGGGAAAAAATATTTCCATACTAGTTCATCAAGCCCAAACCTCGAAATTTAAGGGAATAATAACTCAGGTCAGGTAAAATTCTTGATACTGGACAGAATGTTCAAAAATTCATATCTCCCTCTCTAGACCTCCAAATGAGGTGCTTCTAGTCACCATAACTCACTGTGAATATCTAGTTTCTTTGTATAAAATTTCATGGCAATTGCACATCATTTGAGCCTCGTGTGGTAGAATTCATTTTTGGACCAAATGAATAGTGCAATAGACCAAAACTAAAAAAATTGCCAACTTTGAAAATTTATCAAATATTCTGTGGACCTCCAAAAATTATGGTCTTTAGCTTCCCAAAAATCTCTTAATGAGACCTAATTGCATGCCAAATTTCAGATTAAGAATAACTCATTTAGCTAAAAAGTGACATAGGGTTCCATTATGGTCAATTTTGGCTCCATATAGGGTACCAAAATTGCCAAATGGCTTTCCTTGGGTTTTGGCACCTTTTGGGCAAGTCTAAAAGAACATTTAGGACTTGTGTGAGCTGCTCAAATGGTCCCAAACCCTATGCATCTCATTTTGGCCTTTCCACCCACACATATGCACATTTCCATAAAACTATTCATGAAGCTATAATGCCATAACATACTGAATTTACATTTCATCATTCATATAACATATTCTTTCTTTTCTACTTCACATAATGTCATAATTATACATGTCTCAAGGGTCATAGACCATTTACAACAATAATATATATCATGAAACAACATTATGGTTCTAGAAGGGCAAAAGCTAGGCATATGGTTGTCCATCTTCTTTCTTTAATATTGTTGGCTCCCATTACCATATCCACTTGGTCCACCTAGCATGTGAGATCATTGGAGAGGAGGGAATGAGATTCAAAGAATCTCAATAGCTCATCTCCCATTCAATCATGCATAATGGATGCAAAGCAAGTCTTAAAAATGCATGCATGGATATAATGGAAGTCATGAACATTCAAGAAGCAAGCTTGGCATGTGAATAAGTCATACAAGACATTCAAGAGCTCACTAAGGATTTAGATTGGCCTCACACTTTTCCTCATGGATTTTGGACTTGCCTCACCCATTCTTTTAAACTTTGGACTCAACCATACTCTTGGGAGCCCACTTTGCTTTTGGGAGACTCTTTACTTTGTCTCAACCAATTCTAAGGGTTCTTGGCTCATTCTTACCATGGTTAAGAGTTCTTGACCTCTCCACACTCAAGCAAACTCAAACAAACATTATGCACTTATTTGAAAACATATTATCTCATCATGAATCATGGCATATAAAATCATATTAGCATACTTTTCATGACTTGAAAATACACATACACACATTCTAAGACAAGCTAAACACACATCCATGCATGAGAGAAGGTGGAAAGAGCTACCTTGCACACAATCACACACTTTTTCTCTTGAAAATCCCTCCCTTGCTTTGGCCACACACCCACAAAAGTGTGGGGAAAGTTTCTCTAGGCCTAAACACAATTTATGGAAGCCAATTAGGTTCATGAAACAAACTCTAAGGCCACACAACTTGCTTAGACACTAGGTTGTTCTATAAACTCCATTATGGTCTATAAATGCACCTAATGAAGCAACAGCCCTCAAACAAATTCTAGGCTCCATTCTTTCCTTTCAAATATGATTCTTGACTCCTTTCAAGCCTCTTGGAGTCATCACACAATTAAAACAAAGAGCCTAACATCATGTTTCTTTTTTAGGTCATCATATGGAACCTAAGACACCAAATCACTTTCTGTGAGTTCTAAATTTTTTCCAAGGCCTCCTCTCATTTTCATTCATCAAATATGACTCAAGAATGGCCTTAGAAAAATTTAAAACTGGAGCCAACTATAAGAACTCTCTTTGGCTGAGACATAGGGCATCTTTGCCCTATATGGAGATTTCTTTGTTTTCATGACGGAGGAAACTTGTGGGGAGCATCTTAAGGGTCTCAAGAACTCATTTAAACTCTTAATTAAACCTAGGAACCATCACACAAAATCAAAATTTGGAAGGTGCACACAAAACCCTAGAATTTGCATCTTGAAATCTAATGGTTATTTTGTTGTTTTCTTTGCATATCCTTGTTCTTCTCCATCATTTACCTAAGATTTATGTTTGATTGAGCTTGAAAAACAGATCCTCATATAGCTCATAGGGTTAGGCAAAATGGAGAAGAAGGGTGATGGAAGATATCAACCACAGGATACAATTTTACCTTGTTTCCCTGCTTAGTTTGGCTTGAATCTTGCTTTCTTCAAGCTCCTCTCTTCAAATCCGAAATTTTCCTTGAATTTCTCTCTTGAATCAGATTTATAAATTTCATTTTAATCAAAGGAAATCAAGGAGGATGAAGGAGAGGTGGTGTGGATGGAGAAAAGCATGAAAAACAACCATAAAAACATACCTTTAGCTTGGAATTTCTTCTCCTTCTCTTCTTCCCTTGGTGCGCCTAAAACCCTAGCTCCCTCTTCTAAAATTATGCAAAATTTTCTGATTCCAAATGGGGGAGAAAGTGGGGCCCCACTTATATATAGGAGTAGGAAAGTGACTTTTTCAAAACTTCCAATTTTGCCCTTCATATTTTGCATTTTCGTTTCTCCTTCGTTTTAGCTCCTTTTTGAGAACCATCTTTTCTATTATAAAATTTTGGTTCCTAATTAAGAAAAATGCCCTTGGAATCACTCAAATTGGAGCTAAAACCTTCATAAACAAATCTGTCAAAGTTCAAGCACACCGACTTAAAAAATGTCTACAAGAGGGGATTTAACTATCCCGGGGCTTCTTGTAGTTTTCAGGGCCTCTGAGAACCCTAGAAAACTCAAAAATTTCATTTAAAAAGCCCTCCTATGTGAATTCTAAATTTTGCTCAAAATTATGAAAATGCCATTACGTTTTATAAGCTTTTCATAAGAAGTTGGTTCTTCATTCTAACTCCATTTTCCTTTCCATCTGAGCCTGAGATTCTCATTTTTAGGAGTCTAGAATGCTTCCCAAATTTTTTGGGACCTTAACTATCTCATTTTGGAGGACTCCCTTTTGTATCTGGCGAGTTTCGTTCATTAATGGAGAAACTGTACGTTACGTTTATCACGTTTTCTCTTATTTTCAGAGAACCAAATGTTTCACCTAGAACTTGAGCTAATGAAGTATACACATGGAAATAGAGTACTGAATTTCCAGAATTCTATCATGAATTTTAAAAAATTATAACTAATTTTAGAAAATTAAAATCATGCACACTATACCATTTTGGAAATCTACAAAGGTCTACTTTATGATAAAAATAATTCTAGACCACAACAGAGATGTCTAACCACCAAAAATTGATGGAACAGTAAAAGAGGTAGTCTATCACTACTAGTACTGTCCTTCAACTTCAAAAATTTATATCTCCTTGCTCAGATATCCAATTGGGGTGATCTTGGTGGCTATGGAAAGCTTAGTATGTCTAGTGTGTGCCTATAAAATTTCATAAGCATTAGACACCATTTACCTCTCGAATGACACAACCCACATTACTAACCATATGAATAATGTTTGCATCAGTTTAGCAGAAAAATACCAACTTGAAAAAATCATAACTAATTCCATAGAGCTCTAAATAATCTGGTCTTTAGCTTTTAGAAAAGTTCTAGATGGTACCTATATGTATACCAAATATCATGAGCAAATTCATTTATTTGGTTAGATTTTGATATTGAGTTGCAAAATGGTCACTTTTATGTCTCGTAAGGGGTCCAAATGGTCCATTTTGAGCAACCATGGCCACTTGAGCAAGTGGGAAAGCACCAAAATGGTCTGCCAAACATGTCTCAAAAGTGTATAAACCTATAAATCAAAACTCAGTCATCCACCCCAAGTCATACATGTCAAGTATTGCCATCCAATGCTCAAAATGCACTATATCATACATATGGCATTAAATCTTATTTGTACATGATATATTTGCATATTTTCATATGTGCATAAGGTCATATGACATATGCAATGAAGGATTACATCGTATGCCACTCATATGGCTACATAATGGCAATTTTCTATATTTTATTGTCAATCTTCTTCTTTTAGGCTTGGTGGCTTCCACTCCTTGGCTCGCTTGGTCCACCTGGACATGTTTGACATGTGGGGAGGAAGGAATGAGAGTCTAAGAATCCCAATAGCTCATCTTCCTTTCAATTATACATAAAGAATGCAATTCAAGTCCTAAGAATGCATGCATGAGCATAATGGAATGTATGATCATTCAAGAAGCATTTTTTACATTTAAATAAGTCATACAAAGCATACATAGGCTTGCCAAGTAAGTAAATTAGCCTCACTATCACATCCTAAATTTTTTGTAACTATTAGCATAACCAAAGTTATTTAAGGACTAACTTGTGAAATTAACACTAGAGAGAAATGTACATGATAGGAAACCTTATGAAGATAATAGCACATTCATTTGTCTACCATCAAAACAAGCTTATAGCTGCACATATCATAACATGGTGTCCATCTCACATACATGGAAATGTAGGTAGGCTTAGTCATGGTGGTGTTCCACTTAGCCATAAGATGATATGAGCCTCCGTAGAAACCCGTTCTAGGAACCTCAAATGACACGGATCAGTGATCAAAATTTGGCTACAACACAAAAACAAGCAAATAGACAAATCTGGACAACAAACAACAAAGAACAAAGAAAGAAACAAAGAAGAAGAAAGAAGAGATGTTGGTCAATGGAATTGAACCCTAAGAGAACCCGTCTCTTAAAACCCTAATTCGGGACGCCACAAAGGAAACCACTCCTTTGATAAGTCAAAGATTTTCTCCAATACACAAAGGCCACAAGAGAAACCTCAGAAGTCAGAAATAATTCTGAAACTAATTCATTCAATCTGCCTCTTCTTGGAGTACAAGTGAGCCTTATATAGGCATTTGAAAAACAAAACCCTAAATACAAAATAACTCTTAGGTTTGGCGGGAAAATAAAAGAAATTTAAGTCTAGACAAATTCACCAAGAATGGTGCCTAATAAAGCTAAAAAATCTGAAACAGAAACAATCAAATTAAAACTAAGAGAATTTTGTGAAAAATGGCTGGGCTCCTTCAATTAGGCTCCTTTCGGGCTTGGGCTAGTATCTTGTAAATATGAAATAGTCTTCATGCCATTTTGTTCCTTTTGGGCTTCATATTCAGCTAAGACTTTGGGCTCCAAGTCCATTAGTTTTTGGATCACTCCATTCAAGGCCTCCTTCATAGCTTTGGCTCTTGATCTTGTGCATGGGCCTCCCATACCTTGCAATGGATCTTTAGTTGGCCATCTTTTAGAGTTACGTCCAGCCCTTTTGTTTTCAAGTTCTTGATTTTGTTCAAGCTCTTTAAAGTCTCCTAGCTCACCTCCATCATAAGAATTAGTAAGGAATTGCATGTAAATGAATGAGTTAAACAATCTAAAATAGGAACACATAAGGTGGACAAAGATGTGGGACCAAAGAAGAGGGGAACTTTAATAAAACAATAGACACCTTATGCTTCACTATGCAAACTATGTCTATATGTATATGGATGTCATTCGGATAACATTAGTTGGTGTTTAATGGTGGAATAGCTAGTAGATGGTGGGGAATGCAATGCTAGTTTGTAATCAAAGAAGGGAAGCCACTTAACATGATAACCGAATAAGAAATGGAGTGGTAAGAATTAAATTAAACCAACCCCCTTGCCACCTCATGCTTACACCTTCCACTCACATATATGTATGTTTAATTAGTAATTGGCTAGTGCTCTAAGTTTTGCAATTTCTGTGGGAGTTAAATTAGGTGGGAATAAGATACAGGAAATGCTGCCAAATAGATTAGCACCATCATAGAATGGAAAAGAAGACAATTCAAGAAAATTAAATCAAAAGAAGCCACCACATGCTTGCACTGTCCAAAGCATATGCCTTCATATTCAATTATCATTCGGTCATGGCAATTGAAGTGTCCAGCCATAGGATTAGATATCATCTTTATATAGAGTTTAGTGGGGAATAAGACACATGCATGATGCCACTAAACCTTACACCGAACAAGAAATTAGAACTTTCATCCTTGCCACCTCATGCTTGCACCGTCCACCCATGTATGTGTAATAGATAAATGTTTAGTTAGTGCTCTTGTGCTGCATTGTTGTGGAAGTTAAAGGTCAATTGTAAAATGTATCTTTGGTAGAGATAACATAGATAGGATGCTGCCACCTAACCTTGCACCAAATGAATGATGAGAAGCATGAGTTGCCTATTATGATGATCACCATCCACCTTAATTCATTTTAGGCCAAGAGAAATAATGGTAAGAAGGGAGAATGAAACTCAGATAGCCATAGAAAGAGGAGAGATGGAAAGATGAACCAAGGTACAAGGATTCCATAAAAGGTAAGTAGAAAATTTAGTATGTTCTAAGTTGCTTCCTTGACCTAGTCGAAATTCTAGGCTAGAACATTTTGCCTTTTATAGAATTGGTTAGAAAAGGATTTTAAAGCCCAAACTTTTATAACAGGCCATCCATTCCTTATACTTGAAATTTGAAAAATTATAGAATTTTTGGAATAAGGTAGATTAAAGAAACAACAGAAACAACATACTAACTCAACCTAGTTCCTAGATGAGATAGCTTGGGGCTGATTTCATAACAAACCTTGTTAAATGGGTAAATGAAGGAATCAATGCATGAAATTTCGTGGGAAGGTAGGTAAGATGTATAAACTTAGGTCTGCAAAGTTTTAGAATTTTTTGAACTCATTTGGTAGGGTAACAAAGCCAGAAATAGCAAGGACAGTGTAGTGGCCAAAACAGTAGCAGTTTGGGGGTTATCCTTGGGAATTCTTGAAAACTATTTCTGTGGCTTATAATTAACATAATAAGGGATCATTCTACCCATTTTTATGATTTTTGGAGGTCATTTAATGGGGGAAAGAAATTTCACAAAAAATAGGCTCGAAAATGTAGTTAAATTATGACTATAGTAGCTTTCGTTTCTTACTATTGTAGTGTGAATTTGTATGGTAATTAGAGAATCAAGCTTGAAAATAAGGACTAAGGACTTAACTTTAAAGCACTGGACCACACATGAATGACTTAGATAGTAACTAACTAATGAGAAGGAAAAGAAAACGAAGATGTGATTATTTACAATTAGAAATTTCCAATCATCAACTAACAAAAAGGGTTTAGGAATTTCATATAGGGGGATTAGTAGTTTAATTGAGATATAAATATTAACTATTCCTTATTCTTAATTAAGGTAATGCGTGATTGAAATTTAGGAAGGCAATTGGGGCAGCAAGTGCTAAGGAATAATGTGACAGAATAACGATGACAAAACAGGTAGTTAACATAGTATTTTGTCTGTTTACATACATAAATGCACTGAATGATTTTTGAATTTCTTATGCTGTGTATGGTTTGCATATATGCCCACTAGGTGACTCCCATGAGTACTAGATCACTATTATTGGCCAATGACAGAAGTATATTAGCCTAATGAACGATACACTACTATTTGGGATTTACATGCTTCTACACCGAATTGTGCATCAATTGTAAATTCTTTTTATTCAGTGTTCCTTATGTGTGTATACCATGAATCCATTATTATCTATTGGGATTAAATCTCATTGTAAAGCTAATCATTTTTTAGGTGTTGTTCATACTACAGATAGAGTCAGACCAACAAAGGATAACCATACCAATTAGTAGACTATGTATTAACTGTAATTAGTTGTAAATTCCTTAAATAATGTTAGATGCTGAAATTTGGCTTTAGATAAGTAAGTAATGTTGTTTTATTAACCTCTCATTGGTTTCTGTATAATTATAATACACGCAAAATTTACAGTATGTTTAACGACAACACCTATCAGAACTATTGAACTCTATATATAAGTAATCTTTTGTAATTGCGTTTGTATGAAATTGATTATCATAATCTTGGAAGCGATTCTAGAATAATAGTATATATTCAATTGATGGGATGAGACCGTGTTTAAGCTTGTACAAAGACTTCTTGAGTGGATTAAAATGACAGAACATATATGATATGCATTGTTGTATTGTTGTGCCTTAGGAGTAGGTTGAAGTTTCAATAATTCCATATCCCCACAACGAAGTAAGAACTGTAGGCTAATCAAAATAATAACATTATCAACTTATGGTTTTTCTCGTGAAAATGATACAGGTTATCTAGGTATGACACTCACCCATTCTCTTCAAGGTTATTGGACTTGCCTCACCCTTTTTCTTAAAAGCCTTAAACTTAGGCCTTACTCTTGAGAGCTCTAATTTTTGTCTCAATCATTCTCAAGGGTTCTTGGCTCATCCTCACCTTGGCTAGAAGGTTCTTAGCTTCTCCACATTCAAGCAAACCAAGGTAAGCATATAAAACATCATTTGAAAACATAATATCACATCATGGTACCATAATACATATGCACATGCTAGAGCACTTTTCATGGCTTAAAACACACATACACACATTCAAAGACAAGGCAAGCATTCATCCATGCATGAAAAAAAGAGGAGAAAACTACCTTTATGACAAATGCAAACTTTTCCTCTTGAATTGGACTTCTCTTCCTCAACCACACACACAATAAGGTGGAGCTTGTTTCTCTTAAGCTAGATACATCATATGGAAGCCAATTACACTTTTGAACCAATTTCTAGAGCTGCACATTCATTAGAAAAGCTAGGTAGTTCATATGGCTCCTTTATAGTTCCATAATGCGCTTAATGAAGCAACCCCATGGAAATATGATCTTTGCTCCATTCTGTTCACTCATTCATGATTCTTAACTCCTTTTAAGCCTCTTGAAGTCATCACATAATCAAATCAAGGAGTCTACGTGGGTGTTGCTTCTTTAAACCATAATATGGAATCTATGATACCATTTCACTATCCATGACTTCTAAAATTTTTCCAAGGCTTCCTCTCATCCTCTTCCATCATATATGACTCAAAAATATGCTTGGAACAAATTAAAACTACCCTTAGGTACTCCAACCTCTCTAGGCTGTAGCTGTGGAGCATGTGAGCACCAAGTGAGTTTGCTTTATTTTCTTGATAGAAGATGCATACGAGGAGCCTTCTAGGGATCTCAAGAACTCATCCAAATACTCATTTAAGCCTAGGACTTATTGTATCAAATCATTTTTTTGGTGGAACATTTGAAACCCTAACTTTGCTATCTTGAAATCTAATGGCTATTTGATTGTTTCCTTTGCATATTCTTGTTCTTCCTCATTTTTCTAAGATTCACCTTTGGTTTAGCGGGAAATCCAACCCCTCTTGGCTAGTCTCACAAAGGGCAAAACATGCACCATAGAAGGAACAAGGAGAATTAAGTATAGGAATCACAAAATACCTTGTTTTCTTGCTTTTCCCTTGCTTGTTCTTCACTTGGCTGGCTTCCTTTCCTTAAACACAAAATTCCTCTCTTTGTTCTACCCTTAAAATTGAACCAAACTCCTAAAACCATGGAAAGGAAGCTTGAGAGGAAAGGAACAAGTTTAGAAGAAGAAGAAGCATGAAAATTCATGAAATTCCTTACCTTTTTCTTGCTTTTTCTCCTCCTTGGTGTGCCTAAGAGAGCTGGTCTTTCTCTGATTTTTGGGTAGGATAAGTTGTACAAATAACAAGGAGAAGAAACATGAAACTTAAAGAGGGTTCAAGAAGCTTCTACTTTCTTAAAAATTTCAATTTTGCCCTTTCGTCTTGGCATTTTTGTTTTAGTTTCATTTTAGCTCTTTTTTTAGAACTGCCTTTTTTATTATAAAATTTAAGTTGCTAATTTTATAAAATGCCTTTGGAATTACTCAAATTAGAGCTAAAATCTTCCCGAATGAATCAATCAAAGTTTTGGGTCAATCAACGTTGGAAAACCCACACTGGAGGGGCTTTAACTGTCCCGGGGCTTCCTATAGTTTTTAGGGTCTCTGAGAACCCTGTGCAACTTAAAAATTTTATTTAAAAAGCCCTTTTGTGAGAAATCTATATGATGTCTAGGTCAAGAGAACCCTACTCCACCTAAGTGCTCTTGTGAGACCAAGAAGGGAAAGGAAGTGGCAAAGTAAGCTTACATAAATTAAAAGGTAGCTCTCCACCTCATTTCATTGCATTCTTATGTGTATATGTATGTCTTAGTGTGCTTACATCCATTCTTGATGCTTGATAACATGCCACTCGATCCTT
The DNA here is from genome assembly GCA_032878935.1 of Erythrophleum fordii. Classification (NCBI taxonomy): domain Eukaryota; kingdom Viridiplantae; phylum Streptophyta; class Magnoliopsida; order Fabales; family Fabaceae; genus Erythrophleum; species Erythrophleum fordii. The sequence goes on along the minus strand of JAVQMF010000031.1, from coordinate 9,807,115 downwards.
GTTGTGCATTAGTACCAATGTGTTGTCTTGAATGAGAGGGATATGGAAAGAGCTCATAAGGATGAGGTGATGCCAAAAGTCTCATGGCATGGGTGAGACAAGGCCAAAAGTCCCTTGAATGGGTGAGGCTAGGTCAAAAGTCCCTAGGCCAAAAGTGAGGCAAATCCAAAAGTCCTAGAAATGGGGTGAGGCTAAATCAAAAATCCCTAATGCATGAAAATGGTCTTGACATATTGTTGATGTGGCATGAAATGAGATTTATTGCACACTTTATACTTGCATATTCATATATTTGATGTGTGTATGCATTGAATATGGTGTGAATGGGTGTATAAGCTATTGAGATTCTTGGAATCTCACCTCCCTTTCCCTTTCATGCTTAAAATGTCTAGGTGGTGTCCAAGGCTAAGGGAATGCAAGCCAAGAACACTAAATGGCTACACTTTGTGTAATTTGTAATAGAGTGTCAAGAAGCATTGTACATATTATTTTTGGTTGTGTAAAACCTTGAGCATGTGTAAAATGATGTATAGACTATATGTATAATGTATGTGGTGTTAATTCAATGAAGTTATGTAGATGGACCCTTGAATGGCATGTGTGTTTAGTGCGTAAATGGACGTTGAGAGACCAAAATAAGATGCATGGTGTTTATGATCATTTGGACAGTCTTTACAAGTCATATTTGTGCTTTAAAACTTGTCCAAGAGGTGCCAAACAATTAAGAAAGCCATTTGGACAAATTGGTTACCCATATGGAACAAAAATTTACCATTTTAGGAGGCTATACCACTTTTTGTCCAAATGAGCTCTTCTTGGTCTAAAATTTGGCATGCATCTAGAGCTTATTGAGAGCATTATGGGAAGCTAAAGTTGGTAATTTTGTGAGGTCTGTGGAATATTTGGCGAATTTTTGAAGTTGAGAATTTTTCTGGTTTTAGTCTTTGATACTGTAGCACTAGTCCAAAATTAAATTCTGTTACTCATGGGGCAAATGATGTCCAATTGCCACTTAATTTTATACAAAGAAACTAAACATTCTTAGTGACTTGTACCAACTAGAAGCACCTCATTGGGAGGTCTAGAGAGATATAAATTTTTGAACATTTTGTCCAATATCAGGACCCTTACCCGACCTGAGTTACTATTTTATTGAATTATGAGAATTAGGCTACCTGAGCTGGCCTGGAAATATTTTTTTCCTCTAGCTAACATCCACAGCTTTCTAGATTGGTATCATTTGCATAGATTGTATTTTTGTGGAATTAATTGAACATTTTCAAAGTTTTCTATAGAATTTTATGACAGCTCCAAAATTCAGTCGGACCTTTGGACCATTTTGGATGTCAAATGTCCTCTGTGATGAATGTTATGATTTGGGAGTATTTTTAATGTGAAGTATACATCCATAGCTTTCTAGAATAATCAAGATTGCATGATTTCTATTTTTCTAGAAGTAGTTATGAATTTCCAAAATTTGACCAGAAAAGAGGCCATTTCTGGCCGAAGCTAGACTTGCTTATTTTGAGTTTTATTTCAGTTTCAATGATTTGTGGGCATGATTTTGTGTTGAAAAGGAGTTTTATTGATGTAAGTAAATATGGGAAAGTATAGTATGTGCTCATACGACCCACGTGACATCGAATGGAATTTTTATATGTAGCACAACACAAATTTAATCCATTGTTTATTTCCTATTTTCCTACAACTCCTAAGCAATGCATGTTATGAAGCATGTGAATTGCATGAGGAAGGCTATAAAGATATGGCATTATAGAAATCAAGATAGAAAAGTGTAGGCTTTTTTAGGATTTTGTGAAATTTGATTTTGTGTAAGTGTTTCCTTCGCCATCTAAATGTTTCCTTGAGCTCTTAAGACCTCTAGAAACCTTCCTAAATAGCTCTCCCATCAAGGAAAATTTTGAAACTCCAAGAAACCCTTCCATGTGATGAGAGACCCCGTAGGAATAAGTCCTAGGAACCTTCAACAAGATGATATGTTGCCCGGGACCGGCTAAGAACAAGAGATGTTGGTCAGGAGGATAAGACCTTAAGAGAACTCGTCCCTTAGAACCCTAGCCTTGAGACGCCACAAAGGAAGACCACTCATTTGATAAGTCACTTGTATTCTATAGAAGAACACACAGAAACAAGAATTCTCACGATGAGAAATAAAATTCTGAATTCATTCTAATCTCCAAAAGTACATTAGGTGGCCTATTAAATAGGCATAAAAGAAAACCCTAAACCTAACTTAATCTCTAAGAATTCTCCTCCAAGAAATAGGAAACAAAGAATCTGATTTTAATGGGAGGAGATGATACCATTTACTACAAGAAATCCTAAAGAAAAGGAAAGAAAGTAATAAATTTTCAGCAACTAACGAAAATAGAAATAAACAAAATCTGAAACTTAAATCTAAGTCTTGACTAAATGGCATTGTTCAAACTAATGGAAATGGAAACTAATGAAAAGCAAATAAAAGACATCCTAATAAGATTTAAAACTACTATTCACGTCACTTTTATTGCCCATGTCTTTTTGCACATGCTTTTTAATAGATTTCTTCAAGTTGGACTCTATTTGGACCTTGCAGCATATCTTGTTGGGCTTGGACAATGAGGATCAAGTCCCTTGGGCCTTGTAACTCTTCAAATTGATGCAAAAACATGGGTTCAAGCTCTTGAACTTTTTGGACAATGCAACTCAAAGCTTGCTTCATGGCTTTAGCTCTTCCTCTAGTCATTGGGCCTCCTATGCCTTGTAATGGGTCCATTTGCATGTTGGGCTCTCTTGCACACCCTCTATGCTCTTTTAGGTCATTACACCATGCTCCCTTGTCTACAAGCTCACAGGCCCCTTCATCACCATGGTACTAGTCTTGGCCAAGCAAAGTTCCATGGGCTAGGGAGTGTTTTAATTTGTTATAACCTTGGTTTGGGACTTTATATGATGTTAGAAGATGGGAGAAACCATTGGGAAAAATTTAAAAGCCATAGATTGAGAGATGGGACAATGGTGTCCATAATGGTGCTTTGTGAAGTAACTTAATTCTAAGCTAGTGTAAATGATTGTGTAAGGGCTCCAATGACTTTGAATGAGGCCAAGAAGCCTATAAATGGAAAGATATGGAATCCTAGAGCTTGAACTGTGAAGGTTACTTCAATAGGCCATTTATGGAGCCATTATGCCACTTATGGAACTAAGTGTGAGTTCAAGAGTGAGTTTAGTGTCTTAGCTTGCTTCAAGTGTGTAATTGTATATTGTTTATGGTGTTTAGGTCAAGAGAACACTAACCCACCTAGTTGTGCTTGTGAGGCCAAAAAGGGAAGGAGAAAGACTAAGAAAAGCTTGCATAAATTCAAGGTAGCTCTCCACCTCATTCTCCTTACATTTTTGTGTGCATATCTATGTCATTATATGCCTATGTGTGCTCTTGTGAGTTGATAGCATGCCACTTGATGTTTTGATATTGCATTGGTACCAATGTGTGATCTTGAATAACTTTGCTTGTGGAAATGCTCACAAGGGTGAGGTGATGCCAAAAGTCTCTTAGTGAAGGTGAAGAAGTGCCAAAAGTCTCAAGGTATGGGTGAGACTAGGCCAAAAGTCTCTTGAATAGGTGAGGCCAAGTCAAAAGTCTCTAGGCCAAGAGTGAGGTATATCCAAAAGTCCTAGAAATGGGGTGAGATAAAAGTAAAAGTCCCTAGAGCTTCTTGATGACATGATTGCGAAAGTGTGGCATAGAAATCTTAATAATGTGCATTCATGATCCAAGTAGCTTGTTTACTTGTACACTTGATGTATATATACCTTGAATGTGTGTATGAATGGGTATGTGAGCTATTGAGATTCTAGGAATCTCACCCCCTTCCCTTTTTCCTCTTGACATGTCTAGGTAGTACTCAAAATCAAGGGAAAGTAAGCCAAGAGCCTTGAAAAGCCATACTTATTCCTTATGTAGTTCTAATTCTAATTAAATGTTAAAATTACTTTGTACATATTATTTTTGTGATGTAAAGCCATGAACACTTGTAATATGATGTATAAATCTTGAATGGACCATATGTGGTATGAAATCAATATAAATGTGGATCTTGGTACTTTGATGGCTTATAGTTACATGTGTATTCTTAGATGTGGGATGGTCAAATTAAGATGCATGGGGTTTGGGACCACTTGGGTAGTTCACACAAGTCATATTCATGCTTTTAAACTTTCCCAAGAGGTGCCAAACATTAAAGGAGGCCATTGGACAGATTTGGTATCTCATATAAAGCAAAAATAGCCATTTTGGTGAGTTATGTCACTTTCTATCCAAATGAACTCTTCTTGATCTGAAATTTGGCATGCATATAGAGCTTGTTAAGAGTTTTTTGGGAAGCTAAAGTGGGTATTATTTGGAGGTCTACAGAATATTTGAAAAATTTTTGAATTTGGCTAAAAATTTAGAATTTGCCACTAGGACTATTCATCTAGTCTGAATTTAATTCTCTATCATTCATGGGATAAATGATGTCCAATTGTCACAAACTTTTACAGTGAGAAACTAGACCTTCCCAATGACTTGGGCAACTTGGAAGCACCTCATTTGGATGTCTAGAGTGGGAGATATGAATTTTTAAAGTTGTTGTTCTGTTTCAAGCACACCTCTAGACCCATGTTACTGTTTGATTGATTTTTAGGATCTTAATGCTCTTGGATTGGTCTGGAACTATTTTTTTAGTTAATATATGTAGCTTTCCAAATTGGTATAGATTTCATGGATTGGATTTTTTTAGAATTAATTATGAATTTCCAAAGTTTATATTAGTAAGTTGTATCAGATTTCTCAACAGCTCAACCTCCCTGCATTTTTTGTTGTCAAACATAGTCCAGATGAGATTTTCCTAGCCAGGACTTACTTTTATTGTAAAGTTGACATTTAGAGCTTTCCAGAAAGCTATAGTTTATATGATTTTGATTTTTCTACATTTAGTTATGATTTTTCAAAGTTGACCCTGAAATCTGTCACTGTACAGCAGCGAAGAATGAAGGAAAATTTGGGGTTTTTGAGTCTTGATCCGTGGTTTGTGCTAAGATTTGAGAATGTTATAATTTGTGTGAATGGAAAATAATTAGAGAATGTTGTTGGTAAGTTCATGGGGTCCTAAAGACGTAACATGAATAATTTATCTGTTACGCAATGTAATTTAATTCATTGTTTTAATATATTTTCTTAGGATTTCTTTGATGAATTGTATAATTCCACTTGCAAGAAGGGGATCAATGTTAGAAATAATATGGTATTACAAAGACTTCATGACCTTTAAGACTTATGTTTACAAGATATTATTATTGCATGTACTAGACATAAATTTTAATTTTAATAACAATTTAATTTTTCATTTGATTATATTTTAAAATTTATGTGGTTTTGTATTAGTTATGGTTGTAAATAGGTTTAAATAATGTATTTATTTTTTTAAAAAAATAATGAAAATTGAAATTGTTACTATATATAATGACAAAAATAGTAACAATTGATGATCAATCACCACTAAATAATCCACGAACAATTACAATGATTGTGTCACAACTGTCACTAAATTCTATAGCAAAAATTGTCCTTGGAGTTGAAAACAATCGTAGTTATGTTGCTTATGATGAATGTTTTTGTTATGTTTCTTGCAAACATTACTAAACTTTTTAGCAACAGTTGTAATTGCCGCTATTTCCCAAAAAAAAAAAGTTGCAAAATTCCTTTTTTTTTGTAATGCCAATGAGTTAATTTTATGATGTTTTATATAGTGATTCCTAGATACATGTATTCTGGAGTGTGGGATAGCCAAATTAAGATGCATGGGGTTTGGAATGACTTGGGAAGTTCATGCAAGTCATATTCATGCTTTGAAACTTGCCTGAGGTGTGCCAAATCTAAAAGGAAGCCATTTGGACCAAAGTGATACCTTATAAGAGGCAAAATTGACCATATAGAAAGGCTATTTCAATTTCTATCCAAATGAGCTTTCCTTGGTATGAAATTTGGCATGCATTTAGAGGTTATTGAGATCTTTTTGGGAAGCTAAAGTGCAAAATATTTGGAAGTCTATAGAATTTTTGGTGAATTTTTTATGTTAGCTAAAAAATCAAAATTTACTGCTAGTACTGTTCATTTGATCTGAAATGAATCTCCATCACTCATGGGCCAAATGAAGTCTAGTTTCTATGAAATTTTACAAGGAAAAACTAGATTTTTCTAGTGACTTTTTTCTAGTTGGAAGCACCTCATTTAGATATCTAGAGAGGGAGATATAAATTTTTGAAATTTTTGTTCTGTTTCTGGTGCACCTCCAAACTCGTGTTACTATTTGATTGATTTTCAGGGTCTGATTGCACTTGGATTGCTCTGAAACTATTTTTTTTTCTCTAGTTAACATTTGTAGCTTTCCATATTGGTATAGATTGCATGGAATGAATTTTTGTGAAATTAATTATGAATTTTCAAATTTTATATTATTAAGTTGTATCAGATTTTTAGGAAGCTTAACCTCCCTACCTTTTCTATTATCAAATGTGGTCCAGATTTCGTGACTAGAATTATTTTTAGTGTAAATTTGACATCTAGAGCTTTCCAAAAAGCTATGGTTTGTATGATTTTGATTTTTCTACATTTAGTTATGATTTTTCAAAGTTACTTTTAAAATCTGCCATATGCTGTTTGCAAGCTTAAGTGAAAATTTCAGGGTTTTTGGCTTGAAAACCATGGATTGCTTGATCTTTTGAGTTGATTGTGATTTTTTCCAATGATAAATGACTAGAGAATGTTATTAGTTAATCCACGGGGCCCATGTAATGTGAACTGAAAAATTTTACCTCAATGTAACGCGATAAAGTGCATGAAAATGGGGCATTTTTTTAATAATTCTCTATGAACATGCACATAATTATTGATGCGATCCATCAAAGGGAGCAAGCTGTCTCAAATGCTTGGAATGATCCTCTGCAAATTCCAAGTGGCCCGATGACAAGAGCACGAGCTAAAAGAATGAGGGAAGCCTTAAGTGGACTTGTTTTAGAGACCTAGACTAAGCAAATAGCAATTGGAGCAACAAAAGTCAAGCAAGATATGGACATTTCCAATGTGGGCGTCCTCAACATCATATGGGCTGAAGATGGAGCTGCTGAGGCTAGATTGGCCCAAAACATCATAAATTGAAGTGCTTGAACCATGGACCATCCATTGGTGGGCTTATTTAGGACTAAATAATGCTATTTTAGGCTTAATAGGCTGATTTCTAGAACCCTAATTATTTAGACGAAATTAGCTTATTTAGGGGGATTTATTTTCTTTTTAGTTTTTGAGAGAATTTGACTTTTATAATTCTGATTCCATAGGCCATTAATTAGGAAATTTGCCATTAATTTCCCTAGTTTTCCTTTTCTATGAGCATTGAAGGCAGATTTGACTTGCACACTATATAATTGTATTCTGTCTCCCATTATAATAAGATTTGAATGAATAGAAATCATATTTTCTGGAAATCCCAGAATTGAGAGGAGTGCTCTCTAGGGTTCTTCATTGAACTTGTAGACTTATCAAGGCTTGATCAACCTTGTGGCGTCTTCCAACACTCGGGGTCCTTGTCTCTTCGTGTTCAAGGGTTCCAAGTGGATCGTTCAGACTTGATTTAGCTTTCTTGGGGTGTGTATATTTCAGATCGGTTGTGGGTTCAACGGAATTCAATTCCTTATGGGTTCGCACCAATTATCTTGAAAAGAAGGATATAATAAGAGGAAATATAAGATATGACAACTACCCTTTGTTGCCACTAAAACTTTTGCAAATTTTTTTGTGCCAAAACTTTTAATGGCAATCTAACATTGCCATTAAAAGCACTATTAGTGGTGACATCCGTATGTTGCCACTTGCCACTAAAAGTTTTGCTTTTTTTTTTTTTCGAAATTTATACCTAAAAAATAACTTTTTGTGGCAATTACCATTTTTTGCCAATAAAGGTCATTTTAAGTGGCAACAATGGGTTGCTACTAAAAGTTTTAGCGAGAAAAAATTTTGTGATGAGAGACCCCGTAGGAATAAGTCCTAGGAACCTTCAACAAGATGATACGTTGCCCGGGACCGGCTAAGAACAAGAAATGTTGGTCAAATGGATAAGACCCTAAGAGAACTTGTCCCTTAGAACCCTAGCCTTGAGATGCCACAAAGGGAGACCACTCCTTTAATAAGTCATTTGTATTCTATAGAAGAACACACAGAAGCAAGAATTCTCACAATGAGAAATAAAATTCTGAGTTCATTCCAATCTCCTGAAAAGTACATTAGGTGGCCTATTAAATAGGCATAAAAGAAAACCCTAAACCTAACTTAATCTCTAAGAATTCTCCTCCAAGAAATAGGAAACAAAGAATCTGATTTTAATGGGAGGAGATGATAAGGAAAGAAAGTAATAAGTTTTTAGCAACTAACGAAAATAGAAATAAACAAAATCTGAAACTTAAATCCTAAGTCTTGACTAAATAGCCTTGTTCAAACTAATGGAAATGGAAACTAATGAAAAGCAAATAAAGGACATCCTAATAAGATTTAAAACTACTATTCACGTCACTTTTGTTGCCCATGTGATTTGCACATGCTCTTTAATAGATTTCTTCAAGTTGGACTTTATTTGGACCTTGCAGCATGTCTTGTTGGGCTTGGACAATGAGGATCAAGTCCCTTGGGCCTTGTAACTCTTCAAATTGATGCAAAAACATGGGTTCAAGCTCTTGAACTTTTTGGACAATGCAACTCAAAGCTTGCTTCATGGCTTTAGCTCTTCCTCTAGTCATTGGGCCTCCTATGCCTTGTAATGGGTCCATTTGCATGTTGGGCTCTCTTGCACACCCTCTATGCTCTTTTAGGTCATCACACCATGCTCCCTTGTCTACAAGCTCATGGGCCCCTTCATCATTCCCTCCCTCTTCAAAAGGATTCGTCCTCGAATCTGCATAATTAAAGGGAGATAAATCAGTAACATTGAATGTAGCACTAATATTTCCATAAGAGCTAGGCAAATCAATTTTGTATGCATTGTCATTAATTCTTTCCAAAACTTGGAAAGGTCCATCCCCTCTAGAGTGTAATTTTGACTTTTGTTTCTCAGGGAATCTTTCCTTTCTCAAGTGCACCCAAACCCAATCTCCAGGTTCAAATACCACACGCCTTCTACCCTTATTAGCATGCTTGGCATATTGTTCATTCTTCCTCTCAATGTTAGCCTTAACTTTGGCATGTAATTCCTGCACAAACTTAGATTTCTTCAAACCATCAAGATTAGCAAACTCATTAGAAGGTAAAGGAAGAATATCAAGAGGAGTTAAGGGATTAAAACCATAGACAACCTCAAATGGAGAAAATGAAGTAGAAGAGTGCACTGTTCTATTATATGCAAACTCAATGTGAGGCAAGCATTTTTCCCAATTCTTTAAATTTTTTTGAATGATAGAACGAAGCAAGGTAGTAAGAGTACGATTCACAATGATGAAGGGGCCCATGAGCTTGTAGACAAGAGAGCATGGTGTGATGACCTAAAAGAGCATAGAGGGTGTGCAAGAGAGCCCAACATGCAAATGGACCCATTACAAGGCATAGGAGGCCCAATGACTAGAGGAAGAGCTAAAGCCATGAAGCAAGCTTTGAGTTGCATTGTCCAAAAAGTTCAAGAGCTTGAACCCATGTTTTTGCATCAATTTGAAGAGTTACAAGGCCCAAGGGACTTGATCCTCATTGTCCAAGCCCAACAAGACATGCTGCAAGGTCCAAATAGAGTCCAACTTGAAGAAATCTATTAAAGAGCATGTGCAAATCACATGGGCAACAAAAGTGACGTGAATAGTAGTTTTAAATCTTATTAGGATGTCTTTTATTTGCTTTTCATTAGTTTCCATTTCCATTAGTTTGAACAAGGCTATTTAGTCAAGACTTAGGATTTAAGTTTCAGATTTTGTTTATTTCTATTTTCGTTAGCTGCTGAAAACTTATTACTTTCTTTCCTTATCATCTCCTCCCATTAAAATCAGATTCTTTGTTTCCTATTTCTTAGAGGAGAATTCTCAGAGATTAAGTTAGGTTTAGGGTTTTCTTTTATGCCCATTTAATAGGCCACCTAATGTACTTTTCAGGAGATTGGAATGAATTCATAATTTTATTTCTCATTGTGAGAATTCTTGCTTCTGTGTGTTCTTCTATAGAATACAAGTGACTTATCAAAGGAGTGGTCTCCCTTTGTGGCGTCTCAAGGCTAGGGTTCTAAGGGACGAGTTCTCTTAGGGTCTTATCCATTTGACCAACATTTCTTGTTCTTAGCCGGTCCTGGGCAACGTATCATCTTGTTGAAGGTTCCTAGGACTTATTCCTATGGGGTCTCTCATCATTTGGTATCAGAGGCATTGAACATCGTATAGATTTCATCCCTGGAGCATCCATTCCTAATAGACCAGCATATAGCGCCAATCCAGAAGAAACTAAGGAAATCCAATGCCAAGTTGAAGAGCTCATGAAGAAAGGCTTTGTTAGAGAAAGCTTGAGTCCTTGTGCGGTTCCAGTGATCCTAGTGCCTAAGAAGGATGGCAAGTGGAGAATGTGTGTAGATTGTAGAGCCATCAATAAAATCACAGTTAAGTATCGTTATCCCATTCCTAGATTAGATGATATGCTTGATGAGTTGCATGGTGCATCTTTATTTTCTAAAATTGATCTTAGGAGTGGATATCATCAAATTAGAATGAAAGAAGGTGATGAATGGAAAACTGCATTTAAAACTAAGTTTGGATTGTATGAGTGGTTAGTTATGCCATTTGGTTTAACTAATGCACCTAGTACATTTATGAGCTTAATGAATCATGTTTTTCGTTCTCTCATTGGGAAATGTGTTGTTATTTATTTTGATGATATTTTGATTTATAGCAAGAGTTTAGATGATCATCTTGGTCATTTGCGTGAGGTCTTTTGCATTCTTAGGAAGAATAGCCTTTATGTAAATTTAGAAAAGTGTTCTTTTTGTTTGGATTCTGTTGTGTTTCTTGGATTTGTTGTAGGTGCTCAAGGGATTCGTGTGGATGAAGAGAAGGTGAAAGCTATCCGTGAGTGGCCTACACCAAAGAATGCAAATGAAGTAAGGAGTTTCCATGGCTTGGCTAGCTTCTATAGACGTTTTGTGAGGGACTTCTCCTCCATTGCTGCACCTTTGAATGATTTGGTAAAAAAAAATGTAGTTTTCAAGTGGGGTGAAATACAAGAGGTTGCATTTAGCACTTTGAAAGAAAAATTAACTAATGCTCCTTTACTTGTTTTACCTGATTTTTCTAAAGTATTTGAAATTGAATGTGATGCATCTGGAATTGGAATTGGGGCTGTTTTAATGCAAGATTCTAAGCCCATTGCTTTCTTTAGTGAAAAATTAAGTGGAGCTACTTTGAATTATTCCACTTATGACAAAGAGTTGTACGCTTTAAAAAGAACCTTAGAGACTTGGCAACATTATTTGTGGTCAAAAGAATTCATTATACATTCTGATCATGAAAGCTTGAAATTTTTGAAGTCTCAAGGTAAATTGAACAAGAGACATGCTAGATGGCTTGAATTCATTGAAACTTTTCCTTATGTCATCAAGCATAAAAAGGGTAAAGAGAATGTTGTGGCTGATGCATTATCTAGGAGATATAGTCTTCTTACATCATTGCATGCTAGATTACTTGGTTTTGAGATGTTAAAAAGCATGTATGAATCTGATTGTGACTTTGATGAAATCTGGAAATTGTGTGAGAAACATGGTTTTAATGACTTTTACAGATTTGATGGATTTTTGTTTAAGAAAAATAAATTATGTATTCCATCTTGTTCTATGCGTGAATTGCTTGTTAAAGAGACTCATGGTGGTGCTTTGATGGGACACTTTGGTGTGGAGAAAACTTTAGCTCTTTTGCATGAACATTTTTATTGGCCAAACATGAGAAAAGATGTAATTGCTGTTTGTGATAGATGTGTGACATGTAAGCATGCAAAATCTAAAGTTCAATCTCATGGTTTGTATTCTCCCCTCCCCGTGCCTTCCTAACCTTGGATTGATATTTCTATGGATTTTGTGTTGGATTTACCTAGAGCTCAAAGTGGAAAAGATAGCATTTTTGTTGTGGTTGATAGATTTAGCAAAATGGCACACTTTATTGCATGTTCAAAAAGTAATGATGCCATACATATTGCTGACTTGTTCTTTAAAGAAATTGTGAGGTTGCATGGTTTACCTAAATCTATTGTGAGTGATAGAGATGTAAAGTTCCTTAGCCATTTTTGGAGAACTTTGTGGTCTAAGCTAGGAACTAAATTGTTGTTTTCTACTGTGGCACATCCTCAAACGAATGGGCAAACTGAAGTTGTGAATCGCACTCTTACTACCTTGCTTCGTTCTATCATTCAAAAAAATTTAAAGAATTGGAAAAAATGCTTGCCTCACATTGAGTTTGCATATAATAAAACAGTGCACTCTTCTACTTCATTTTTTCCATTTGAGGTTGTCTATGGTTTTAATCCCTTAACTCCTCTTGATATTCTTCCTTTACCTTCTAATGAGTTTGCTAATCTTGATGGTTTGAAGAAAGCTAAGTTTGTGCAGGAATTACATGCCAAAGTTAAGGCTAACATTGAGAGGAAGAATGAACAATATGCCAAGTATGCTAATAAGGGTAGAAGGCGTGTGGTATTTGAACCTGGAGATTGGGTTTGGGTGCACTTGAGAAAGGAAAGATTCTCTGAGAAACGAAAGTCAAAATTACACTCTAGAGGGGATGGACCTTTCCAAGTTTTGGAAAGAATTAATGACAATGCATACAAAATTAATTTGCCTAGCTCTTATGGAAATATTAGCGCTACATTCAATGTTACTGATTTATCTCCCTTTAATTATGCAGATTCGAGGACGAATCCTTTTGAAGAGGGAGGGAATGATGAAGGGGCCCATGAGCTTGTAGACAAGAGAGCATGGTGTGATGACCTAAAAGAGCATAGAGGGTGTGCAAGAGAGCCCAACATGCAAATGGACCCATTACAAGGCATAGGAGGCCCAATGACTAGAGGAAGAGCTAAAGCCATGAAGCAAGCTTTGAGTTGCATTGTCCAAAAAGTTCAAGAGCTTGAACCCATGTTTTTGCATCAATTTGAAGAGTTACAAGGCCCAAGGGACTTGATCCTCATTGTCCAAGCCCAACAAGACATGCTGCAAGGTCCAAATAGAGTCCAACTTGAAGAAATCTATTAAAGAGCATGTGCAAATCACATGGGCAACAAAAGTGACGTGAATAGTAGTTTTAAATCTTATTAGGATGTCTTTTATTTGCTTTTCATTAGTTTCCATTTCCATTAGTTTGAACAAGGCTATTTAGTCAAGACTTAGGATTTAAGTTTCAGATTTTGTTTATTTCTATTTTCGTTAGTTGCTGAAAACTTATTACTTTCTTTCCTTATCATCTCCTCCCATTAAAATCAGATTCTTTGTTTCCTATTTCTTGGAGGAGAATTCTTAGAGATTAAGTTAGGTTTAGGGTTTTCTTTTATGCCTATTTAATAGGCCACCTAATGTACTTTTCAGGAGATTGGAATGAATTCAGAATTTTATTTCTCATTGTGAGAATTCTTGCTTCTGTGTGTTCTTCTATAGAATACAAGTGACTCATCAAAGGAGTGGTCTCCCTTTGTGGCGTCTCAAGGCTAGGGTTCTAAGGGACGAGTTCTCTTAGGGTCTTATCCATTTGACCAACATTTCTTGTTCTTAGCCGGTCCTGGGCAACGTATCATCTTGTTGAAGGTTCCTAGGACTTATTCCTACGGGGTCTCTCATCACACAACTTCAGTTTGCCCATCCGTTTGAGGATGTGCCACAGTAGAAAACAACAATTTAGTTCCTAGCTTAGACCACAAAGTTCTCCAAAAATGGCTAAGGAACTTTACATCTCTATCACTCACAATAGATTTAGGTAAACCATGCAACCTCACAATTTCTTTAAAGAACAAGTCAGCAATATGTATGGCATCATTACTTTTTGAACATGCAATAAAGTGTGCCATTTTGCTAAATCTATCAACCACAACAAAAATGCTATCTTTTCCACTTTGAGCTCTAGGTAAACCCAACACAAAATCCATAGAAATATCAATCCAAGGTTGGGAAGGCACGGGGAGGGGAGAATACAAACCATGAGATTGAACTTTAGATTTTGCATGCTTACATGTCACACATCTATCACAAACAGCAATTACATCTTTTCTCATGTTTGGCCAATAAAAATGTTCATGCAAAAGAGCTAAAGTTTTCTCCACACCAAAGTGTCCCATCAAAGCACCACCATGAGTCTCTTTAACAAGCAATTCACGCATAGAACAAGATGGAATACATAATTTATCTTTCTTAAACAAAAATCCATCAAATCTGTAAAAGTCATTAAAACCATGTTTCTCACACAATTTCCAGATTTCACCAAAGTCACAATCAGATTCATACATGCTTTTTAACATCTCAAAACCAAGTAATCTAGCATGCAATGATGTAAGAAGACTATATCTCCTAGATAATGCATCAGCCACAACATTCTCTTTACCCTTTTTATGCTTGATGACATAAGGAAAAGTTTCAATGAATTCAAGCCATCTAGCATGTCTCTTGTTCAATTTACCTTGAGACTTCAAAAATTTCAAGCTTTCATGATCAGAATGTATAATGAATTCTTTTGACCACAAATAATGTTGCCAAGTCTCTAAGGTTCTTTTTAAAGCATACAACTCTTTGTCATAAGTGGAATAATTCAAAGTAGCTCCACTTAATTTTTCACTAAAGAAAGCAATGGGCTTAGAATCTTGCATTAAAACAGCCCCAATTCCAATTCCAGATGCATCACATTCAATTTCAAATACTTTAGAAAAATCAGGTAAAACAAGTAGAGGAGCATTAGTTAATTTTTCTTTCAAAGTGCTAAATGCAACCTCTTGTATTTCATCCCACTTGAAAACTACATTTTTTTTTACCAAATCATTCAAAGGTGCAGCAATGGAGGAGAAGTCCCTCACAAAACGTCTATAGAAGCTAGCCAAGCCATGGAAACTCCTTACTTCATTTGCATTCTTTGGTGTAGGCCACTCACGGATAGCTTTCACCTTCTCTTCACCCACACGAATCCCTTGAGCACCTACAACAAATCCAAGAAACACAACAGAATCCAAACAAAAAGAACACTTTTCTAAATTTACATAAAGGCTATTCTTCCTAAGAATGCAAAAGACCTCACGCAAATGACCAAGATGATCATCTAAACTCTTACTATAAATCAAAATATCATCAAAATAAATAACAACACATTTCCCAATGAGAGAACGAAAAACATGATTCATTAAGCTCATAAATGTACTAGGTGCATTAGTTAAACCAAATGGCATAACTAACCACTCATACAATCCAAACTTAGTTTTAAATGCAGTTTTCCATTCATCACCTTCTTTCATTCTAATTTGATGATATCCACTCCTAAGATCAATTTTAGAAAATAAAGATGCACCATGCAACTCATCAAGCATATCATCTAATCTAGGAATGGGATAACGATACTTAACTGTGATTTTATTGATGGCTCTACAATCTACACACATTCTCCACTTGCCATCCTTCTTAGGCACTAGGATCACTGGAACCGCACAAGGACTCAAGCTTTCTCTAACAAAGCCTTTCTTCATGAGCTCTTCAACTTGGCATTGGATTTCCTTAGTTTCTTCTGGATTGGCTCTATATGCTGGTCTATTAGGAATGGATGCTCCAGGGATGAAATCTATACGATGTTCAATGCCTCTCAAAGGGGGCAAACCATTAGGAATTTCCTTTGGAAACAAATCACCAAAATCTTGCAAAAGAGACACAACACTAGAGGGCAAAGAGGGATCAAGCTCATTAGTAGAAAAATAAATTTCCTTGTACAAGAGTACAAGCACTTGCTCATCAGCCAACATAGCTCTCTTAATCTCTCTTTTTCCAGAAAAGAAACTCACTTTTTTTTAATCAATTTTCTCACTTTTATGCCTTTTCTTTTCAATCACTCTCTTTTCTTTATCCTTCTCCTTTCTTTCTTTTCTCTCTTTCTCTCTCAATTTGCACTCATTTTCAATTCTAAATTGATCCTCATAAGCTTGCATGGGTCTGAGAGGAGTAAGCACAACAGTTTTACCATTGAAAGGAAAAGAATAGCAATTTTTATATCCATCATGTTTAACACGTCTATCAAATTGCCATGGTCTACCAAGCAAAATATGTCCCGCATACATAGGAGCTATATCACACAAGACTTCATCATGATAATTACCAATAGAAAAAGAAATTAACACTTGCTTAGTAACTTTAACTTCACCACAATCATTAAGCCATTGCAACTTATAAGGACTAGGATGCTTTAAAGTAGGCAAATTCAGTTTATCAACAAGCAAGATACTAGCAACATTTGTACAACTACCACCATCAATAATCATGCTACATACCTTGTTCTGGACAAAACATCTAGTATGGAAAA
Organism: Erythrophleum fordii; assembly: GCA_032878935.1. Taxonomy (NCBI): domain Eukaryota; kingdom Viridiplantae; phylum Streptophyta; class Magnoliopsida; order Fabales; family Fabaceae; genus Erythrophleum; species Erythrophleum fordii. Next base: position 9,790,537 of record JAVQMF010000031.1, on the reverse strand, counting down.
TTTGCTCACGTTGCTCTTTCTCATGATCTTCCTTGGGTTGAATATTTAGAGCACGCCTAGACACCAACGCCTCTCCAAGCACGGGCTCACTAAGCTCCAACTCAGAATCCTCCACCAAAGATGGCATACTTCCATCCGAATCTTCATCACTAGTCTCCTCACTAACTACATCACCATTCTCAAGCAAAATCATAGTTCTCTTGTTTGGACATTGAGAAGAGATGTGACCAAAACCTTGACATTTAAAACACTTAATTTTTGAAGTAGAAGAAGAAGAAGAGTTAGAGTTATACTTACCTTTAGGAGGTGGATCTGAACTTTTGGGCTTTGCTTCCTCCTTTGGCTTGCTTTCTTTGGATTTGAAGGAGGATTTGGAATCCTTCAAACCTTGCTTCCAAGACCCAGAACCAGCAGCAAATCTGAATTTTTGTTGAGATTTAAGTTGTTTCTCCACTTTAATAGCTTTGTGTAATAGCTCTTCCATGTCAACATAATGTTGGGGATCAACAATTGCAGCAATTTCAGGGTTCAAACCATCTATGAATCTTGCCATGGTTGCCTCTTTGTCTTCCTCAAGATTGGCTCTAATCATAGCCATTTCCATCTCTTGATAATACTCCTCAACACTCATGGAACCTTGTCTCAATTTCTGCAATTTCTTGTGCAAATCCCTATAGTAATAACTAGGGACAAATCTCTTTCTCATAGTGATTTTCATCTCATGCCAAGTCTGAATTGGAGGCTCTCTATTTCGCCTTCTATTGATGAGAAGTTGATCCCACCAAATGCTAGCATAATCTGAAAATTCAACGGCTGCTAATTTCACTTTTTGCCCTTCAGAATAATGATGGCACTCAAAAACGTGCTCAACCTTTCTTTCCCACTCCAAATAAAGCTCTGGATCATTCTTTCCTTGGAAGGAGGGAATTTTCATTTTGATGTTGCCTAGACCATGCTCCTTATGTGGGGGAGCTTGCTTGTGCCTCCTTGGAATGAAATCATCAAAGTCAGATTCTCCTTCATACTCCTCCTCAAGATCACGTCTTTTTGGAATTTTAGAGTTTGATGGAGATTCAAAGTCATCCAGTCTTGCATTGAGCCTTTTGAATTGCTCGTAGACACTTTTCATGAAAACTTTAAGATCAACATCATTAGGTTCATTTTCAGCCATTTTTACAACCTGAAATGTTAATGTGGACAGAATAAAAAAAAATAATATGAAGTAGGACCTCACACACTCTTCTCACGTGTATCACTCAAAATCTTGCAAATCCACTCGTGTTTCACTCAAAATTTGGCTTTTATCTTTAATATGACGCTCTTGCCTTTTACCACTCACTTGCTTCTTTTTAGTGCTCTTAGATAGAAACAAAAACAAATCAATAGGAGCAAAGAATAAAGTGGCAATCCCAAAACCAGAAAATTCCAAGTTAAAATCCTCAAAGAGCCAAAAGAAAAAAAAGGCAAAAAATAACAATTTAAAAGGACAAGGATCAGAAACAAGCAGTTTGGAAAGAAAAGAAAAATAGGAAAGGATTAAAAAGAAGGAAAGATAGGTTCAATTTAGAAAATTTGGAAACTTACCACCCAAGTTTATAGAATTAGGAAAGTGATTGCTACTTGTAATTTAAGTTCTTGACAAATGGGTAACTTGCTACAACTTGCAATCCAGATTAGTCAAAATAGGAACTTTGAAAATAGGAAACTAATGGGATGCTAAGCAATTGCAATCTGTTACAATGAAATAGGAAAGTTGTTACTTGAACATAAAAGGAAAGAACTTGATAGAAACTCAACTCAAATTGGAAATTCTTCTTTCTTTCTTCTTCTTTTTTTTTTTTTTCACTCCCTTTTTTTTTCACCTTTTTTTTTCGAATTTTTTTTATTTTTATTTTTTTTCGAATTTTTTTTTTTTTGTATCACACTTTTTTTTTTTGAAGGAAAAAAAAAACGAAAATCTGGAAAAGAGGACAAAACTCACACACAAGTTAGCAAATCACAAGAAAAAAAAAGAAAAACAAACTATGGATGGTATGAAAAGGAAGATGTATAATGGAAGAAGGAAGAAGATGGAAGACAAAGGCGAAGATGGAAAAGGTAACACAAATAGAAGGAGAGAAGGTATGAAGAATAGTGGAAGGAAAAAAACACAAAGATATACCTTGCTTTAGCGAACCTATGCTCTGATACCAAATGATGAGAGACCCCGTAGGAATAAGTCCTAGGAACCTTCAACAAGATGATACGTTGCCCGGGACCGGCTAAGAACAAGAAATGTTAGTCAAATGGATAAGACCCTAAGAGAACTCATCCCTTAGAACCCTAGCCTTGAGACGCCACAAAGGGAGACCACTCCTTTGATAAGTCACTTGTATTCTATAGAAGAACACACAGAAGCAAGAATTCTCACAATGAGAAATAAAATTCTGAATTCATTCCAATCTCCTGAAAAGTACATTAGGTGGCCTATAAAATAGGCATAAAAGAAAACCCTAAACCTAACTTAATCTCTAAGAATTCTCCTCCAAGAAATAGGAAACAAAGAATCTGATTTTAATGGGAGGAGATGATAAGGAAAGAAAGTAATAAGTTTTCAGCAACTAACGAAAATAGAAATAAACAAAATCTGAAACTTAAATCCTAAGTCTTGACTAAATAGCCTTGTTCAAACTAATGGAAATGGAAACTAATGAAAAGCAAATAAAAGACATTCTAATAAGATTTAAAACTACTATTCACGTCACTTTTGTTGCCCATGTGATTTGCACATGCTCTTTAATAGATTTCTTCAAGTTGGACTTTATTTGGACCTTGCAGCATGTCTTGTTGGGCTCGGACAATGAGGATCAAGTCCCTTGGGCCTTGTAACTCTTCAAATTGATGCAAAAACATGGGTTCAAGCTCTTGAACTTTTTGGACAATGCAACTCAAAGCTTGCTTCATGGCTTTAGCTCTTCCTCTAGTCATTGGGCCTCCTATGCCTTGTAATGGGTCCATTTGCATGTTGGGCTCTCTTGCACACCCTCTATGCTCTTTTAGGTCATCACACCATGCTCCCTTGTCTACAAGCTCATGGGCCCCTTCATCATTTTGTGCTAAAAATCGAAATTTTGTTGACATAGTGGGATTTGAACTCTAGCCTTGTATGTAAGTGTTCAAGTGGTTGACCATTGCTCCAAACATGTATGTTTGGCATTTTAGTTTGCACTACTCTAAATGAAACCATATAAATAATAATATATATAAATACATTCTTATTACTACTAAATTTTAAATATTTATTACTAGTTCACATTTCTTAAAAAAATTGAGAATTATGAATAAATTATTGTCATAAACAAAACAAGTATCTATATTTACAAGGAATTTTCTAATACAAATTTAAAAAATAATAAAATAAAATTTTATCTTGATGACCCAAGCTTTTAGGAGTAAAAGTCCAAATATAATGTTAAAACCTACTCTGTTAGGTCCAAAAACATCTAAACTTATTTATCACTTATGTGCCTAACCCATCTCTCTCACTTACTTACATGGATGCTCAATGCATCAAGAAGGGAGAAACGATGTTGTGACAAAGTGAAAGCTTCCATTGATGGTTTTCTAAGGTTATATGTGGGAGATAAAGTAAGAATCGACCAAGGTGAGTCTCATGGGGACTTGGTCATTAATCTAGATTAAAAGAGTTAATTTGGACTAAAGAAAAAGATTTGACTAAGAAAAGTAATGTATTCAATCTACATTAAATTAGTCATAGGCATATTTAGGTTAAATTAATTTTAGAAAAATTAATCTAAGCTTTTGGAATAATAATAGTATTTTAGGAAATACTTGTGTAAGATGTTGAAATTTTAACTTATAATAAGATTCTTAATAGTTAAAAATTTAAGTGAGGAATTAAAAAAATAATTCCTATTAATATAAAATAAATTACTTAAAGTAGAAAATAATCACTATTCAATTATAAAGAAATTTTGAAGCTTAAATTTTTTTTAAACAACTTTGGCATCTGTCTTAGGATTATTAAAATAATATATAATATTTTGGCATCTATTACAATTATTTAATTTTTAATTAAAAAGATAATAACAAATTTATTTGATAAATTTGTACATCATTTGTTAAAATTTAATAATTACCCCATAAAAATAATATTAATGCAATTTAAATAATCTCAAATAATGTAATTATCATTTAAGCCATTTTTTATTTGTATATCAATTATCAATTTTTATTTATTCTTTATTCAATTTTATGAGTTATCTAATTATTAAGAAAAATAAAAAATAAACCAAATAGATAATTGTATTACAATTATTTAATTTTCAATTAAAAAGATAATTACATTCATAAATTGGTACAAAATTTATTATAAAATTATAATTATCTCATCAAAATTAATATTAGTTTAATTTAAATAATCTTCTAGTTTGCATTCTCTTCTTTACTTCGCCAATATATCACCGAAGTTGTGCCTTGTTATCTACTTCTTCTCTCAAATATGAAACTCCACCTTTGTTCTATTTTAAATCTACTTCCCTCTATCTCAAATTAGATCTGCATGCCTTATCTTCTCTTTTCAAGAATAGAGAAAGGAGGATGAGAAATTGCTTTGGTTGGAAAATTATGATGAACTCAATTAGAGAAACATAAAAATAATAATGTGTAATATAAATATATTCTAAAGATTTATTTCTTTAGTTTTATTAATAACATATTTAATATATTTAAAAAAATAAAAAATAGGTTATCTAGTTTCTTTTTATTTATTTAGTTTTATAATGCCTCTAATTATTAACCAAAAATAAAAAGTAAACTAGATAGATAATGCTATTATAATCATTTAATTTCTAATCAAGAAATAAACAATTAAAATTTAAAGAATTATCTCATAAAAATTAAGATTAAGTTAATTTAAATAATCTCAAAGAATATATTTATGACTTAAAGTTTTTTTTTTTTAATTTTTATGTCAATTGTCAGTAGTTTTTTTTATTTATTCTTTATCTAATTTTGTGAGTAATCTAATTATTAGTCAAAATAAGAAATGAAAAGTGGTGGATAAAAACTAATAATATATAGAAGAAAAGAGGTAGAGAATAGAAGGTGTAATACCTTAGGTGTAATGTCCGGTTTTTGTTAAACGACGGAAACGGGCATGTTTTTAAAGCAAGTCCCCTGAAATAAAGTAGTTAAGGTTCCAAAAAATTTGAATAACATTCTAGACTCCTAAAAATGAGAATCCTAGCCTTAAACGGAAGGAAAAACAGAGCTAGAATGAAAAAATAAATTTTGACAGAAACCTTACGAAACGTAAAGGCATTTTCGTAATTTTGGGTAATTTTTGGAATTCACATAGGAGGACTTTTTAAATCAAAATTTTGAGTTCTCCAGGATTCTCAAAGACCCTGAAAACCATGGGAAACCCGGAGACAGTTAAATTCCCTCCAGTGGACGTTTTCTAACGTCAGTGTGCCCGAACTTTGACGAATCAGTTCGGAAAGGTTTTAACTCTGATTTGAGTGATTCCAAAGGCATTTTCTTAATTGGGAACCTAAATTTTATAATGGAAAAGACAGTTCTCAGAAAGGAGCTAAAACGAAGGAGAAACGAAAATGCAAAGTATGAAGGGCAAAATTAAAATTTTTTAAAAAGTCACTTTTCTCTACCTATATATAGGTGGCACCCCACTTTCCTCCCCATTTGGAATCAGAAAATTTTGCATAATTTCAGAAGGGAGAGCTAGGGTTTTGGGCACACCAAGAGAGAAGGAGAAGAAGAAGAATTTCCAAGCTTAAGGTATGTTTTTATAGTTGTTTTCCATGCTTTTCTCCATCTCCACCACCTCTCCTTCATCCTTCTTTATTTCCTTGGATTAAAATGAAGTTTACAAATCTGATTCAAGGGAGAAATTCAAGGGAAAGTTTGGATTTGAAGAGAGGAGCTTGGAGAAATCAAGATTTAAGCCAAACTAAGCAAGGAAACAAGGTAAAAATGCATCCTATGGTTGATACCTTCCATCACTCTTCTTCTCCATTTTGCCTAACCCTAGGAGTCATATGAGGATCTGATTTTCAAGCCCAATCAAACATGAATCTTAGATATTTGATGGAGAAGAATAAGAATATGCAAAGAAAACAACAAAATAACCATTAGATTTTAATATGCAAATTCTAGGGTTTTATGTGCACCTTTCAAAATTTGAATTTATGTGATGACTCCTAGGTCTAATTAAGAGTTTAAATGAGTTCTTGAGATACCTAAGATGCTCCCCACAAGCTTCTTCTTTCAAGAAAACAAAGACATCTCCAAGAAGCCCAAAAACCCCCTATGTCTCGGCCTAGGCATGTTTGTGTAGCTAGAGAGAGTTTTAAATTTTTCTAAGGCCATTCTTGAGTCATATTTGATGAATGAAAATAAAGGGAGGCCTTGGAAAAAATTTAGAACTCATGAAAAGTGATTTGGTGTCTTAGGTTCCATATTATGACCTAAAAAAGTAACATGACGCTAGGCTCTTTGTTTTAATGGTGTGATGACTCAAAGGGGGTTAAAAGGAGTCAAGAATCATATTTGAAAGGAAAGAATGAGGCCTAGAAATTATTTAAGGGGTTTTGCTTCATTAGGTGCATTTATGGACCATAATGGGGGGTTATAGAGCAATCTAGTATTTAAGCAAATTGTGTAGCCTTAGAATATGTTCCATGAACCTAATTGGCTCCCATAAATTGTATCTAGACCAACAAAAACCATCTCCACCAATTTGTGGGTGTGTGGCCGAAAGAGGAGGCTTGAAAGCTAAGGAAAAAGTGTGTGAGTATACACAAGGTAGCTCTCTCCACCTTCTCTCATGCATGGATGTGTGTTTAGCTTGTTTTATAATGTGTATATGTGTAATTTCAAGCTTTGAAAAGTATGCTAGCATGCCTTTATATGCTATGATTTTTGATGCCATGTTATGTTTCTAAATGAGTACATAATGTTTGTTTGAGTTTGCTTGAGTGTAGAGAGGCCAAGAACTCTTCCCTTTGGTGAGAATGAGCCAAGAGCCCTTGAGCTTAGTTGAGATAAAGCAAAGAGTCTCCCAAAAGCAAAGAGGGTTCCCAAGTATATGGTTGAGTCCAAAGCTCTCAAAGAATGGGTAAGGCAAGTCCAAAATCCATGAGGAGAAGTGTGAGGCCAATCCAAATACTTGGTGAGCTCTTGAATGTCTTGTATGATTTGTTCATATGTCAAGTTTGTTTTTAAAATGTCTAGGACTTCCATTTTCTCCATGCATGCATTTGTAAAGCTTGCTTTGCACATATTATGTATGATTGAATGAGACATGAGCTATTGGGATTCTTTGAATCTCATCCCTTCCTCTCAAATGATCTCACATGCTAGGTGGACCAAGTGGATATGCCAATGAGAGCCAACAACAATGAAGAAGGAAGATTGACAAGCATATGCCTAGCTTTAGCCATTTTGGAACCATAATTATGTATCTTGATGTATACAATGTTGTAGATAGTCTAGGACCTTTGGAACATGTATAAATATGCTATTATACAATGTTTATATGTATGGATATGATATATGAACTTTAGCCTATGTTTTGAGTATGTAATGCCAAAGTGTGCAATGTGAAAGTTTGATGAAAATGTGCATAAGTGTGAGTTGAATGGCCAAAATAAGATGCATGAGGTTTGGGACCATTTGGGAAGCCTACACAAATCTTAAATATGCTTTTAGACTTTCCCAAAGGGTGCCAACACCAAAGGGAGGCCATTTGGCAAGTTTGGTACCTCATATGGAGCCAAATTTAATTATAATGGAACCCTACATCACTTTTTTGCCAAAAGGGTTAGTCTTGACTTGAAATTTGGCATGCAATTAGTTTTCATTGAGAGCTTTATGTGAAGCTAAAGATCATAATTTTTGGAGCTCTACAGAATATTTGATAATTTTTCAAAGTTGGCAAAATTTATGGTTTTGGTCTACTGCACTATTCATTTGGTCCAAAATTGTTTTCTGTCACACGATGCTCAAATGATGTCTAATTGCCATGAAATTTTATACAGAGAAACTAGATAATCACAGTGACTCGTGCCAACTAAAAGCACCTCATTTGGAATCTAGAGAGGGAGATATAAATTTTTAAACTTTCTATCCAGTATTAATAAATTTGCCTGACCAGAAGTACTGTTCCATTGAATTATGAAGTCTGGGCTTGATGAACTGATCTAAGGATATTTTTCCTCTCTAGTTTATCCACAGCTTTCTATATTGGTATCATTTGCATGGATTGGATTTTTGTGGAATTAATCGGACATTTTCAAAGTTTTCTGCAGAATTATGTGACAGTTCAAGACTTCATTCTGACCTCTGGACCATTTTAGATGTCAAACGTCCTCTGTGATGAATGTTATGACTTGTACATATTTGTAGTGTGAATTATACATCCTAAGTTTTCTAGAATGATCAAGATTGCATGATTTTAAGTTTTCTAGATTTAGGTATAATTTTCTAAAATTTGCCCAGAAAAGAAGCCAATTCTACCCGAGAATGAACTTCCATTTTCCATACTTCATTTTCGGTTTCCATGAGTTGTATGCATATTTTTGGGATGCAAATAAGTTGTAATGATGTAATTAAATATGAGAATGCATAGCATGAGCTCATACGGTGCATGTGACACTAAATGAATTTTTAGATATGACGCAAAGCGAAATTAATCCCATTTTCCTTGCTTTTGTTATAGGAAACCTATATGGATCATGATAGAATGCTTAAGAATGACATGAAATGAGCTAGAATTTATGGTATTACATTAGGCCCCTAAGATATTTTTTCCATAAACAAGCTTCACACATGTGATATTCATAGGAAAAGTAATAAAATAATGTAATACTTTTGCGTTGTGTAGTACTTTAAAATTTTGAATTTCACTCTATGGACCCCTTAGACTCCCCAATATCATCTTCTACTCATATTCTATCTAAAAAAGTAATAACCATTGCAAAACATTCCATACATTTCGGTTTAGAAGCCATACATAAGAAAAATGGAGTTTTGCCTCGGGTCTAGAATTCAAGTTTTCATTACCAACTTTGAAAAATCATAATTAATTCTAAAAAAAATAGAAATCTAGCAAATATAGCTTTCTAAAAAGCTTTGGATGTCAACTATAGGTTAAAAATAATTTCAGGCCATGAAAACACCAATTGGACCACGATTGATAATAGAAAAATCACCAATGGTCCAGCTACCCAGGTTTGTTATTATAGGTTACTAATATGAACTTCAAAAATTCATAACTAATTCTAGAAAAGTTGAAACCCTAAAAACCATACCATTATTGAAAGTTATAGATGTTAACTTTATGGGAAAAATAAGTTGCAACCACATTAAACTTGTTTAGGAACTGAATTATAATGAAATAGTACATAAGGTTGGCAGGCATTACTAGTTCTGATGCAAAGCTTCAAAAATTCATTTCTCTCTCTATAGACCTCCGAATGAGGTACTTCTAGTTGCTACAAATCATTATGAATATAGTTTCTCCATGTAAAATTTTAGAACTCTTGGACCTCCTTTAGGCCTTAGATGACAGGAAAATGAAATATGCTTAAGTGAACAGTGCCCAGACCAAAACCAACTTCTGATATGAACTTTGAAAAATCATAAGAACTTCTATAGACCTCAAAATAATGCAATTCTTGGACCAAAAAGAAAGCTCTATATGAGGTCTATGTGTTTGGAAAATCTCAGCCTCAAAATCGCTCATTTGATTAGGTTGGGGTTTAGCTCACAAAATGGGTTATTTTTTGTCCTAAAATGATTCATTTATGTGCCAAATGGTCTTCCCCTTGAACCAAGACCACTTGGGCACGTGGGAAAGCTTTAAAACAGTCCATTAAACTTATCTAAGGAGTCCAAATATCCATACATCATAAAACCACTACCCCACTTGTGCACATACACAAGATCTTAAAAAATATATCCATACATCTCAATGTCAAAAACATCTCTTCTCATTCATATGCTTTTAACTCCTATACATACATTATATTTCCATGTCTATACATATATTCAAGTGGCTACACATCATTTACAACATGAGGTTACATCATTTGCCAATAATACAGTTACAAAATGGCTAGATAACACAATTCTTTGTCAATCTCTCCTCTTAAAGTGTGGTGGCTTCCATTTCTTTGCTCACTTGGCCCACCTAGATATGTCTAAGCAATGGAAAGGGAAAAGTGAGATTCTAGGAATCCCAATAGCTCTTAACCCTTTCAATCATACATAAAAGCCATGATGTCAAGTCCAAGAATGCATGCATGAATCTCTAACTACTAATGATCATATATACAACCATTTTTATATTCAAGAAACTCATACATATCATATATTGGCTTTTAAGAGCATTGGCTTACCCTCACCCACTTTCCTTAGGATGTTTGGACTTGTCTCATCTATTTTCAAGGTACTTTTCACTAAGTCTCACTTTTATTGAAACTTTTGGCTTTATCCCATCCAATCCTAAGGACTTTTGGCTCATCCTTACCTTTATTAAGGGGCTTTTAGCTTAACCAAGCTCATTCAAGCCAACCAACATTCATGAAACACTTATTATGCATATAATGGTACCATGACATATGGAAAATCACTATAAACATTTCTCATGGTAAAATCATATATACACATATCCAAAGACAAAAAAAACAACTAAGCACGTATGAGAGAAAGGTTAAAGAGTTACCTTGAAGCCAATATTACCCACTTTTTCTTTGGATTCTTCCTCTCTCTTGTAATACCTTAAGTCCCTAATCTATGTTTTCCACAAACAAGCTTCACACATATGATATTCATTGGAAAAATAATCAAATAATGTTATAATTTAGCATTGCTAGTACTTTACAAATTTGAATTTTGCTTCATGGACCTCGTGGACTCCCTAATATCATCTTCTACTCATATTCCATCTAAACAAGTCATAACCATTGTAAAACATTCTATACATTCTAGTTTAGGAGTCACACATAAGAAAAATAGAGTTTTTGCCTCGGCTCCAGAATTCGATTTTCTATCACCAATTTTGGAAAGTCATAATTAATTTTGAAAAATTCAAAATTAAGCAAATGATAGCTTTTCAAAAAGCTATGGATGTCTAATATAGGTTAAAAATCATTTTAGGCCATGAAAACCCAGTTGGACCATGACTAATAATAGAATAGCACTAAAGGTCCAATTGCCTTAGTTTGCTATCACAAATTACTGATATAAACTTTAACAATTCATAACTAATTCTAGAAAAATCAAAACCTAAAAAACCATATAGTTTTAGAAATCTAGGGATGTTAACTTTAGGAGAAAAATAATTTCAGCACATGTTAAAGCTCATTTAAGAACTAAATTATAATGAAGCAATACCTAAGGTTGACTGGCATCACTAGTTCTGATGCAAAACTTCAAATTTTCATTTCTCTCTCTATAGACCTCTAAATGAGGTGTTCCTTGCTATAGATCACTATGAATATCTAATTTCTCCATACAAAATTTTAGAACCATTGGACCTCTTTTGTCCCTCGGATGACGAAAAAATAAAATCTACTCAAGTGAATAGTACCCAAACCAAAACCAACTTCTGAGTGGAACTTTGAAAAATCATAAGAAATTATATAGACCTCTAAATAATGTGGTTCTTAGACTAGAAAAAATATCTATATGAGATCTATATGTATACAAAATCTTAGCCTCAAAATCGCTCATGTGGTCAGGTTGGAGTTCAACTCATAAAAGGGACCATTTTTTGTCCTAAAATGGTCTATTCATGTGCCAAATGGTCTTGCCCTTGAACCAAAGCCACTTGGGCATGTGGGAAAGCTTCAAAACAGTCTATTAAACTTGTATAAGGAGTCTAAATATCCATACATTACAAAACCACTACCCCACTTGTTCACATACATAAGTTCTTAAGGACATATCCATGCATCTCAATGTCAAAACATCCATTCTGATTCATATGCTTTCAATTCACATACATATATCATATTTCCATATATGTACATATATTCAAGTGGCTACATATCATTTACAATATGGGGTTACATCATTTGCTAATAATTTGGTTACAAAATGACCAGATAACATAATTCTTTGCTAATCTCTTCTCTTAAAGTGTGGTGGCTTCCATCTCTTTGTTCACTTGGTCCACTTAGATATATTTAGGCAATTGAGAGGGAAGAGTGAGATTATAGGAATCCTAATATCTCTTAACCCTTTCAATCATACATAAAAGCCATAGTTTCAAGTCTAAGAATGCATGCATGAACCTTTAGCTACTAATGATCATACATACAACTATTTTCATGTTCAAGAAACTCATACATATCACATATTGGCTTTTTAGAGCATTGGTTTAGCTTCACTCCCCTTCATTAGGAATTTTGCACTTTCCTCACCTATTTTTAAGGGACTTTTGACTAAGCCTCACTCCTTTTAAGACTTTTGGCTTTGTCTCACCTAATTCTAGGGACTTTTGGCTCATCCTCACCGTTACCAAGGGACATTTGGCTCCACTAAGTTTATTCAAGCCAACTTGATGAGAGACCCTCTAGGAACCTTGTCCTAGGAACCTTCAACAAGATGACACTTTGCCCGAGACCAGCTAGAAAATAAGAATGTTGGTCAAAGGAAAGACCCTAAGAGAACTTGTCTCTTAGAACCCTAGCCTCAAGACGCCACAAAGGAAGACCAATCCTTTGATAAGTCACGTGAACTCTCAGAGAACACAAAGAAGCAAAAGCCTCACAAATAATTGAATAATACTCAATTTCATTCATTCATTCATGTTTAAAATAGAGTACAATAGGAAGCCTTTTATAGGCAAAATTTCTAGAGTCCTAATTAAAGTAAAACTCTAAAATTTGATTAGAAATATTTTAAATAATACCTAATATATATCCTAATTAGATTAGGATACTAATCTTAACTTGATCTCCAAGATAAACTCTTTGACCAAGTTCAAAAAAATAATAAAATAATAAAAAACGAAATTTCAAAAGAAATCCTAGTCAAAACTAATCAGCTTCTTAAGTTGTCACATGGGATGCTCATGCTTCATTAAGAATCACATGGTTGTCACATGATTCTTAATCTCTTGCAATTGGACTCCAATTGGGCCTTGACACTCCTCTTGTATGTGTGTAACTACATTGGGCTTTCAACATGTTGGATATTGAATTTAGTTGCTCCATGGATCTTCTTAAGACATTGGGCTTCCACTTTTTCATCTTTAAGGAGATCTTGATCAAATATGGATCTTGGGCTATAAACTTGGGTCGACGTCCAACATAGAGATTATTTTAAACTCTTTGAAGTTTTTGGACATATACTAGCATAATTTGGGCCTCTTGAGCATGGGCCATCTCTTCATGAGCTATTTGGACCTGAATCATACCCTTTTGAATGATTTGAGTTTCTTGATGGATGAGGGCTTCTCGAACTTGTAGTGCTCTAATGGGCATGCCTACTGGTATTGTATCACAACTATCATCCATAAAACACATATTATGCACACAATGGTACCATGGCATGTAGAAAATCACTATAAACATTTCTCATGGTAAAATCATACATACACACATCCAATGACAAGAAAACAACTAAGCATGCATAAGAGAAAGGTTAGAGAGCTACCTTGAATGCAAACATACACACTTTTACTTGATTTCTCTTCCCTTCCTTTAGCTACACCCTTGCAAGTGGGTGGAGTAGGATTCCTTCGACATAGACACATCAATTAGGACCCAATTACACTCTTGAAACAAACTCTAACACCACACGCACTCTAGAAAAGCTTGGGTTCTTATTTGGTACAATTATAGTTCTATAAAACACCTGAAAACTTTATTTTATTTCTTAGGAACTCATACCAACTCTTAGACAATTGAAAATACCACTAGAAAACTTCCCACAAGCCATGGTGCAACAAAATCCCTAGAAATTGTATCAAGTGTTTTTCCTTGGATTTCTTTGCACCATCTTGTTTTCCACACTCTAAATCCTAAGTTTCACACTTGGTTTAGTTAAAAAACAATTGCCCCTTCACTGTCCCATAAGTGGCCAAACCACACACATAGAAGTAACAGAGAAGAAGCATGAAAACCAATATATCTACCTTGGTTTCTAGCTTTTCTCAAGAGCTTCTTTCTTTGCCTTATCCTCCTCCTTCAAGGCCTAACTTTCTCCTTCTGAATCGAGGCCAAAATAGACCCATATCACCAACCTGAACTATGGAAAGAGAGAGCAAAGAGAGGAAAACAAAGTTTCCAAGAGGAAAGCCATGAGAAACCTTAGAATTTTATACCTTTTCCTTAGTTCCTTCCTCCTCCTTTTCCCCTTCTCTTGAGTATCTCTCTCTAAGGTAGAAGTTCCCTCTATTTTAGGTAGAATAAGCTAGTTAGAAAAAGCTCCAAGTGGAACGCCTCTTATGTGGAAGAAATAAGAAGACAATTTGTTCATTAAAATCCCATTTACATCCCTTCTCTTGGCTAATTCATTTTAGGCTCCTTTTAGCTCATTTTCAAGAATCGTCATTTCCATTATAAAATTTAAGTTCTCAATTTTATGAAATAGCTTTATAATTACTCAATTTGGATTTAAAATATTCTCGAATAAAGATGTCAAAATTCACGTTAACCAACACTAGAAAACTACACCAAAGGGGGTCTAAACCATTTCAGGAGTTCCTATAGTTTTCAGGGCCTTTGAGAACCTCGACTAACTTAAGTTTTCCATTTAAAAATCCCTTCTTGGTGTTGTCTTAAACAAGTTTTGCTATAGCGAGAGACACCTCTTACTATTGTAGGAGCTTCCTAGTTGTTCTCGCCACAGCAGACACTATTGCAAGAAATTCCTTAGATTTTGTATGGCCATGAACTCACTATAGTGAACTGGCATCTTCACTGTAGCAAACTGGTGCCCTTGTTATATCGAACAAGTATCCTAGCTATAGCTAGGAGACTTAAAAAATTCTGAAACCTTGAGTCATTGTTTTTACAAAAAATCAAATGTTACACCTCTTCTTGACCCAACTATGAAACTTGAAGACACTAGGTTCTCTTGGACTAAACACATCAAACAAGACATACTTAGATTATTGGAATGAGCTCTAGTCTTATGCAACTCTTATGCATGCTCACTTTCTCACTTGTCTTTATAATGCTTCCATATAAAACATAATGAAGCAAGTATTGGAATTCAAAATCTTAGCTCCATTTTATCTTTCATTTTAGGTCATTTGACTCCATTTAGACTCCTTAGAGTGATCAGATATTCATTTTGAGGAGCCTAACTATCATTTGCTTCTTTATGCCTCATTATAGAGCCTAAATGTCCATCTCACAAACCAAGGCTTCTAAATTTATTTCAATGCTTCCTTTGATGTTTCTTACTCATATTTAGTCTCTTCCTAGCTTTAGAAAAAATTAAAACTCTTCATAGGTGCTTAGTGTAGCTTAGGCTGAGACATAGAAGAGCATTGGGCCCCATAGCTTTTGAAAATTTTCTTTAGGGATTTGGCACTTGTGAAACTTTCTAGACCTCTTATGAATTCTTACATACTATTACATAAGCTAAATTATCCTTAGGAAACTTCAAAATTGGCTAGATGCACTAAGAACCCTAAGTCACATAACTTGATTCCTAATGCTTTTCTTTTAAATCTAATTGTATCTTCTTGTTTCTCATGTTTGAATACCATTGTCTCTACTTGTTTTGGCTTGAATTCCTTCCCCTCTATAGTTTCTCTCTTTAGACCTAATATGAAAGCCATTAGAGTTCAAAGAAAAACAAGTTTTTCTATTGCATAACATACCTCATTTGAAAGCTTACTAAATGGTGATTCTCTTACTCTATTTGGTTGCTCCAAACCTCCACTTTTTCTTATGAGGTTAGCCACCAAAATCATCTTTTCATGAAGTTGAAACCACCATTAGAAAGAGCATGAAGAGTAGAGTAAGATTACTAACTATCATAACATGAGATTTTGCATATATGCTTACCTATTTAGCTTTTTTTTTTTTCTCTCTCCTCCCTCCCTTCATCATGCCATAGCTATTGGTCTTAGGCAGAAAAAAAGTTGGCAAAACCAAATAGAGAAGGCATGCATGACATAAAGAAAAGGTGGGGAGATATTTTTAACTTTTTCCATAATTACCATTCTTGCCACTACACTTTGACTATATTGTTTGGGCTTGTTTTAGATCCTTTTCAAGAACTATCTTTTCCATTATAAAATTTAAGTTCTCTAATTTATTTGGAATCACTCAATTTGGATTTAAAATCCGATCGAACTATTCGGTCAAAATTTGGACAACTAACGACCAAAATCGCTTATCAGAAGGGTTTTAACTGTTCTAAAGGTTCTTATGGTTTTTAGGGCCTCTGAGAATCCTAAAAAACTTATTTTTTTCATTTAAAAATATCTCCTTTAAGTTTTCTAAAAAGTACCTAAAATTAAGAAAATGCCATTATGCTTTAAAGAATTTTATTAAACTATTCTGGCTCTAGTTTTTGGGCATCTTAGACCTTGGATCTTCATTTTCCATTATTTAAAATTTTATTTTAATTTTATTTGGCCTTAAATCATTCTCTCTAGGGGACTTCCTTTTATATTCGGTATGTTTTATACATTTATAGAGGGACCGGATGTTACAGAAGGCCTTGTTTGGTATATCAATGAAAATTGAAAAGGAAATGGAATCTAATATTTATTTGTGTTTGGTTCAAAGAAAGAAAGTAGTTCAAGAAAGCTTAGCAAAAAATAGATTTTAAGCACTATTGGCAGCCATAATAGACAAAAGTCCATCAAACTTTCATCTTTGATGGATGGTGGAGTTTAATGTAATTTATTTAGTATTAATAGAGTATTTAAATTTTTAGCCATGAAATAATTTATTATTTTTAATAATATATAATATTAAAAATAATTAAATTAAATTAAAAAATTGATTAATAATTAGTCGAGACAATGCCTTTATATGCATTATTGCTATATATATAAAATAAATATATATGATTTATTATATACTTTATTATTTTATGATATATATTTAAATATATTAATAAATTAATAAATATTAAATTAATATATATAAAATATTAAGATAAATAGTTACTTTTTATTATGTTGAAATAATAATTTATAAATATGAATAATTATATAAATATAATCAATTAATTATAATTATATATTAATCACAATTATATATAAACAAAAAAAATATTAATTATAATTACATATAGTATATATACACCAAGCCTAACTGCCACTAAAAAGAAGCATAATAATCCACTAAGAATAGACTTTATTTCCTTCCCAATTTCAGTAAACTTTTTTTAGGGCTATTTCTCAAATTTGCCGTCAGATATCGGTCCCATGCTTGTAGTTTGCAAACCCTTTCCTTTCTAAATCTGATTCATGCATTTAGTGTTATATCTTATTATATGTGATTCACTTAGAACCATTATATATCCATTTGTAGTAAAAATAATCACAACCAAACTTTTAGTATTGGAATTCCAATTACTAAATACATCAAACGGACTCATGATGTTTAAAAATGGATTTTCATGATTCTATCTCACAAAATTCATGCTCAAGTGTCTAGTTTCATCCAAATTAATATATATATATATATATATATATATTCTCATAGAGGAGGCCATTTACTCATTTACGCCATAAAAGCACATAATAAAGCTCAAATTTCAAAAATTCAAAACTTAAGCTACACAATGTTAATTAAAGTAAATTAGGCATCATTTTAAACCTTGTGACATGAACTTTCTATTGTAAAATTTTCAAGTCAAATGGAATTCATTTGTTCCTTCAAATCCAACAAAAACCAAAACTATGCTGTATGAACAATACTAAAACCATAATAGCTTTTTTGAGTTAACTTTGGAAATTTATCAAATATTCTATAGAGTTCTAAATATTACAATCTTTAGTTCTATAGAAAACTTTGAATGTTCTCTAAATGCTCACAAAATTTTAACCCAAAATTTCTTCATTAAGATATCAAGGGCAAAGGTACATTTTATGACTCAGATAATAAAAAATTGGGTTCCAAAATATACCAAATGAGCTCCAAAATGCTACTTCTTGCCATGAGCAAATTTCAATTCATACATGCATCAACTATCAATGGTTCATCACATGAAATTTGCTTTGCATCAAAAAATCACTATTCTACATCAAAATATATGTATGAACTTATATACCAAACTATGTTCCAGTGTCTCATACATATATCCATCAGTCATATGTTTATGGTAAAACACTTTTGCACATATTGCCAATGCATTACATGAAAAAATAAATGTACACAGTCATACATATTATATCAAATCCTAGGCTAATTTCTCTTAACACAATTGACATTTCTAGGCCTTTGGCTCTTCCTTATCCTTGCTTTGCATATCACCTAATCATGGTTAGTGGAGATAGGGAAATATGAGATTATTATAATCCCAATAGCTAAACCCACATTCAAACATACATATGGTTCACTCAAGTACATGGAAGCAAGCATACATGTTATGCAATCATAGCCATTCATAACATAAGAGAGAAAATTTATGCTCTAGGGGTTTCCTTGGCTCAAGTAAGAGTAAATCTATACCTTCAAAGGACTTTTGGCCTAAGGTAAAGCAAATTCATACTCACTTCTCACAAATCCAAGTATAAAGTTTTAAGGCAACCATGATCACTTGAGCACGTGGGAATGCTCCAAAATGACTATCTAAACTTGTCTCAAAGGTGCATAAACCCAGATTTCTCAAACTCACTCTCTCACCCTAAGCCATACATAAGAATGTACATACTAGTTCTTGCCATTTAATACTCAAATCATGCTATCTCATACATTTGACATCAAATCTCATTCATACATCATACATTTGGGTAATTATATATGCTCATGTGATTACATAATAATTTCATCATAGGATTACGTTATATGCCATATGTGTGGCTACAAAAGAGATAAAATTAGGCCATTTCGAACACTTCGATGTCAATCTCCTTCTTCTAAGCTTGGTGGCTTCCATTACCTTGCTCAAATGCTTCACCTTGTATGTTAAGACATTTGAGAGGAGGGGATGAGATTCAAAGAATCCCAATAGCTTATCTCCCTTTCAATCACACATAAAGTATGTAATACAAGCCTTGAAAATACATGCATGGGCATATTGACATATGTGAGCATTTAAGAAACATTTTTGGCATTTGATTAAGACATACATAGCATACATAGGCTTGCCAAGTGAGTGGATTAGCCTCACCCATTCACTTATGGATTTTAGACTTGCCTCACCCATTTCCTCTAAGAGGTCTCAACCTTACTCTTGGGAGTCAACTTCACTCTTGGGAGACTCTTTACTTTGTCTCAACCAAGTTTTAGAGTTCTTGGCTTATCCTCACTATGGCTAGAGGGTTCTTGGCTTCTCCACACTCAAGCAAACCAAGGCAAGCATATAAAACATCATTTGAATGCATAAAACATCATCATGATACCATGGAATAAGAGCTCATACTAAAATAGTTTTCATAGCTTAAAACATACTTACATACATTTAAAGACAATATAAGTACACAATCATGCATGAGAGAAGGTAGAAAGAGCTACCTTTGCCATATAATCATACTCTTTCTTTGAGCTTTGAGTCCTTCCCCATGGCCTTACACACCTAAAGAGGTGGAGATCATTTCTCTTGGCCTAAACACATCATATGAAAGCCAATTATACTCTTGAATCAAATTCTAAGGCTATGCCATATATCCACTAGAAAAGCTAGTGACTCATAAGGCTCTTTTATGAGAAAACATCATCTTGGCTCCATTCTCTCCATCTATTCATGATTCTTGACTCTATTTAAATCTCTTGGTGTCATCACACAATCAATTAAAAGAGCCTAGCTAGGTGTTGCTTCTTTAAGCCATATTATGGAACATATAAGGCCATCTCACTCTCTATGGTTTCTACAATTTTTCCAAGGCTTCCTCTCATACTCTCCCATCATACATGATGTAAAACTAAGTTTGGAAGGAATTAAAACACTTCCTAGGTACATGAACTCTCCTTGGCTAAAGCATTTACTCTTCTTGGCACCCTTGGAGTTTCTTTGCTTCCTTTGATGGGAGAATCATGTAGGAAGCTCTCTTGATGTCTTAGGAACTCATATAAACACTTAAACATCATAAAATATGGCTAGGGTTCATGGTAGAGTTCAAGGTGCAATCAAAACCCTAGCCTCCCCATCTTGCAATCTAATGGTTTTTTACTTGAATTTCTTTGCATATTCCTACTCTCCTCCCTTAAATTCTTAGAATTCATCCTCGGTTCTGCCCAAAATTCAAGCCCTCTTGCAGTTACATATATGAGGCAAAATAGGGAGAAGAAGGGGGAAGGAGTAGCTACCATGAGATAAAGATTTTACCTTATTTCCATAGTTTTTCTTGCTTGTTTCTCACTTTCCTTGCCCTCCTCTCTTCAAATCCAAAATTTTTCCTCTGTTCTTCCTTCAAAACAGATCTATAAACTTTAATAAAACCATAGGAAAGAAAGAGGAGACAAAGTTTGATAAAGGAAAGTGCTTGAAAAACCAAGATTTTCATACATTTCTTGCCTTGCTTTTTCCTTTCTTCTTGCCCCCTCTTCTGCACCATTTCCCCTTGCTCTCCCTTCTGTTCTTGGGTAGAAATAAGGTTAGTTCTAAGACTAAGAAGGAGAGAAATAGGGCTTGACTTAACGAGGGGCTTCTTGAAGCTTCTTTTTCAAATCAATTTTGTCCTTTATTCTTGTTATTTTTGTTTCTAACTCGTTTTAGCTCTTTTTTGAGAATCGTCTTTTCAATTATAAAATTTAGGTTCCAAATTTAGTAAAATGCCTTTAAAATTACTCAAATCAAAGCCAAAACCTTCTCAAATGGATCTGTTAAAGTTTGAGCTCACCCTATTAGAAAATGTCCACTGGAGAGGCTTTAGCTATCCCAGGGCTTCACATAGATTTTAGGGCCCCTGAGAACTTTAGAGAACTCAAAACTTTTATTTAAAAAGTCTTCTTATGAGAATTCCAAAATTTTCTCAAAATGACGAAAATGCCCTTATGTTTCGTCAACTTTTCATTGAAATTCGTTTTTTCATTCTAACTCTGTTTTTCTTTTCATCTGAGCCTGAAATTCTCATTTTTAAGAGTCTAGAATGCTTCCAAAAATTTTCAAAACCTTGACTATGTCCTTTCGGATGACTTCCTTTTGTATTTGGTGAATTTTGTTCGTTGACGGAGAAACTATACATTACATTTCTCGCGTTTTCTCTCTTTTTCAGAGAACTGGATATTACATTTCTCCCCTTTAAGTAAATTTTGTCCTCAAAATTTGGGGTATACCTTTTCTCGTAGTCTTTTATTTTCTAGCTAGTTGCTCTTTTCTTTCCTTTCTTCCTAGCTTTATATGTTTTTCTCAGCAATTTCACTCTTTTGAGTTTTCCCTTGGCCAGGAGATTTTTATTACTAGCTCTTAATGAGGGCTTTATTATTATAAAGTACTAGCTAGTTCTTCTCATAAGGAAAAGAAATTTCTGACTCTGGAAGCCTATCCTGGGAGAGCTTACTAATCATATCAGATTAGCCTTAACCCGTTTGAAGGGGTTAACGTTCTTCTTAGTGGACTCATTTACATATCTCAGGAGGTAACTTATTTCATATTAAATCTCTTGTATTCTCTCCCAGTGGCTTTTCATAAAATCTTATCATCTTTTTCTGATCATTATAGCCATTAGAGGTTTTTGTTGATCTGCTTACTTATTTAAATGTACCGTCCACTGTCTATCTCTATGTTTTTTCTTACTAGCTCATCCCATGATTACAATTCACATTTCTTTCTATCATAGGCCTCTTGTCTCAATTGCTTATTGGGATTATAAATCCTTTATGGAGTCTCCGCTTTTAATGATCCCAATTCTCTATTTACTATTACATCTATTTCTTTAGGCCAATACTTTTTTTTACTCTATTTGCTCACTTACAGTGGCATTTTATAGTCTCTTATTTCAACACTGATAGACCTAACGTACGTTCCTTATACTGGCATTAAAGAGCAACTACCATTGACTACAGCTGAATTCTGATGGGATGCTAACTATACTCACAGTTTCAATCACCGGAGGTATACTATACCACTTACCTCATGTAAAAACTGCACCTAACCCCTTTCTGAACACATAGTCTAGCATGTAGGGATCTCTCTATCCCTCAATCAGGGTTAATATCTACTAGATAGTGGTTTATTTGGCTCTAACTCTGGAAAGCTAATTTCTTGCTTTCCTCATCCCATGCACTATGCTCATCTCTCAAGAAATCTAGTCAGTGGTCTAACTATCTGAGTAAAGCCTTTATATCTCTGTGGCAATGGTTTGCTAGACTCAGGAAGTCTCTAGTCTCTGAGATAAAAGCTAACTGAAATTATACTGGTCTCTGAGACTAATTGCTTTGTAAATACTATCTCAGGCTGTCATCTCACCAGAGAACTATCATACTATAACTAGGGCTCCCAATAACTCTATGGGATCGACTGTGTCCCTAGGTCTACTGCGACCTCTCAGAGCCTTGCTAGGGTCTATTACAACCCGTTGTGCTATGCTTGGATTTACTATAATCCATCTCTAGGAGACTTCAAAGCCTAAGATTACTGTATCTAACAGTAAAACATATGCTCACTAAGTCCAGCAACCATCACTCATAATAACTGAGGCTAAACTTAGAGGTACATCATGCTCTTCGTGCGATGTGAGTTTTGTGTTATTTGATTCTCTAAGATCCCATCATACTGATACTCAGGAGCATTTTAATTTTTACTCATCACTCTTCATGGGATCCTCAGGTTCCTACTTCAACCCTTTTTTTACTTAGACTTTCTTTTCTTACTCTAATTGTACTCAGCTATCTTTCCTCTCATATCCTGTAAATTCTGACTATGCCCACATTTTGCTTTTGAGTGCTTTGGCACTAGGGCATCTCACACACTGAGGGTGGCTAACATCTTTAGTAGGAGAAAGGTTATACGCCGGTCCCTTCTCATTTTGTTTACATGTACTATAAGGGACTTAGGCTTTGCATATTGAGCTCATGCTATCTGAATCTGAACATTCCTTACTATTAGCATGTAATTTTCTATGTTGCTATTCTTTATTGTGGATTCCTTTATACATGCTTTTCTCATCATTATGATATTACTGGAGTCCCTTTACTTCTCTTTTCTGGCTTATCTCATTCTTTAACTAACTAGAATACCTTTCGATTATCGGGACACTTCGATGATTGATGTCATCATTTGCTATGCACTCAAGTCATACTAGTACTAGGTTGGCCGGACCTAATATCATGCAACCTTTGTTGCAAGTAAACCATAATATCAAACACTAATGCACAGGCACCTCATAACTGAGTTCGGAGTCACTATCGCCAGTATATTACAAGTTTTCCAATAATATAAAGTATTCCCTTCTTATTTTTCTTTATCTACCCTATTCTCGTAGGATGCTCGGGGAAAACAGGATTCTTCCTCTATTTTATCCCGAGATCACTTTACATTGCCTGACTATTTTTACTTCGAGCACTATCATACTAGAAGGACATCTATGCCAAAGACAAGTGTGCTTTCTCAAGTACTCAAGCACATTAACTCGATATTTGTTCTCAATCTACTTTGTCCTTGGCTTGAATACTGTCATGTATTCTTTCTCTTTTTACTTTCTTATTTTTTTTACTTCGATAAAAGGATGCTCTACTACTGGCTATCTCTGTTACCAGTTCAAGTTTCTTTATGCTCAAGAGCACCTACATTTTTTCTGGGTTCCTCTACTTATCCACTCTCTATAACATCAAGGGGGTCTACTTCCTCTCATATTCTTGCTTTGCTCTTAACTAGACCGTTCCTTGATAAGAAGAATTTTATTTCAAGTAATCCCAGGAACTACATTCTATGGCACTCTCGGCTTACATTCTTTCTCTAAATAATACAAAGACTCACCTTCTAGCTCCCTCGAACTTCTTTGAGGGTACTAAGGCATTAACTATTTGTTTCAACTCATTTTTATGTTTGGATTAGAGCTAGGCTTTCTCTCTGTTTAATCTCTTTAGCCTCATCCCAGGAGCATAGTATACTAATTTTAAGGTTTTACTAACCCAATCCAGGACATGTACTCTCAATATCTGGATTCTATCTTAGTAAAAACTTATGCTCTGCTGGGTGCTCTAATCACCCATGTGCCTTAACCCTATATCATTCTTATATTAAGGAGCTTATCTAACTAATTATCAGACCCCTATCTGCTTACTTTTCTAGGCTCAGTCTATTCATTTAGGCACTACTAAAATGAGGGCATCTCTTTTGTAGCTAGTTTCTCAGCTTTTCCTTGCTTCCTTTATCACTATACTTTACAATTCAGGGGGTCTATATAGGGGAATTTACTAACCACTACTAAGTGGTCTCCTAGACTTAGGATGTCTCATCTTCCCTTTCTCAATATAGGGAGAACTTTCACTGAGCTTTCAATCAAATTATTTTCTCCTTTTACACATCTCACCTGGATGATGCCACTAGTCACTTCCCATAAGCTTTAACTTATACTTAATCTGAGCTGCCTATGTAATATCCAGTTTTTGTTAAATGACAAAACATGTGCATTTTCAAAGCAAGTCCCCTGAAATGAAATAGTTAAAGTCCTGAAAATTTTAAGTAGTATTCTAGACTCCTAAAAATGAGAATCCTAGGCTCAGATGGAAAGAAAAATGGAGCTAGGATGAAAAAAACAAAATTTGACGAAAAACTTACGAAATGTAATATCATTTTCGTAATTTTGAGAAAATTTTGGAATTCATACAGGAGGGCTTTTTAAATGAAAGTTTTGAGTTCTCTGGGGTTCTCAGAGGTCCTGAAAACTATGGGAAGCCCCGAGACAGTTAAAACTCCTCTGGTTGACGTTTTGCTATGTCGGTGTACTTGAACTTTGACGGATACGTTTTAGAAGATTTTAGCTCTGATTTGAGTGATTCCAAAGGCATTTTATTAAATTAGGAACCTAAGTTTTGAAATGGATGTGATGGTTCTCAAAAAGGAGCTAAAACGAATCAGAAATGAAAATGCCAAGGACAAAGGGCAAAACGAGAATTTTAGAAAAGTTTTTCTTCCTCCTACCTATAAATAGATGGTGCCCCACTTCTCCATTCACTTAGCCATTTATGTTTCTAGCTTAATCCAAAGAAAAACCCTAAGTAGAGAGGTACACAAGAGGAAGAGGAATAGAAGGAGAAATCAAAAGCAAAAGGTATGGAATTTTGGTTGTTTTTCATGCTCTTTCTTTAGTAAACCTCTTCTCCTCCATTTCCCTTTCTTTCCTATGGTTATATTGAAGATTTTGAATCTGTTTTGAGGGAAGAACAGAGGGCAAATTTCGAAATTGAGGTGAGGAGGCCAAGGAAGGTGAAGAACAAGCAAGAAAAACCAAGGAAATCAAGGTATTTTGCTATTCCTTCACTTGATCTTCCTCTTTCCTTCTCGTGAGCATTTTGACCTACATATGGCTAGCCCTAGGGAGTTGAGTTTTCAACCAAACCAAGGGTGAATCTTAGGAAAAGGAGCATGGAGAATAAAAATATGCAAAGAGAATTAACAAATAACCATGGAATTTTAAGATAGCAAATCTAGGGTTTCGTATGTTCCCTATAAAATCTGATTTTATACAATGATTCCTAGGCCTAAATAAGTGTTTAAATGAACTTCTAAGATCCCTAAAAGTCTCCCCATATGCTTCTTCCACCAAGAAAACAAAGGCAACTCTAAAGGTAGCAAAAGCAAGCATAGTCTCGACCTAGATGAGTTAGGGTGCCTAGGGATAGTTTTAAATTTTTTCAAGCCCACTTTTGAGTCATATATAATGAGTGAAGATGAAGGGAAACCTTGGGAAAAATTTAGAAACCATAAAAAGTGAGATGGCCTTATATGTTCCATAATATGACTTAAAGAAGCAACATGTGGTTTGACTCTTTATCTTAATTGTGTGATGACTCCAAGAGGCTTAAAAGGAATCAAGAATCATATATGAAAGGAAATAATGGAGTCTAAAATTTATTTAATGGGTGTTGCTTCATTAGGTGCATTCTAGGAACCATAAAGGGGTTAATAGACCAAGTTAGTGTTTAAAGAAGATGTGTGGCCTTGAATTAATTCCAAGAACCTAATTAGCTTCCATAAATTATGTTTAGGCCAAGAGAAATCAAACCCACACCTTTATATGTGTAAGGCCGAGGAAAGGAGAGCAAATTCAAGGAGAAAAGTGTGTGATTACATCCAAGGTACCTCACTTCTTCTCTCATGCATGAATGTATGCTTGGCTTGTCTTTAGATGTGTGTATGTGTATTTTAAACTATGAGAAGTGTTCTAGCATGAGCTCTTATTTCATGGTACCATGATGATGTATTATATCTTCAAATGATGTCAATATGGTTGCTTGGGTTTGCTTAAGTGTGGAGAGGCCAAGAACTCTTAGCCATGGTGAGGATGAGCCAAGAACTATTAGAAATGGTTGAGACAAAGCAAAGTGTCTCCCATGAGTGAGGTTGAGTCAAAACCTCATTGAGAAAATGGATGAGGCAAAGTCCAAAATCCATGAGTGAATGGGTGAGGCTAATCTACTTGCTTAGTAGGCCTATGGATGCCTTGTATGACTTACTCACATACCAAGATTTCTTTTTAAATGTTTATGTTATGCAATATGCCCATGCATGCATTTGTAAGATATGGTTTGCATTTTTTATATGTGATTGAAAGGGAGATGAGCTATTGGGATTCTTTAAATCTCATTCCCTCCTCTCCAATGTTCTAACATGCTAGGTGGACCAAGTGGACAAGGCAATGGGAGTCAACAACTTGGAAGTTGAGAATATGATAAGAAAGTGTTTAGATTTTACTTGTTTATGGCCATATGAATGGCAATGTGGCTTTGTATATAATATTTTTAAGATGTAAGCCCATGTATGAATGTAAAATGATGTATGACTCTTGTATAGACTATATGTGGTATGAAATCAATAGAAATGACAAGTTTGGCTTCTTGATGGCTTAGTGTATTAGTGTATTAATAGAAGTGGAATGGACAAATTGAGATGCATGAGGTTTAGAACCACTTAGACAGTTCATACAAGTCATATTCATGCTTTTAAACATGCCCAAGAGGTGCCAAACATCAAAGGAGATCATTTGGACCTATTTGGTATCTTATATGGAGTAAAATTTACTATATAGCAATACTACTTTTTGTCCAAATGAGCTATTCTTGATCTAAAATTTGGCATGCATCTAGAGCTTATTGAGAAGTTAAAGTTCAGAATTTTTGGAGGTCTATCAAATATTTGATGAATTTTCAAAATTGGAAATTTTTCTGATTTTGGTTCAGTGTACTATTCATTTTGGTCCGAAATGAAACTCTGTCATTCATGCAGAAAATGATGTCCAATTGCCATGAAATTTTGCAACACAAAATTAGACTTTCCCAATGACTTGCAT
The DNA here is from genome assembly GCA_032878935.1 of Erythrophleum fordii. Taxonomy (NCBI): domain Eukaryota; kingdom Viridiplantae; phylum Streptophyta; class Magnoliopsida; order Fabales; family Fabaceae; genus Erythrophleum; species Erythrophleum fordii. The sequence continues at coordinate 9,762,918 of JAVQMF010000031.1, read as the reverse complement.
CAATTAGAAACACTTCATTTAGATGTCTAGAGAGTGAGATATAAATTGTTGAAGTTTCTATCTAGTGTTAGGCATCTAATCAGACCTATGTTACTGTTTGATTAGTTTTCGAAGTCTGAATGTACCTAGAATAGTCTAAAGTTATTTTTCCCCTCTATTTAATATTTGTAGCTTTCTATATTGGTATTATTTGTGTGGTTTGGAGTTTTATAGGATTAATTGGACATTTTGGAAATCTATAGCAGAAACCTATATCAGTACCAGTAACTAGTCGGACCTCTATAAATTTTTTGATGTCAAACGTGATCCATATGCTATATTCATGACTTGAAATTATTTGTAGCATAAATTAGACATTTGTAGTTTTTCAGAATGGTAAAGAATGCATAATTTTTATTTTTTTAGAATTAGTTATGATTTTTCAGAATTTGTGACAGAAAGTGGGAAATTCTGCCCGAGGCTGCCACTATGAATTTTGTGCATTTCCTTAGCTTGCACGAGTTTTAGGTCACTTTTGGTGATAGAATTGAGTTTTATCTATGTAATTAAATATGATAATGTGATACATGAGCTCACATGGTCTAGAGGACACCGAATGAAAAATGTATATGCTACGTAATGCACAAATATTCATTATTTTTAATGCTTTTTCTTTGAGAATTTGTAGCATTCTTGGAAATGAGCCTTTTTAAAGGGATGAGATGTGCTATATAGATATGGTGTTACATTTATTGGTATTAGAGCAAAGGTTCAGGCTCTTGATATGGGTTATGGCTTGTGTTTATGAGTTGCCTAGATGTATATGAGCTTGTTGTGGATGAATTGAGTGTATCGGTGGTGAAAGTGTTTGCTTTTCATGCTAAAGTTTGTTATGATGTTTTAGAGCTATGGTGAACACTAGGAGAGGTTTTCCCTCTAAAAAGGCTTGTGTAGATGATAGAGCCGAGCCTAGTGATCTAGTAGTTGGAGCCTTACAGTTTATTATAGCTCGCCTTGATCAGTAATAGGCCATGATAATATAGTTACAGGAACGGCTTGCTGAGAGAGATAGCTAAGGCCCTACACCTCCTCCTCCACAGCCACCTCACCACTCAAATTTTCCCAAACATTCAAGGGTGACTCACCCAGATCCGCAGCCACACATACAGATGGTTACCTCTACTCCACCAGCTCAGACACCTCTAGCCCAGGAGCAGCCCTCTATTAGCCAGGTTATTACTCAGTTCAAGAAATTCGAGCCTTCCACCTTCGATGGTAAGATGAACATAGAGAAAGTCGAGGCCTAGATTGTGTAGTTAAAGAAAATCTTCCAGGTGATGGAATGCATGTCTAAGAAAAAAGCCACTATGGCTACTTTCCAGCTGGAAAGAGAAGCAGATTACTGGTGGAGGGGCACTGAGCCTATCTTGAAGGCGAGAAAGCTTTCGATTACATAGGAGGCATTCCTCTAGGCTTTTTATGAGAGGTACTTCCCCAATTGTGACGACCCTAAATTCTAATATCGGTGATTATAGCTAAATACACAATTAATAAATAATGATCAAGGTTTGGAGTCGTTACAATTAATTACATTAATAAAATATAGGGGAAATTTAAACCTTGATACTACTAGGATCATCAACTAACAACCATAACGGGAACATGCATAAAAGGGTTTGTACCATCATTAAAGGTTTAGGATTCTTCCATTAATCAATTTCAACCCAAAAAAATATCCCACCAATGTACTCATGCTATTCCCTAACATTAGCCTTACTGAAATTAGGGTTTCTAGGTCAAATATAGGAGTTTGGGGACCTGCGCTGTGACCTGAAACCTTCTCGCCGCGGCTAAGTTAGGTTTTGGAGCTCGAAAACTAAGTTTTTAAACTTGCGCCGTGGCCCAGACCTTTTGCACCGTGGCCAAGTTGCTCTCGGGAATTTTCCTGACTTTCGTCGCGGCTAGATCTGCGCCGCGGCCAACCTATGTGGCGCCGTGGCGAGTTTTGTTACTGTAACCTCCCTAATTAATTTCCTCGACTCGCGCCGCGGCAGGACTTCTTGCGCCGCGGCGAGAGTTATCAAGCCGTGGCATCCCTCGCCACTGTCACTCCATAGGCCGCGGCGTGACTCCCTTCTGTCGCTATTTTCCCTATATTTCACCCTCTACACTCCATTTCTCTTCTTAGGGACACTCTAAGGTCACTTCCCCTCATTTTATATGGCTCTAATGGCATTTATCTACCTTATTTACTTAACTATGCTTCCATTACTAATTCAAAACTTATATGCCCATTTCCATTCTCTAATTACCCTCTATCAGCAAGTTTATAAAGTAGCAATAACAGAATATACATGAATTACCAGCAGCTATCCTTTAATACTCAATAAATGGGGGTTCCATACATTAGGGGTTTATATCAATATCTCAAGGGTTATATTTCCATTGATAAGCAATACTATAAGTCAGCATCATTTACAGCAGATATCATGAGTCCATACAACAATTACTAAATTAAGATGAGGTCTAACCCCTCAATACATACATCCTCAATAAATCAAATGTGCAAGCCTACACTTGGCAATACAGATACATGATGATGCTATAGAAGACTTAACAAAATTAGCATCTACCCCATTACACTCAAACCAAGTGTAGCCTCCCCACACTAGGCCTCAGCTCATGGATGTTCATCCACTTGCTTGCCCTTATCCTTACCCGAGGAACCTTCACCTGAAATTGTAATCCCATAAAACGGGGTGAGATATAAATCTCAGTAACTAAGGTAATTCCATTATATAATCCAGTTTAATAAACATATATGCATGAATCAATTTCAACATTCAAAATCATATCAGCCATATCAGTAAATGAAGCAATTAGGCTATCATAATTATTATCCCATACTAGCAATCATATTATCACATGTTAAAGGCCATTAACACTGGGAGAGGCCCGTCCACGGCACCTACTCCCCATCTCACACAACTAGGGCTCAGTGCATCTAGGGTTTGATCATAACCCAGTGCCCGATCGTAGCACATGCACGGGTGGCAGCCGCACCACAGCTCCACCATGGACTCACAAGGTCCAATCATAATACAATAGATAGCTAACCAATTCATTCAGCATTTCAAATCATTCATATACAGCAAATATGGAATTTAAATAGATACATACATGGAATTAATGTAAACCCCAGTTACTTCACTTGTAGACAAATTTGCAATAGCCACCAATGGTACAAAATTCCTATAACCATAGCATCAGAAAATTACCACTCTAATTCATCATTAATAGTAGCAATAAGTACCCAAGGAATTTAAATGCTAATATCTACCTAAATAACACTTACCCAGTCCCTACAAGTCCCAAATTCGGATTCAAGTATCTCCCACCAGAAATCTCAATGTTTCACCCAAAATTCTAAGCAAATTCGTACAAAATTAATACCCATATTATAAGTCAGCTTTGGGGGTCTCAAATTACCAAGGATAACATCAAAATAGAAGGTTTAAACTCACCTAATGTCAACCCTAGCCTCAACCTACGAATTTCATCAAGAAAACCCCCCAAATAACCATATTTCAGATTTTGGGTAGGGTGAAAATCCTCCAAATGAAAAACTAATTAGATCACATTAAAGAGAAAGATGAGGGGATTAAGTTGTATAACTATTACCTTGGCTGAATCTTGTTCTAAGTGTGTGGAAATGCAGAATTCTTGCCCCCAACCCTAGCCTCCTTCTCAACTTCCGAATTTTGCTTCTTGTGTTTCAGCAAATGGGAAAGTGGCTGAAGCATTAGGGTTTTAGGTGGGTTTAAGTTGGGTCAAGGGCTGGGTCATGGGCTGCTCCAAGGTCCAGATCCAATTGGGTTTCAGATTTTAGCTTGTTGGGCCAGTTTTTTCTTTTCAGGACTTATGTTCTGTTTGTGTGAGGTTCCTCTTGCTTTTTGAGCGATGGAGTGAATTCAAGCCAGACTTATCAAAGAAGTGGTCTTCCTTTGTGGCGTCTCAAGGTTAGGGTTCTAAGGGACAAGTTCTCTTAGGGTCTTACCAACTTGACCAACTATCTTTGTTTATATGTGTTCTTATTCTTTATGAGTTCTTTTGTCTTCTATTTGTGTGATTGTGCTCTTGAATCTTGCACGATCTGGGTAATGTTGTCAAAAAGGAGGTTCATAGGACAAAGTTCTTAAGGGGTCTCTCATCACAAACAGTGACACAGGTCTGACTGGACGCCTGGTACTGGATAGCAAGTTTAAAAATTTATATCTCCCCTTTTAGATATCCAATTGAGTTTTCCTAATTGGCATAAGTCATTGGGAAGGTTTAGTTTTTGCCTCTAAATTTTCATAGCGATTGGACATCTTTTGCCCTATGAATGATAGAATTTTATTTTGGACCAGAATGAACAGTACACTGACCAAAACCAGAAAAATTCCTAACTTCAAAAATTCATCAAATATTCTGTAGACCTCCAAATAATACACACTTTAGCTTCCTAAAAAGCTCTCAATACAACCTAGATGTATGCCAAGTTTTAGATGAAGAAAAGCTCATATAGATGGATTTTGACATAAGGTTTCATATTGGCCATTTTTGGCCTCTAAAAGGGTCATAATGGGTTCACATTAGCTTCTAAGGATCCCAAGGCCACTTGAGCACATGGGAAAGCACAAGGATAGACCTCTAAACATGTCAAGGGGTCCATTAACCCAGATTTCACAAATTCACTCTCCCACTCCAAACTATACACAAAACATACATGATCCACTCTTGCCATTCAATGCCATAAACTTGCTATTTTCATTCAAGTGGTACTAATTCTCACATATACATCAAGTATTCATATAATTACATATGTTTCAAGAGTCTTACATAACACACATCATAATAATACATCTTAAGCCATCAAACTAGTTATAAAGTGGACAATTATCACACTCCCATGTCAATCTCCCTCCTCCAAGCTTGGTGGCTCCCATTCCTTGATTCATTTGATCCACCTAGATATGTGAAGCAATGGGGAGGGAAGAATGAGATTCTAAAAATTTTAATAGCTCTTTTATCTTTCAAACACAATATGGATACAAATTCAAGTCTAAAAGTGCATGCAAGGTTTCTTGAAAATCATGATCATGCATAAAGCATTTCTTTCATTCAAGAACACATATTCATCATATATAAGCTTGCCAAGACAATGGTTTGGCCTCACCCATTCTTTTTGGGACTTTTGGACTTGCCTTACCCACTTTCAATAGGTTTTTGACTAAGCTTCACTCTTGCTAGAGACTTTTAGCTTGTCTCACCCAACCTTTACGGACTTTTAGCTCATCCTCCCCTTTGCTAAGGGCTTTTGGCCTTATTACACTCAAGCAAGCCAAGACCATACATAAAAGCATATTACAAACACATAAACATAGCAACATGGTACCATGGCATTTAAATACTTGCGAGAAACATATTTCATGGCTTAAACATATGCACACACATTCAAAGACAAGAAAACATCCACACATGCATGAGAGAAAGGAGTGAGAGCTACCTTGCATACATGAGCACACTTTAACCTTTGAAAATTCTTCCCCTCTGTAACACCATAATTTCTAGCTCACATCCATCATCATTTACATGCTCATGTGATATATGGTCAGAAGGAAGTGAGGAATTTCATTGAAAATAACACACTTTTTACGTCGTGTCATGACTAAAAATTTGCTTTGGCGTCATGTAGGCCGTGTGAACTCATGCTATACATCCTCATATTTAATTACATTATTGCAACTTATTTGCATCACAAAAATATGCCTACAACTCATGGAAATTGAATTAGAAGGTGGAAAAGGAGATTTCATTCTCAGCCAGAATTAGCCTCCTTTTTGGGCAAAATTTGAAAAATCATAACTAAATCTAGAAAAATCAAAATCATGCAATCTTGGTCATTCTAGAAAGCTTGGGATGTCTACTTTATGCAAAAACGTTACACCCTCCCTTGGCCAAACATCCATAAAGAGGTGGCGCTTGATTCCCTTGGTCTAAACACATGGAACGGGATCCAATTACACTATTGGAACATTTATTAAAGCCACACACACACTAGAATGACTTATGCACTCATATAGTTTCATTATGGTTTCATAAGGCACCTAATGAAGAAACCTTGGGAGTTCATGATCTTGGCTCCATTCTCTCCCTTAATCTATGACTCTTGACTCCATTTAGACTCCTTGGAATCATCACACATTTATTTTAAGGAGTCTAGCTAGGTGTTGCTTCATTATACTACAATATGGAACCTATAGCTCCATCTCATTATCCACAACTTCTAACATTTTTCCAAGGGTTCCTCCCACCTTTTACCATCATAAGAAGTCCCAAACTAAGGCTAAATCAAATTAAAATAGCCCCTAGCCCAATGGTTCTATCTTGGCTGAATTGATGGAGGGAAGAAGACTCCATGGGCTTTTTGATTTTTTCTTTAATGGGAGAGACACTTAGGTCTTAGGAGCTCAAAAAAACACTCACATCAAAATGGTTTTTACAAAGTGTTCAAGAACTTTACACTTTTCTAACTTAAATTTCATTAGCTTTCCTTGCAATTTCTTTACATTTCTCAAGCTCCCATTGTGACGACCCTAACTTCTAATCTCCGTAATTATAGTTAAATACACAATTAATAAATAATGATTAAGGTTCAGAGTCGTTACTATTAATTACATTAAGAAAATATGGAAAAATTTGAACCTTCATGTTATTAGGATCATCAACTAAACAACCATAAACGAGAAAATGTATAAAAGGATTTGTACCATCATTAAGGGTTTGTGATTCATCTATCCATGATTTCAACACACAAAAACCTCCCACAAGTATTCCTATATCATTTCTTAGCATTAGCATTAAAGAAATTAGGGTTTCTAGGTTAGAGGTGGGAGTTTGGGGACCTATGCCGCGACCTGGAACCTTCCCGCCGCGGCTAAGTTAGGTCCTATAGCTCAAAAACTAAGTTTTTAACCTTGCGCCGCAGACCAGACCTTTTGCATCGCGGCCAAGTTGCTCTCGGGAATCACTGGGTAACTTACTCGAATTTTGCCGCGATGATAGCCGCGACGAGTTGGATCTACGCCGCGGCCAACCTATGTGGCGCCGCAGCGAATTTTGCTACTATACCCTCCTTAATTAATTTCTTCTACTCGCGCCGTGGCAGGACTTATTGCACCGCGGCGAGGTTTCGTTCTGTCACCCTCCTGGGCATTTTTTTCACTCTGCACCGTGGCGAGATTCCTCAAGCCGCAGCGTCTCTCGCCACTATCACTCTTCAGGCCGCGACGAGGCCTTCCTAGCCGCGGCGTGACTCCCTCCTGTAGCTATATCTCCTACATTTCGCCCCATGCACTCTAATTCTCTTCTTAGGGATACCCTAGGATCACTTCCCCTCATTTTATATGACTCTAATGGTATTCATCTACCTTATTTACCCAGCTATTCTTCCATTATCAATTCAAAACTTATGTGCCCATTTCTTTTCTCTAATTACCCTCTATCAGCAAGTTTGTAAGGTAACAATAACAGAAATATATGAACTACCAGCAGCTATCCTTTAATACATAATCAATGGGGGTTCCGTACATTATGGGTTCATATCAATACCTCAAGGGTTACATTTCCAATGATAAGCCATATTATAGTTCAACAAAGTTTACAGTAGATATCATAAATCCATACATCGAATACCAAATTAAGATGAGGTCTAACCCCTCAATACATACATCCTCAGTAAACAAAATATGAAAGCCTACACTTGGCAACATGAAGATGATAATACACAATAAGGAATACAAAATTAGTATCTACACTAACTAAATCAGCCTAAGTGTAGCATTCTCCCCACATGTTGGAGCTCATGGATTTTCATCCACTTACTTCCCCTTATCCTTACCCGAAGAACCTTCACCTGAAATATTAATCCTATAAAATGGGATGAAATATGAATCTCAGTAACCAAGGCAATTCCATCATATAATCCAGTTTAATTAGCATATATGCATGAATCAAAATCAACATCAGAATCATATCAATCATATCAGTAAATGAAACAATTAGGCTATCATGATTACTATCCCATACTAGCAATCATATTATCACATGTTCAAGTCCAATAACACCGGGAGAGGCCCATCCACGGCACTTACTCCCCATTGAGCACAACTAAGGCTCAGTGCATTTGGGGTTTGATCATAACCTGGTGCCCGATCAAAGCACATACACGGGTGGCAGCGGCACCACAGCTCCACCATGGACTCATAAGGTCCAATCGTAATATAATAGATAGCCAACCAATTCATTCAGTATTTCAAATCATTCATATACAGCAAATATGAAATTAAAATAGATACATGCATGGAATTAATGTAAACCCTGGTTACCTTACTTGTAGACAATTTGCAACAGCCACCAATGGTACAAAAATTCCTATAACCATAGCATCAGAAAATTACCACTCTAATTCATCATTAATAGTAGCAACAAGTACCCAAGGAATTTAAATGCTAATAACTTCCTAAATAACACTTACCCAGTCACCACCAATCCCAAATTCGGATTAAAGTGTCCTCTACCAGAAATCTCAATATACCACTCAAATTCTTAAGCAAATTCGTACATAATTAACACCCATATTATAAATCAGCTTGGGGGTCTCAAATTAGCAAAGAAAGCATCAAAATGGAGGGTTTAAACTCACCTAATGTCAGCCCTAGCCTCAACCTACAAATTTCACCAAGAAAACCCCAAATAACCACATTTCAGATTTTGGGTAGGGTGAAAATTCTCCAAATGAAAAACTAATCAAACCAAATTAAAGAGAAAGATGAGGCGGTTAAGTTGTATAACTATTACCTTGGCTGAATCTTGCTCTAAGTGTGAGAAAATATGAGATTCTTGCCTCAAACCCTAGCCTCCCTCTCAACCTCCGAATTTTGCTTCTTGAGTTTCAGCAAATGAGAAAGTGGCTGAAGCATTAGGGTTTTAGTTGGGTTTAAGTTAGGTCAAAGATGGGTTATGGGTTGCTCCAAGGTCCAACTCCAAATGGGCTTAAGATTTTAGCTTGTTGGGCTAGTTTTAAAGTATTAGGCTGCTGAATTTTATTGGGCCAGTTCTTATGCATTGGGTTGCTGAAGTTTAATTAGGTTTGGGCCAAGTTTAAAGGACTCAAGGATTTGGGTCTGCACAAGGGTTATTGGGCCACTTATAAAAGCCTATATAAGGTGGATCTTGGGCCTCTATCACATTAAATTGGGTTGGGTTTGCACCTAACTCATTGGGCCTCTGTTAGCCTCTTATCATGATTCATTAATTTAAGCCTAGATAAAATTTCTATCCCAATTAAATTTCAAACACATTTTTATAATTTACCTCTATAAAATCCCCATTCACTTAACTTGCCTAATTATCCTCTATTAATTATTCTTAATTACTCTAAATCTATGATTAATACCTTAATTAATTTTTGGGGTGTTACACCCATAGCCTAAATCAATGAATTCCCATTAGCTTTTGGACAAGAAATCCTCCCCCTTGAATGCTCTGTTCTTGACCGAGACTTATATGAACCAAACAAAGGAAGAAGAGTGCATGAAACTAAGATTCATACCTTGGGTTTACGTCTCCTTCAAAGGCTTTCTCACTTGGTTTGAACTTCTCTTTGGAACTCCACTCTTTTCCCTCTGAACCCATTCCAAAACAAACCTAATTCATCCATCACAACCATGGAAAGAGAGAGCAAGGAGAGGAGAACAAGGTTTCTAAAAGGAAGACCATGGAAAATCTTAAAATTTAATACCTTTCCTTAGCTTCTTTCTTTCTCCTTGGAGCTTCTCTTGGTGTGTCTCACTCCCTTTGTCTCATGCTCTATTTTGGGTAACAAGAAGGTTTGTTGATCAGAGGCTAAAAGAAACGTGCTTTAAGAAGGTGAGGAGTCCACTTTATGTACTTTTATATTTTGCATTTTAGTCCTCATTCTTTGTTCTTATCATTTGGCTCAAATCAACTCCTTTTTGAAATATGTCTTTTCCATCATATTTCTTAGGCTCTTAGTCATAAGAATGGCCTTTGGAATCACCCAAAAAGGATTTGAAACCATTCCAAACCATTTGGTCAAAGTTTCAGTCAATCGACGACTAAAATCGCTCACCGGAGGGGTTTCAACTGTTCTAGGGGTTCCCCTGGTTTTTAAGGCCTCTAAGAAACCTAAAAAGCTCAATTTTTTTTGTTTAAAAAAATCCTCCTATGAGTTTTTAAAATTTTTCAGAAATTATAAAAATGCCCCCACTTTCTTTGGCAAATTTTATGAACTACTCCGGGCCTGATTTCTGGGCAACTCAAGAATCAAATCCTCATTTCCTAACATTTAAAATTTTATACTAATTTTATTTGGTGTTAAAGCTCTCTATCCAAGGGACTTCTTTTTGAATTCTCACATTTCTAGCCCTTTTTCAGCAAACCGGGTGTTACAGTTCCCTTTTTTAGTCTTTTATGCTTTCTTCTTTTACCCCTTTAGCCATAAAAATATATATTTTCCACCTTTTTTAGGATACCTTTGATTATTAAGAGCATGATATCTTCATAGGGTGGATGGATGTGCAGTGCAATTTTGCGTCAATTTTGAATTAATTAACTTGTTCTCTTTAGAAATATGTCAAAAAAAATAAAAAATAAAAGTATGAAAAGAAAAAAGAGAGAAGAAAAAGAAAAAAGAGAAAAAGAAAAAGAAAAAATGAATAAAAATTTGGCAAAAGAAAATTACTTTGATTTTCATTGAGCACGTATTAGTTTACGACAAATAAAACCTTAAGATGCACATTTATTCCATCTTATGTTTTTTTTATTGCTCTTGATGATTTTAAGTGTCTACTTTGTGTCTCTTAATTCTTTTGTTTACTATTTGTTTTCTACCTTAACCCCATTACAACCTTGAATAAAAATTCTTTTGATTTATGTTTTACTTGTGACTTAGTTAGTGGAGATTGAGAAGATATACAAGCCTATGGTAGTAATGTTGAAAAAGGTTGAATTTGAAAGGAACATTTAACCTAAACACTTGAGAGAATTGAGAGTACACATATAACCAATGAGGAGCTACCACTTTGATTCTTTTTTTTTTTTCTTATCAATTAAAATTGCTATGCTACTTGTTCTTCCTCGATTAGCAAGAAAGATTACCTTTAACGGTTGAATATCTAAAAAACTTGAATTTTATTTAGCTTGGCAGTTTTGCATTTCGGTTTTGTTTTCCTTTTTTATTTTTTGTGTTTTGCCCTGGAGTGCAAAAGCCTAAGTGTGCGGGAATTTGATATTTCAATATTATTATATTTTATATTTCTCATATGTAGTCTTAATAATAAATTATTATGAGTAATTTGATGACTTTGGGCTTATTTTATATTAAGTGGGCTTAATTTAGATTAATGGACTTTAAATGCATTTTTATTATATTTATTTAACAGAGGCCCGATTATTTTTTAATTATATTTGTATGATAGAAGATTCCTAAAATGATTGTATTAGAAGATTCTTATAAGGATTTGGATATTATCTCATTAAGTCACTAAAAGATTTGGATATTATTTCAAGATTAGCTTCAAGATTAGTATTATATTTTTCATGTAAGAAGCCAACTTCGCCTATTTAAGGAAGAGAAGACATCAATACATACACTCCATCTTCTCTACTTCTTATTATTGTTTTCGTCTTTTTCCATGGCTTTCTAATTTTCTTTGTGATCAATCCAGAGCCTGAATCTAATAAGGAACTTTAGTCCATGATTATATAGAACTCTAGTTTGAATTTTGATTTTAGAATCTATTTCATTTTTAATCTATTTATTTTCATGTAATTATTATCATTAGGGTTAGATAATTTTTGTTGCATGAATTCTAATTCATTTGATTTATCTGAGAATATATTTTGATTTTATTGGTTAATTAATCAATTAAATTCATTCTAAACCATATTAGGATTGTACATGTGTCTTTGGTCAAGTGCAAAACAGTTTTGGCTTCATGTTGTTGGGAGAAGCGCGGTTGTGTTCTGATTAGCAATACGAACCAATTAAAATTTAGTACAGTAGTTTAGGAACATTAATTGAAATAACTAGAGGATTAAAAATCAGACCAGAAGTATTTTTAGGTGACAAGGATAGGGAACTATCAGAGGAAGAATTTTGGATTGGTTGCATAATATCCTAATTGAATTTCGTTTGGTTGCATTTTGTTAATTAAGTTGCTCTTCAGTTTGTTACATTTTTGAACTGCCAATTCTTGTAGTTTTATATTTTCATATTCTAAAATAATTGATTTGATTAATAGCTTCTTAGGAGATGATCTAGTTAGCATTATATTACAAACTAGTGAAATTTCAATAATCTTGCCCAATTAGACAACTGTGAGTGAACAGTAAATTTTTTTTACCAATGTGCATAGCGTTCTTACATCAAATACATTGCATTCACTCATGGCATTCTTGCTTATATTGATTTGGATGAGTTACGCTACTAAGATTCTCCCGAATCTCACTCCTTTTGCTTCCACTAACTATTTTCAAGTTTACCAAGCAAGGAGAAAGATGTTGATAGAGCTTAGATGATAGTCATCATGTAATAGGAAGCTATTATGTATTACATTTTGGTTTATGTATAAATAGCGACATGGATGATACTCTTGATGTATACGTAACCATTTTGATGTAACATAATGTATAATATTATGTTTTAGATTGGAAATCAATGTATTAACATAAGAATGTGCATGAATGGTGATTTATGATAAGTTATAGGCCTTATGTAAGTAAATGGCATATGATGACCCCATGTATATGTATGCATAAGTGGATGCCAAGGAGTCAAAATTTTAATCCAATCATTTGGACATGATATGAAATGATTAGAAAAGTCATTTAGGTTGAAGGAAATGTGCTGAAAGTGGAAGAAAACCAATTGGAACTCACATGGTCCAAATTAGAGCTAAAGTTGGTCTTAAAACTTCCATAAACAATTCCTACATCAAAAGTGGCATAAATGATTTAGTTTAAGCCTAAGATTTGGCATGCATCTAGACCTCTTCTAGATCTTTTTGTCAAGCTAAGAACCAAGATTTATGGAGTAGTGCAAAATATTTTGCAAATTTCCAAAGTTGGACAAAACCTTTATTTAGATTGTAGCATTGTTCACACATAACATATTTAGTGTCTTGGGTTTTTTAGGGGCCAAATGAAGCCCAGTTGTCATGAAATTTTACAATGATATAGTCATTATAAGCTTTCTAGGGTTATTGACTTTTGCATAAAAAGGAGTTCTATAGAGGAAGTTATGAATTTTTGAACTTAAGGGTCTAATAGTGTTTTGAGTACTATAGTAACCACTGATATGCCATACCTTTCATGGGTCAAATGAGCTCAAATGCTCTTGAAATTTTTATAGAAATTAGGATTATCTTAAGCTTTCTATGACCACTAAGAGCACCTAATTTGAAGTTGTGTAGTTTAAGATATATAATTTCAAAGTTTAAATTTGCTACATGTCTCTATTTTTTACCTATGTTCTTGTTCCATTGTATTTGATTTGACAAATAAGCTCAATTATTCCTAAAACTTTTACATTATATAGTTCACATTCTAAGCTTTCCACAAACATATAATTTACATGGTTTGGAGTTGTATAGCTTAAGTTATGAGTTTTCAAAATTAGGGTAGATTTTGGCACCTATGTTGTCATTTCGAGGTTTATAGGGATTTAAGGGGTTCCACAAGTTGTGCACCATAAATTGAGTATAAACAAACTTTTTTATAATAAATACGAGTTAAAGAAAGGTAAGAATCAAGTTCAAACCCCTATAGCTAAAAATGACCTATAAGTGGACCAATTTCGATGTCTAATTTCATATAAATGGATGTGATTCTTGTATTTATGCTTCATATATGTATGAGTATACTAAAGAGGAATTACTTATGACACAAAGTAGGGTCTTAATGGAACTATAATCTCAACATCATCAAATCTCATTATTTTTCTCAAACCAATGGTTCATTTAGCCTCTATATTACTCACTTAGGCCTCTAAATACATTAGACTAAATTAAAAGCTTCCTTAGTGTCACATTTAGTGTTTGATATTGGGCCAAAATCCTAGAAAAGAGTAATAGAAAAGATAAAAAAAAGGTTTAGAAGCCCAATCAAGATGAAGTATTGGGATTAAAAATGAGAGAAAGGCCCAAAAGAGGTAATTACAAGAGGTTTACAGCTTAGTAAGAGAAATATTGAAAAAACAAAAAAGGTATATCTTGTATTTTAATTCAATTATAGACCTCTTAATAAGTCAAAAGGACATGAGAAAAGAGGCAGGAGGCTAACTAAAGAAAGAAAACAAAAAGAAAAGTTAAAAAACAATAAGAATGAAGGGCACCTAAACTGGGGTTGCTAAAAAAAAGGTGAAAATATAGGGATTTTAATAAAAGGTTAATTAAAGTAAGTTAATGATATTTCTCATTATATATGGGTTAGATGAGTTACCTAGAGTACTTCAGAGGTATAAAATAGATGAAAACATTAACTATATGAAAAATAAGAAAACCTACAACACAGTGTCATTTTGAGTTGTTTGATGATATTCTAAGCCCCTGTAACTCAAATAAATTATTCTAATGGATATAAGAGGTCCTAAAACATATTATTCTTAATTCTCCAAAACAAAAGGGCTAAAATGCTTAAAACATATAACAACAAATGCAGTGGCAATTTCGTAAATATTACCAACTTTATTAAAAAAGCCTTTTAAATTTAGTCACATGCTCTTCTTCCACATGAGACCACTAACTTCTAGCAATTGAAAAACTAAGTTTTGGTCATGAAAATGGTGGAGGAAAAAGGGAGAAGAGAGAGAAAACTTTCTAGTGGATTTTCAGGTATGTAAATGCCTTTTTTAACTCTCCCCTCAATTGTAATGTTTCTTCCCCTCCTTAAGCTTTTTCTTGATGTAATTAGCTTCTTGAAAGGATGATTTTCATGGTTGGACCTAAGAAAGAAATGAATCATTTCATAATTCTAATAGGTGAAATTTGAAGAGCACAAAGAGAGCTTCAAGATAAGGTATAAGTTAAGCCTTGAATTAAATCATGCATAGAACCCTAGGACCGTGTTGGTCATGACTTAGAGAGAGAAAAAACCTCTTTAATGTTTTGTTTGATATTTTGTAATCTTTTAAAGTATGCAGAAGCTAGTTATGACAAGAAATTAACAAGAAAATGAAGAGAATTCATGGTAGGCATGCCTTATAGAGCACTCGGCTAGTGTAATGTCTGATTTTTGTCAAAACGACAGAAATGGATACATTTTCAAAGTAAGTCCCCTGAAATGAATTAGTTAAGGTCATAAAAAATTTAAGTAG